>OX352773.1:267132514-268332514 GCA_947095535.1 Poecilobothrus nobilitatus
ATACAAACACGTTTAAACTATTTATACTCCATCTAGTATCTAGTACAAGAATTAAATTTATTTATTTTTTTTATTTTGGTTTGCATTAAATATTTTTGTTTATGTGCTTTACATATTCTTTTTTTTTTTTTTCTACGCAGAGTTTATAGTTTTTGATTAAAGCTTAATATAAATGTATAAATTAAAGTTCAGAAAAATATGTGTTATTCACATATCTTTAAAAATAAAACAATAATTTGTTGATGTCTTGATCAATCATACTTACAAAGAATGAAGATAATTTGCCAAATATGTTATTGGTTAGATTAAATTCAAATTGTTTCTCTGCAAAATGTCTGTATTTCCTTTCTTTTCCCTAAAGAGGAGCGGATCCTCAAAAGGCACAAAAAAAAACATACACGTCCTTGATAGACAATATAATCAGTTGAGAAGTAAGAATGGGCTGAAGTAGGATATAAGTGCAGTAGAATGGAGTGTGGGCTCTTTGATAGGTGTTGTAATATAAGAATAATAATTAAAAATTTGCCTTTTTTGTTAAATTAGCATAAGAATAACCTGAAAATATTTAATAAATTTGCTTCAAAATCCGATCATAAACCCTAACTCATTTTTAATGAGTTTGTTGTCCTGCTTTTAATTTAAAGTTCATGAAACTTTTAAGAAGATCTATGAAAATGAAATTCTTTAAAAAAAAATTGTAAGTTAACAATTTCTTTTTTTATTATTTTATTGAAAACCTATTAAAGATTAACCACAATATATAAAGCATATTATTTTACTATAGAAGGAGTTTCAATTTAATTGATGTTAAACTCTTATACTCATATACAAAATAATTTCCGATATATGATGATTTGGTTTTTTACCAAAATTGTGAATGAAGTAAACAAAACACTATAGAAATCGTTCATTATCTCGTGTAATTTAATATCTAACATTAGAAACATTCATATTCTTCAAAATATTCTTAATAATAACTCTTAGTTAAATAAATTGAAGGATAACTGAAATACGAAACTAAAAGTAGAAATAGTGTTTGTAAACAAAAGAAAAAAAAAATTTGGATTGATAAATTATAATTTTCTTATTATAATCAATCCATCATAATCATATATTCACCTTAAGGTTATCATATCCGAAAAAGGAAAATTAATTTTTTTTTTTGTTTTTTTATAATATTACTTATAATATATTTTTAATATCTTTAACTAAACAAACAAAAACTTCAGAAAACAGAAAAAGAAAATTGAACAGAAACACATTAAGATTTTTCTCAAATTATTTTCTTACCTTAACCTATTAAACAAACAATATAATATACAAACACATATACCTTGATCTACAATCCTCTTTTTGCTTGATTTTCGATTAATTTCTTATACGTGCTGACAGATGTCCTTTTTAGTATATCTGTATTGACATTTAACAACAAATCACTTTAGATATCTCAAATGTAAATAAAAATATAAGAACAAAAAAAAAATAGAAAATAAAATGCCAAGCTCTTTAACAACACTTTATACCTTCCAAACCACAAATACAGTTATTTATCAAAATGTTGGCAAAAATAAATGATCCTTTCATCTGTATAGTATTTCAATAAAAAAATATTCAAAAATTAATTTTATCAATAAAAATCATTCCCTTAAAGTCTATAATGATTCGTGTACATTAGGGAGCAAAAAATAAGGTACAAAAACTCTGTTTATCAAAATTGAGTTTTTTAAAATCCCGGTTTTAGTTTATTTTTGGAAAATACGTGATTCCGAAAATAAAATTTTGAAAAATAAAATCTAGAGTCAAATTTTTTTTTAAATCTGGAAAAAGGGAATTTCCGCTTTATCCAGAACTTTTATAAAGTGTATTTTAATTTATCTTCTAAAACTGATTTTATAAAAGTAAATTTTTCTTTTTTCAAAGTATCTTAAATAATTTTTCCAATTCTAAAAATAAGTCTTGCTGCTAATTGACTTTATGTCCTTTTCATAGATTATGATGAAAGATATAAAGCTAATTTATGCTATGTCCTTTGAAGTAATAACACCCGACCATATTTTGATGCCAAAGTAGATAAAATGACATTTCAAATAATGAAATTTTAATAATTTAAAAAAAAATTAATATTAGATAATTAGGTCAAGTCTGCTTGTAATCTCTTTAATATTAACAAATAAGGTGTTTAGTAATTTAACTTTGCAAAAATTAATATTGCTCCGAAAAACTTTTAACAAACTTAAAAGTAACAAAAAATGAATTATCCAAAATGCCGAAAATTTAACCTACAGAATCGTAATAACTAGCTTGAACGATATATTTGTAATAAATTGAAGGCACAGTTTTTTAAGCTTAAGTAATTGCTTATATGGCACTCAATTCAAGTTCTTAAAATTAAATTTATAAGACGGGGCAACTTAAACTACTTTATTGTCTTAATTCTGCCTATCATCTGCTGCCACACTTTCCACAAATATTGAAGAGAGTAGATTAGAAAATATTCATTGTCCGGTCTCATCATTTTACTCAAAAGATTAAAAATTTTTTATGTTTTTATGTTATGTCTTTTACGGTTAATAAAAAAAGATTTTCAATAACTACAAAGTTATTATTATTTTACATTTCAGTACTTTTTATGTTATTTTGTATTTTGCAGCATATAATCATTTGTTCTTGAACCTACTAATATTACATTTAAACTTTTTAAGGATAACCTTGAAATTGAATCCAAATAAAACAAGAATTACGATAATAAATTACAGAACTAGGCAAAAATCCTTAAGGTAAGCAAGAATTTACTTAGAATAATCTTTAAAGTTAAACAACACAGAAAAAAAAGATTATATAAATAAATAAAAAAGTCAATTTGAACCTTTCGAAATTGTTTACATAAGTCTTGGGAATTAAAAAAAATTATTATTTATTTTAGCTTAACTGTTAGTTTTTTTTTACATTAAATTAAAATATGTAAAAATGTAAGGGTCCAAAGGTTAACAAAATAATTAACTGCAGATAATCAGTAACAAAAATGCCCACAACTGAGTAATTTATTTTTTGATTTTGAAAAAAAAAAAAAATTAAGTGTAAAAATGAAAAATCAGGTGTAAAAAAAAATAAATTATTTGATAGATAGTTTGGTTAATAAATGATTGTGGTTTTTACCTGATATCTCCATAAGATATTAACTAATTATGAGGGAGGATTCATATAATGTTAGTTGAAAGTTTTACAATTTATAAACCCTTTGATCAAAATTATCATAAGTAAAATTATATTTACGTATATCCAGTAAAATTGTAAAATTATGTTTTAACTGATACTAAAACTTTTTAATTTAAAGATTGCATATTTATAGGTATCACACATCATCTTCTTCTTGTGATAGTCTCAGAACCAATTTAATATTTTCAGTAAAAGCAATTTGTGAAGATAGAAATAATTTGTTTTTATATATCCTATGTTTTTTCTCATCATTTATTCCCTAGATTATAACTTTATATTGAATATTAGATCATATCATAAAAAGCAATTACTTTTAATGTCCTTTTTAACAAAAAAAAAAAAACAGTACAGAATTAAATTTTTATTTCAGAAAATAAAATAATAAAAAATTTGCTTTAGGGATAATGACTTCTTTTAAATTGGAAAACCCCCTATGGACAAATTATGATTCTATTCACCTTAACTTATATGAAAAATAATATAAATTCAAATTAAATAAATTTTCTATTAAAATGTAATTTTGTGTCTATTTTGTTAATGTTACATGATGAAATGAAAATTCAATTGATCAAATAAAAGTAATAAAATTCTTTGTCTGTTAATTGAGTTCCCATAAAAATGATTAATAATTTGTTTATATTAATGAAAAAAATTTAATGAATTTTTTATTGGTTATATTATTATAATTCAAGTATAAAACAAATTTAATTATTTTTTTTTAATTTATTTTTTTATTTACTCTTCGCAAGGGCATGCATGCGATGGGCCCTTTTCCTTTCGGATTACCCCAACAAATTTAATTACGAAATTTAAATTAATTTATAAAGAAGGTTGTTATAAATCTTCTAACTATAATTTAGCTTGATTGACAAAAAAGGATAAAAAATCTTTAGGTTTTTTATAAACAAAAACCTTGAGGTTTAAAATAACATCATGTTTCCAAATTGTAAACTAAAAAATATTAGTGTAAACACAATAGGATTTTTTTGATTTTAATATTGTTAAGTATTAAACATGTAATCGAGGTTCATCACATCCATTATACCCAATCATTCACTCTACATATACTGTAAAACCTCTTAAATTGAATCAACACAAATATTAGAAGATAAAGTATCAATAGTACTAATATAAATAAAGAATAAAAAAAAGTCACCACGAGTATAAATGTAATAATTATTAATTCAAATAAATCAGTATTGGTTCACTTATTAATTCAATAAAACAGTATTCTAAGGTAAATAGAAAACTAAAAATTTTAAAATTACGGAAATTTAAGTTATAGCTACTAGTAAAATTTGTCTAGAAACTTGTGCCTTCATGTTATAAATATAACTTTTAAAAACTTTAAACATTTTTCAATTTTTTAATAATAATTTCTCAGTTCACAAAAAATAGCGTTAAAAATCTGCACACAAGAATAAATTATTGTTATTTCCTTCCTCTGTACATGTACTTCCTCTGTACCTGCCTGAGTTTGTAAGGAAAACGCTAAAATATCCAGATAGTTTTTATACCCGTACGATAGGATCGGGTATAATAAAATTACTCCTCCGTTTGTAACACCTCGAAATAAGCGAGCTAGATATACCTTCAAAGGTATGGATCGGATCAGAAAAAAATTCTAAGACTTTTGAGCCATGTCCGTCCGTCCGTCCGTCCGTCCGTCCGTCAGCACGCTAACTCAAAAACTAAGAAAGCTAGAATCTTGAAATTTACACAAAATATTCTGGGAGTAATTTGTAGGTTCCCTATTTTTTTTGGTTGAGTTTGGACCAAAACTTAGGGTAGCTCTCGAACACCTAACTTTTAGATCCCGACATTTTTTTTTAAATAGAGCTATGAAATTTTAACCACTGATAGATCTCACAAAAATATTAATTTTATTTTTAATAACTTTTTTTTGTAGCCCCACCCGTTACGGAGCTACAGCTCTCCAAAGGTTCAAAAAAGCTCTATATTTAAATTGTTATAGCACAAGTTGTATAAAGTATATCTTCATTTTGAAAACGCCAAACGATTACTATTTTCATTAGCTTTAAAAGTATATATACAATAAATATACATTTGTGGCATATGGTGTCTTAATTTACCGTTATGCGAAACTCAAATTTTGAAAAATCCTTTAAATCTTATATCTTGAAATTTTGACAGAAGTTAGATCTTTGAAAATTAGTATGAGTCATTTCAGAAATTTTTTTTGTATCACCCCCCGTTTAGGAGCTGTAAGGGGTCAAAAACTGAAAATTTCCTATTTTTAAACACCTGTAACTTGAACACCTGTTAAAAATTTTTTGAAGTAATACACAAAAATTAAAGCTTTAACATTATACTTTTATTTCTGATAACAACTTTTTTTAATAATATAGGGTTACTTTATAATTGACGAAAGTGTTACTTGATTTTTTCAAATTTTCTAACAAATTTCTTTAAAACGAATTTTTTCCATTTTGTTTTACTCGATAATTTGAAATTGTTGAGGATATAATGCGTAGTACAAAAAAATGTAATTAAATAAACAACATAACGGTTGCTTGAAGAATTTTTATTTATATGATATTGATATACATACATACTTATATAATATCATGTTTATTTACATATCGTATATGTCACTAGTGAATGAATGATAAGAGTATATATGTATATTATATAGCGCCGTATTTACATACATATATGTATTTTATTGTACTTATAAGAAATTATTCTGTCAATGGAATATTTAAATATAATATAATATAATATTTAAAATTATATTTACTATTTTGTACTAAGTAAATTTAATATACATTTACCGCTTAGTATTAAATGGTACTATAGAATATTTGAAAAAGTTTTGGATTGATAATCGTTATGTGAAAGGTTAGAATCTGCTTTTGAAGATTGTACATATAAACATATAGTTTGAATATATGTACAACCCATAGTTCTAGAAATTATAAAATTCACCCAAATTATTTTAAAATACTAAAATATTAAAAAAATAATATTGTAAGCAAAGTGACAGGCTATGAACATACTAACGGTTCGTACGGGTATCTAAGAGTTGACAAAGGCAACTGTATTCTTCCTCGTTTTTTCCAAAATTTAAGTAAACTCTCTGACAAGAATATGAATAGTTTCCAAAACTTCTTCAATCAGAATGCTATGATCATTGTATAAACCTAAGGAAAGTTAATACCAACTCTTATTGAATAGGTTCCCCTACGTTTAGAAGGTGAACCTATTCAACAAGAGTTAGAGTCCTGTGATTAATGATTGATTATAGCTCAGCCCTCACCAATAAAAAAAAGTATAGATATATAGACTTAATACATAACAGATTAAAAGTTTTTTATTACTTATCAAAAACACAATCGTTTAAGCAATTAAATATTTAACAATATCTTAACACTTCAATAATCAAAGTAGCAATTAATTTTTTTTACAAATTTCATCACTTGTATAGTTCCTTTTATATTTCATTAAATATAATAAAAAATCTTGTTTTTTTTACACATTTTTACAAAAATTAACACAGGAGATTCTTATCAATTACAATAAATTTTATTTCGAACAAAAAAAAAACCCTTTATAAAATTATAACTCGATTACTAGACTAATTAAATAATCTTCAACTACATTAACCTCTTAATTTTCTGTACTACAGCTTTAAAAAAAAAAATAATTAATACAAGTGTACTAATTATACCATCATAATTGAACAATGCTTACATCTTCTTAGAAAGCATCAAAAAGAAAATAAATTATTTTCTAAATCTAATTGTAGCCATTATCTGATTCGATTACTTTTAAAAATTTTGTATAATACCTTTGGTATTATTGATTAGGTTGCTATGAATGGTCAAATGAAATACATAGCAACCTAATCAATAATACCAAAGGTTAATTATTTCTATATAACAAAATCAAGTGTTGAAAAAGACCCAGTCGTACTGTGCCTTTTGTAATTGTTTTTATTGCCTTGAAACTACAACTTGAAAAGGTTTTTCCTAAAAATCAAAACCGCATAAAATTATAAAAGTTTTCAAATTTTAATTATAATTTCTGTATAAACTCATCTTCCATTTAAGTTAACATGATTTTTTTGTACCATTTGAAAAACATTTACTTCCTAAGATCTCATATCACAAAAATTAAATTGTTACATCCAACTTTAATCCTTCAAAAAATGTTTAACTAAAAATAGAACTACTTTTACTTTTGCCATTATTTTTATTTAAGAAAAAAACAAAAACCAAAAGTTATCTTGTTAGAAATTAATGGATACAAGTACCTCAGTGGTTCTGGGACTAATGATAAAATAAATGTATGTAATGAATAAAAATAAAAAACTTTATTTTCTTTTTAGTTTTTTTTTCCTTTTACCATTTCAAACACTGCAGTATCAAGGATCATATTCTTCATTATTTCATTATTTTGTTGATTCTTATTAATGATTTTGCATTAAGGATTAATTTGTGTACTCCAGCAGCATAAGTATCCTGGATATAAAGTTTACGAACAATTAAAAAAAATAAATGTTTTATTGTTAAACAATTTTTTTTTGTTTGCTTTATTTTGAATCTTCATTTTCCTCCTCGCAGAATTTTATTTTTAACCTAATTAAAATACTCTGAAACAGTATAATGATGATTTTGATATGTTCTAAGTATATACGATGATATTTAAGGAGTATAATTAATGTAATTTAATAATAAACTTATTTTAATATCAAAAAATAACAATGATATTCATTTTTAATTGTCTATCAGTTCAGCTCTTTATAATTTGTAGTACCTTTAAAAAAGAAGAATTTTTGAGTAAACATGACTATATTGGAAACAACATATATGTCACTGAGTCTGAAGCGTGCTTATTCAGAAGATAATGACCTGCGAAGCAAGGGAATTTCAATTTAAATGAAATAATTAACATCTTACATTGTCAATAAATAACTCTTCTTTTCTAATTTTAATAAATATAAAACAAGATTTGATTAAGCCATAAATAAACTACTCATATTATGTCTAAAAGAAACTTGTAGTACATTTTTGTGTCAAAGTTACATGAGTGTTGCTTTTCATCTCTTGTAATTTGAAAATTAGATTATTTATTTTATCTTTTCTTATCTCCAAAGCAAGATCATTTTATTTTAAATTTTTTCCTCGTGCTTTCTAATGTTTACTTTATTTTCTAGACCTCAATTTTTTTAATAAATGAAAATCAATATAGGTACCCTAAAATGTTGACAAGTAATCCACATAATATATTAAATTATACAGGTATGAAAAAAAAAAATAATACATCTGTCTTCAATCTTTAATTCGTAATACATCTTTCTTCAATCATTACTGTGTCTAATGCTATATTGCTTTCATAAATCACTTCTAATTAAAGTTAAATTGTAAAAAATTAATTCAAGACACAAACCAATCTTTAATATTTCAATAATAGACACAAGCCAATCAATAAAACAAAACCATAATATGCAGTTTTTTCACGAGTAAACTATAGCATATTAATTATTATGTATTTAATGAAAAATTTCATAAATACTTTAATCGTGAATAAAAAATGATATTCAGATATAGGATATTAGCATTTTTCCGATATTCGGGATAAAATGTTTTATAAAAGAAAAATACTAGCATTTATTTTACTTCCGTTATTTAAAACGAGTTCAACGTTACGATTCAACCATCATTAAAAAAGAAAAACTTCATAGAATTTGCAACGAAAAAATCTATACAAAGAAATATTAACTCCACGATACGATTATAATATTCTTGACAACTTTTTAATAAATTTCTATTAAAAAATATTTTCATGTAAATTTTCTTTTGAATAAAAATTGGTTCTGCTGAAAGCTTAAAACATTTGAAATATTTTATTTTTGAAAGAAATTTAATTTTTCAAAATACCGTAATTTTTAGACTATTTTCTTCTTATATATTATATTTTTTTTTTTTTTTCTCAGATTATTTGTTCAGTTGACATATTTCAGATAAACTTTTTCTTTTGTTTATGTTTGTAACATTAATTAGCATATCTTTTGTGTCAGCAATTAAGGACATAATAAATTTTTCTCAGTATGTTTTGCGGCTCTTTCATAATTTTTTTTTTTTTTTGTTCAAAAAATTAATTAAAAAATTTCGTAATCATTAAAGTTTTGTTTTCCTTGTTTTTTGTTAATAAATAATAATATTTAAGATAAACTAAATGCGCCTTTAAAACTATAAAAAATTTTACCTCAAAAGCAAAGATCTTAAAAATTCTTACATTTAATTCATAAAACTTAGTATTATAGAAACGAATGATAAAAATTTTCATTTTAACAAAATATTATAAAAATTCTTATCAATTCTTCTGTATAATGTGATTATTTAAGACCACAAGAGATTTTAAAACTTCTAAGGAAAAAATTCAGACAGAAATGAAAAAAAGAGCAAAAAAAAATCAATATTAGACCATTTTTTCCTTTCTTTAAGAAGTTTTCTTGAACTTTAAAAAAAAAGAAAAAAAATCTTTAGAAAAATTTGAATCGGGATTTGAAGAATGTTCAATGATTTTCTATTATAGTTTTCGTTTTGCAAAATTTTTTTTTTTCTTTTTTGTTTTAAAATCTCACAAATTAAAAAATGTCTGATCAATTTTTTTATTGAATTTTTCTACAGAAAGAGAAATTTTAGAAATATATATGTGACTTCCATTTCTAGATTTTTTCTATTTGCATAAAATTAATAAAAATTCAGGAAAATTATCGAATTTAAAATTTTCTGCATAAATATCTATAGTTCATAATATTATTTACAGTTGATAACAAAATTAAGGATCCGCTAAAAAGTAAATATAGTATAATGAAGAGTTTTCTCTGCCTTTAGAGAATCGAATATCATTATTTGAATTCTTACATTTTGTTGCAAATTTTTTTTATATTTAAATCTGTTTCTATTATCCATCTAATATTATCTTGATATTAACTTATTTTTTATTACGTGGATTTTTTTGTTATTTTTCGTTGGAAGTGTTGCTTTTATTAACCACACTGTTCACACACAAATTTTTATCATGCCGGAAAAAAAAAAAACAAATTATAAACAAACTTTATCCTTCTGTCCGATTCGATAATACTGTAATATATTTATCCTACTTTTTTCTATCTTTAACAACTTTATCCTTTTATAAGAAATATTTTAAATATTTTTCTCCAACCTTAAATTTTTTTTTTTTTGTTTTTTTGTTTTGAAAATCTTTTATTGAGGGTCATTTTACAAGAATTTTTTTCTTATTTTTCCTAAATATCCTACAAAATAAAAACAAGATTAAATCTTATTTTTGTATAATGATAACTTAATAATAAATAATATATTAATATATTTTTATATATACATATATAAGATATCTATACATTTTGAATTGTGAAAAACAAAATATATTTTTATTTCGATGCGTATTAAAAAAAAAAGGAAAAAAAAAAATTTCTCAATTTTTGAACAACCACAATATAAAATTGCAAAAAATATTTAACCTGTTTTTATTATTTTAAATATAATTTATTATAATTTCTTTACTTTTTTATTACTTTAAAGGATATTATCATTCATATCTAGAGATATCCGCAAGACACAAATAGCATTGTAACAAGTACATATAAACTTTTCTCAGTGTTAAAGTGTAGATTCAAAATATGTAAGTGTTGCTTGTGCCTTGAAGATATCTCTAGATTTAGTTAATAGATTCAGATAGATGGTACACTCTAATATCATGTAAAGCTAAAGATAGACGCATGTCCAAGAGTACATATACAATTCGTTATCCAAAATTTTTCATCATATTATCAAAATAGAAGAATGATTTTTTTATTTTTGCGAGGGTATGTGAGAATCATTGAAAGATATTATAGAAGAATAAAACTAAGCATAAGTCCATTTTTGACCAAACAATAAGTTATATGATTTTTACTAATACTCATGTAATGCCTATTTAGAGAATGATTTCAAATTAACAGGTAATTTACGAACAAAGTTGTTAATGGTTACCTTGAATTTTTCGCCATTCTATATATATATAAATTATCCTCGCCAGTTCTAGGGAACACATGAGGTGAGAACGTATTAAAATAAATAATATTAATATTTTAAAATACTTAAAGGTTAAAAATCTTTAAAACGAATTGTTTTAATCCAATAACCTTAATATATTTAATGTTTTTTTTTGGATTCTTTAAAATTAAAAATGTATACTTTACACATAAATTGGCTCTGTAATTTACTAAAAAGAAACATATTTAAACTAGGGACCCCTGTTAATGTGTAGTCAAATTCTATGTTGAATCCCAATTCATATAATGCAGTTGCAGTTTAGAAAAATAGAATTTATGGAAAAAGTACAATCCGTAAAAAAATCAGAAGCAAAACCAAATTAGTCAACATTATCTGAAATTATTTTTAAAATAACGCCAAAACAGAATTAAATTGTATAAAGAGCCTGTAGTTGGTGTACGTGTATTTAGATTATTTGGTATTGTGAGTGAAGACTATTATATCTATTTATTTATCGAGTTCAAAATAAATGTTTTAAAGGTACGTGGAGAAAACAGAATAGGTATCCGTAAAACCTTCGTAAAATGCACAAACAAAGTTTGGAGTAAAATTCAGTTAAATTTTTTTATAGGCCACATTGTCTGTAACAATATTGCCGTTGTTCATTTTACCTTGCCCTAATGTAAAAAATTTACAATCTGAAAAGACCGTATATTTGCGTACAATCCTTGATTAAGATTGTACATGGTACAGAGGGCGAGAAAACCGTACAATTATTACTACAATTGTACAAATGGTAACCCTGCATAAAATTGACATACAAAATATTTAAAAATAAAAAATTATTCAAATTTAATTTTGGTTGTAGGAACTGCTGTATACTAAAATTTAAATAGGTACTTATATGAGAAGAAATTGATTTCAAAAAAGAATACAATTAGAACAGTTTTCTAATCGCTTCAAATAATATAGAAACATTCATACATAAATGCAACAATTTAATAGAAAAGTACAAAACCAAAACAATTAGGCATATATTTGAATTTTAAAGAGACTCTACATAAGTACATACTTAGATACATATTGATTATTAATATCAGATCAATATCATTCATCATTATTTAAAATTTCAATACATATTGTGATAATTGATTATTTTTATCAATTTTTAAATTGTTTTCTTTATACATGCATAAGTTAAAGTATATTACATACATATAGCCAAAGAATAGTTCAGCCGTGGAAGTCGAGTCGAGAGTCGAGACTCGAGACTCGAGAGGAAAAAAAAATACACAATTTTAAAGAGAGTAAGTGAGAATGTCTTTTATAATTTTGTGTTTTTTTTTTTTTTATTATTCTATTGTGTACGTTTTGTTACTACTACCGAACCGACTATCGTAGGTACCATACTACTGTTGTTGTTTATGTTTTATTATTAATATTATGTATAGGTTTTATAGTAGAAAAATCGTAAAAAATATATAGTTACTGATGTTCAAAGCTTGAAACGGAATTCATAATTCGTTGTGTGTGGCTGATAACTACTAAATTATAATTATAGATTTTCACTTTAAAAAAAAGAATTTTTAATTCTCCACCTCTTAAATTTTAACAAATTTATTTGTGAATGTTAATGGTGAAATCACTTTTTAAAGATGAGTTTTTTTTACTTAGTTGTTTTTACAAGTATTTTAAAAGGCGATCAATCAATCGAAACTGAAAGTATTCTTTTTTTTTTGTTTAAAGGAGAAAATATCACCTTATTTTTAAATGATGACATCAAAAAGGATGTGATAATGACTTGCACACTTTTTTTTATGTTTATTTATTTGTTTTTTTTTAGTCACACCTTTTAACTTTTTGATTGATTCCTACTAGAAAATTTCCTCATCTTCTCATTATTTTTTTTTTCTCTATTTTAAATTCTTCATAGAAAACTGAAAACATTTAAAAATATTTGAAATCTTTATACTTTTCCGTTCTTTTTTGCAATACTTTCATTACTATCATCTACAGTATCATTATAAGAATTCAAGAGGAATTAATATTTTTGATTAGAATCCTTTCATTAGTAAAATCAATAACTGTTGTGACAGATTTCCTAAGAGAAAAATTATATAAAAAAAAACGAAAAATTAATTTTTTTATTCGAAAAATAATTACATATTATAAGGAAAGGATAAGCAGAGGTCCTTTAATTTTTTTTTTCATAAATTAAATATAAAAAAAGTTTTTTAAATTACACATCATAAATTTTGTTTGCTTACAAAATAAAATAATTTGGAAGTTTATTTATAAGCATTTAAAGACCTCATAAAATTTATTTTTTATTTCCATATTTTACCATCACTTTAATTGTCACTTTTCTGTTATAAAATAATAACTATATCATAATAAAAACAAACTAAACAACATTTATATTATAATTTAAGTTTATTTTTAAAAAAAAATTTAAAAAAATATCCATAGTAGTTTAAAAATTAAATGAAAGATTTGAGAAAAAAAAGAAGTAGCAAACTTTTGTAAAACTTTTCCTATTAAATTGGTAATTAGTCTTTAAACCCTTAGAAATTCTTTACATTCTCTTTATGAATTAAATTTTTTTTTTATTCTTTGCTCAATATCGAATCTAAAACTTTTTCCTAACCAATTTTTTTAAATATTCATACTTCGACATCAAAGCACGTTCTGTTTTTTAAATAACTGCTTTATTAAAAGTCTTTTTGTGAAGTGACATTTTACTATAAGTCTTGTCAAATTATGTCAAATATCCTTTTTAGTGGATTTAAGCAAACTGGCGTGCTTCCTACTTTTTTATAAATCGAAATACTTTCAAAAATTTCTTTTTAAGGGTACTTTAAGATTTTTTTATTTTCTATTACATTTAAAAATTTTATAAGACAGAACTCTGAATACTCTGAAACTGAAATTCTAAAACTGTAAAAATTTACTAAAGCTTAAACAATTTAAACTTATATTTATGGCTTTGAAGACTATTCATATTTTTAACTTAAAGCCTTACAATATTATAAATATAACTGATAGTTGGGGGACACCAAATGTGGATAAGAAAAAACTGATTTGCCGAAAATGAACTGCCAGGAATAAACTCTCTACAAATCTTTAGTTTTTTAGAGCCAATAAGGCTGACAAAAATATTATAAATGGAGCCAAAATCTATAACACGTAGTAATAGGCGGAAGAAAACTATAGATTTGCATCAAAAGGTCGCAGTAGTGTTACTTTACCACACCTTTCAAAAAAAAATATCTAATCTAATCTAACTGACTTAAAAATTATTTTCAGACTACAAACTATATTGACTTTTAACCTAACATTGCTTTTAAATAAAAAAAATAAAACCTTAATTAGAATTTTTAAAAATAATCTTAAGTATAAAAGTTATATTCATCATTCATTATCATCAAATTTATACAGTTAATATATTGGTATGATTTAAGTTTTTGTAATCATTATAAGCTATTCTTAAATCTGGAATCATTTAGTAATTTATATCTTAATAAATATAAAGTAACACATAAAAATTTAATACAAAGTAAAATTGTATCAACTTTAAATTATACGTCATATATTACAAATAATTAAATTTAATTAAAGTAAATCGATGTTCTCATTTGGGACTTTCCAAAAAATTAATTCAAAATACTAATACTAAATATTATGAAATATTAGGTTTGTATTACTGGCATAATATTTATTTATACTTTTCTATTTTTAAAAATTTTTCTTTTCGCCTTCATTATAAAACACTTAACAAAATTAAAGATTAATAATAATCAGTTTTTTTTTTTTAATATTCCATATTGCGAAATAAAAAGGAATTTTTGTTGATATATAATTTAAATAAACTTTTCTTTTTTCACTTTACTCTCGTGTCCAAATTTTTAATAAAATCTAAAATATATTTGGAACCAACATAACTACAAATAAAATTTAATTTTTTAAGTATTTTTTTGATTCATACATAATTTTGTAAAGTGTATTGTATACTAAATTTTAAAAAATGGTGTTATGACTCTTACTTCTCACGTCACGTCCATCCAACTATTTGTGTTATTAGAAAGCTAAAGAATGAAGAAACGACTTTTTAATCATTGTATGGTTATATTGTAATACACATTATAAGTTCTGAACACTATTAAAAAGTTATGATCTCCTAAAATTAGACAACGACAATTATTGACACGATTATAACACTAAGTTCTATATACCGTATATTTTTTTTGGTCAGTAGACAATATCAAACGTATGGAATTTTTCAACTTTATAATTCTAAACTAAAATCTTTTGAAAGAAGTAAGATCTTATGATTAATAACAAGGTTTTTCAAAGAAAGACAATGCAATTAAGTGGTGTCAAAAATTTAAAATTGAAAAATAATGGGGAACCTATTAATTTTTTAAAATGGAAAAAACTTGACGTAATAATAAAGTTTGATCCATACGTGAGCAAATAATAAAGTTAATAATAAAGTTTGATCCATCCATACATCACTAGAACTTAATTTTTTTAACTATAGATTCACGTCATTGTACAGCTTGTAGAATTTGTCGTTGTTTTGCTTCTTCCCAATTGATTCGATTGATCTGAAACCATAAATACGAAGAAAAATTTTACGCTCAAAGGTACTAAGTATCTCCACACTTATTCTTGACAGTGTTCACTATTCTGATTCAACAGATTATACGTCATCTATTAGACAATACATAAGAATGAGTTACTAAAAAAGAAACCTTTAAGACGTATTTTCTGATAAAATGCTCTAAAAAGTTACGAAGTTTTTAACGTTATCGAAAAGTGCTTCTTTCAAAAGCCTTATAGTTCTGCACACTTCCTTGTTTTTTTTTAATTTTGTTTTTAATTAAATAAAAATTTTTTTGCTGTACCTCTTTATTTAATGGCAGAGACATAAAGTTTATTTTCATTATTTTAGTTGAGGCCACCTTTGATTGTTAAAACCTCAAGGACATTACATTTTTTTTTAAAATAAAATATTCTCTTGAAAAATATTTTAACTATAAATACTTGGGAAACTAAATAATAAAAATACTTAACAGCTTTATATTTACTAGTATCTTCTTATATGTGCATTATTCTACGAGTATATGATACCATATATAATTTAATTATAAAACGAATGCATTAACATGATTTAACATAGTTCACTCTCGAGAAAAATTTTAATTTTATTTTATCTTTTTTAATTTTTTACTCTTTCTTTCCTTTATTTTTCCAATGCTTCCTTTATTTCTCCACATTTTCCTTTATTTTTCCAACCATCAAAAAAAAAAAGGACTATATTCATCTTTGAGCATCCAAAATAATCAAGAAAATATACAGTTTGACATGCACCACCAGTAGACAAATAAGTTTTTATATGAATATTGTGAGTAAAATATAATGGCAATTTTATTTTTGATTAAAAAACTTTAAGAATAATAATTTAGAATTTATTTAATAGCTGCAGAAGCCTCTCTTTTCAGTCTCTTTATTGAAGAAGCATGAAAAAATTATATTTAATAAATCAATGGAACTCTTGAACATGGCACAAATAAATACATTAAACTAATTGTGATATATGAAATAAAAGATTTGTTTTGGTGCTTTTCCTTGTAGAATGTAAGATTTACCTCTTACAGGTACTGATTTGATTGTTTGGAAAAAGAAGTATTTAACAGTAGTCAAAGTCAAAGTGTAATATGGATCATAAAGTAATTTGTTCTTTATCTGGAAGTACCGCTTTAAAACAAGACCATATACACAAAATTAACGTAAAATAAAAGTATTATTAAAAAATTTGGCTCAACTAATGAATTGCTGATTCAATTTTATATTATTGATCTTTCCTTTTTGTTCAAAAATAAAACTATATTACATTAGTACAAAATTAGGAACATTAATAACAGAAAATTCAATACAAAACTAAAATAATATATTAATACTGCATTAATCTGCATTAATCTATAATAATGTTCGATTAATTATTAAAATTAATTTTTTAATCATTTTAATATAATAATTAATCTTTTATAATTCATTAAGAAAACTAGTTTTATATTTTAAATTTATTACGCCGCTATTACACAATTAAATCATCTTATTTTTAGTCATAAAAATTCCACCAATTTGTTTTTCAAAAGCCAAATATAAAAATTTCCTTTAAATGTTTTACATTTTTAGCACATTTCCAAAAAAATTTTGAAAAAATGTGCTTATTAGTTTCACTCTGTCCGTCCGTCCGTCTGTTTACAAAACTTCTACACCGTTAAAGATAGAGAAAAAAAATTTTAACCATAGGTAGGTCTCATAAAAAAAATAATTTTGTGGAACAACTTTTTCATGTAGCCCCCCCCATTACGGAGCTACAGCCCCTCAAACTTTGAAAAAGCCCTATTTTTAAATGCATATATCTTATGTTCTGCTTAAGATTTTTTCAATCTGAAAACGTCATTCGACAGGTATTTCTTTTATCTTTGTAAATTAATATGAAAATTATACAATTTTTTTAAATTTAGTATTTAAATTTACCGTTATGTGAAAACCAAATTTTGCATGATTTTTCTACTTTCATAACTCCGGCACGCTTCTAGATAGAAGCTTGAAATTTTGAGGGAAGAAAGAACTTTTAGAATTAGTATAAGTTTGCTCAGAAAATTTTTTCGGACCACCCCCTGTTTATGAGCTATTAGGGCTTAAAAATTGAAAATTTGCTATTTTTAAACACCTGTAACTTAGGAACCTGTACACATTTTACTTCTGCAAGATATAAAAATTAAAGCTACAATAATATATTTTTACGTGTGTGAAAGGTTTATTTTAGTTGTAAAGGGTTCCAAAGTTGCAGCTCTTCAAAATTACGAAAAAGCCCCATTTTCAGATGTATATATCTCGGGCTCTGCGTAATAGTTTTGCAATCTAAAACCAGCAGAAGATCGAAAATTTTATTATCTATATAAAACAATATCAAAGTTATGTAGTATTTTGTAATTTACTATTTAAATTTACCGTTATGTGAAAACCACATTTTGCATGAAATTTCTTTTTTCATAACTCCGGCACCCCTTTAGATAGGAACCTGAAATTTTGAGACAAGAAAGAACTTTTAGAATTAGTATAAGTTTCCTCAGAAAATTTTTTGGTAACACCCCCTCTTTAAGAGTTATTACGCCTCAAAAATTGAAAATTTGCTATTTTTAGACACCTGTAACTTAGGCACCTGTACAAATTTTTCTTCGGCAAGACGTGAAAATTAAAGGTTTAATAATATATTTTTACGTGTGTTAACGGAACGGCTTTTCTTAGTTATATAGGATTCCGGACTTACGGCCCTTCAAAATTTCAAAAATGTCCTATTTTCACGTTTTTTCTTATTACATGAAATTTTCAAATTTTTGTGTAAGTCACACTTCTAAACAGTTTGTATCGAGTTTTGGAAATGTGCGCTTTTAAAAACCGTTGGTTTACATTCTACCTTGTTTAACCTTAATAGTTATTTCTTCAAGTACAAGTCATGTAAAAAATTTAAAAATTATTTCTAAAATTTATTTTGCAGAAAAAACGAGGAAGAATACAGTTGACTTTGTCAACTCTTAGATACCCGTACGAACCGTTATTATGTTCACAGCCTGTTACTCTGCTTACAATATTATTTTTTTAATATTTTAGTATTTTAAAATAATTTAGGTGAATTTTATAATTTCTCGAACTATGGGTTGTAGATATATTCAAACTATATGTTTATACATTCTTCAAAAGCAAATTCTAACCTTCCACATAACGATTATCAATCCAAAACTTTTTCAAATATAATTTTAAATATTATATTATATTATATTTAAATATTCCATTGACAGAATAATTTCTTATAAGTACAATAAAATACATATATGTATGTAAATACGGTGCTATATAATATACATCTATACTCTTATCATTCATTCACTAGTGACATACACGATATGTAAATAAACATGATATTATATAAGTATGTATATATATTAATATCATATAAATAAAAATTCTTCAAGCAACCGTTATGTTGTTTATTTATTTGCATTTTTATGTACTACGCATTATATCCTCAACAATTTCAAATTATCGAGTAAAACAAAATGCAAAAAATTCGTTAAAGAAATTTGTTAGAAAATTTGAAAAAATCAAGTAACACTTTCGTCAATTATAAAGTAACCCTATATTATTAAAAAAAGTTGTTAACAGAAATAAGAGTATAATGTTGAAGCTTTAATTTTTGTGTATTACTTCAAAAAAATTTTAACAGGTGTTCAAGTTACAGGTGTTTAAAAATAGAAAATTTTCAGTTTTTGACCCCTTACAGCTCCTAAACGGGGGGTGATACAAAAAAAATTTCTGAAATGACTCATACTTATTTTCAAAGATCTAACTTGTGTCAAAATTTCAGGTTTCCAACTTAAACCGTTTAGAAGATAGAAGGGTTAAAGGATTTTGCAAAATTTGAGTTTTGCATAACGGTAAATTAAGACACCGTATGCCACAAATATATATTTATTGTATATATATTTTTAAAGCAAATAAAAGTAGTAATCGTTTGCCGTTATCAAAATGAAGATATACCTTATACAACTTGTGCTATAACAATTTAAATATAGAGCTTTTTTGAACCTTTGGGGAGCTGTAGCTCCGTAACGGGTAGGGCTACAAAAAAAAGTTATTAAAAATAAAATTAATATTTTTGTGAGATCTATCAGTAGTTAAAATTTCATAGCTCTATTGCAAAAAAAATGTTGGGATCTAAAAGTTAGGTGTTCGAGAGCTACCCTAAGGCTTGGTCCAAACTCAACCAAAAAAATAGGGAACCTACAAATTACTCCTAAAATATTTTGTGTAAATTTCAAGATTCTAGCTTTCTTAGTTTTTGAGTTAGCGTGCTGACGGACGGACGGACGGACGGACGGACGGACATGGCTCAAAAGTCTTAGAATTTTTTTCTGATCCGATCCATACCTTTGAAGGTATATCTAGCTCGCTTATTTCGAGGTGTTACAAACGGAGGAGTAATTTTATTATACCCGATCCTATCGTACGGGTATAAAAAACATGAACCATATCTGGTAACCATTAAGAATTACTATATATATATACAACACTTATTTCATCCCGATTAATAATTTTATGAGAAAAAACATATTCGTTAAAGCCCAGAGGAAAAACCACGATAACATTCAACTGTTTTTGAAATTAAAGTGGAATTTAACACGCCTTCAGGTGAAAATATTTATTATATTTTACTATAAGAACTACAACTATACAATATTCAATACAGAAACATACATCCATTTATATATAGCTATAAATAACCATTAAAAACTATTCATGTCCTATTTCAGATCCTTTTTTAATAATTTTTTTTTTCGTTTTTATTATTCATTGTTTTCGTTTTTGAAAAGAATGAATTTGTATTGAAATAGTTTTGAATCCTTTTCTAATTTTTATTTTATCTTTTTTATTCTACTGTAAGGATGATTTCATTTTAAATATGTAAATTAAATGGAAGATTTCATGTTCTGTTAAACCTAGAATTTTTACTTTGTAACGTTTATAATGAAATTAATGTAAATTTAGTAATTTACGGCTCAAAATATACAGATTTTTTATCAGGAATCCTAAAATATTTAGAGTTCACATGAGTTGAAAAAGTTTACTAGCGCCTTTAATGAAAAATATCATTTTAAAAAGATCACAAGCAATCTAAGGCAAGTTTTTGAATTATCATATACTTCCACTTATAAGTTATTATAAGTACAAATGAAAAAGAAAAATTATTTTCCTCTTATATGTATTTGAATTTTAAATTTAAAAATCCTTATAAATTTACAAATTAAAATAAAAACTTTCTTCGTTATATTCTTCGTTATGTCCAAAGGTTAAAAGGATCAACCAATTTTTATTTTTTTTTTATTTATATTCAATTTTTATTTTTTTGCCACATTAAAGAGAACCTTTGTTTTACCTTTACTTCATATTTTTTATATTCAAAATCTGTAAAAATTCCTCTTACATTTAACCGGAATCGTTCAAAACCATATTTTAATATCTCAAAGCTATTCACTAATAAATATATAATTAATTTAAATTTAAGGATTTACTTTCGAAATTCTAACCGTAAACTAGAATTAAATTATATTTCTATAAAGCATTTATTTAAAAATAAAGGGTGTCCGAAAAAATTTGATTGAGAAAAGTTTCGTAATAAATGGGCTTCAATCTTAAACCATTGATGAGGATCCAAATGATGAGGATTTAAATATTACTAACAAAATATAAGCACAAATTTAAATTTTCTAATGTTGTTAAGAATTGTTTTAAAATTGTAAAGAATTATTTTAAAATTGGTATAATGATATTATGATAACACATAAAGCTAAGATTGAAAAACATTCTAAAACCGTATTTAAAAGAAGATGAAATTTGATCACATATTTTTGGGCATAACTTTCAAACGCATTAAGCCAGAAACAAGAAACAAATGATAGCTAATAGAATTTGAATTTAAATCTAACAAATAAGCTTTTTAATTATTTCAAAAATCGTTAGTGACCAGTCCGAATTTACTCGTCCTTTATCTTCCCTATCACATAATACATTATTTTCTACCAGTTACGAGACACTCTGTATATAGAGTTTCTATTTCATTCATTATATTATCACATTATATAGTTATAATCTTTTTATCCGGTTATTTAATTCTATTTACTACATAAATAGAATTCTTAATTATATTTCAGGCTCTAAGATTCTGTTATATAATTTGTAAAGATTAAAGAATTATAAATAAAATTGTCCTTGCATAAAAGCCATGAGTAACCAAATAAATAATCGTATTTATTATTATATAATATAAATTCGAGAATGTTGTAATTCAAATATTTGTTTACTCTTTTGGATGACCAGAAGCAAAATTAAAGTATTAATAATCTGTTTAAATAATTTTTACCATGAATTCTGTAAGTAGATTTTTCTTGAAAAATATATGCGCCTGATTGTATGCAATTTAGCGAATAAAAATTGAGTAAAGACTTTTTTACGGATTTTTCTTCGTCAAGAAAGACGCATAAAATTGTGAAATATTCTATCAAAAACATTATAGAACACGTTAGACAAACTAAATGGAACAACTCAAACAGTTTCTTACAAATACACTGGTCAGATGTCGTACCCAACATACATTAGCAACAAAAGAAATTCTCTTTAAGAAATAAATCCACCTGTATGTTTGCACTATGGACTCACTTTATCAAACAGATTTTCCAAGAATGCGCATTTAATACAAATTTAATAAACTCTTCACAAACAAATATACTTTTTAAACTCATTCTTAAAACGTCCAAATAATAAAACTCATTTGCAAAACATATAATACATGGGCAAATATATGGGGAGTGATTTAAATCATATTGCAAAATTTAAAATTACAGTAGTAAATTAGTTATAGTAGACTAAAATTAGTGTCTCAAAAAAAAAATTCAACATTTATTTTTTGGAAAATTAATTAACTATAAAATATTTTAGGGCTTAATTAAAAATTAAGCGCTTAAAAATTCAATTCTCAGTTCATAATGTCCTTTGCAGCCAAGGGCATAATTAATAGTGCTTGTTTCCTAAGAGTAAAAATAAATAAATATACATTTTTGATTAATGTTGAAAGCTAATTTTAAATTATGCTATAAATTTAGTTTTGGAAACCTAAATTTTTATTTGAAAAAATTTCATTGACGTCATAATTGAATAATAAACTGAAATAAAATAAAATTTTGCTTTAAGATTTGCTTTTTGTTGATTAAATAAAAGATGATAAGTGAATGTCCTTTTTATGTTATTATGACCATTTCGAAATATCATCATCATATTATCTAAAAAAGCCAAAAAAAGTTTATTTTTATATTTGATTTTTACAGGACATTAACTTTATGTATGACATAAAATCAAAATGATCTGACTTATGAATTTGATTTTAATTTAATTCCAAAATGTATTCTTTAATGTTTATAAATTCTGACAAATCAATAAATAAATTTTTATTCACAATTTAACAAAAAAAAAAATTCTAGCATAGATAACAAGGAAATTGTATAGCCAAAAAAAATTTATTTAAAAATTTAATTCTTCTTTTTTTTCCTATAAAATTAAAAAAAAATGTATATTTTGCATAAAATTGCAAATATTTCAAAGGGTGATTCGTGAGGCTAAAACTAGAGAAAACTCATACAAGTGTTGGGAGACTTTATTCTCTTTATACTGCGATTGCGACTTTTATGTTTTTTTGTTTTACTTTATTAATTGCCGCATAAGTTTTCACTCACATGCTCTACAAAAACTAAGTTAGTCTTGTTTCAAACTTTACTCTACAAGGTTTCATATGCTGAAGCATTTGTTATCATGGAATAATTCGTTATCATGAAATCATGGAATCTTTTCAAATTAGAGATAAAACGAGGAAGAGTGCAGTGCAGTAGACTGTGTCAACTCTGGGATATCCGTATGGACGTAATATATCCTGTTTCTATAAAACTTGCACTTTTACTATTTAACTCCAACGCAAATGCTGGAGTTAAATAGTAAAACTAACAGTTTTGCAAAAGTGACGTAAAAAAATATTTCAGCCTCCTAGCTCCTTTCTTTTTTGAGTTATCGTGCGGACGGACACTGAGTTATTTTCATTTAAAAAGAGAAGTTGTATGGAAGCTACCCGAACCTGTCGTACCATCATAACCAAATATTACAGAAGCTGTTGCCATAAAACTTGAGCATCATTTGCAAAATTTCAGATACCTAGCTTGAGTAGACACTGAGCTATTTCCATTTAAAAAAAGAAGTTGTATGGCAGATACTCGAACCCCGCGGTCGAAAATGCTGGAGTTAAATAGCAAAACTAACAATTTTGCAAAAGTGACGTAAAAAAAATTTCAGCCTCCTAGCTCTTTTATTTTTTGAGTTATCGTGCGGACGGACGGAGAGACGTACATGGCTTAATCGACTCAGAATTTGATTCTGAGCCGATCCAGTCCTTTGACACTATATCTAGCTCAACTCCTTTAAGGTGTCACAAACGTAATGGTAAATTTATTAAACCTTTCAACATAGTAGACGAACATTTTATGAAGCTATATACACTCTTATATTACAATATCTACACTCTTATGCGAAACCTCCTGTATGCATAATAGATTTATTCACTATATAATCCGATGCTTTTTAAAAAAATTGCCGCACAAGCTATATATCCACCAAATTTATAAATAATTTTAAATTAATAATAAAATTTCGCAAATAGATTGTGTCATATATGGGCAAAAGATCATTGTGTTTGCATGAAGATTGTGATTACGTGCATCGTGCACAGATTCCTTAAAATTGAAAGTTATTTTATGATTTATTTGTATATAAGTCTAGTCTATTTATTCCTATATCTTATCACTACTATTACGACAACAGTATTTAAATTTTTAGGATTTTGTTTTTAAATATATAAACTGTAAGTAAATTTAATTTGAATTGATAAGTCAATAAAAATTAAAAGAAAATTTATCCTTAATGCTCACAAATGCTCACAAATATTATAAAAAAGGACTTCGACAAAAAAAAAGGAAAAAAGAAGAAGAAAAAACAAATATTCTTTGCTAATATTTATTTGCTTACTGTTTTATATTATTTGTTTAGACATTAAGAATAAAAATTAAAATTAAAATATAAAAATGTTTTCTCAGAAAGATAATTTTTAATGGAATTGTATATTTTATTTTTAGATGTTAAAATACTATTTAAGTTTAAAATCATATTAAAGCAGAAAATTAACCAGAAATGACGAGTATATGTTCTACATACATATCCAGCCAATGGTGTAGTAGTTAAAACACCAGCCATTCATACGAAAGATCTCGGGTTCAAACACCGGCTGGGTCTTTTAGATTTATAAAAAAATAATATAGATTTTTCTTATAATAATTAGCATAATATAATTAAATTAACAATAAGTATACATGTCTTATAAATAATTATTATCATATTGTATTATATAATAAAATAATAATAAAACATAATACTTATATAAGATAATAGATGGCGTAGAAATAAAAGAAACGTATCATAGTCTTGTACAATAGGTACAGCCGAGTAATCAACTACTAGTGGAATTAATGATTCCTGAAACTGAAGCTTAGTCAAATATAAATAATAAATTACTAAGTGGGTGACGGGCATCCGATGTGCTATGCTGCTTATAGCAGTGGTAAGAAAAAACAAGGCAGAATGTAAACTAACGGTTTTTAAAAGCGCACATTTCCAAAAGATAGTACAAAGTGTATAGAATTGTGGCTTACACCAAAATTTGAAAATTTTCTTAGAATTTCTTATAATAAAAAAAAATGTGAAAATAGAACTTTTTTGCAATTTTGATGAACTGTAAGTTCGCAACCCTATATAACTAAAAAAAATTGTTAACACACCTAAACATACATTATTGAAGCTTTAATTTTATGTCTTGCCGAAGAAAAATTTGTACAATTACAGGTTTCTAAAAATTGCAAATTTTCCATTTTTGAGCCCTAATAATTCATAAACAGGAGATGGTCCAAAAAAATTTTCTGAAAAAACTTTAATTAAAAAACTAATTTTAAAAGTTTTTTCTTAATTCAAAATTTTAAGTTGTTATCTAAAAAGGGGCCGGAGTTATGAAAATAGAAAAATCATTCAAAATTTCATTTTTACATAACGGTAAATTTAAATACTAACTTTAAAAACCTTGTATAATTTTGATATTAATTTATTAGAACATAGTAGAACATGAAATAAACGCATTTAAAAATAGGCCTTTTTCAAACTTTGAGAGGCTGTAGCTCCGCAATGGATGGGGCTATATGAAAAAGTTTTTCTACAACATTAATTTTTTTATGAAAACTACCGATGGTTAAATTTTTTTTTCTCTATCTTTAACAGTGTAGAAGTTTTGTAATCAGACGAACGGCCGCACGGATAGAGTGAATCTGATACGCACATTTTTTCAAATGTTTTTTGGAAATGTGCTAAAAAAAAAGAAATGTTTGCAAAAAACATTTGAAAATATATTACAAAATAAACAGAAGTTTTACTTTTTAATGATGCAACGCAATTTTTTTTTAAAAGTTATATTAACTTTAGAAATTTTAATTAGAACGAACTTAAATTAACTTTATTTTAACTTTCATAATTAAATCTTACATAATTCATATAAGTTATTTTTAAGTTAAATTTCTTTATATATAAAATATTTAAGCAAAACTTTCCAATACAAATTTCCTTATTTAGTAATTATGTGAAACCTATCTGTAAAATATAATAATCAAAAAATACATAATACACCTTTCAGGTTTTATTCAACTTAAAATATACAATTTTTATTAATTTGTAAAATCCAAAATAAAAAATTTATAAACAAATTACAGTCATAGAAACTCAATTAGACTTTTGATTGTTATCATGTTACCATAATAATGATATGCCAATCAAACTTAAACACACGTTATAAAAATAAAAAAAAATATGATATCATTACTTACCACAAAATATCCCATGATATTTCCACAAATATCTAGTAATGATGTGTCATTTTGATTGAACTAAACGAGTGACACGCTATCATTTAAATTAAAACACCAATAAGATATGGTTATACATTTTTATTTAAGTTCAAGTATTTATTGTACACTATTATCTTTATATTCATTTTAATAAATATACATATCAATAAAATTGCTAAGGGATTAAATGAGATATTTAAAGGATATTTATGGGATTTTCAAAGTAAATTACAAAATGTATATTTTTATATCACAAATTCAATAAAAATGTTAGTAGTTATAAGTTGCTAAATGAGATAAATTTCTTTTGAAAGTATCTGTCATTTTTATTCATACCCAATATAAGAAAAAAATGTTATAAAAATTAAGCCGACTTATATGATATAATTTTGTAGAAATTATATGTACTTAAGATTTGTTATAAATTAAATTTTTAATCATTTATTTTTAGTAGAAATTTGATCAAAATTTAAATTTCTTATTAAAATTTTGCCGTACTTTGTATACTTTATAAAAATACATACTCCAAAAATAACTTCAATCGAAAGTCGAAGATACTTTATAAGTTTTCCGTTTCACAAAAAAAACCATTTCTTATATTTCTCATTTTTCAACAGTAAACACTTCGCAAATATGCAAATTGAACAAAACGAATATTTGACAAAAATATGGCGAAACTCTAAAACCGCTTTTAAATATATTTTTTCACACATATTCATTGACAAAGCATTAAAAATAGTGGGTGTTGTCCCCACGTAATTTAGGTAAAGTTAAAAATTTTTAATGAGAGGACTTTAAGAACTTTTTGTATAATGTCCTTTTTTGTAAGATTATAATATATGAGATAAGATGACTATAAAATATTAGGGAAGATGTAGATATAACTCCTGTAAAACATCCAAAGGTAACTTCGGGGACTTATGGTTTCATAAAATAAAATATTTTAAATTCAATATTAAAACAATATATTATTCCAAAATTTATTAAAATATGTGTGCTTATTCATGTATACGTGAGATTTTGAATTAGAACGGATTTTAAAATTGGTTACAAAATCAGGATTTCAACGATTTCTTTAGCAGGTGTTTGCCAGGCCCCACTATTTTAAATTATTTGATCTTAAAATATGCATGTAAAAAAATAATAAGATGATTGCAAAATCAGGATTATACGCTTTTCCAGAATCCAACTCTAAAATTCCTCCTAATTCAAAATAACGCATATAAATGAAAATATTCTGGCAAAACAATTATCCTGATTTTGTAACCACCTCTAAAATCCTTTCTAATTATTTTTACAGAATTTAAAAAATTTATTGTCTTACATCTATTTTTTACTTATACATTTTGGCTATATCATACTTAAAACAGAATTTCAGAAATTTTTTTATAAGAAATTTTTATACCCGTACGATAGGATCGGGTATAATAAAATTACTCCTCCGTTTGTAACACCTCGAAATAAGCGAGCTAGATATACCTTCAAAGGTATGGATCGGATCAGAAAAAAATTCTAAGTCGATTGAGCCATGTTACGGAGCAACAGCTCCCCAAAGGTTCAAAAAAGCTCTATATTTAAATTGTTATAGCACAAGTTATATAAGGTATATCTTCATTATGAAAACGGCAAACGATTACTGCTTTTCTTAGCTTTAAAAGTATATATACAATAAATATATAGTTGTGGAATACGGTGTCTTAATTTACCGTTATGCGGAACTAAAATTTTGCAAAATCCTTTAACCCTTTAATCTTCTAAACGGTTTAAGTTGGAAACTTGAAATTTTGACAGAAGTTACATCTTTGAAAATAAGTATGAGTTATTTCAGAAATTTTTTTGTATCACCCCCCGTTTAGGAGCTGTGAGGGGTCAAAACCTGTTAAAATTTTTTTGAAGTAATACACAAAAATTAAAGCCTCAATATTATACTTTTAACAACTTTTTTTAATAATATAGGGTTATTTTATAATTGAACGAAAGTGTTACTTGATTTTTTCAAATTTTCTAACAAATTTCTTTAACGAATTTTTTGCATTTTGTTTTACTCGATAATTTGAAATTGTTGAGCATATAATGCGTAGTACAAAAAAATGTAAACAAATAAACAACATAACGGTTGCTTGAAGAATTTTTATTTATATGATATTGATATACATACATACTTATATAATATCATGTTTATTTACATATCGTATATGTCACTGATGAATGAATGATAAGAGTATAGATGTATATTATATAGCGCCGTATTTACATACATATATGTATTTTATTGTACTTATAAGAATTTATTCTTTCAATGGAATATTTAAATATAATATAATATAATATTTAAAATTATATTTACTATTTTGTACTAAGTAAATTTAATATACATTTACCGCTTAGTATAAATAATGGTACTACAGAATATTTGAAAAAGTTTTGGATTGATAATCGTTATGTGGAAGGTTAAAATCTGCTTATGAAGAATGTATAAGCATATAGTTTGAATATATGTACAACCCATAGTTCTAGAAATTATAAAATTCAGCCAAATTATTTTAAAATACTAAAATATTAAAAAAATAATATTGTAAGCAGAGTGACAGTCTGTGAACATACTAACGGTTCGTACGGGTATCTAAGAGTTGACGAAGGCAACTGTATTCTTCCGCGTTTTATATGAAATTTATTTGAATTTTTAGGGAAATTATTTCTTATTTTTTAGCGTGTAAAGAGTGTAGAGTGTAGTGAGTAAGAGTGTGGTGTGTAAAATGTACTTTTTTTTTTAAAAGTCTTTTGATGAAACTACTTTTTATAAAACGACTTATGTGATGTATAATTCTCCCCATTTTAACAATTACTACAATATTTATTAATTAAATTTATTTACTCCGGCTCCGTTGAAACTGCTGATATCACTTCTCTTGTCATTCATCGTAATATTGGAACCCTTTCTCTTTCTTATAGACATTTTGTTCAACTTGTTCCACTTGTATACACTTGTTCTAATAAAATCGAATGAATGAAATAAAATCACTGATGCCATCTCTCAAAACATTCCACCGCACCACTACAGGGGCTCAAGTACTCATGCCTACTATGTGGAACTTTTTAAATAGTACTCTAGTGGTTATAACAATTCATTTGTTGTCAGAACTGCAAAAATTTGAAATCTATTACCATCCTCTGTGTTTCCTAAATAGTTGGTGATTTTTTGATTTACAATTTGCCTAAATTCAAAACGAATCTTAACAGATTTATCAGGCAATTACCATCTTCCGCATTTTTCCTGTCCCTAACCCATCCAATTTAGTCTCAACTACTATTTAGTACAAGGGAATATATTCCTAGATTGAGATTATTGAATAAAAAAAAAAGTAATAAAAAGAGTAATAAAAAATAAAAAATTCTTATATAGAATAGAAACGAAAAAAATTCTTAATATTAAAAACATATCAAAGTAAATTCAAGACTTATAAATGAAATATCCAATATACAAAACTTGACCAATGCATACTTTAATGAACGTTTTCATTTCGAATTGTGTTTATTTTAATTTCGTTATCAAAATTAATTAAAAATTAAGTCTTGATCAGAACAGTATAATAGAATACATTCAACTAAGTTTATAGTATTTACATCTAAGATTTCAAAGGGATTTAAACAAGGTAGAATGTAAACCAACGGTTTTTAAAAGCGCACATTTCCAAAACTCAATACAAATTGTTTAGAAGTGTGACTTACACAAAAATTTGAAAATTTCATGTAATAAGAAAAAACTTGAAAATAGGACATTTTTGAGATTTTGAGGGGCCGTAAGTCCGGAATCCTATATAACTAAGAAAAGCTGTTAACACACGTAAAAATATATTATTAGCTTTAATTTTTATGCCTTGCCGAAGAAAAGTTTTTACAGGTGCCTAAGTTACAGGTGTCTAAAAATAGCAAATTTTCAATTTTTGAGGCGTAATAACTCTTAAAGAGGGGGCGCTACCAAAAAATTTTCTGAGGAAACTTATACTAATTCTAAAATTTCTTTCTTGTCTCAAAATTTCAGGTTCCTATCTAAAGGGGTGCCGGAGTTATGAAAAAAGAAATTTCATGCAAAATGTGGTTTTCACATAACGGTAAATTTAAATCGTAAATTACATAATATTACATAATTTTGATATTGTTTCATATAGATAATAAAATTTTCGATCTTCTTCCGGTTTTAGATTGTAAAACTATTACGCAGAGCCCGAGATATATACATCTGAAAATGGGGCTTTTTTACAATTTTGAAGAGCTGCAACTTTGGAACCCTTTACAATTAAAATAAACCTTTCACACACGTAAAAATATATAATTGTAGGTTTAATTTTTACATCTTGCAGAAGTAAAATGTGTGCAGGTTCCTAAGTTACAGGTGTTTAAAAATAGCAAATTTTCAATTTTTAAGCCCTAATAGCTCATAAACAGGGGGTGGTCCGAAAAAATTTTCTGAGCAAACTTATACTAATTCTAAAAGTTCTTTCTTGCCTCAAAATTTCAAGGCTCTATCTAAAAGCGTGCCGAAAGTAGAAAAAGTTATGAAAGTAGAAAAATCATGCAAAATTTGGTTTTCACATAACGGTAAATTTAAATACTAAATTTGAAAAAATTGTATAATTTTGATATTAATTTACAAAGATAAAAGAAATACCTGTCGAATGACGTTTTCAGATTGAAAAAATCTTAAGCAGAACATAAGATATATGCATTTAAAAATAGGGCTTTTTCAAAGTTTGAGGGGGTGTAGCTCCGTAATGGGGGGGGCTACATGAAAAAGTTGTTCCACAAAATTATTTTTTTTATAAGACCTACCTATGGTTAAAATTTTTTTTCTCTATCTTTAACGGTGTAGAAGTTTTGTAAACAGACGGACGGACGGACGGACGGACGGACAGAGTGAAACTAATAAGCACATTTTTTCAAAATTTTTTTGGAAATGTGCTAAAAACTGTATAAAAGAATCTCAAAGATAAGTTGTTAATTATTTTCTTTTATGAAATGAATATTAAAGATATAATAATGAAAAGTTTTCTTTAGTTCAAAATCCTTTTGTATTTACTTTTCTTATCATAACAAAAAAAAAGCTAAAAATAAATTTGGTTTTATTTCTTTTTATCACGACCTTTCATATACAAAAGTCAATTTTTTTTTTTAATAAATGCACCTAAAAGTAATTAAAAAAGAATTACAAAAATGCTAATACTATAGAGGTTCTCAAAAACAAAACCTTAATTCTAATGAAATCCAATGAATTTTATTTGAAATACAAAAGAAAAACCTGAAAAATATGAAAAACAAGGGAAACAAGAAAATTTAAATTACATTTGATAAAAATAAAAGAAAAGAAAATTAAATTAATAAAAGAAAAAAAAAAATCAAGTCGACAAAAAATAAACCTTTTTTTTATATAACAGATACCAAATTTTTTTTTGAGCAAACATTGCTTTGTTAAAGGAGTCGAAAGAAAATCAAATCCTTTGTACAAAAAACAATTAAAATTTTCATCGCTATTAAGAAAACAAGAACCAATTATTTATTTTACCTTTAAAAAAAATTTTTTTTACCTTTAAATACCTTATATATTAAAAAGGTTTGTTTAAAATAAAACTTACCCTAAATCAATTTACCTATTTGAATATTAATAAAACAAAAAAAAGTTGGGATTAAATACGTCTAAGTTAGGTTCTATTAAATTACTATTAAACTGTAAATCATTTATTTATTTAGAAACTTTTAAAGAATTCCTATAGTTAAATTGTAGTAAAATTTATGAATTTAAATACAATTTAGGAAAACTTGAAAACTTACAAGTGTTTTACAATATATAAATAAAAAAAAACACTAAACCCATAGAGAAAACAGAAAGAAAAAAGGAAAATAAATTTGATTAGTAACAACATCAATAAAATACCAATAGTACCAAAAAAACCAAAATTAAATGAAACAGCTGTAAAGCCTTTATTTTTCCTTTCACCATTTTTTTTTTTTTTTTTTGCTTTTGTTTCGTTCAGTCTTTTATTCTTTTATCCTTTTGCTAAAAATAAACATTTCCTATTTAAAGGAAACGATAAAACAAAAATAAAACTAAAATTATATTTTAGTAAAATTAATATTTTTTGTTTTTCTGGAGACAGTTTTCTTTATTCTTTCAAACAGGACCCCCTAATATACCAATTAGACCTATTAATTCATAATTATTAGATCTTTTAACAAATTTTATTATATTTTACAAAGAAAAGGAAAAAGTCACCCATTGGTTTTATATCCTTATGACCTTAAAAATTACATGACTATTTTCCAAGAATAAAAATGTATGTATATATTAAATCAAATGTATGTATATATTTCTATTAAATTAATTCGTTTTTTTTTTTTGTTTTTTCTTTTTTCAAATACCATAAATACCAAAATAAACCTTAAAGAATACACTTTCAAATACAAAATAAGAAATAAAAATTTTACGATCCAAGAACTCAAGCATCCATATAAAACCAAAAAGCCAATTTACATAAAAAAACAAAAAAAATATGTAATTTGATTTTGTGGCAAACATGGACTTTGTATTTTCTTCATGGCAGTTCAAATTTAAAAATCCTATCATTCAGCAAAAAAATTCACCATCACTAAAGTTCGCAATCAGTGCAGAAAATTGTAAAATGACATTTTACATTTCTACGTATGTAATTTCCTTTTTGTTATTTTGAAATTTTAATTTAAACAAAGGATTTCATATCCTGAATATTTTTTCAGAACCGTATATATCACATCATTCTTCTTCTTCATCTGCGTATCCACTACTAGATGTTTGCAATCATATTTCTAAAACTCTCCCTATCTTCCATCTTCTCCCACAGTTTGGAGGCGCGTCGATTGCCTGATGTTTCGCAGCCACGAAATTTGCTTTCTGCCTTTAATTTTACCTTGCAGAATCAGTTGTAGAATATAATATTTGTGATTGCTCATTATATGACCCAGATAAGCTGTTTTTCTGCATTTGATTGTTAATAATAACTCACGGTCTCTATTTATTCTAATTAGAACCTCAATATTGGTCACCAAATGTACCCATGATATTTTCAGTATTCTCCCACATTTCAAATGCTTTAACTTATTGATGGTCGTTATTTTCAAAGTTCACGTTTCCATACTATAGAAGAGTATCATCCACATGTAGCATTTAACAAACCGGATTTTTGTTTCTAAATTGATATCACGGTTACATAAAACATTTTGATATTTTACGAAGCTGCTACGAGCATATTCAATTCAGTATTTTATTCCGATATATGAGTTCCAGTTTTCTTTTAGCAAACATCCTGGATATTTAAAACTTGAGACTCGTTCAATTATTGTGTTATTTTTGGGTAATTTTGTGTTATTAAATGTGTTTGCTCTAGAAATAATCATAAACTGATTTTAGCGATGTTAATATTTAAACCGAAAAGTCAGTCTGCTGCAGTCGTTTACTGAATTTAAAAGTTGTCTCAGTTTGCTCTAGTTCAGTTATATTATCGGCAATTAATATTGAATCATCTGCGTATCGTATGTTGTTGATATTAACCCCATTATCTTTTACTCCAATATTTTAGTTATGCATTGTTTCCTCAAATATTGTCTCAGAATACAGATTAAAAAGTAGAGGTGACAATACGTAACCTTGCATTACTCCTCTTCTAATTTCAATATCTTTTGTGATGAAATCTTTGTTCCAAAAGAAATTGTTAATCACTGAATTCAATCTATATTTATTTTCCTCAAGACTTTGATAAGTTTATCATGTTAAAAGCGGTCAAAAGCTTTTTACTAGTCTATGAAACAGAGAAAAATGTCCTTATAAACATTTGAGAGTTTTTAACTAAAACTTGCAAGGCCAAAAGAGATTCCGGAGTACCAAGATCTGTTCTAAAGCCGAATTATCTATATCCAACATTTACATTTCTTATAGATTCAGAAGTGAATAATTTTTGAAAATAACTTTAATGTGTATCTCATTAATCTTATAAGTCGATGATCGTTACATATTTTTACATTTGGGTTTTTAAGTAGCGTAATAAATGTTAATGTTTAGCCATTCTTCTGTGTATATCTCAATATACACACTCAATTCTTTTCAAGATGATTAAATTGTCATGATCAATTAATTTACTACGAGTAATTCGTCCGGTCTAGTAGCTTCATTCTTTTTTGCCATCATATCATTAGATGAATATATTTTATAGATAGTTCGTAGCAACAAATATTCCTTAAAATTTATAAACAAAATAAACTAAGCATAACTAATACGATAAATTTCTACCATTTATAAAATCAAAGGCTTCTTATATTAGTTTTTTTATCACAAATTTTACCGGCAAAGCAATCTCTATTTTTAACGAACCGTTATAATAAAAGTTTTTCGGTTAAAAGAAAATCGAATAGGATTTAGAAAAATAATGTGAAATGATCCAAAATAAGAATAGGCATAAACAAATTGTATAACTTTTCACATTTTCGATCTAAATAATTTCGCTTAAAGCTAAAATAAAATTGCAAGAATATAAAAGTAGAAAGTAATTTTCCTTTATATTTATTTTAGTAATCACATCCCGTTAAATTGTGGTTCAATTTTAAAAAGAAGTTTGCAATAATATAAAAAAAAAAAGTATAAATTGTTGATTTACACCCTAATTTACAAATTCACAACCAAAAAAATATACCGCAGATGTGTAAAGATTAGTTATATAAAGATAATAGAAAAACTTTAATCATATTGAAAATTCGTAAATTTGTTTTAAATAAAATTTAAGATTCTCTTTTCCTTTAATTTAATTTTAATTTTCAAATCAATTTAAAATTGTCATTTTGTTTTTGGTGTTTATCCGGTACAGTGAAAAATTCCTGATCTTTCATTTGTAAATTTTAAGTTTTTAAGTAAAAAGGAAAATATTTAAATAAAATTTGACTGTATTCTCTAAACGAATGTACTAAAATAAAACCTTTTTACCACATTTTTTAAAAAATGTTTAACAACTTTCATATTAGTTTCGCTCTGTTCATCCGTCCGTCTGTTTAGAAAATGTCTACAACTGTTAAAGGTAGAGAAATTACATTTTAATCATAGGTAGGTCTCATAGAAATATTATTGTTGTAGAATAATTTTTTTACGTAGTCCAATCTATTACGGGGCTACAGCACCTCAAACTTTGAAAAATTCGTATTTTTGAATGTGTACATCTCAAATTAATCTTAACATTTTTTCAATCTAAAAACGCCATAAGTTAGACCTTGCGACAGCTTTTTTTACCTTTATAAATCAATATTAAAATTCCAAATTTTTTTTAAACTTACTTTAAAAATTACCATTATTAAAAGAAGATTTTACAAGATTTTTCTTTCTTCTCCGAAAAGATTTTAGGTAGAACAATAAAATTTTGAGAGAAGAATGAGTTTTTGAAACTATTATAAATTATTTCACAAAAATTTCCCCCCCTTTTAAACCTATTAGGCATTGTTACAAATTATTAAGCAAAAATTAAAGTTTCATATTATATTTTTACTTGCCTAAACATTTTTTCGGGATTATTCAGGATTACCTGAATAATTACATCATGCAGTAAGGTGTCATATACTAGAGCATGTTGTAACTGTTGTAACGGCTATAGTCACTGTTAGCAAATTAGTAATAATAATAGACGGATTCATTGTTTCCTTACAGTCCTAGTCTCAATTTAATGTTTCCGCATCCTATTTTCCTATTCCCCAGCCAATATACTGTGATAGCAGGTAAGATTTCACCCTTTTATATTGGCTAAAGAGGGAGGTGTTTTTAGTCAGTAAAAATCTGACACTACCAAGAAAAAATTGTTTGTGTTTTTGGAGAAAAAACAAAATATCAGGCTTACCTTAAAATAAAGGAAAGTATCCTTGATTTATCACAATTTTTCCGATATATATAGAATTATTGAAGAAGAGTTTCCAAATTTGGTACAACCCCGACAAACTTTTAGTTAGAACCTTGAAATTTTGAGAGACGAAAGATCTTTCGGAATTAGCATAGGTTACCTCAGAAATGTTTTTTTAACGTCCCCCTGTTTAAGAGCTATTAAAAGTAATAATTTAAATTTATTATTTTTAGACATCTGTACAATTTTCTTCAAAGTAAAAATTAAAAGTCCAACATTATAGTAGTGTTAACAGCTTTTCTTATTATAAAGGGTTGCCTTAAAGTTGAAAAAAATATCTCTTGACTTTTCATAATTTTTCAAACATATAAAATTCTAAGAAAACTGTTTTTATTGTCTTTTTGTTTCCATATATAGTTCGAAAAGTTATCAAAATTTCAAAGGTTTTGGAAAAACTTTTTGTTTATAACTGCAATTCAGAAATATATGGAAAATTCAAAAACTATTTTTGTTACAGAAAAAGACCTTGAATAGAAGTTTAAAAATTATCAACCCGACTTCCAATAGAATATTTCAAATAAACTTTTTATATCACGAAAAATATTCAACGATCTATTTTTACAAAACATGTTTAAAACATATCTTCAATTTCATTGCAATTTATGAAACGTCAAAATCAAGTTGTTTTCCTCTTTTTTTTCAACAAAATGTTAATAGGTCTTTAATTACACTTCACAGTAGTTTCCATTTTTTATTAAAAACTAACGTTAGAACAACTTTTTAGCTTCTTATATTAAAATAAAAATAATAAAATTATAAGATAATAATTAAAGGGGTTTGACCTCCTTATTAATTTATGAAAAAAAAAAAAAAAAAACAATACTCTGTTTTAAAAATTTTCTTTTAAAGGATTCTTTTAAAAATTGAAATTATTCATGCTAACGATAGCGTAATTAATTAATGATGTAAAAAAGTTTAAAAGAACCGAACATAATATAAAACAAAAACAAAATAACAACAATTCCTCATTTTTTACACAAAACTGATCATGGAAACTAAATCGTTGTGAAAACTGCTATGATGTGGAACGTATTTCCACCTTGTGTGTTTCCCTCTGTTAATATAATGTTATATTCTACAATTTGAAACTATTCAAAAAGGACATTCTTAGGTTAATGTCTAATTTACACTTCATGTGGAATTAATAATTAATAATCAGTTAAGTATGTTGACAGATGTAGCATTTAACATTTAACATATTACATTATGCAGTAATCATAAAGATAGCTTGTAAGTAAGAAACAATAAATGAAGAAGTCAGTCTAGATTGACTGTAGAAAAAAGACATAAGTGTTTTTTATAATATAATTACGTTTTATAACATTAATTATGTTTATATTTATATAAGGTATACCACTTCTCCAACTTTCCTTTATAAGGCTATCTCCCTTCTGTTTTCTTCTCTGCCATTTAGGTAAATCTATATTAGTATAACACAATCTGTTCCCAGTGTTTAGTTAGCTTGGCAAAAAAAAGTAAGAACAACCTATAAAAGAAAATAGAAAAACGACCTAAATACTGAATTTGTACTTATACACTTATTTGACTTGGAATTGTCTCACTCTTCTCTTTCGAAATCTAATTCTAAATCCAAATTCCAAATGAAAATGAATCTACTTCTAATAACAGTAGATGTTAAATCAAATTTTGATTTTGTTAAAAATTTTCGAAGAATGGTTTAAGAAGTCTTGGCACTGTATGGAATTTTATGAAAGATTTTATTTTGATAAAAACTTGTTTAAACAGATTAAAATTATACATTCATCCATACATAAAAAGAATTTTAAATAAAAAAAATGTAAGTTTTCAAACCTATTCTTCAGTTTTCTTTAAAAAAAAAATTAACACTCTACCAATAAACCATTGAACCAAACATTTAAAATGCTATTTCAGTTGAAATACCAACAAAAATATTTTTTTTCCAAATTTTTTTTTAAATAAACTATGAACGTGATCTGAATATTTTTTATTTTTAAAATAACAACCATAGTTTATTCTTCAGCAGCTTTCCATAAAAAAAAAAAAAAATCAAACTTAAAAACTTAAGAAAATTTAACATCACTTACCTTACTATGAAACAATGAATAGTCCTTTTTTTCTAATATTCTTCAATTATTTTAAGTACTTTCTAGTTTGGTGCAAAAAGATGTTTTTTTTTTCTTTGGATCGAAATTGAGTAAGGAATAAATTTTTAACCTTTAAAGTTTTTCTTCGAAATTTTTTTCATTAGTTTTCAACACTCAAAATAAAATTATCCTTTCGATTTTTCATTTTTTGGATGAACTTAAGAAAATTTAAGAAAATTTTTTTGAGAAATTTCATTATTATTTTTTTTTTTCTTTTTTTGTCTTATCATATAATAAATTGATTAACGCGAATCAACGAACATTGGACATTAAATCTGAAAATGATGTTGAAAGAGAAAAATGAATTTTAAAAAACTTTACTAGAGATGGGAGGGAATTTTAAATTGATGGGAGAATTAATCGATAATTTTCCTTTTATTAATTTTTTTTTTTTTTTGTTCTTTATCCTTTCAAGTTCAATTACTGTTTATTATAATAATTTAGTAATATAAGTGGAAAAACTGAATGTCATTTTGATTATTGTTCTTTTGATTGGTTTTTTTTTAGACAACTTTCAAAATTAATATCAGTGGCATGACCATTAAAATACTAAGTAATAATAATAAAAAAAACATCAAAATTATTTATTTTTCAACTAAATTCTATGATTAATGCATTTGCATTTTGTTTAAATAAACAAAAAGGATTAAATGTACTTTTTGTAATGGTCAGTGCACATTCATAACTATTAAAATTCTCAAAGAAACGTGTTCAAGTATTCAAATACTTCTCAAATAAAAATCATTAACCTTTAAATTAACGTTCAGTAAATTCATTAAAAATTTTTGTTTTCTTTTCACTTTTTGTTAAATATCTTGTAGGTATGACATTCTAATGAAAAAAATTCTAGTCCATATAATAAGAATAATTTTTATTAATAGCAGCGTCAAGTATAAAAGTCTATTAAAATTTCCATGACACTATATAATGTTTTCAATAACTTCATATCTAATGATTTTATTGCTTAAAAAAAAATAAATTAGACAATTAAAAGAAAAAGGATATATGAAAATTTTTATAGGTATGCTTTAATATATCATGATAATAAAAGTGATTTATTAATTAAACAATATAAAATGTTTTACCACAGTTTGTAGAAAAAAATCTCCTTTTACATGTAGTTGAATAAAGGAAAACAATAACGTAACACCTGTTTTGTTTTTCTTGTGGTAATTTCTTATTATCACAATCATTAAATATATCAGAAACAGTATGAATTTTGGTTTAAAAGTTGTACCAAAGACTTGGATTTTCAGTTTAGGTAAAGTTCAGATCTGACGATTTTAAGATTGAATAATTTTTGTACTACTGGGATGCTAGAATCTTAAATACTTATATTATATATTCATGACTTCAATGTGAAACAAAACTATTAAAAACGTGAAACCCTTGGTATAAATTAAGAGCTTAAGAGTTTTTCATTCACAAGTTTCTGAATTTCTATACGAGTATATAATATAATAATAATAGTATATCAAAATTTCATTTTAAATTTAAATGAAATTTACAATCCACAAAAATAAAATTTATTTCACACTAATATCACAATAAAATTAAATTCCATCTTAAAAAAAAAAAACTTTTTTTAATCGTTTGTTATTTCAATAATCCCAACTCAAATCCAAATCTTGTAATAAAACTCCCTTCGAATATCAAATAATTCCTTTTATATCTTTACTGAAGATATTTCTTTAAAAAGACTGAAGTTTTATGAAGCCTTTTAACATTAAAACTGCAAAAAAAAATATAAAAAGAAACTTTCCAAAAACTTTTTCAAACAACTACTAAGTTTCTATTTCATTTATCTAGGATAAAGAAAAACATCAAAAAAAAAAAACAAATAAACATATAGATAATACTTTCACAACACTTATTATCCCTTTTTTTGAAGTTGATACACTTAATAAAACAACACAAAAAAAAAACAAATTATAAATAATAAAACCGAAAAAAAAATTAATTTTCATAATGGTTACAAATTAACCCTAGACCCATTAAATTATCACTATATGAATGTACTATGAGATGAATGTATATGTAGATGAGGTTTTGAGAAAGGATGAATGTTTTTCAACAAGAAGGCGTCAAAATATTTACAATTTTATCGGTACATAAAAATTGTAAATATAAAAATTTAAAACCGTATATTTTTTAAGGGTTATTAATCTGTTATCCTTCTAAAGTAGTTGAAAAGATCATAAGGATAACGCTATAGAAACTGAATTATTTTTTTTTTTTTTTAAATCTGTTGACATATTCATTCACATTTCCATTTTGAAAGGAAGTAAAAAGTATTTTGTTTATTATTTTGAATATTTTTTAAATTAAATTTTCATTCCATAAGAAAACTTTTAATTGACAACGAAAAAAGGATATGATGAAAAGATAATGAGAATGGAATACAACAGGTTTAATATAAATGTCAAGGTTACAAAGAATTTCAATTGAGAATATGTTATGGCAGTTAATTTTAACAAAATCAGTACTTTCTAAATTAAGTAGCAGATTTCATTAAAAAATAATTATGGAAATTAATTGTATTCTAAATGCATATGTAATTTTTTTTATAATCTAGTTGACATAATCTAGTGTAAAAAGTTTTAATAAAGTGTTATTTGAATATTTAACAAACTGTAGATTCTACAAAATGTATTAGGTATTCAGTATTCAAAATCAGTATTATTTTTAAATGCAATAATATTTGCATATTTTTAGGCGATATAAAACAACAAATATGTATTTTAATGGTTTTTTCTTAAAAAACATTCAAAAAATATAAAATATATGTATAATGTGATTAAATATAAGATGATTTCAGCAGGAATTTTAAAAACTCATAAAAGCTATTTATTTATAATACTAAAATTATTTAAGATTTTGTTTTAATTATCATTGAAAAACGAAAACACAGTAGGAAATTGTTTAATCACATTATAAATATTAAAATATATATTTTTACTTTTAAAAATATTGTATAAATTACAATTATAAAATTTTAAAACGATCATGGTAAAACCCATGTCACCAGATTAAAAGAAAAAAAGAAAACAATAAAAGAGATTTATGTTCATATTTTCATTCAATGGTTAGGTATTTTCTCATACATACATATTATATTTTACACAATTGTTATGGTTTTTTTTTTCTAAAAACTTTTTAAAACCTAGATCTGACAGAAAGGTTTACTTTTTGTTTTTGCATTTAAACAAAATATAACTCGTAAATTTGATATGCTAAGAGTTTTTGTATATAATTTTTAGGGTTCTTGAAAATAATTTTTTTTTTATCAAAATTTTTTTTTTTCAAATGGGAATATAATTTCGAAGTATTCTCTGTTAAGACGGTTAAGTAATACTTTCTAAGTAACCCTAAAGTTTAAGTTGATGTTTTTCAACAATTTATTTTCTCGTTTTATCCTTCAAAAAATGTGATAGAAGGAGCATTTTATTTATTGAAAGTAGAAGGAATATTTTTTTTTTATATTCAGTTAAATTTTCCAAGAAATTTATTGTGTTTTGGAAAAATAATAATAAAACTGATTTGAAAGAAATTCGTCTAATATGGCTTATAGAATTCAAAGAATAACATAAGAAATATTTAGATTATCAAACTTTTTTAGTTTTCCAATTTTGTATTTTGAATTCTTTACCTTAATTTTGTACTAATTGTAACATATGGAACTGCCCGGTATTTAATCTAATATGGCAAAAAAAATATTCTACTGCAAAACTTGATATAATGAAAAAACCACAGAGTGTTTTTACATTTGTCGAAAGACGGATGCAGCTAACGGAAAATATAGTCTTATTAATTTGAAACCTCACGAAAATGCTTATCCTGATACCTTACTTGTGCCTGATGAAAAGCTAAAAAATTCAATGTTTTTTTTAAATAAAGAAAAATAAAAACTTAAGAATTAAAAAGAAATTGTTCATATCTTTTGTCTGGAAATTTCAGTTTTTCTTAAAAACCGTCTTTTTTTTTTTGTCGGAAAAAAAATATGAAAAATCTTTTTATATGTGGAATAATTTTGAATCGACTTGAGTTGTGCAACGACGTGCAACAATCGATTTCAAGTTTTGCAACTGAAATTTTTAATACAATTATGGGTTTATGGAAAAAACAATGGGTTTTTTTTCCGCAACTCGAGATAAAAAAAAAATAAATTTTTTAAAATTTTGTCCTTTAACTTAAATTATGTCCTTAATTTTATTAAGAATCAATAATGGCATGTGTAATGTAGTAGTTTGAATGTATTATTAGAATTTATTTATGTTTCAATAAAATTTAATTTATATTTGATATAAATTTTTACATTTTCAATCAATCTGCATCTTTCCAATTTATTTTTTTCGATTTTCGACTTGCGCAACAATTTCTTGGAACACATTCATGGCGTAACTCTAGGCTCTATTGTACTTAAATTTTTCTCTAATTTTATAATAAACATTAATTAATACGTATAACATGATTTTAATATTTAAGAAAAATGTTTGAAAGATGTTTCAATTTAATTCTCTTTTATAAAATTTTCTAAAATTAATTACAGATAAGTAATTCTAAATAAAAATTTTTTTGTTTAAACAGAATTTTGAAAGAACAGAAAGATAATTATGTATTTTTTACCTTTAACCACTTATTTTTCATTTAAAAAATTCGCTAATAAATTTTTCTTATTCAAATGTAGATTGAAAAAACACTGTTTTCAATTATTTCAAATTAAATTTTCAAAATAATTTTCTTTTGAAAATTAATAGAAAACAAAAAAAAAACTTTTAAAAAATGAAAACAAAATTAAAAATGAACCGATAAAAACCAATTCAAACAAGGAAGGATTTTTCTACGCATATCCTGTTCCGTAAATTTCCAATTCCATTAATTTTTTACATTCTTTTTATTTAACTGGAAAATGCGAACATATTTTCAATTCCATCTAAATTGTATTCGGAAATTAAATTTGGAAAAAAAAAAAATTTTCATTTTAATGTTAAAAATCTTTATTTTTAATCAATTTTTTTTTGTAAATAAACCAAAAATATAATAGGTACATATTATAATATAAAAAATTTTTACGATCATATAAAACTAATGGTATTATTCTAAAACAAATTTGATTGCGATTTCAAAAATACTTATTGAAGACTGGTTCTTTAAATCTATTATTTAAAAAATGACAAAAAAAAAAAAAAAAGAAAACCATTAAATTATATTGAAAATTAAAATGAAAAATGGAATAAAATATATGTACTTATCCTATTAAATTTTTATTAAAAGAAAAACAATTACTTCGAAATTTATTATTTTCAAAATTATTTGATAAAAAGTTTTCGCAGGAAAATCATTTTGTAAACATTATCATAAAAGTTAAATGATTCAAAATATTATTTTAATTAAATGGAACATTTAAAACACCACAAGACTAATATAATTTTCATTTATTTCAATTTTTATCGGATCATTTAACATAAATTTGAAATTTTATAGTACATTGGAGGCGTTAAACAAAATATTTTTAAGTTAAATATTTGAACTATTATCAAAATATAATAAATTTCAAAAATATTTCGAAAATTATTTTATTGCCATTTCCGATTATAAATTTTTCATCCTAATCAAATTTTTAAATTATTATCAAATTTTTTGCCAATCAAAAAAATCTCTAATAAAAACAAAAACCGAATTGACTTAAAAATCACTATTTTTCTTCTTAATTTACCTTCAATTTAAATTATATGAAAAAACAATTATAATTTTTGAAAAATATTTTTATTTTACTTTAGAGTAGAAGAGAAAAGTAATATAAATTAAAAAACAATACTCTAAGGATCTTTTATTTCAAATTTAAAATCAATACCCAGTACAAACTCTTTTAATTGCAATTCTTTGGAGAAAAATTTTTTTTAAAACTAAAAATTAAAATTCAAAAATTTTCAATAGATTTATTTTTATTATATTAAAAACGAAGAACGCGTGAGGAAAATTTAAATAACGGTAACCCAAAATGGAAGAAAATCAAAAAGCATACAACTCAAATTCGAATAAATAAGAAAAGAAAATTAACTTTAAGAGAAAGTTTTATATTTTAAGCAAAACTAAATTTTTATTTTAGTTAAGCGGACTGTTTATGAAGGATCCGAATATATATCAGTAAATTGCCTTTGAGGAAAAAACATAAAAAGATTTCGAATACCTACAAAATGCTTCCTTTGCCCAATAACTTCCTTTAAATTTCAAAAGCAAAGAAAGATATAATGTTTCCACTTAAAATTAAACTTTCTTCACTTAAAATAAAAAAAGCTATATTTACAGTTTTATTATTCGATTTCATGATTAACCGCACTGTCGGAGTGATCCATTATATACGTATATAAAAAATTAATGTTGAAAATAAATAAATTACTCGAAATGTAAAAATAAGAAAATTAACCTAAATATTTTGATTGTGTGATATGGGCTTTCAAAAAGCATAAAATTTACCTCATGTTATTTAAGTATGCATCGCGATAAAAAGGTAGGCAGGTCGAAATATTTGGTAATTGTATTTCTAACAATGCATTACTATGGCTGCTTCTCATAATTGTTATTTCAGTGGCAAAACAGCATTAATGGAATATATGTAGTAAAAAGATAAGACATTTAAACAGAAAGAAAAACTTTTCGTCTAATTTTATAATCGCGTACTCAACCAGTGTATCTAACACACTTCCCTAGCCTTAATCATTTTGTTTTTTTTTTGTTCAACCCTATCAACCTATCAATTACATTAAAAACCTATTAAAAAATTTGTTATAAAAGGACTTTCTTAAAGGTTAATTAATTTTTAGGCATTATAAAATGATTTTAAAAGAAAACAGATATGTATGCCAAGCATAAATTAAACTGCCTAGTAACTTAAAATTAATCTTATTACGAAAAACAATATACATAATCTTTTAAAATGTTGTTTGCCTGAAATTGTATATCCAGACCCTACCTAAGAAAATCAAAATTCCTTAAAAGAAAGCAAGTGAAATTAATTTAAAAAAAATAAAAAAAAAACATCCCATCCATTTCAAATACTGACTTTTGAATTATGCGAAAAATTTTCCTGATTTTTGTTTACTTGAAAAAAAAATTACAGGTGTAATCAAAAAATTATTTCATTCACCTCAAAGGACTAATTTGAAAAAGAAATACCAGTATACCATTTTTCTTCGTATACCACCCAAAAGACTAATAATATTTTTATACTTATAATCTCTTATTTCCATCTTTTAAACAAAAACCTGATAACAGACAACAATACTGATTACGAAATTTATTTTCTTTTATAACTTTTAAAACAAATTTTAAATTTCATCCTTTTGTTGTTGTCTGTGGTATTGTTTATGTTTCTGAATTTTATGATGATGACAAAGGATCAAAATTTATGTACAGTGAAAAACTCACTGCTCACTTAATTCCTTATTTTGTTTGTTTTTGTTTTTTTCTTTGTTTTTGTTTTAGATGGAAACTTTAAGAAAAGTAGGTCTCACTTAATTTCATGATATATTTTAAAAAAGGAAAGTATTAAAATACGTTTAAAAAAAATTAAACTATATCAATTGATTTTTTAACTTATGTCTTTCAATTAAAATAAATATTAAAAAAGAATCGCTCGTCCTTTTAAAAATTAATCAACGCCTCTTTTAAAAATTTAAAATAAAGTGTAAGCTAACCTTTTCTTAATTCTATGGTTTATAAAGTTAAAATAATAAACAAAGAAAAATTCCTATATCTGAACCTATTAACTTTTTCTTTGACTTTTCTTTTTGTCAAGGATAGATGGGAATTATCAAAAGATACTAAAGAGAAGTGGAACTAGCACAAGTCCTCTTTGAGCGTGTGGCACTTTAACCCACTAAAGAGAGAGAGCGTGGAGCACTCCACTAAGTCATTATTTATTCATATTTCACTAAGCTTCAATTTCTGGAATCAACCCACTAAATAACACTTTCATTTTATGACCAAATAATAAGTTATATATTCTTTAGTACTACTGCAATGCCTGGCCAACTGAATTTAATATTAAATGGTTGTTTGGGAATGTTGTAGAAATATTGTAATACAAAATTTTTAAAACTCATCTTTGAGTCTTTGCACGTTGTATATACAATCATCGGTGCTATCCTCTACTCAATTCTAAGAAACATATGAGATTGGAGATGGTTCCATATTCCGGATGTTCGTATCACTAACGAATTTTCGTAAGACAAATTATGCTACTTTGGAATTTTAATTTACTTTTTAATTTTTTTAGTCATCAGCAAAATAAGCTCCCGCTCTTTAGAATGCTTTGGCTTCACTTGATTTCATCTGACTTGACATCATATCAACATTGTTAGAATAACTTCATAGCTTTTTTAATTTGGCGTCAACATTAAACAAAAAAAAATATATATATGTACGTATATATACATAAAAAGTTTAGAGGTAAAAATTATTTTCTGCTAAAAAATAAAAATTTTTCTTTTCCTTATCTGTAATCATATTAAAAATAATTTATTGAGTATTTTATGACAAAAAAATAAAGGATGTTATATAGTTCGTTACTTCGTTTTACTTTTGTTTTTATTTTTATTTTTTTTTTTTTGATTTTATGAAAAATATAACATCAATTTTTTTTCTTTTTTCAAAAAAAGGATTCATTAACAGAAAGTAAAAATAATTTATTATTTAAATTATTTATTTAAGTAACACATGTAAACTTAAACAAAAATTACAATTTTTTTTGTTTATGATCCACTTCATATGCGTACATGAATAACAGAGTGAATGGCAGATCACGAAAATTGCTATTATTCTAAGAAAAACGGTTATAAAAACTACGGGAAAATGTTATTTAAATAATAACTCATAAATACAATCTTATTATAAAATTTACGAACCAGTATCTAAAATTTTATTTCAAGATACAAAATTAAAATAAATGTTATAACCTTTTCTTTGTTGACAGTTTAAATTATTATGAAATTTTTTTGTATGATGATTGTATAAATGATTTTTTCTATAACAAAGCTTGTGAATAAAATAAATATACTTTAAGAAATATATGCTCTCAAAAGAAAATACATTAAGTGTTTAAATTCTCATCTTCTCATTTTAATCATTTCATCACATTTCAACTATAAATTAAAAGACCATTTCGCGATTAACCTTTAATTCTATGTATGTATTGCTGTTTCTATATATATACATTTTAGGCCCACTTAGTTATCCATATTATAAAAAGGACATAAATTATATACCAAAAAAAAAAACTCAAGATTTTTTCCAACTACGTTATAATTTTTCCTTTTTTTATTAAATTAATTTAAAATTATTAAATTTTTTTTTTTGGCTTAATTTCAAAACAGAAAAACTGCCACAACGTAAAAAAAAAACAATTTTTTTATTTAACTTCCTATTCAAATTTTTATTCATTAAATAAAAGGCGGCACCATTAAGACATTTTTAAAGAAAATTTTTTTTTCTAGTTGCGTTACAGAAAAAATTCAAAATTAAGAAATTATAAATTTCGTAGAAAAGGATTAAAATTAACAAATATTTACATGTATCTTAAAATATTGAAAAAATGTTTAAATTGTGTAACCGCATATGTGTATCCAAAATATTATAATGAATTAAGGATAATTCAATTAAAAGTTATCATCAAGGATATGAAAAAGCAATGCTATCGTTGAATCCGTAATTATCTTAAAAATATAAGAGAAACAAACCATCTTCTTTTAGTATAAATTTTGAATTTTTATGTTTTAAAGGAGAGATTATTAATCTTGGAAAGTCAAGAGAACAAGCTGTTAAACGTTTTTTGAGCTTTGAGTGCAAGTTTCGAAAGAACCCTTCATTCAAGAAAGAGTATACCAATCTAACTGAAGAGTGTTTAAAATTGAATCACATGAGAGAAGTCAATGAATACCTAAATATAGATGCACTGATTTCTTTTTATTTGCCACACCATACAGTTTTTAAACTATCAAATGCAACTACAAAATTTCATATTGTATTTGATGCGTCAGCCGTATCATCATCTAGAACATTTTTTTATTTTTATCATTAAATGATGTTCTTAATATACGACCAACAATTTAACAAACTTCTTTTAAAATTTTGACTCAATTTCGTCGCCAAAAATACATTTTTACATGTGACGTCACAAAATGTACCGACATATAAAAATTCTAAGCGTGATATTCGGTTCTTCGGTGGCTCCTTTTCTGGCCACCTGATACTTAAATCATCAAAAATCTTTTCTTAGAGCATTCAAAATCGCTCAAACGGTTTTTTATGTGGACGATTGCCTTTCAGCATCCGACGATCTACTGGAAGCAATAAAAATGATTGATAAAATTCATACTATATTTTTGGAATGCGGGTTCTCGTCAATGTTTATTATTAATTTTGTATCAATTTTTGTACCAACGAAAGTATGGTGGTACAAAATATATATGCAAATATTATATATATGTTTATTTACATCATATATTTACCATAATTAAATGAAAAATTCAATATTTTGTTTTTGATTGTTTGTCTTTAAAATCAAAAAAAAACATTGTTTACAATAAATTAACGAAACGAAACGCTAAATAAATAAGTATATATAGATACATAAATAATACCGTAATTATACAGTTTTTGTAAACAAATTGTATTTTTTTAATTTTTTTTTAGGAAAATGTAATTCTGAAAAACCCTATAAATAAAGAAAACAATCTCGTTGCGGAAAATTATATCTTCGACTGAAATTAATTTGGAAATACAAAAAATCAAATTAAACCTACGCATAATAATAATTGAGGTCAAATAAAGAAATGAAAATATTTTGTGATTTTAAGCAAAACAAAATATACTTTGTATATTATATACATTTATTAACAATTAATTAGTACGTACGTAATATCAATAATAGAAAAATTCTGAATATATATTTGATTAAAAAAATGAAAAATTTTCAAATTATATCATAAACTGAAATTATAAAATATGCAAACAAATAGAATCCTGTTGTATATAATTTAAGCAATTTTCAATATAAGTACAATAAGTATAGATACCTATATACTGTTTTACGAAATTCTTAAGATTAATTCTAACCTTTACTTCTCTACTCCGCTTGGGAACCTTTCCTCCTCTTAACTCACGTCAAAATATTGGAGCTTTATCTCTCTTTGATAGATATCTTGTAGGTAATGATACTTGTTTAATTGAATTGAAATCAATAATGCCTTCACTTAAACAATTCCAACGCAACACTAGAGGAGCCTCAAGTGCTCATTTCTACACCGTGGAAATTCCTAGGTGGTTTAAAACTGGTTATGGAAACTCTTTTATTATGAGAACCGTTGAAATGTGGAACATGCTTCCATCCAACGTGCTCCCCTCTGATACAAATGGTCCATTATACAATTTGCAACTTTGCAAAACGAACCTGTTCAAGTTCGTCTCCAATTTACCCGCCAATTCTCCTTTATATTCATATTTCCCTTGAACTCCTCTGCTTCTTGCTCAACCCTATAATAATTTTGTAAAAAGGAAGACTTTCCTACAGCTCGAGTAGCGGGTAAAAAACAAAAAAAAATCAGACTAGGAAGTTGTTATTAACACAAAAAAAAATCCATTATGAAATAATTCTACAAAATGAAACGTAAAATAACTTTTACAGAAAGTCAAATTCTTCCTTTAGGTTAAAACTATGTAACTAATCTTAAATATTTTGCAATAATATTATATTTTATGAGATATTTTAACGAAAATTTATAACAAAACTATTTAGATCTTCCAATAAGTTATTATATCCGTACAAACGTAGTTCTCAAGATATAATAAGTTTACCATCACGTTTGTGACACATTAAAGAAAACGAGATAGATATGAAAAAATATATATATTCTTACTTAGTATTCAATTCTAAGTCGATTAAGCTAAATACGTCCTTTCATCCGTCAGCACGATATAACTCAAAAAAGTACAAAAGCTGATTCTGACAACAGTTCCGAAATTTTTACTATTTCACCTTTATAAAATTTTTAGTTTCGCTATTGAAATTGAACAAGTTTAACCGATGTGTTGAAGGACTTAATTGTCATACAATTTATTTTCTTTATATTATGAAGATAAGTCAATTTCTATTTCAAGTTAAATATCTGAAATTCTGTGGAAAGAAATTAAGTTTAATGCCAACGACTTCAGCTAAATTTGGTTAGTCTAATCCAACAGCTTTGGGTAGCTGCGAAATTTATATTCTCATAGTACTTAATATAGCTAAACATCTAAACATTTTCTAAAAAACGATCAATTTTCATCGCAATAACTTCTGTGAAGTTTGTTTAGTTTGATGCAACAGGTTCGAGTAGCTCTCTAAGAAAAGAATAATAAGTCCTTTTATCTATTCATTTTTTTCTTATACCGACGAAAATAATTTTTAAACTTAAAACTTATACAAAGAATAAATTGACAACAAAAAATGTTCATTTTTGTAAATTGAAATTCAAAATTAATTCCTTAACAAAAAATAATTTTTTTCTTTTTTGATTTAAAACCTTAAATTAAATTTTAAAATCTCTTGATTTTTTTTATTTTTAAAATTTTCAATCTATTTTATTTGCTTCATTTTTGACATTCATCCAAACCAGTATTAGAGTTACATGTTGTAGAAAAATCAAAAGTATTGTTCTTCTTTAACAGTAACACTTTCTTAACTGTCAAAAAAATAACAACTAAATGTTTGTAATTGTCAAAATTTGATGTAAACAAAGAAAATAATAATATTTTATAACCACAAAATTTTTTCATCACCTAGTATCTCAGGATTTATTTATTTATTTTAACATTTTATATGTTACAATATAAAAAAATTCGAACCTTTATTTCAATAGAATGTAAGTCTTTTTATATTTTGACTGATGTGCAGAATAAGAAAAAAAAACAAAATAAAAAAAATTTAAGCAGACAAGTAAACTAAAAAGAAAATAACCAAAATATACGATTTCTGATATTATATACTATCAATTTCATTTTTATTTTTGTTTTGTTTTTTGTTTTTTTTTTAGGATTGCTTCGTTCCAGAGGTATAAAACAAGAACGGAAATTATTTTAGGATTCCAATATGGAAAAGGAAACAAAAAAAATGTTCATTGTTCTTACTTATAAATTATCCTTATAAAGAAAGAAATATTTTATTTATATCCTTCTTTTAGTTTTAATATTTACACAACTATATAATAAACTAAAACAATATCTACAATTTCTCTTTGTGGAAATTTACAAGATAATTCACATTATTAACATTATGAGCACCTCAAGTCGAATGCAAACAAATTTTAATGACATATGTAAACATTCTATGCACATTTTATTTTCCTGTTTAAAATGACTATCTAGTATCATAAATCAAAATAAATTTGTAGTATATTAATTAAATTTAATGTATTTACAGTAATTAAATTTAAAGAAGGTATCATCATCATTTTATTTTCATATCATCGTCATCATTTCGTCAAAAGAAAAATTATAAAGAATCAAGAAACATTTGGATCTTCGGTGGCCTTGTGGGTTCGAATTACATACACGTCGTAAGAATAATTACAACATTTAGAGCTACACCTGAAAACGAAAGAATATGAAATTTCCTTATCACAATTTATTTGGCAGGGGAATGCACTAATAGTCGGCCAGTTGGTAACTTTCACAATTGGAAAGTTGATCAGTAGATATTTCGCAATAAAAACAAAAAAACATTTAGGAAAATGGACAATATGCAAAGGATATTTAACAACTTTAACAACTGGACACTTGGCAACTTGGGTACTTACCAACTTATACAATTAAATATCCACTTGTTAAGTTTGCTGAAAAGTTGTTAAGCTTTTAACAATCACCAATTTAATTCTCAACTCTATAATTATCCATTTCATTGACTACAAGAATATGTGTCATAATAATTAACATTGAAAACTTATAGTTCATTTTTGAAAAAAAAAAGATTTTAAAATAAATTTGGGAATGAAAAAAAATTGTAGAAATATTTGTTATTATTTTAATTTCCTTAATATTTGGACATTTGGCTACTTCAATTTATGTAGGCACTCAGTCAGCGCTGAAATGTTAAGTCTAAATCTTAAGTCCCAATGTTAAGTGTCCATTTTATCAAATCTCTTTTTGTTATGTGCCATTTTGCCAAATTTCTTTTTGTTAAGTGTCCATTTTATTAAATGTCTTTTTGTTAACTTTTCTTTTTGCGAAATATCCAGTAAACAAATGTTCAGTAAATAAAAACTGTAAATAAAAATTGCCAGGTAACACTTGGCACCACCAAAAAACTTAAAATATAAAAATTTAAACATAAGGTTTATTTCAACTTTCAGGATCTGTAAATAAGTAACACATTGCTGCATAACAAAATTGTTCAACAACATTAATTTTTTTTGAAATTGAAAATTGTATTGCTCCATCTTAAATGGTAAAGCAGCTTTGTAAACAAACGGATTGACGGCCGGAATAGAACTAATAAACCAATTTTTCAAAAATTTTTTAGGAAAATGTTCTAAAGAGATTATTATACTATATATTTTGTATAATAGATAAACTGACATTGAGATTGAATAGGGATCAGCTATTGTTCTTTTGTTTCTTCGGATTCGACAATCTGTTTTTTTTTTTTTTTGTTTTGTTTATTATGAATAACAATTACCCTTTTTTTTGATTTTTCAAGTTAATTTTTTGCAAAATCAGGGATACGTAAAATATGTATGTATATTTATAAAAAAATGCAAATGACATTTATAAAATTCTCAATAAATATAAAATTGTGTTTAAGTTGAAAATTTCAAACAATTTTTTTAATAAAATCAAAAAATCCTACTTGTACATTGACTACAAAACATTTGAAAATAAAGATGAGTTTAATAGAAATTGTTTAAGTAGAAAAATATTAAAAGTAAAGAAAATTTTAAATCTTAAAAATAATGAAATTTGACAAAATAATAATATAAAATATCTACAATTGATTTTAGAGATTTCTTTTGCTTTTATGAAACCTTGCTTTTATTTGATATACAAGGACTTTTAAAGTATGAAAGGCATTCAATTAATAACAGGAATTATATTTTCCAAATTCATTTGTCATTTTTATAGATTTTAAAAATTTATTTAAGCCTTAAAATATGTAATTATGGAATTATAAGTAATTACTTGATATCATATGCAAATCAATTTTATCTACCGTTATTAATTTCCCAGATATTAATTAAAATTTTCAAATACCGAAGATTTGTTTTTTTTTTTTGGTTTTTTTAATATTATGAAAACCAGTTGAAAGTTAATTTTAGGTATATTTTTGATCTATTAATTTTTTTAAAATTACATTTTTTTTTTGCATATAAGTATATAGAAATTCAAAGAATTCAAGGATTCATATAAAATTAAAAAAAAACTTTCAGAAAACTTTTTCAATTAAACTTTTTACTATGCTGCTAATATAAATAATTTTTATTTACTAAAAGCAAGATTTTAAAAATCATAATATTATCATCGTTTTCTTATGCACATACCTAACTACCAAAAAAAAAAGTTCATTTGTTGGGTTTATAAAAGTTCATATTGCACAGAACAAAAGAAAATGAACAAAAGAAATATTCTTAAAAACCATGAAGTTTGACATAATAAATTCATACAAATAAAATAAATTTAAAACTAAAATTTTATTATTATAACATTCTTTCCTCATTTTAGGCATTTTTTTTCTTTCCTTTTATCTCTTAAATACTATAATTGCAAACAAGGATAAAGTTTGAAAAATAAGTAATAAATTCAGTTGAAGAAAACCAGCAGGAAATTAAATATTATTCTAAATATTTTATATTATTATGAACAATTTAATTATTATAAAAAAGAATTTTAAAAAAAAAGTTTTTTTTTCAACGAAAAAATAATTCCATTGTCCATTAAAGTAACGTCGTCAATGTTTTACGTAATAGGCATATAAAATTTAATACAAAAAAAAACTTTATCCAATCATTTAAATTGATTTTTTTTATTATCATTTTGTTCAAAAAGTAGGTCGAAATTTGAAAGAGGCCGAAAAAAATAATAAGCGCCATCTTTTTAGTTGTACAAAGAACAGGATGAGGGATTTAATTGAAATGTCCTCTTTATTTTGAAACAAGAAACTTAAACGAATAAATTAGAAGAAATGTTAGGAGAGATTTGAAACACATCAAGATTTAAGATAAATGGATATTTGAAAGGATATGAATTAACAAAGATTATAATATTTTCTTATAAAATTTCTGAATATTGATACGGAAAATAATTTTAAAAAAAAAAAAAAACTGACTGACCTACAAAAATTTAATACCAATTAAGCTTCATTACGAATTTACATTATTTTCATTTTATAAATTTCATAATTTTTAACTAAAAAATCAATAAACATAATAATCCTCAAAATTGATTTCCTTAAAAACAAAAAGGAAATATGAAATAACAGAAATTTTTAAAATTATAATTTTTTTTAATTGAAATTAAAAATTATTTATGAGAAAATTCAAAAAATTTCTTTTGCAAAAAAAAAAAAAAATTTATTGCTATTATGCCAAAATTTTTTTATTTTTTATTTACTTCCCTAAAACCATTTCCAATTTGCATTTAAAAAATAATTTTCTGATTCATTAATTCCAAAAAATTTCGATCTGGAATGAAATTCTTACATTATTATTATTCTATAAATTTACAATACATTCTTTTAGCTTTTAAATATTTAAGTAAGTGATTTTTTTTTTTTTTTTCTTTGCTAATAAATGTAAGTAAATATTTTTAATAAATTTTTTGTATATAAAAAGAAAAATCTGCTAAAAATTTACAAATTACTCATCATTTGGTGGTTGAAAATAAAACAAAGTAAAGAAATCCTTTCACATCCTGGATACGGAAATATACATATGGTATTTTATTAAAATCAAAAATGTGAACAGATATACTCTAAAACAAAATCTAATTCAAATATACATTATATATTAAAACAGAGTCAACGTATTACAAACACTGTGTAAAAGAAGTTTAGTGACATGTTATTAGGAAACAACAACACATATTTTTAACATTCAATACATTAATTGAATTTTTTAAAAACAATTAATGGAGTCCTTGCAACTTGATTTAACTAAAATTTATTTTTTATTTTATAAATACAATACTTATCATCCCAAAGGTACTGTTATATATTATATGTATATGTATATATTTGTATATGTTATGATAATATATGTTTCGTAAAATAAATTTTACATGCCATACCATATCAATATAAATATTCCCATAACATCCCCCATATTATTATTGTTGTATTACAACAAAACAATAAAAAAAAAAACAAAATTATTAATGATAAAAAATATACAAGAAAAAGATATTTTCCAAAAGTTTTTTTTTTTCTCTATAGATTACGTTATTATTACAATCGTTTTATGTTCCAATATATTTATTTTAATTTTCCCTCAAGAGATTAACGTTTTCCGATTGAAACAAAAAAAGGAAATCCTCCAGAAAATACAGTAGAATGTATTTTATATAAAGAAACATACTTTCTTGTCTTCATATCCATATATACTTACAGAATATGTATTGCCAAAAAACAACTTAATGTACACAATAAAGAAAAAACAACTTAATGTACACAATATTGTATTTAAGAAATCGAAAGTATTGTTTTTTCTAAAGAGGTGAATATTGTAAAATGACCAAACTTCAATACATGATGTTTAAATTTTAAGAAAAAGTGACATCTTTTACCTAAGAATTTTAAACATATTTTTCGAAATGAACTAAAATTCTACCAACGTAGGTTTAGCGGAACAAACAACACAATGAATCGTCAGCAAATGAATCATATTATTGAATATTAATATTTTAAAAGTGAGCTGTAATAACTGTAATATGAATTGGGAGAACCCCAACCAAAATTAAAAACAAAGTAATAAACACTACTAAATTATTATAAAAAGGACGAATATTTAAAAATTTTTAAGAAAGTTAACCACTTTTTATTTTAAAATTTTATGAATCACTGCAACTCTTTCTCACCTTTTTTTTCTTGTTATTCACTATACAATTTAGCTATTAATTACAGACCATTCTCAATTTTTAACAATCAATCGTTTTCTTAGAATTTGAGTCAACCTTTAAATTAAAATTTGAATTGATTTAAAATGCAGGCGAAACGTCAAATCCTGGTCAAAATATTATATAATAATATTGTGTAAACTAAAGAAATAATATAATTACAATTTAATTCTTACACTGCAACTATACCTGAAAAAGGGTATTTTCATTTAGTTCCTCATCATGGTGATGGTGGAGTAACCACAGTTAATAAATAAATACTATTAAGTAAATATACCCGTATGAACTATGTTCAAGGGTATAATAAATTTGCCATTACGTTTGTGACACCTTAAAGGAGTCGAGCTAGATATAGTGTCAAAGGTATGGATCGGCTCAGAATCGAATTCTGAGTCGATTAAGCCATGTACGTCCGTCCGTCCGTCCGCACGATAACTCAAAAAATAAAGGAGCTAGGAGGCTGAAATTATTTTTACGGCACTTTTGTAAAATTGTTAGTTTTGCTATTTAAATCCAACATTTTCGGTCGGCGGGTTCGAGTAGCTGCCATACAACTTCTATCTTTATATAGAAATAACTCAGTATCTATTCAAGCTAGGTTTCTGAAATTTTACAAATGATGATTAAGTTTTATGGCAACAACTTCTGTAAAATTTGGTTGTGGTGGTGCGGCGGGTTCGGGTAGCTGCCATACAACTTCTCCGTTTAAATGAGAATAACTCAGTGTCTATTGAAGCTAGGAACCTGAAATTTAGTGAAGAGGTGTCGAGTTATAGGCCAACAACTTTTGTAAAATTTGGTTGGTCTAGAGCAGCCGGTTCAGGCTTCTTGCACCTCTTCGAACTTAATAAAGCTAGGCGTCTGAAATCTTGCAAATGATGATCAAATGGGTTCGGGTAGCTGCGATACAACTTCTCCGTTTAAATGAGAATAACTCAGTGTCTATTGAAACTAGGAACCTGAAATTTAGTAAAGAGGTGTCGAGTTATAGGCCAACAACTTTTGTAAAATTTGGTTGGTCTAGAGCAGCCGGTTCAGGCTTCTTGCACCTCTTGGAACTTAATGAAGCTAGGCGCAATAGATTCAGGTAGCTGTCATACAACTCCACAATTTACATAAATATATCTCTGTAGTTCGATACTAAAACATCTGAATGTTTTTAAAAGATGATCAAGTTTTATAGAAACAGGATATATTACGTTCATACGGGTATCCCAGAGTTGACACAGTCTACTCTGCTGCACTCTTCCTCGTTTAAATTATTTCTAACCGTTTCAAAAACCAACTATGACATTTGCTCTACAAAATTGTTTAACCCTTAAATTTCAGCGTTAGAATGGACAGGAAAGTACAACAAATTGTATAAAGAAGAAACATAATTTTATGTGATCAATATGTTTTAAATTACGTATAAAATTCTTGCCACAATAACAAATATTTTCTGCATTCCTTCATTACATTCTACTATTCCAAAACAAAACAAAAATTTTTTATTAACTTTTCGAAATCTTTGGATAAATTATTTTTAAAATAACTTAAAGGCAACTTTTTCTTCAAAAAATTACAATAGACTAAAATTTAAATAAAATAAACATAACTTTTTAACATCTTTCAATTTTCCAATAACCTACAGGAAAAACTTTTAATTTGCATTTTCCAGAAGAAAAAAACACCCAAAAATTTTTAAACGTTGTTTTCTTTAATGACCTTATGCCTACAGCTTAATAATACTAACAAAACAAAAGATGTCTTTTATGTCTTTAATAAATATTTTTAGTTTTACTCCCAAAACCAGGGAAGTATAGCAAAAATCTGGTAAAACAAAAAACAAACATATAAATTCATAATTGCTTTTATATAGTAAAAGTTCCATACCGAATACCTAAGTACAATTATGTCAACATTATTGAAACTTTTAATAGTGTTTTTTTCAGTATTTTTTAAAATTATTACAAAACCAAAAGTCAAGTTAAGTGTAAGTGTAATGTAAGTGTAATGTAAACCATATGTTACATTATACTTTAACCAGGTAAGGACTTCTTTCATATTTCAAAGAAATTTTGATTCTAGATTTCTCTTGTAATTCTAAACTTTCACATAAAAATAATTTTCGTAAACTGTAACTTTTATTACATTTTTACTCAATTCCATCAATTCAAATATTTCAATGCTCTAAAAGAATTTTAGATCTTGTAATAAATTAAATTGCTTAAATCAATATTTCTTTTCTGTTTTATTTCAACTTATCTTTATTGAATTTATTATTTTAATCCTTACCCATAACCCATAATCTCACAATCATATATTTCATAGAAATAAAATAATCAAAATGGTTTTCTTGATTTCTGAATAGAAACACCTTAGGAGATATCCTTTTATTCCTATATCAAAGTTATTCCTATATTAAAGTTTTATTAAGTTTTCGTTTGATTCGAAAGAGCCGTAAACATTTTCCTAGTCCAACATTTTCCAATTTCCTTTTATTCTGTAAACTAAAGTATCCTAAATTTTAATTTTCTCTTACAATACTAACCAAAATACATGAAAGTACCTATCATCACTTTTGTTAAATTTAAAAAAAAAACTTTAATATTAAAGTGCTGAAAAAATATTATTAAAGAGCAAAAAACAAAAAAAAAAGTCTTAAAATAAATGCCCCAAGTATTAGATTCCAACATAGTCTTTTCACATTATTCAACTGTATACAAATATTATGTATATATATAGATATAAAAATATTTGTAAATACTTTTATAAAAGTGTATATTATACCACTTAAAAAATAAAACCAAAAAAGGAAACCAATTTATAAAACCAAAGAACAAACAAAAATCCTGCCGTTATTACATTATTTTTTTTTTACATCACTCTTATATTTCTTTTTTTTTTTGTTTTTGTTTTTTACTTTGCTTCTTTCTTTAATCTTCTTTTTCTGCGGTGACAAAATGATGTCAAATGACTTAAGAAAATTCGATTTGTTTGTGATGAAATTTAAAAAAAGAATAAAATAAGTTGAAATACCTTTAAATTAACTTAATTTTTAGCAAAAACAAAAAAAAAGTGTTACCTAAAAGTATGCAATGAAAGTTTGCTTATTATATTTAAGACAATCCTTATTAGTTGATGGTTTTGGGGCCCCAGTGGCCTACTGGTTGAGCACGTGGCTTTTCAACCGAGGTTGTGCAGGTTCAAATGCTGCACGGGTAGCAAGTTTTTTAATTGAAAACAAATCGCTCTTACTACCAAATACAGTGTAAAACAAAATAAATAATATTAGAAGATAAATTAATAATAATATTCACCTATAATGACCTCACCTATAATGACCTTAGTGGTCGATGACTTTGTAATATTACAACATCCTATGTAATTTGTAATATTAATATAAATAAAATAATTTTTGTTTTGTTTAAATTACAAATTGTTTAGTTATGAATTTATTTATAGCTAAACATTGTAAAATACAAATGAATAATTCTTTAGATACATTTTAAATAGAATAAGATTAGTGAAAGAAAAATTCTTTATTTTTAAAACTAATTGTTAACAACATAAACTAAAACCATTTTTATTTTTGAAATTTCGATACCAGTACAATAAGTATCGGGTATAATAAAATTGCATGTCCGTAACTCCTCGAAATTAGCAAGATGGATATGGATCGGATCGGAATCGAAAAATTAGTCGATTTAGCTTTGTCCGTCCGACCGTCTGTCAATCCTATAAGTCTAAAACTAAGAAAGATAGAGTCTTGAAATGAACATAAATATTTCTGGATTAATTTGTACGTTCCCTAGTTTTTTTGGTTGAGATCCAACCAAACTTTGCGTAGCTAACTAACTTTTCGATCTCCACATTTTTTATAAAAATTTTTCAAAAGTTTTACATCGTTTGAACGAAAGCCATGAAATTTTCATTACGGATAGTTATCGTAAAAAAAATAATTTGATGGAACAACTTTTTTCTATAGCCCCAACCTTTACGTAGCTACAGCCCCCCAAGTTTCCAAAAAGCCCTATATTTAAATTTTTACAATCTTATAGAAGATATATCTACGATAACTTCATAAAACATTACGGCGCCATCTATTATGTAATAATAATATTAATTATGAAGAAAAGAAAATAATAGAACTGGAACTGATTTTATTTAGGTCAATTTTTATTTTTATATTGAAGTAATTTAACTTGTTTTCTCAACATTTATTCAAATATGAGCTTTTCCAGAAATATGAGAAATTCTGAACTAAAATACATGTTTATGAACAATGTTTACGGGAGATTCAGAATTAAAAAGGATTTCATGGATGGGTAAAATATAGTCAAATGATAGTACGTACAGACAAATGAAAATTCAGAGTAAGTCGCATCCAATCAAATGAAGTACAGGCAAATAATAGTACTCCGTATACGACAAAAGTTATAAACTTTTATTAAAGTGGACTTACTGAAATTTAAGACAAAAAAATAATTATAGTTAAGTATATATAAATATTTATAAGTCAATTCTTTTTGAAAACTATTTTTAATTGTTTGTAGCAATAAACGACAAAATAGTCGAATTTCAAAAATACAATTTCGTTTGTTTTCTTTTAAAAAAATCCGTAAATTTTAAAAATATTAAAAAAACTTAAAATTAGAAGTTAAATAATGAGCAAATCAAAATCAAATCTAAATTTATAGGTTAATCGCAGTTATACTATTCATGTCTTATATGTGTCTTCTAATAAATTATCGACTCAATTTAATTAACCATTAGATAAAAAGATTGTTATAATACATGTTCAACGTAAATTTTTACAAAGAAATAAATATAATTTCTTTCAAATTTCGCTTCAAACAATTAATAAATATTCGGAAAATTAATATTTTCCCTCCTTAAAGTAAAGAACATTTAAACTCTTAAAAGTCAAAAAGTTGTAAATTTGCAAGAGTTTCTTAATACAAAATATGTATGTTAAAATTTTATTTTTCTATTAAAGACATCTCATTGCGACCCCATAATACAAATTTTTGAGGAATTGAAAAATAAAATGTACCAAATAAAGATTATTAAAATTTTTTTTTATTTTTTTTTTTTGTAGTTTATTGCTGTAAATCTCGTAAGAAAGAATTATTTTTACGACATATTCTTACGCTCTTACCCAATAGGTTACCTACGCCCCTTTAGAAAATTATTTTCTTCAAATATTGATCACAAGAGCAAGACAAACTCATAATTTGTTTTTTACATAAAAAAAACATATTAGTTTTAAGTAAATTGTTTTTATCCTAAAAATAAAATAATTGCTGTTAGATTCATCCATAGATACATTTTCATATATTTATTAAATTGGTAATTATTACACATGATGAATTCAATATAATTTTGTTTTTTTTTTTCAATTCTAAATAAATTCTTTTTATTTTTAATTAAAAAAATATTTATAAAACAAAAAGAAAAATGGTTTTTAATTAAATTTTCAAATACTAAAAAAAAAAATTATATTAGTAATCTTTAATTTATGTAATGTTTCACATCAACAGATTAGTTTTGATGTTTTAAAAATGTAATTTGAATAATTTAAATATTTTAATTTCATAATGTGTGTCGGTCGTGGCCGTACATGTCTTTATTATACGCTCACATTAAATAAGAAAATTGATATAAAATTAGAAAATTCGGACCATATTCATTAAATATTAAAGAGATAGGATAAGATTAATAATAAAGTTATAATCATAAATCACTGAAGTGATAATGATTACAATGATTATAATGAAGACATAATGAACTGAAGTAAAAATTTAAAATTATTATATAATCAAAACAAAATATTCTAAATCAGGGCTACTTTAATCGTGTCTTTTCAACATAATAAGTAGATTTTTTGATGGATCACAGTTTTCTCCCATTCTTTGATTATAATTTCGTTATCATTCCAGACACATAATTAAAAAACCTAACAGTGTTTTCTTTATATTAAAATCTAAATTTAAATGTGGTTTTAAATATTAAGGGTGCAATCCTTTCATATAACACTTATTATTTTCATTGTCCTAGAAGTATTATTTTGTTAAAACTTATGAATAATGGCTTTGAATAACAAAGTGAACAATCGAATCTTGTTCTTTTTTCTTCTTTTTTTTAATTTTTTTTTTAACAAAGGACATACATCTCAAATTAAAATTCCTTGTTATTTTTATTGTTTTGGAAAAATATTTAAATGATTATTCTTAGAAGAATCAAAAAAACATTAAAATTTGTAAATAAAAAAAAAATAACAATTTAAAAGAAATATTTCTGAAAATATTTTTTGTATTATTTATTTACATTTTTAAATAAAATATTTTAAAATATATTTCAAAAGGTACTCAAAGAGAGTCTTTTATTCTTAAAATACTTGAATTTTTGTTTTTTTCTTTTTTGGATTACTTCAAAATATTGTATTCTTGATAATATTCTAATATTAGACATAAAAATAAAAGATTATTATATTATATTATGTATTTTCATGATAACTTCTTTAAAGTCAAAAAAAAAATAACAAAAGATGTACACAGTATGTACAAAATCTAAAACTCGACATATTTTTTATTCAATTATTTCAAAAAAAGGGAAAAATTGTTTTGTAATCATTTTCTCTACTGTATGTTGTGGTAACTATGCCTCAAATATTATTTATATTTTGGATTAGAAACTGTTGTTCTTATTGAACATCTAAGAAACTATTCAACTATTCACTCAACTCAAAAAACAAAAAATCTTTTACATTTGATAGAAATTTGAAAATTATAATGTTGTATATCCAATTTCTGATAAATTTTTTAATATGAGTTTATTCTTCTTCTTGATACAGTATTTCTTCATCATTTTTATAAACACGGTTATTATATTGAGAAACCCGATAAATTATATAATTTGATACACTTACTACTTATAAAATGTCAAATATCTTTCTATGGAACCTCACATACATTATTTTGTAAACTGATAAATTTCAAAAAAAAAAAAAATCTATTTAATGTTAAAAATGTCAAATCATAAAGAATAATAACTTAGTTATTAAACCCTATAAAAACCAGTACGAATAATACATAATAATCAAATTTATGGTGATGAAATTGCTAAAAAAAAAAGTGTAACTCAATAAATTATATAAAATTAACTCTTTTAGGCATAACGTTAAAATACACAAAATTATAAGCTATACATTTCCTTAGTACATAATTAAAATTATTTATAATTATAATTTCTTAAAAGATGGAACATTTAAAATCAAAATTGGTTGAAACCAGTCGGATATCAAAAGAATCAATGCAATAGTATCGCAAGGGTCCACTCTATCATCAGTTCGCTCTACAAGATATTTATCACAGGTATTCTAAAACCTCCAAACTGTGAAATTGCTTTGCATGCAGACGACAATTCTCTATTAGCATCCTCGCCAAACCCTACCGATATTATTAGGAACTTAGAGAATCAGAGATTATTACTATAAGTAGAAAAATAAAATTAATGGTAGGAAACAAAACCAATCTTCTTTTCCAAAAAAAATAAAAGAAAATTAAGTTACTTACCCAACAGAAATTTAATACTGGAAAATAATGATAAAGTAATTAATTGAGAGAATAAATATATTAAATATCTTGGCATTAACTTGGACCAAAAACTGGTATTCAGATTTTATCTACTTAAGATCATAAATATAATCGATGTCTGTTTCAAAGTTTTTTTTTTTTCAATAATCTTTCAGAGATACCGAGAATATCACCTTGTTAGTTTAAGATTCTTAAAAAGAAACCCACAACCCCCAAATATAATTAGATAAAATCCGTAATGCAGTACATTGTCTAGAAAGTACTACTAGTAGAAGAATTAGGAGAGGACAGGACAAGAATTTGCAACTTTAAATTAAGGAATGGAACTTTAAGAAAACTAAGAATCTGCTTGTTATTATTATTATTTTGAAAGCATTGGCAAACGTAATACCATCCAGTTGATAAGCTGAACACTACGCCATCAATCAGATCAACCGTTTTTTCCAATTTTAAATGGGCATCATATTTTAACATAGGTAAAAAGTTATTTATATACAAAGTGATCTTTATGTTCATCTCTAGAGCTTCCAGTTGTGAAAAGATTGTGTAAAATCACATCTACTTTTTACTTTATTCTTTCGATTTCAATTTAAATTTTTGTCTTCAAAGTTTATGACACGAAAAATCAAAGTTCGAATTAACTTTCTTAAAATCTTAAAAAGCAATTTATTAAAACTGAAATAGATTAGATTTTATTGTATTTCTCAAATAAATTTTCTCGAACTAAATGATACTTCATTAAGTCAATTTATCCATATTTCATTCAATTGAAAATGGAAATCAAATTAAACAAAAAAAAATTTTTTTTTTTGCTTAATTGCTTCAATGCTTCAAACAATTTTTTTTAAATTGCTTCAAACAATTAACACATATTCAGAAAATTAATATTTTCCCTCCTTAAAGTAAAGAACATTTAAACTCTTAAAAGTTGTAATGCATTTCTCTGCCACATAAATGTGGACAGGAAATTACACAGGCTTTCCTGTTCAGATGTGGCTGTAAATGTCGTAAGGGGCAGTAAATCTTACGACGTGTGCGGAATTCGAACCCACACTCCCTCGGGTTCGAGCTTATTTTTGTTTACAGCGTATTTTATATGCTCTTACCCACTAGACCACCGAGGCCCCCAAAAAAAAATTATTATCAATTATTATAAAATTAACACAAAAAACAAAATAATTCTTATTAAAACTGATACATGGAAAATATAAATAAATTTTTCCTGTTTTCTAAAATAAATTTTGAAATTTTTTTTTCCTCTTCCATGACAGCTATTTTAAAACTAGTTCAAATTACATCCTTTGTTGATAATTTTATTATATTTTTTTATTTTATCCTTAATTTTCATACAAATTTAATTTATTTCCATTGTTTGAACAAAATAGCAAAATTTATTTGTTATTAGAAGTTATACATATAGAATAGAAATTTGTACCTCTTTTTAAATCATTTTTATTTTTACTTCCCTTTTTTTATAAGCCATGTAAACTTCCAGGATGCTTAAATAAAAATTAAACTTTTAAAATATTAAAATTTTATATATTCTTTATACCCGTATGAACTATGTTCAAGAGTACAATAAATTTACCATTACGTTTGTGACACCTTAAAGGAGTCGACCTAGATATAGTGTCAAAGGTATGGATCGGCTCAGAATCGAATTCTGAGTCGATTAAGCCATGTACGTCCGTTCGTCCGTTCGCACGATAACTCAAAAAATACAGGAGCAGGGAGGCTGGAGTTTTTTTTACGGCACTTTTGCAAAATTGTTAATTTTGCTATTTAAATCAACATTTTCGGTCGGCGGGTTCGAGTAGCTGCCATACATCTTCTTTCTTTATATGGAAATAACTCAGTATCTGTTCAAGCTAGGTTTCTGATATCTTAGAAATGATGATCAAGTTTTATGGCAACAGCTTCTGTAAAATTTGGTTGTGATGGTACGACAGGTTCGGGTAGCTGCAATACAACTCCACAATTTACATAAATATATCTTTGTAGTTAACGTCGGTACTAAAACGTCTGAATGTTTTTAAAAGATGATCAAGTTTTGTAGAAACAGGATATATTACGTTCATATGGGTATCCTAGAGTTGACACAGTCTGCTCTACTGTACTCCTCCTCGTTTTTTATGTATTTTTATTTTTAGATACCATAATATAGAAATTCTTTTATATACATTAAAATTTATAAATAAACAAAAATTGAATAATTCTAGTTAAAATTTATCTTTAAGAAACTAACTATGAGGGTGTCTAATTTAATTTTTTTCTACAATACCTACCAAGACCGAATTTATTTTTACATTCTTTTAATTCGTCTCTTAATATTTTTAATATTTATTGTAGAATTTTTGTCTACCAGCATGTATCGTCAATAACAAAAAAAAAACCACTGTATATTCTTAAGTTAATCTAATGTCAGTTTTATATCACTATAAACTGATTACATTAATAACAAACCTAATTCTTTATACATTTAGTTAATTGATCCCAAAAAGATTCTAAAAAAATTTAAAAAAAAACAACTTTTTATCATGTTATTGCCGATCCTACACCAAAGCTCATTCGACTCAGACATCGCCATACAATTGGTTCATTAACTTTATTTTATAGATATCTTATGTGAATAAACACCTATTCTAAAGAAATAAAACAGTTAAAGCCTCAACTGGAGAAGAAAGGAGTGTGACGGATTTCCACACTGTAAAACTTCTAAGATGGCGTCCCCTATCCTATATAACTTGCTTATGAAATGCTTGATCAATGATTATAATTCTGATCAATGATATGAATTCAATAATTATGATTATAACGACATTGATGCTTTTATGTGAGATTTGTATGAGATATTAAGTAATACTATTCCTAATATCAAACATTTCTATCCATATTTTTTTCAATTATTATAACCTTTTAGGAAGTGGTTTACAAATCAGCCAACAAACCAAAATCCAATAATAATTAAATAAACACTAAGAAAGTCAACTTAATAACGTACAATTTCTAAGCTTTTACCAAGTTATCTAAATAGCAGAACAAGTAAAATTCGAATAATAGATCATGTGATACACATTTAAGAATTACATGATTCTCGTTATATAAAACCAAAGTTTTTTTTTTTAATAATTCGAAGGTTACAATTTATACCTCACAAACTATTTATAAACCTGTTGAATTTAAATACATTATTCAAAGATAAAACATATCTTGCAACCTGCATCTATTTAAATTTCTTCAGTTTTAAGTTTTAATGAAAATAAATCTAAAAAAAAATTAATACTTACAATGTTTCTAATTTGTTAAATTAAGGATTGTTAGTTTTGCATTTAATTTTGGCTACGGTTAAGGAAATATGAAAAACAAGTAAATGTAACAGTAAATCGATGCAACCGACTTATTAATACTCTATATCTGAAAAATTCGCTCCCTTATTCAACCCTATCTCCCTTATTCAACTTTGTGTCCATTATTCAATTTGTACAAACTTTTAAAATTCAGAAATTAAACCAATTTTAAAATTTCTATCTTTATGAGTTTTGGAGGCATGCTAATTTGCTATTTAGCTACTTCAGAAACTTACAAAATCTGAACGAATGGACCGATTTTTTCGCATTGCAATTCCCGCGTTTCTTTCATAATTAATATATATATTATAGTTTATATATAGTATATAAATATCATCAAGAGAGCTTTATTAGTTTTTGAGTTATCATGAAAAGGGATGGACAGACGGACGAACATTGCTAAATCTACTCAGGAGGTAACACTGGTGAAAAATATATATGCATGCCCATATCTAACTTGCTTCATTTTGGTGGTTACAAACACCATACCAAAGTTAATGTATCCCATACATACTTTAGGTGTAGGGTATAATATCTCTTTTAGAAAATTATTTCTTATTCGCCAAAACAGTTAATAAGTTTGTAAATAACAAATAGATTGACGATTGAAGGTACCTCGTAAAATAAATAAAAATTTTAAAAATGTTCTAAAAAAAGAAAGAAAATTTGTTAAAATCACTTTAATACCAAAAGCTTAAAATATAATTTATAAAATATAGGTATAAAAGAATTTAAAATAATATACTAAAAACATATTACATTTTTATAATATTATTTTCAATTGAAAATTTTCCATATACATATTTATATACAATTCGATATATGCAATTTATTTTTTCTGTTTTTACATTAGGTACAATTTTCAATAGAAATCAGAATATGCACTTTAAAATACAATCTATACCACACATTTCGTTACTAAAATATACTTTCATTTAAAATAGTAATACATACATATTAACACTTTATCTGAAAATTATAATATATGGTAATTGTAATAATATAAATATCGTACATAAAATGTTTTGTATTTTTTTTTTTTTTTTCAAATATTCCTTTTTAAATTATCACTTTTAAGCCTAAGGTATGCTTTAACAATAATAAAATTAATAAATTTTTAAATCAAAACTTTACAATCTAAAATCAATTTACAAGAAGCACGAATTTTGTGGTAATTGAATTTAAAATATTTTTAAATCTTATGAAATTTCAAATTTAATCAATTGGGATTTTTTGTAATAAATATGTGGATCTCACAAAACAAACACAAGAGGAAAAATCAGGTTTAAATTAATTATATTTACGATTAAATCACTTATTTTAACTTTCAACGCAACATAATTAGTATGGAACTGTACTATCGCTTGAAATATTATCAAAGACTGCCATTTTTTTTTTGTTTCTTCTCCTTTCCACTCCAATAAAGAGCATAGATCATTCACTAAGTCACTTATTATTCATATTTCACTAAGCTTCAGTTTCTGAAATCATTAATTTCACACAGCCCTTGATTATACTGTTATAGATATTGTATAAGACTATATGAAACACATATAGTTTCATTTATGCGCCATCTTTGATCTTATTCAAGAAGTATTTTATTTTTATTTTATTATTATGTATTACGATATGATATTAATTATATGATGCAGGATGCAGATATATACTTATTTTTTATTTAACTATAACATTATACTAATTACATATAATAAGAAAAATCTATACATTATTTTTTTTATATGATGCATCTATACGATTTAGCCGGCGTTTAAACCCAAGGCTTTTCAAATCAACCGAAACCACTACACCATTGACTGGTTCAAAAATCACCATTTATAATTTGTATAATATTTTAAATTTTGAAAAAAATTTTTACAAAACATTCCTTTCGGTTTCCATACCAACTTCTTTAGTCTTCAGTAATAATGTTTTCAAATTTTATTTTCAACACTCCAATTCCAGTTTCCGTTAAAATATTTTCTTAACTCTCAATAAGTTAGTCAAACACAAAAAGGAACTTGAACGTGTTTGTGTCCTTTCAAAAAAAAAAGAGAACAAAAAACGTTAGGCTGTAATATTTGGTTGGAATCTACAATAAGAATTATATAGGAATAAAATTTTTATATATAATTTTGCTACAGTTGAATGTCTTCTTAATTTAATCTAATTTATAAAAAGACAAAAAACAAAAAAAAAATATAAATACCTGTGTCATTTATTATCTGAAATAACCTTCTAGCATCTATTATCATTATAGATTTCAGCACGTAATGATACAATTTCAAATTTTTACTGTACAAATTTTTTATAATTTTCAGATTTAAATTACTCTTAAATTACGTAATACAGATTAAATTTTATTTATTTCAACTTTAATTTTCAGATTCTTAAAGCATTCCAAAAGTAGAAGATATAAAATAAAATCCATTTTATAAATTAGGTATAATTTTTGTAGAAAACGCTAAGCATAACTTAGAAAAATTTTTCTTTTAAGTAAAGCTAAAATATTACACATAAGGTTTAAAAAACAAAAATTGGTTAAAACTTTCTGACATTGTTGAAATTTATATTTTCCTTTTTTTTGAATGAAGACATCGCAATCAAAAAAATTTTTACTTTTCTAATCTTTTTTCGTAAGTACAAAAAAAATCATGGTAAATAAAAATAAAACAAAAAAAAAATTTTTTTCCCTTAACTTTGGGTGTTTTTATTTGACATTCTTCTTTTCCCTTTTTCACGCTGTTTTCCTTAAAATCTGTTTTAAAAAAGAAAGAAAAAAAATTTTTTATTTAATTTTTTTCTACGTAAAAAATTTAATCCATATTCTGAATTAATTTTTCTTTTGCGTTTATATATTTTTTCTTGTTATTTTTATTCTATAGAATTCATCTTTATAATAAACTTTATAAGACTTATATGATTCTACAATTGTCAGATTAGATGAACTCTTGTTACTGATGTTGATGTTAATACTATTGTCGTTCTTGCTTTTTGAACAATTATACAGAACTTGAGTTCATTTTTCTATTTATTTTTTGGTTTTATTTTCTTTTTTAATAAAAGAAATACGAGATCTGCCTGAAAAATTTTAAAAATTAAATTTTATATTTAAAAATTTACCTTATTTTTTTTTATGCATTTCATAAATGTGGGCAGGAAATTACACAGTCTTTCCTGTTCCGACGTGACTGTAAATATCGTAAGGTAACTTATTTTTAATTTTTTTTTAAGCTGAACACAATTTGTTCAAGATTTCTCTGAAAATTCTATACAATATTTATAATGATTTATGCTAATTTTTGAAGAATAGCTTCTCGTTTGAATTAAACATTTTGATCACCAAATATTAGATTTAAATTTAGTTAATATGATGCTGGGTGCTTATTGAAATATTTTGTAATGTAATTCTTTAATTGTTTCCATCTCGAAAAACGTTTGTGAGCTGTGGTACATTCTCTTCTCCGAAAACCGATTTTTTTCTTTGTCGAAACTCTTCTTAGTAATGGAAGTTTCTTTTTCTGTTAAAGGTGAAAATAATTAATAGTGAACAAATAAATTTTTTATATTCTTTTAATATCTTAGTATGAATTTCTGTCTCCAATAAAATTTCCAAACCAAAATATTTATTCAATTTATGATGATTTTTTTAGTTTTTTGTTCGGATTATTCCCACCAATTCCTCTTTGGTTAACATAAATTTAATCAATAGCAGAAATACAGATTATGAAACTCTTACAATTCATATTTTTGATCCTTAATTTATTCTAAAAAAGTGATACTGTAAAAGTGTAAAAGACTTAAATAATTAAAATATAAAACAATCAACTGAAAACAAGCTTTAATACAAATTCAAATCAAAAAGTGGGTTCTTTTGATGCTCAATATACTCTGTAAAACATTTAATAAATAAAAAAAAATTAAAAAAAAAAATAAGAATTTTCAACTGATGCAAATGCATCATCACTTTTTATTACTTTATGACTATATAAACTTACGATACAATAATAAAAATAAAACCTGATTGTAATTTTAAAACAAAGTTTTTCTCTAAGGAGAAAAAACAAAGAATTTAGTATGGAAATTGTTTTTTTCATTTACTTTTTCTAAAACTAGCAAAGTGTAATAATACTTGTACATCTCATATTCTTTAAAAGTAAAAAGAAAATATTCTGAATTTTAACTAAAATAATATTTTATACATATAAGATACATATATATTGTATAGAAAAAAAAAACCAGATATTCTTATATGTATGTCTAGGATATTTAATACATCCTTTTATATGCTTTATAAAATGTACCCTTTAGTATGTTTCTTTTCGTTTTATTTTCTTACACTAAATGGAATAATAATTAGTTTACTATATTTTTATATATACTTTATATTTCTATTGTACAAAAAGGATTCATTCAGTGATTTAAAAGTTAAAAATTGCAAAGAATATGAATTGGAAGCAATCTTAACTTAAATAATAATTATGAATAGTTATGTAATGCTTTTATTAGAAAAAAGAAAAATATATATATTACGATAAAGACAACTAAAAACACATATTTTGTTTTTAATTAAAGTAAAAATAAATTAAATCCTTGATTTAAGCCAATTTCATATTGATTCAACTATTTCTCCTACTTTGATATCACTAATATTTTAAGCCAAGGCAAAATTAGAATAATTTCTTTTCACAATGCAAAAATATACTAATTGCACAATGCAAATTATTAAATAATAAATAGTCACATGTTCATGTTAAACAGATATTTTAATCTTTGGTTGTCATATATACTGAACAGACCTACTTTTCTTTTTCAAAATATTTATTAATGAAAATAAAATTCTAGATTTTTCTAGTTTTTTATGTACACTATAATAAAAATTCACTTGAAGTTTTCCTTTCAATAGAAAATATTTGACTTTATTTATTTTCTTTTGAGTACAATCTATGATAAGGCAAATTCAAAGAAAAATCCAGTCAATGTTGAATAAATAATATAATAAAGAGAAAAAGTAAATATTTTTTTTAATAGAAATAAAAAAAAAATAAACCCTTTATGATTTGCTATTGGGAATTTTTCCGTTAAGATAGAAAAAAGCATAAAAAACCAATTCAAAAAAATTACCATGACAAATAAAAAATATCTTAAATTATCTTTTATTATATTAAATAAGGATGATAGACTCGTGCAATATAATATATTAAATATACTAAGAGAATAAAGGCCCCTTTAATAATAAAAAACTATTATACTGCTTATACTACTTATACAAAAAAGAAATTAAAAAAAAAATTAATTGAGTGTGAGCCAGAAAAAAAACTAAGTTTGTATCTTTTAAATAAACTTATAAATTTTCCTTAATTATTAAGTATTATTTATTATTAATATACATTTGGTACATTAAAGATGTTGCAATAGTTTAAAATAATTTAACTATGTTCAAAATCTTAAAATTATATCTCCTAAAAGTATGCAATTTTTTCATTCTTCAAAGCTTTAAAAAATGATTTTACATTTTATTCTAACAATTAAAGCGAACACTTTTCCAAATATTAAATATAATCATTTTATAATGTTTCAAAAATACTAAAAAATACAATTTATATTAAAATAAAATACTAATACGAATTTATTTGAATTTTAAATTAATTAAAAAAAAAAGGAAAACGATAATAATTTAAAAAAATAATTGAAAGGATATAAAATTGTACTAAAATTTTTGAAACGTTTTTTGTAGATACGTACATTAAATATTAACTGACGCAGTGCGATTTTAAATCCTGTACTAAAATTCGAAGAATAAGAACTGAAACTAACAGCAATTAGTTTTACCTACTTTTAATTTTTTTTTTTGTTATATATTTTTGGTTTTTACTTTTATCTCCCAATTTAGTATTCTCATTTTAATCTGAAATGTCTGCAAGTAACATATTAAATATTTGTAAATTTAAAAATATTTCATTTAAAATAAAATCATAAAAAATCATTTAAAAAAAAACATAAAAAATAAACATTTTCCTATTATTATAACATTTAGATATACTCAATTTACATGTTTTTTTTGTCTGAAATTAAAGTCAATCAAATCATAGAGAAGAAAACAAAGTCAAATTTAAAATTATTGCCAAATGCTACAAGGCATATTATTTATTGTAATTCATTTTTAGCACATTTCCAAAATAATTTTGAAAAAATGTGCTTATTAGTTTCACTCTGTCCGCCCGTCCGTCCGTTTGTCCGTCTGTTTACAAAATTTCTACACCGTTAAAGATAGAGAAAAAAATTTTTAACCATGGGTAGGTCTCATAAAAAAAATAATTTTGTGGAACAACTTTTTCATGTGGCCCCACCCATTACGGAGCTACACCCCTCAAACTTTGAAAAAGCCCTATTTTTAAATGCATATATCTTATGTTCTGCGTAAGATTTTTTCAATCTGAAAACGCCATTCGACAGGTATTTTTTTTACCTTTGTAAATTAATATCAAAATTATACAATTTTTTTAAATTTAGTATTTAAATTTACCGTTATGTGAAAACCAAATTTTGCATGATTTTTCTACTTTCATAACTCCGGTACGCTTCTATATAGAGGCTTGAATTTTTGAAGTAAGAAAGAACTTTTAGAATTAGTATAAGTTTGCTCAGAAAAGTTTTTTGGATCACCCCCTGTTTATGAGCTATTAGAGCTTAAAAATTGAAAATTTGCTATTTTTAAACACCTGTAACTTAGGAACCTGTACACATTTTACTTCTGCGAGATATAAAAATTAAAGCTACAGTGATATATTTTTACTTGTGTTAAAGGTTTATTTTAGTTGTAGAGGGTTCCAAAGTTGCAGCTCTTCAAAATTGCGAAAAAGCCCCATTTTCAGATGTATATATCTCAGGCTCTGTGTAATAGTTTTACAATCTAAAACCGCCAGAAGATCGAAAATTTTATTATCTATATAAAACAATATCAAAATTATGTAATATTTTGTAATTTACTATTTAAATTTACCGTTATCTGAAAACCACATTTTGCATGAAATTTCTTTTTTCATAACTCCGGTACGCCTTTAGATAGGAACCTCAAATTTTGAGACAAGAAAGAACTTTTAGAATTAGTATAAGTTTTCTCAGAAAATTTTTTGGTACCGCCCCCTCTTTAAGAGTTATAACGCCTCTAAAATTGAAAATTTGCTATTTTTAGACACCTGTAACTTAGGCACCTGTACAAATTTTTCTTCGGCAAGACATGAAAATTAAAGGTTCAATAATATATTTTTATGTGTGTTAACGGCTTTTCTAAGTTATATAGGATTCCGGAATTACGGCCCCTCAAAATTTCAAAAATGTCCTATTTTCACATTTTTTCTTATTACATGAAATTTTCAAATTTTTGGGCAAATCACACTTTTAAACAGTTTTTGTTGAGTTTTGGAAATGTGCGCTTTTAAAAACCATTGGTTTACATTCTACCTTGTTTTATAAAGCAATGAATTAAAATCAAAAAAAAAATGTTTTATTTTACTTTAAATCTTAAAGGTTTTTTTTTTGTAATCATTTTGTTCCAAATACAAATCGTTTGTATGCTTACAGCCAAATATTTTTAAAGTACAAATTTATGTATGAAAAAAAAAGATTAAAAAGCATCAAAAAAAAAAAAAACAATTTTTGAATTTAAAATAAAATTACCAACCAAACAAAATTTCTATTACAAATAATATGATAAAATGATATACATAAGTAAATTCGTCCTTGATAATGATCTAATACTGTACCATATTACCTAATTATACCCGTACGATAGGATCGGGTATAATAAAATTACTCCTCCGTTTGTAACACCTCGAAATAAGCGAGCTAGATATACCTTCAAAGGTATGGATCGGATCAGAAAAAAATTCTAAGACTTTTGAGCCATGTCCGTCCGTCCGTCCGTCCGTCAGCACGCTAACTCAAAAACTAAGAAAGCTAGAATCTTGAAATTTACACAAAATATTTTGGGAGTAATTTGTAGGTTCCCTATTTTTTTTGGTTGAGTTTGGCCCAAGCCTTAGGGTAGCTCTCGAACACCTAACTTTTAGATCCCCACATTTTTTTTGCAATAGAGCTATGAAATTTTAACTACTGATAGATCTCACAAAAATATTAATTTTATTTTTAATAACTTTTTTTTGTAGCCCCACCTGTTACGGAGCTACAGCTCCCCAAAGGTTCAAAAAAGCTCTATATTTAAATTGTTATAGCACAAGTTGTATAAGGTATATCTTCATTTTGAAAACGCCAAACGATTACTACTTTTATTAGGTTTAAAAGTATATATACAATAAATATATATTTGTGGCATACGGTGTCTTAATGTACCGTTATGCGAAACTAAAATTTTGCAAAATCCTTTAACCCTTCTATCTTCTAAACGGTTTAAGTTGGAAACTTGAAATTTTGACAGAAGTTAGATCTTTGAAAATAAGTATGAGTCATTTCAGAAATTTTTTTGTATCACCCCCCGTTTAGGAGCTGTAAGGGATCAAAAACTGAAAATTTCCCATTTTTAAACACCTGTAACTTGAACACCTGTTAGAATTTTTTTGAAGTAATACACAAAAATTAAAGCTTCAACATCATACTCTTATTTCTGTTAACAACTAGTTTTAATAATATAGGGTTACTTTATAATTGACGAAAGTGTTACTTGATTTTTTCAAATTTTCTAACAAATTTCTTCAACAAATTTTTTGCATTTGTTTTATTCGATAATTTGAAATTGTTGAGGATATAATAATGCGTAGTACATAAAAATGTAAATAAATAAACAACATAACGGTTGCTTGAAGAATTTTTATTTATATGATATTGATATACATACACACTTATATAATATCATGTTTATTTACATATCGTATATGTCACTAGTGAATGAATGATAAGAGTATATATGTATATTATATAGCGCCGTATTTACATACATATATGTATTTTATTGTACTTATAAGAAATTATTCTGTCAATTGAATATTTAAATATAATATAATATATTATAATATTTAAAATTATATTTACTATTTTGTGCAAAGTAAATTTAATATACATTTACCGCTTAGTATTAAATGGTACTATAGAATATTTGAAAAAGTTTTGGATTGATAATCGTTATGTGAAAGGTTAGAATCTGCTTTCGAAGAATGTACATATAAACATATAGTTTGAATACATGTACAACCCATAGTTCTAGAAATTATAAAATTCACCCAAATTATTTTAAAATACTAAAATATTAAAAAAATAATATTGTGAGCAGAGTAACAGTCTGTGAACATACTAACGGTTCGTACGGGTATCTAAGAGTTGACAAAGGCAACTGTATTCTTCCTCGTTTTTATTTCAGTTTTGAGGTTCTATGATTTTATATTCAAAAAATCCAATAATCAAACCCAAAAAAAAAAAAAAATTTTATTTATTTAAATAATTTCATCCTAGGAATTTTTAAACAATTTAAATTAAAAGTGAAGTATTTCCAAAAATATTTAGAGTAAAGTTACTACATTTTATGCTCATTTCATTAATTTATTTATTCGACTTCTATACTATATACATTTTCATGACTTTTTTTTTTATATCTCATGCTCTTAAAAATTTTCGAATAATATGTATATGAAACCTGCTTCGAATATTACGGAATTTTTCGTTATAATTGTCAACCCCTACCTCCGTGCTTTTTACTTTCTGGAAGACCAGATACATTTGTCTTTTTGAGTTATACCTTGGAGTACGACAATACCACTTGTATGTATGTCATGTCAAACTTCAGATGAATACTTTAAACCAAAACTAGATTTGAAGTTTAAAACCTACTTGACGAAAATTAAAAAAAAAAAAAAAACCGGTGTTCGAAAACGTTGGGGAATCAAGAAAAATCTATCTAAAAATCTAAATTCACATAAATCTGCAATCTTAAAAGAAAGAGGGGGAATATCAAAGTTAAAAAGGATACAACAGGTCCGGATACAAAAGGATACAAAGGTCTAAATACAAGTATTCGATCAACCCACCTTTTTTATTTTACAGCCTTAAATAAGTTTTTTTTTTTTTAAGTAACAACTGTAACACTTTTTATAGACACTCTTTAGTATTTTATTTTCATAATATTAACTTATTTACTAGACAATATAAATTTCCTTTTTAAATTTGAAATCATGTTTTGAATTTTAAAACAGTACATAATGTATTGAATAAATTTTTTTTGTTTTTATTTTGCAATTTTCAATTCGCCTATATAAATTTATTCACCACAAAAATATAATTTTTATTTTTGTAAATTATTAAAAACAAAAAAAAAAAACAAAAAAAAACATTTTCCATGAATGATGCGTAATCTAAACATAATATTTAAAATTTATCATAAAAATTGAAGTTTTAAATTATTTTAACCATAAATTGTGGTATAAAATATTGAATAATGAGAATAAATTTTAATCAACATTTATAAAAAAAAAAATATTTATATAATAATGATTAATATATATATATATATTTTGGTTATTTAATGAAAATATAATATAAACCTATAAAAATACCATTATGGGAATATTATTGTATGCAGAATTTTATTTTCTTTTTAATTATTTGATTCTTTTTATATTTAATGTATTTTATAAATTTTCATTATGCTCTTTTTTAATTTAAATTTAATTATTATCATTGATATTAATATTTGGGGAAATGACAACATTTAAATTTAACAATTTTGTTATGTTGCAATTTATACATCATAATATGACACACAAAAATTCATCCTCTGTTAAATTTTTTAACATTACCATTGTATAACACAATAATACATATTGATATATTAATGTTCACTTAACATACGAAATCGTATAAACATTATTGTATTAATTAAACTCATTAAGGATTAATAATAGTTTTTTTTATAAATACAGGGTGTTTCGTATAGGAGAACAAATATTTCAGGGGCATTTGAGGATAAAGTTAGAAAAAAATATCGTATGGTAACAGGGGGATGGTAACTCTATTTTTAGTTCTCAGTTCTCAGTATCCTGAAAAACTTGTTATCCTCGAATAATTAATTTTTAAAACATACGAACATTTTATATTTTTTTAAATATTTCATTATATAACCAAGAAAAGTTATTTAGACATGAAAAATGTATATAGTATTGGAAGTTTAATTCTTATACCTTATTTTGAAAACATCTGCACCGGTGCCTAAGTTACATGTGTTTAAAAGTAGTAAATTTGTAATTTTTGACCCCTAAATAGCTCTTCAGCAGGGGTGGTATAAAAAAAATTTTTCTGAGGGAATTTGTGCTACTTCTGTAAGATCTATTTTTCTCAATATTCTCAACAAAAAGTCTCAAGGCTCCATCTACAAGTGTTGCAAAGATATGTAGGAAGCAAATTTTTGCAAAATTTTGTTTTCACTTAACGGTAAATTTAAATACTAAATTTTAAAAACATGTATAATTTTGTTATTGATTTATAAAGATAAAAAAAAGTTTTGTCGTATGTCGCTTTTAGATTGAACAAATGTTAAACAGAACCTGAGATATATACATTTAAAAATAGGGCCTATTTAAAGTTTGAAGTGCTGTAGTTCCGTAATAGGTTGCTCAATATAAAAAACAACATTAATTTTTTTATGAGACCTACCCATGTTTAAAATTTCATTACTCTATTTTAAACAGTGTCAAGGTTTTTAAAAACATACAGACAGACGAACAAACGATCACATTAAGCTAATTTTTATAAATATTTTAAAAAATGTACTGGAACTTATATATGTATATGTCTGTATTGTCTGTATTTAATTGCACAGTCTTGTTATAAATATTCTAGGATTAAGTTAATTAAGTTTTATTAAAGTTTTTTATGGCAGCACGAAAAAAGTCCCCAAGAAAAAAGTCGCAGTTAAATATGCAAAAAGTTCCCAAAGTTTGATACAAATGTTGGGGGCTTTTTTCAGTTTTGGTTTTGGGGACTTTTTTCATACAGCCATTCCTTATATGAGACTTTTGAATTATGTCATTTTTTTTTAAATTCCCCTGCAAAATTTGGTTACATTAAAAATAAAATCAAACAATCAAATTATTAAATTAAGATAATACAGAGTAGAGAAGCGGTACTATGTAAAATATATTTAAACTAGACTAAGCAAATAATATAATAATTATATTTATTATAGACGCTTAATATAATAAAATAAAAAATATAGATACATCTTATCTAATGTCTTTTAAAGAAATGTGTTTTTACAAAAATTGTTTTTTTTCTGAATTGCAGGTGTTTTTTTTTACATTTAATTATGCATATTTATATTTATTATATAATATTTAATTAATTAAAAGATTAATTAAAATTAATTTAATGTTTTAATTTATATAATTCATTTAATGTATATATGATACACCGTAACATGTCAAAAAACACAAAATCATACCACATTTTCATTAGCCATAAGTGAAACTAAACAAACAAATTTACAGCCTAATGCAACAACAAATTTAAATTTACTGTTGAATTATTTGGAAGTTTTCCAAAAATAAAATTTTCTTCAATTTTGCAACTAGAATTTGCCACAAAATAAATAATAAATAATTTGAAATAATTTATGATAAAATATCATGTCGAAAATGTCATTTTACAATACAATATAATTTTTAACACTGAACACCAAAATTTGAAGTGTTAAAAAGTTGTACATAATAGGAGTAGGTATATGATTTAATGATGCTAAATTAAAATATTTTTAGTTCTTCTTCTTGGAGATTTGAGGTATAGAAAATTTATCCTGTACTATAGTTATTTTATATTCATAAAATTCATAGAAACTTATATTACCTATAATACTTTTTAACATAGTTTTCTTATCAAGCTTATTAGTTTCATTTTGTCTATCCGTCCGTCCATCTGTTTGTCTGTTTATTACATCTTCACCGTTAAAGCTATACAAATAAATGTTTTAATTTTAATAAAAATTTTTTATGTAGCCTTATCGATTTTGCAAGTACAGCCTCTCAAAGTTTAGAAAAACTTTTTTTTTTTTTTGTGCTTATTGCTCAAGTTCTGCTTAACTTGTTTTCAGTCTAAAAACGCCATCTTACATCAGGGATTTTTTTTTTATTTTCCTTGTTTGATAACTTCGGCATACTTTTAGTTAAAGTCTTCAAATTTTGAGAAAAGAAAGTTCTTTCAGAATTAGATTAAACTAGCTGAAAAATTCTCTATTTCCCTCTATTAAAACTATTAAAAGTCAAAAATTTAAAATTTGCTTAACTATTTCTTTTTTGTCTTAAAAGCTTTTCTTAATTATATATAGGATTTCCTGAAAATTGAAGAGTTTCTTTTCATTGTTCACTATTTCTTCTTACATATTAAATTCTAACAAAAATTTTCAAAATTTGATGCAAGTCACAATATTCTAAGCAATCTGTTGTCTTATAGAAAATATATTCCTTTATAAACCTTTGATTTTACATTCTGCCCTGGTTAATATTATTCCGAATTTTGCTTCTCAGTGTATATTATAATGTATTTTCATATCTATTTTTGTCATGCACTCATAAATAATTAAAAAATTTTTTAACATTTAAAATTGAAAAATAAAAAATATTTTAGTAAAATTAAAAAATAAAAAAAAACGAGGAAGAATACAGTTGCCTTTGTCAACTCTTAGATACCCGCACGAACCGTTAGTATGTTCACAGCCTGTCACTCTGCTTACAATATTATTTTTTATTAAATAATAGTATTTTAAAATAATTTGAAAAAATCAAAAAATTTGTTAGAAAATTTGAAAAAATCAAGTAACACTTTCGTCAATTATAAAGTAACCCTATATTATTAAAAAAAGTTGTTAACATAAATAAGAGTATAATGTTGAAGCTTTAATTTTTGTGTATTACTTCAAAAAAATTTTAACAGGTGTTCAAGTTACAGGTGTTTAAAAATAGGAAATTTTCAGTTTTTGACCCCTTACAGCTCCTAAACGGGGGGTGATACAAAAAAAAGTTTCCAACTTAAACCGTTTAGAAGATAGAAGGGTTAAAGTATTTTGCAAAATTTGAGTTTTGCATAACGGTAAATTAAGACACCATATGCTACAAATATATATGTATTGTAGATATACTTTTAAAGCTAATAAAAGCAGTAATCGTTTGGCGTTTTCAAAATGAAGATATACCCTATACTACTTGTGCTATAACAATTCAAATATATAGCTTTTTTGAACCTTTGGGGAGCTGTAGCTCCGTAACGGGTGGGGCTACGAAAAAAAGTTATTAAAAATAAAATTAATATTTTTGTGAGATCTATCAGCAGTTAAAATTTTATAGCTCTATTTCAAAAAAAAAGTCGAGATCTAAAAGTTAGGTGTTGGAGAGCTACCCTAAGTTTTGGTCCAAACGCAACCAAAAAAAATAGGGAACCTACAAATTACTCCCAGAATATTTTGTGTAAATTTCAAGATTCTAGCTTTCTTAGTTTTTGAGTTAGCGTGCTGACGGACGGACGGACGGACATGGCTCAAACGTCTTAGAATTTTTTTCTGATCCGATCCATATCTTTGAAGGTATATCTAGCTCGCTTATTTCGAGGTGTTACAAACGGAGGAGTAATTTTATTATACCCGATCCTATCGTACGGGTATAAAAAGAAAATGAAAATGAAAATTTACAGTATTTCATTTCTCTTTCTGTTTTCGTAGAGGAATCCTCACCACAGTATCTCTAATTCAACAGTTGCACAAAATAATTGATATATGTATATATTTGTTATGTAATAATATATAGGAAATTTAGATCTCTATTTGGAAAAAAAATGTTTTGAATTTATTTTGTATTAAATTCTTCTTTAATAAAAAAACAGAAACTATAAAAAATGTGGTTCGAATTTCAATATTGCAAATAAAAGATACATTTTTTCTTAGACGGATCCCACCTAAAAGGAAAACAAAAACAAAAAAAATTTAAAATACTTTGACAAAAATGTTAATTTTTCAATTTTTCAATGTTAACCATACACTTTAAAAAAATGTTTTTCTTTTAAATTTTTAGCATTTAAAGAAATATTTATTTATGTATTTAAAATTTTTATTGGGGCTTTTAACTCATAAGGGTTTTACAGCCCCCATATCCACATCCCTTTAAAAAACAAAATTAATATTTTTTTTTTAATTTATAATTTTTACTTTCTCATGTATTTTTGGTTTATCAAAAAAAAAAAAACTTTTTTTTTTCATTTTTACAATTATTTACAAAAGAAAAACTTAATCCAGACATTTTAAATATTTTTGAAACTTTTTCAACTGCAAAAAGTTGTGTACAACTTATGAAAAAAAAAACCATTGATCCAAAATATTTTTTATTGTTTTTTGGTAATTGAAACCACAATTTAAAACTTCTAGATAGAAATATTAAAAAGTTTCTTATAGGACATTTGTATTAATTTCTGTTCAAAGGGGCAAAAAAAAAGAAAAAAAAAAATACTTTTTGGATAGGAGTAATTAAAAAATGTTTTTTTTTGGTTTTACATTAAGGCATGAAAAAGAAAAAGTAATTTTGAAATCTTAGATTAGAGCAATTAGAAATAAAACTTTATTGAAAATACATATTTTTAAGATTAAAATTATCTTTTAAATAATTAAAAAGAAAAATATTAAAACTTACAACTTTTGAAAAGAATTTATATTATTTCGGCACAAGGATGATTTAATCTTTTAGTAATGTTTTACAAAGAATTTTAAAAATATAAGAAAATACTAATACTAAAATCTTTTTCAATTTCTATTCCTTTATAATTTGCAGATAGTCATATGAGATATCATTATCAGATAATATATTAAATTTAGTTTTGTATTATATTTTCATTTTTCTTTTATAATGTTACAGTTGTTGTCAATTTTATTCTATGATTTAAGGCGTACGTACATTTATATTATTACAGTTGTTATGCTGGACCCACTGCTTCAGTACATTTGTTTCGAACTATTTTTTTTTAAAGAGAATTCTAACGCTAACGATTTATTGCTTCAGAACAATTCTGTTCCGAACAAAAAATAATTTAGATAGGAAAAAATATTACTCCGCTATTTCTGTCGTCTAATAATTTTTTTTTTAATGTGTCACAAAAATTAAAAATGACAGCAAAAACAAATTGTTCTGAACTAAAAAGTTAAAGTTAAATCAACTTTTGTTCCAGGGAGGAAAAAAAACTTTTGAACATTTTTAAAAAATTGAGAGAATTTAAATTTCCATACAAGAAATATGCGCGCGCATGAGTTCGGAACAAATGTACTGAAACAATGAATCCAGCATTACAGTTGTTGTCAATTTTATTCTTTGGTTTAAGGCTTACGTATATTTAGAATATTGTCAATCAATTCATTTCAATAAAATATTGCCAATTATATTGTCAATCAATTGACAGGAATTTCAGTTAATAAATATTTTGACAAGTATTGCTTTAGGTTGACCGATGTTTACAGCAAAATTTTTGTTGGATTTAAATTTAATTTATTTTGGAAACAATTTTAAACTAATAATCATTTTGAGTTTTTTACTGAAAGAAGAGGTATAGTTAAAACATCCTTGGGTAAACCTAATTCAAAATATAACATATTATGTATAAATCAAGAATTAATATTTAATTTTTTTTAAGACCAAATGTACTTTCTATTGTTTTCTGTTTGACTTAATCTTGACTAAAAGGCAAACTCGTTAAGTTGAACATGTACCAAAATAATAAACCATACATACATTAAATATATCTAATAAAAAGTCATTAAAATTTCTAATGAATTGTGAATATTTTTGTAATTTTCAATTAAATTTCTTAATATTTAATAGAGAAATAACAAAATAAATAGAAAAGAATAATATTGATTTCTAATCTGAATTCTTCTTTTAGTTGTTTTCTAAAACAATCATTTTCAAGGACATCCAAAAAAAAAATAAAATTAAAATAAAATTTCGCTTTCCTTGCAAGAAATTTCACTTTACATATCCTTTAGCTTACATATAAAAAAAGAATATTTCTTTTACTATTGTACATTTTTTAATATTTAAAATTTCTCTAATACTTTTTAAATGCAACCATCATCATAAATTCTCTTTCAAATCGACAAATGCATTTGTATCCTTTTCAACATCTTTTTTTCTCTTTGTGCAATATACATAGTACAATACATACAACAAAAGTCAGACATTTTCATGACTCAATAAATATATAGATTAAATAATTTTCTTTTCTTTTTTTTAAATTGAATATTATCGAACGATTCAAATCTAAATAATATGAGATAAAAGAGTTACAAAGTAAATATTTATAAGATATCGAAAATTTTCTAAAGAACGATTATTTATTAAATAAAGTTAAAATACTGAATACAGTCGATTAAATTTGTAATATACAATGAATGAAATAATATTAGAATTAAATTCTTTGGAACAAACTTTAAATTTTGGGTTCAGTATTTTGAACATAGAAAAAGTTAATTTAAAACTTTATTTATTATTTTTTATTTATTCACTTGTTTCTTTATAAAGATTTTAATTTAAAACCAAATCACTTTGCTCGAAATCACTTCTTTTAAAGACAAACACACAAAACATTCGATGCTCCGAAATAATATTCCAAGAAATAAGACCAAATCGTTTTTATGTTATTTTTGACAAGGAAAAATACCGAAATCACTATTTTTTTTTTAAAATTTGGCCTTACTACCGTTTCGAAACGAAATAAAATACCAAAATCAAATAAATTCGAACTTTATTTTTATTATTTAAAAAAATGTTCATTGTAATTCAACAAACTGCCAATGCCCAAAAACACATTGTTTCAACTTAAATGCATTGTTTCATACTCAAAGTATGAAAATGCTGGATAAATTGTATTTGATATATGGTTATTTTGATAAAATATATTCTTAATATACTGGAGGGTGAGTGGTGCCAAACCCGGCACTTAACCAATTATAAAAACCCTTATTTTGAAACCAACAATAAAATTTTTTGTAATTCAGAATCTGGCATATATATTTCTGGAAAAATGTATAATCTTGGTTATATAAATATCCCTAACAAACATCCATAGCCAACCCAAAAACAGGCATGTATTTTTAAGAAAAACTATAGACTTTCAGGAATAAGAGGCATGTTTTTAATACAAAGCGAAAAAAAAGCAACATAATATTTGCAAAACAAAAATTAGGCCGATTTGACTTTATTTCGTCTTTGTTTTCTCTTAAAATTTTAAAACACTTATCAATGATAAAATAAAATCGTATCTCTTTTAGCACAAAATGATGCTGGTGTATGGGAACACTTTTTTCTTTGTATAAATATTTATCCAATTAAAATTCAACATTTGCCAACATAATACAGAAATGCTTTCCTATGCTCATACTTATATCATGAGTAGATCTAGATATGAATGTATATTGTAATGAAAATTCCTCAATGAGTTATAATTGACATGTTCATTGCTAAACTTTAAAAATGAGAAACCTAATAAAATCTAATTCAGAAACGTTCCTGAAGATCGGTAATCGTAACATATAACTATATATAATTCACAATTTTGAAAAGAACATTAACAATTGGTTTCTTATACCAACCTTGGAGTCCTTCCATCCAATCTTGAATAATTTACGTTTCAATTATTTTTAAATTAAAATATCCATTTGCAAATTTCAACATTCATAACATTACATTTTTTTTTTTTGTTATCGGACCTTCTTATTTTTTTTTAGTACAATAATAATTTAATCATTTTACTTTCCATTAATTTTTAAATGTATATATAAGCATTATATTATATTATTTCTTGCCAAAAATGCTTAAATTTATTATTTTATTACTTTAACTATACAAAAACTACAAAATTAAATTTAACTACAAAAGAAAATGTAATTTTAAATAACAATTAAACATAAAATGTTTTATTTTTTTAAAAAAAACATTTATTACAATTAATTAAGAATGAAAATGCTTAAAAAGAAAAATGTTTTACGTTGTATACAATAAAATACCTCTAAAAATCACTGTATTTTAAATATTTTAAACCAAACACTAAAATCACGTCATGTCGTCTCAATGCAGTATGGTTTTAATTAAAGAATATCCTACAATTTCATATATACAATTGTGAACAGTGATAAAGTCAGACAATTACTCAAATGCTTACTCCTAATAATAATTTTGTTTAAAAAATTCAATTTCTTTTTACTTTTTTTTATTTGTTGAATTTTTAACAAATTTTTTTTTAAGGTATTATATTTTTTAGTAGAAAATTTTCTTTAGAACTTAGTTTTTTCATAAAAGAAAAATAACTGAAAAGTTAATAGACACAATACAGTAGATATACAATGAAATGTACTAACCAAGCCCAATTTACTAATGCTCATCTATATGTTTTTAAGACTAAACCAAGTCGTAATTAATGTACAAGTTGTACAAATTTACACTTATATATTTTAAATCCAGCGGGAAAAAAAATAAGACTTATATCAATAAATATCAAACACCAAAACATTTTAATGGAGTGTGTTGGAAGGAAAGCAATCAGAAAGCGAAATCGACACAAAAGGTTGCAGAATATTTAAGTTTATTTTGATTTTGATTATTAGTTATTCTAATTATTCTCTATTCTTATTTTGTAAAATTAAAGTTAAAATTTACTAGAACAACGTCTTTGCCATATTTATTTTGTCTAAGATTTATAAAATTTTTCCGACTTTAATTACATAAGACATAAATTAAAATGTAAGAAAAGGACTGCAAGATGTTGAGTTTAATTGGGTGCAAAAATGACAACAATAATTCTTAAAACTTCCAAATTAAGTATATCGAACATAAATATCCTTTACAGGAAACAACTCAATAATTCTTACATAAATTAATTCTTCATTTTTGGTCAACCATAGCAGTGAATTTAAATTTTCCCAACTAACTTTTTTTAATAATTCCTTTAAATATACTTACATTCTTTTTTTATAAGTAAAAAAAAAAAAATACTTTTCTTTTACTTGTTCCATTTCATTCGTTTTAAATGAAAAAAAAAAAAAAAAAACAATGAAAAACTTATGCCACGCTAGTTTCCTTCTATAATAAATAAATTATGAAAAATAAAAAATTCGTAAACCATGGAAAATTTAATGTTTTTATTTTTTTTACATTTCTTGTCTGTTTTTTCTTTGTTTGCAGCAGAATTTTTTTTTTTTTTTATTTCAAGAGAAAATATATTTACTTGTTTTAAAAAGGATATTACAAAAGGATGCAGTCTATGAGGAAATTATAATTATAAGGAAATGTCAATAGAACTTTTACAAAAACTCTTCATTTTTTTTTTTCAAAATAACTACCACAAAGTGCTTCAATCTAAAAGATGAGAATGAAGATTTCATCCATCAGTAACCTAAAATTAAGTCATTATAATTTAATTTCAGTTAAGAACAATTAAAAATAGAAGTGATGCTTTAATTTATAGTTGAAACAAAGGATAACAAAGTTGGAAAAATATATAAATATAAAATCATTGCGGTGTTATTCTATGAATTTGTATTTGTAGAAACTGATCAGTGACCAGTAATTCACAAAGGCATAAAATAAGTTTTTTTTAGATTAAATGTACAATTAAAACAAAGTAATGAATATGATCTAAAAACAAACAATTTTTGTGGAAAATATTATTATTCTTCTTATTTTTAAATTTATTAAAAAAAAAAAAAAATTTCAGTTTTCTGCACATGATGATAACAAAAAATAATAAAAGTGTCCTTACAATATAATATTTTTTTTTTTAATTTTTACTTGTCCTTCATATTATCTTTTTAGAAATTCTTTTAATTATTGCATTATGTATAATAAACCTAAATTTTATTACATAATTGCATAAATTAAAACATAATTAACGTATTCGATAATTACTTTAAAAAATTATTAAATATGAAGAAATTCAATTCAAAAGGTTTAATTAACAGATCAGTTGATTTTCAATATAGGTTCTATCAATCCCTTTAGATATTATGTCAATTCAAGAAAATTCTTCTTCTTCTAAAAAGTTTTGTTTTATTTTTTTTTTGTTAGTTTTTTTTTTCTAAATTTCTGTCGTATTATTAGCTATATCGTTCTATACCTTGATATACGAAATACTGGCACCTAGACATCTATTCGTGAAAACATTACAAACTCATTCGCTACCAAAATAAAGCGAATTCTTTGTGGAAGCATATTATAAGAAAACTTTTTTTTCTTTCATCGTTTTTTTTGGTTCAAACTACCCTACATTAATAAACTACTTAACGATTTGTTGTAATTAAAATTATTAGAGCAAAGAAAATTGGCATTATTCCCAACCAAGCAACTACATGATAATTCTACAGTAGTAGTTTTTACTGATTAATGATCTTAAAAAATAATTTATCCTTGAACTAATATACATTTTACTTTATACTCTTAAAAAGAACACTAATGTTAAATAAAACAACTAAATTTAAATAATGATGATGTAACTGAAAAAGAACAAAAAAAATTAAATTATTACTTTTTTGTTTTTTGTCACAACAAGCAGAACTCAATAAAACCATAGCCTTTGAAAGGTTAATAAATTAACTTTCAATCAAAACTGAAAGAAAACTTAATTATTCATAAAATCAATCTTTCTATTATTATAATAAGCTTAAATGGAAACACACCACATCAAAAAACCACTTTGAAATGATTTTTTCACTTACACTTAACTTTTAAAATTTATAAACAAAAATAGCAACTATCGATACTTCTCTTTATAAATCCTATTTTTATCTTCTTTAGCTGTAATAGGAAACTCCTTCACACTGACATGAAACCAAAAAAAAAGAAACTAAAAAAATTATGTGAAAGAAAATTTTATTGCACTTTTTCGAAAAAAAAAAAGTGGCATAGAACACCATGCCATCAATTTTTCAGAACTTAATTAACTAAACAACTAACAAACAGCAGAATAAAATCCAATATCATTGAATCTTTTCTTTACCAAAAGTCAATAAAGTAGACAAAAAAAAGAAATAAAAGAAAATAAATTTAAAAAAATGGCATATTTGTGGTATTATCGGTTTTTTTTTTTTTTTTTGCTTTATTTCTGAAATTTATAGTTTACTGATTATAAAAATCATCACCATAGCTATTTAAAACTGTTAAAAAAGATAAAAATAAAATTTTGTTCGAAAATCATTAAAAAATAACCAATTTTAACAAGATATACCAACCACTTCCAATTTAAAACAAAACCAAAGAATTTGAATGCAATTTCTATCATAGAAATACATCGTGCGAAGGTTTCCAACCATTTCAACCTTCACCCAAAATAAAAATGAAATGAATTTATTACTTAATCCCTTTGCGTTAAGCAAACTAAATTTTACAGTAGTTGTTGCCATAAAATTTTATTATCTTTTACAAAATTTACGATAACTAGCTTTTTTTTGGAGAACCTGTTGCGTTACACTAACCAAATTTTGCAAAAGATGTTCGCATAAAACCTAATTTCTTTTAACTAAATTAAGATATCTAGCCTTATTATCTGTAATGTTACTCGAAGCCGCCAATCGAAAACGGCATTGACATAAAAATCAAATGGTAAAAATTTGTATTCTTAAATCCTAACTCTTGAAAACTGAAACTTTTTCAATTCATTGCAAAATTTATTAGTACTAACTACTAAACACAATAACCTATTAATAATATATCTCCTTCTTTATAGCTGTATATATATACTAAATTGAGTCATTATAATTTATAATAATAATAATAATTGATTTTGTTTTCTGACTTTGCATTTTCTGATTTTGCATTTCAGATCATTAAGTTAGTAAAGACCTACACATGAATTTTAAATACTAAAAATTGAAATGATACTTTAACTACCGAAAAAATGGATCAGTTAACATCTGTGAATTTTTTTAGTTATAAAAAAAATGTCTTATTAACCGGCTTATAACCTTTAAAATAAAAAATTCAGACTTTTGTTAAAACTTATACCATTCATGTTTACAGATGAACAAACATTTAAACAAAAAGGCAACCCTTACACAGAAAAGAAAACCTAAACCACAAATAAATATTCTATCTAATATACAGCCAGATAAATTAAGAATAATAAAGAAAACCACATATGTATATATAATATATACTCGTACATGTGCTATAAATTCAATTATTGTAACTTATAGATATATATACATATCCACTTTAATACACCAGAACCAAACTCAAGTTCACGATAAGAAAATAAACAAACAAAAAAAAAAAAAAATTTAAAAACTTCATATATTAAAAATACCAGCAGGAACAAAACACCAGATGGTGATAGGGATTATCCTTTTTCTAACAAAAAAAAAAGAAATTGAAGCAACCTTAACAGTTTTTTATACATTTCTTCATATAACCGCATTTTAAATATTACAATAATTTACAAATTTTTTACACACCTCTTTTTTTTATAGCTCATGTAAACGATATTAAATGGACTTTTCCTAAAAATATAAAAATGAAAGATATAGCATTATTATTGAAATAAATCTGATGAAAAATAGAGACTTCATGAATGACTGATGAATTTTACTGTGTAACTTTTATTTATTGTTTGCACCAAAATTTAAATGTGACGGTCCAAAATAATATGCTTTTATACATTTACATTCTTCTTTTCATTTTCATACCCATTTTTTATTCTTTTTCTTTTTCTTTACAAATAATTTTAAGGATCATTACATTTTGAAATTATCAGCTCTTAAAAAAACAATAACAAAACACGAATGTTCAAGGACTCTTATGCTGTTATAAATTTTTTCCCTTATTTTAGTTAAATTATGGAATAGAAAAAGAATTTTAGATAAAATTTTTAAGTTTGTTTTTGTTTTAACATTTAACTTGTGTCTAAACTAATAAAAAACCATATAAACACGATTTAAACATCATAAAACAGAATAAAAAAGCAAATGAAAGAGGGAAAACAAAAAAATTTATCCAATCATCTTTTTCTAATTTAAAAGTTAATCCCTTACAATTTATAAAAAAATAAAAATGGGCTATCACTGTGATTTTCAAAATAAAAAAAAATAAGATATTATTATTAATTTTTACAAGCTAAAACAAATGTAACTGAAGTTCAGAGTTGGATTAAAAAACAAAATTATTAAATACAATTATAGATGTTTTCCAAATAAATATAGCTTTAAGGTTCATAAAATTTAAAAACGGTATTTAAAGTTGTCAAAACATCATTTGAGATTTATCTTTGAACCTATTGCTTCAGGTAAATATCGAAACATATACAATAAAACATCGGCTCTAATCCAAATCGGAATAAATCGCAATTAAAAACTTCATATTTGTCAAATTCTTGAACAAACCTTCATTTTTCGATGTTCCATTTGACGATCATCTTTAAAATCGAATATCTTTAACATTTTTAGCACATTTCCAAAAAAAATTTGAAAAAATGTGCTTATTAGTTTCACTCTGTCCGTCCGTCCGTCCGTCTGTTTACAAAACTTCTACACCGTTAAAGATAGAGAAAAAAAATTTTAACCATAGGTAGGTCTCATAAAAAAAATAATTTTGTGGAACAACTTTTTCATGTAGCCCCCCCCATTACGGAGCTACAGCCCCTCAAACTTTGAAAAAGCCCTATTTTTAAATGCATATATCTTATGTTCTGCTTAAGATTTTTTGAATCTGAAAACGTCATTCGACAGGTATTTCTTTTATCTTTGTAAATTAATATCAAAATTATACAATTTTTTTAAATTTAGTATTTAAATTTACCGTTATGTGAAAACCAAATTTTGCATGATTTTTCTACCTGCACAACTCCGGCACGCTTCTAGATAGAAACCTGAAATTTTGAGACAAGAAAGAACTTTTAGAATTAGTATAAGTTTGCTCAGAAAATTTTTTGGTAACACCCCCTCTTTAAGAGTTATTACGCCTCAAAAATTGAAAATTTGCTATTTTTAGACACCTGTAACTTAGGCACCTGTACAAATTTTTCTTCGGCAAGACATGAAAATTAAAGGTTCAATAATATATTTTTACGTGTGTTAACGGCTTTTCTTAGTTATATAGGATTCCAGACTTACGGCCCCTCAAAATTTCAAAAATGTCCTATTTTCACATTTTTTCTTATTACATGAAATTTTCAAATTTTTGTGTAAGTCACACTTCTAAACAGTTTGTATTGAGTTTTGGAAATGTGCGCTTTTAAAAACCGTTGGTTTACATTCTACCTTGTTTTATTTAAATTAAATTTTTCAAAAGAAATTTTCCTATTTGTGTGGAATTTTCCAAACATTGTTGGAATTTCTCTAACTTAAACCAAACACCATTTTTAATCATAAGCATTCATAAATCGCCATCATTTCAAAATTTATTTTAAATCCTATTCTGAATTCTTTATTTTATAAAATAATTTTAATTATCTCTTCTTTTTATATTTTTTATTAGAGTGAAAATTCTTAGCAATAATGTTGTAAGCATCGTTATTTTTTATTTTATGTAAAAAAAAAAATTGTGCAATTCCATCTATTATTCGGAAAACAGCATTACGTACGTCATGAAAAACTTACAATTACATTTACAAAAAAAAAGAACAAAAATAAAAAAAAATTTAACAAAAATTTGTGTTACTGTATGGCAATCTAGGAACGATTGCATATGTCCTCATTTTCCTAAAACAAATTTTTACAAACAACATCACTTTTTTTTTGTAATTCTGAATTAAAATGAAAAGAAAAAAAATTTTGATTTCACTTTCTTTTTATTTTTAGCATATTTTTAGGAAGAAATCTTTGAAAAACGCTACTGTATATTTTTTTACCGACCGCATACATTAATGTATAAGATAGGTATTGTTTTCATACCAAAAATTTGTACCCGAGATTTTCGTAAAAATGCACTACTCCGGTGTGGAGAAGGCTGTAAAAAAATTTTCAGCATGATGTCCGTCTGTGTGTGTGTGTGTGTGGGTGCGTCTGTGGGTATGCCTGTGGGCACGTGTACAGCTTAAACGACTGAGCAGAATTTTATGAAATTTCATATTTAAGGTTTTGACGTAAATATCTCGGATTGATAAGCTTTTGGAGCAAATCGGACAACAGCAAGTGGTAGTTTACTACTGTACTTTTTAAGTTTTTTACGAATATTTCGTAACAGAATAATTTTGTGAGAAAAATTATTAAGAAAAAGTTGTTATACAAGTAAAGAGGAATAACTTTGCCATAGAACATTTTTTGATCCGACTAACTTTAACTTTTATTTAATTTTTTTAAGCCCAAATTTAATACGTAACACTCCATATGAATTTATATGAACAATTTTTTTTTGTTTTTTTTTTATATCTCTAAAAAATTTTATACATACATATGTATGTACTTATATCTATGCCAATGCATATTATTCATTTGTTGATGACATAAAATTAAAACGGTAAAATTTTTGTTAGCAGATTTAATATTAATCTTATGTTTTTTTTTGTATTTGTTTACAGTTTTTATTATTTTTTACTTTTAATATTATTTTTTGAATGAAAAAAAAATCATGTATCTACATTACAATAATAATAATAATAAATGAATGTATGAATGAATGCACATATATTTTTACGATGCAATGAATATAATTATTTTTATTGAATAAAACAAAATGTTATTAAATTATTAGAAGTTATTTTGCTTTGATATAAATTATTATGTAAAAAATCTATAAATTTTGGCATTGTACTTTTTGTGTAGTGGCGGTCTGTCCTGTGGTGGAGACAGCTGATTTTTTTTTAAACATTTTAAATAAATATCTAAAATATTTTGAAAATATTTCTAAAGAAATTGTGATGCACTTGAAGTTTGAAGAGTCAAATTTTTGGAAATTAACATTTAAATAAACTAAAATTGAGATTTAAAATTTAAAAATTTTCTCATTTTTAAACAAATGGAATCTTAACATCTGGAAAAACTTTTGAAGGTTATATGCAAATATGATATTTTCAAAAATTTCAAATATTCTATTTTTACATAATATCTATCTTATGATTAACATAATATATATATCTACTTAACTAAAAAGGATTTGTAAAAAGGATCCATAATATATATCTACTTAATTAAAAAGAAAGGGGGAAGGATTAAAATAAAAATAAAGTGTCAATTAATTTTTCAAAATATTCTTTATAGAAAAACTTTAAAAACAAATTTTAGTATCTTAATGTTTCATATTAACTTAATTTGAAATGAGCATCTTTAAAAACCCTTAATTTTAGATATTGCCTAAATTTTTTAATTACAGTTACAGTTCTGAATATGCATTTTTTTCTAATTTGTTTTTTTAATGTAACATGAATTGATTTCAAACATTTTTCCAGAGTTTTGATAAAACTTTATGAAAGAATTTTTTTTTTCTCTTTGTAATTATGAAACTTTTATTTTACATCACGATTTTGGTGATAGTTTTGAACTGGTACTTAAAGTTAAAAACTTAAATTTTTAACAGTATAATTTCATTTAGATAATTAAAATTTCCAACTCTTTATATATATATTTTCTGGTCTAATTTATAATTAATTTGTTTGAAATATGTTTAAATTGTTCTGCTCAGTTTACTTCTTCTGGGGCAAGATTAATTATTTTCACTTGAATTCTTGTTTCAGCGATCGAAATTTTATTTATGTAATGCGAATGATTTCATTTTTGTGAATTTCTATCGTTACTAAAACAAAAAAATTATCGTATTATCATTTATTTTGCTTAGAATTCATAGAACTCGAAAAATACCATAAACCGGAATTTAAAATTCGGATCTAAGGTTCAAAAAAACTAGAATGATTAATGTGTTATATTAAAAGTACAAGATAAATATTTTCTATACGGAACAATTTTAAATATCTTATACATAAAAATTACGAAGAACGTAAAAAGGCTTACAAGAAATTTATTTTAACCAATATTTTAACCGATCTTAACCAATAAATGATATGCTGCATGCATCCGTAAGAGTTGTTTTCTCTTTATAATTATTAGGATTTTACTTTTCAGATATGTAAGGTATATTTATTTTGAAGATGCTGTCGTTCAGAACTACCTGAAGCGACTTAAGGATAATTATTAACAAAATTATTTAATTCCCAATTTCCAGAAATGTCGGGGTTCATTAAATAAGTTTTATAATTAAATGCTTTTAAAAATTATTCAGAGTCCTAATAAATTTCTTTACTTTTAAGGTGACGTACCTAGATAACTCAAATTGCCATAACTTTTCTGATTAGAACACTTTTCTAGTATAAACCGCCATAGGAACTTTTCATAAATTACATTATCCATATTGAACCATCACGGTTATTATTACACTTGAGTATTTTTTCACTCTTTTTAACAATTTTTTTTTTCTTATCATTGATAAAAATTGCATGGGTTTGTGCAAAATTTGTTATATCATGAAGTCAATTTTAAATAGCAAGGATTTAAAATAAAAGAGGATGAATTTAACAACCGATGTTTTTTTTTACAAGTTTTTATGTTTATGTAAAAAAATGTGATATTAGAATCACGTTATAAACAAAAAAACAAAATGAACAAAAAATGATTAAAAAATGTTAACAAAGAATTTAGGAAAAAAAAAAAACTTTTTATTTTTCAATTCTAAAGAGTAAATATTTTTAGAAAGTCCTTTTGGTAAAAGTTTTTGAAGGTAAATATCAAAAATTTTACGAAAAATTTTCAAAAGAATTCTTGTTTTGTAAAATGAAGAGAATGAAAATTTTGCAGTCAAAAATTTAATGAAAAAAAAATATTACATAAACTTTGAAATAATAACAGCAAGTTGCACCAAAATGCACCTTTGCAAGAAAAAAAAAACTAATTTGAATACAATATGTAGAATATGTTTTTTTTAAAACTACTTCACGTAGTTAATTTGTAAAATAGATAGACCATAATACAAAAAAATTAAATTTAAATCTACAATTTATCGATTTTACTTTACTTCACTGCTCGCTGAAATTTACAATGGTGATACAAAGTTCACAATGATTCAATGATTACAACTCAAGTTGTTGAAATAAAAAAAATTAGTTTTACTAATTAAAAAATTTTTTTTTGCTATCAAAAAAATTATATTTTTTATAAATTTCAACAAAAAAGTTATAAAATTCAATTAGAATGCATTTTGGTTGGTTGATATAAATGGCTGGTCCCTTCCATCGTGACGTAAAACCCTAAGTAGCGCGTTAGCACCGTTTACTACCATTTCAGGAGCCCCAAGGCTTATATTAAGGATTTAATTTTAGATCCATTTCGAGCCTTCAGAAACCTTACCATTTCTGGAGGTTCTTAACCCTCTAGATCGCTAAATCTGGTCGGATGTTCGCCAATTTAATAGTGCCTCGTCAACACACCTATTACTCTAGCTTTGTCTGGATATGCCGAGATAACTTCAATAGGTTGTCTGTTATTTTATTATTATACGATACCCAGATTTTCATGGTCGTACGGCATGAAGATAATTCTTTGTCCACCTTCTACTCGCATTGGAATAAAAAATGGAAGACGATATGTCTTTTAATGCTGTTTAGGGGTGGGTCCACCTGTGACCTGTTCCAATTAGAATTAGAAATCACAACCTCGAGACCGATTCTGGTATCAAAAGCTGAAGCTCTGCAACACTCAACGGATTTAAGCATTTTGGGTATCGGGCTGAATCAAAAAATGATTTGGTCAAATCATATTTTTGGTATAGTCAAAGATGCAGCTAAGTGCTTAGATTTTTTGTACCGCTAAGCTTTTCAATATCTATAAAACGTATATTAGGCTGAAAATGGAGTATAATGCATACATTTAGGCAGGAGCCCCACAAATTGGGCTGGCTTTCTCGATAAAGTACAAAATAGAGCTATTCATCTCATTAATGATTCCAGGGTTAGCTCATCGCTCATTCCACTAAACCAGTACCGTACAGTTTTGTCATTGACCTTATTTTATAGATACCTGGTAGGAGTAAGCACCTGTTCTAAAGTAATTAATTATCCCTACACATTAAAGCTTTCAAGATGGCGTAACACAGCTTATGGAAATTCGTTTGTCATGCGCACGTCGCGGATTTAGAACCATATACCATCCTATGTGTTTCTCAAAAATTAATGATACATATGTGTGCGATATAAAAAAATTTAAGAAGAGCATTAACATCTTCCTTCGAAGTTGCCCTCCAAATTTTCATACTCATCCACCTTAATCCTTATTTTCCCAAAAATTCTTCTTACATCCTTATCCCTAAAACAAACTGTACATTTTGTATTAAAGGTCCCATCCTAAAGTTTGGTTTAAAATAGTGGTGGTGTTTAGTTAGTTTAAGCCCAACACTACCTTAGAGGAGCTTCGTGCAGTTTCCTATGTGACTTTTGATGCTTCTCACCTTCCCTCGTAAAAAAAAAAAACTCAACAATTTATTTTCAACATTTTTTTATTAAACATTCATTTGAAAAACAAAAAAAATTTATCTTGGATTTTGGACTTTTCCACCAAAAAAATATTCACCATATAAGAAAGTAAACATTTTTTTGTTTGATGAAAATAGTACTAAGAAAAATAAAAACAAGTTTTATTTTTCAGTAAAAGAAAAAGCTGAGTAAATCAATAATTTATATTTAATAGCGAATTGCTTGAATAATTTCTTAAATTGTTATAAAAATAAAAAAGACAATATTTAAATTATATTGTATTAAATTATCCTTCTGGATCAAAAATTATCGACCGTAGGAATAGGATTCATTAATTAATTAGTACCATACCATTAAAATAAATTTAAAATAAATATAAATTTTTTTTTTTTTTTTCAATTTATTTAATATTTAATATTTGATTTCTTCTAAAAATTAAATACTAATTTACTTTAAAATCATGAATCACATGTCAATCACATATTTTTATACTTAGAAAAAAAAGAAAAAAAAGAAGTATAGACAATAATGATTCAAGAACAAAAGTAACTCCAGAACAAAGTAATTCTTTCTAAGAATGGGTACTTGAAGTATTCAAAAGATCTGTCAATAAAAGGAAACCTACCTACATTTTTTTTTTATAGTAAATTTTTAGTAATTTGAGTTAAATTAAAATTTCTAAGTACTTATCTCTTTATTAAAAAAATCTATTTATTAAATTGACAATAGTTAAATTGAAATTATTTCCAAGAATTTTTTAATTAAATGAAATAGTTCTAAAATTACGATTAATTTTCTATTTTTATTTTATTGTGAAAGTTTTACTTTTCAAGTTAAATTTATTTCTGCGAATTTAAAATTACGAATAATAAAAATTAATAATGAAAATATTATTTTGTTTTTAATAACAAACTATCGGTTTTAATTTTACAATTACATTATAAAATTTACAGTCAGGATATAAAAAAGGATATTCTTGTTCTGAAAAAAAAAAATTTTTGAAATTATTCAAACCATTTTAAATTGCAGTTTCTTTCAGTTAAATTAAAGGATAATTAAAAAAAATTTATCCGAAAAATAATAAATTAAAATAATGTTTATTCTTTGTATTTTTGACTCACACGTTTTATCATTATTGATTTGATTCTAAATATAATGTTAGTTAACTTTTTTTAAATCAATTTTGATTCATCATTTACAAATTTTTTTCATTAATTATTCAGAGATATTTTCATTAATACAATCTGTTGCAGAGAACAAAACTTATAAAATAAACATAATATTTACGTTTGTTTTCTCGCTCCTATATAAAAAGAAAAAATAAATAAAAATATTTATAACCTTAAACCAAAATATAGTTACACTGAATACATACTACAATTTACAATGGTTCAAAAATTCTTCGATTATAAAATACGAATCAACTATTTTTGTCTTTTGTGCTGATTTGTGCCAAACTGTCTATAAACCTATTAATTCACGTGTAAAATATCTGAACTGTCAAATCCCAAAACTAAGAATGATTTATTTTTAATATATATCTGTATAAGCATAGTTCAAAGATATAATAAATTTTACATTACGTTTATAACATTTTAATGGAGATGATATCAATATAGAAAAGTATATACAATATATTTATATTTCAATTTAAATGAGGTGCATTCGTCCGGCTGTCCGCATAATAACTCAAAAACTAAAACAGCTATGATTCTAAAAATTTTTAACATTTTATTTTTTATGCAAATGTCAGTTTCGCAATTATAATTGAAGAAGTTGAACCCAGATGAATTCAAGTAGCTTCCATACAACTTTTTTTTTATTTAAACATAACAAGTGTATAATTATGCTAGATATTTGCAATATTGACAAAATCAGTAAAATTTTATGCCATGTCTTCTTCCTCAAAATTTGTTTAGTCTAACACAATAGGTTTCGACAGCTGCAAAACTTATGCCCTTATATCTGGGGGCTTAATAAAACTATAAACATCAGAAATTTGTGGAAAATCATCAGGTTTTGACACAGTGAACTTTACACCCTTCCTCGGTTTGATCAAATACACATTGTCAGATAAATTGTATTGACTTATGACACTGAAACGAAAACTCTCAAAATTATAAGATTAATTAACTCTTCTATCAAAATTAATCTAATTTAATTGAAATGTAGGTAAAAGAGTCAATCAACTATAGTTAAGGTTATTTGCTCTTCAAATTTTTCATTCGTGTTAAATTTTTTTTCCTGAAATAATTAAACAGCGAGAATAATAGAACTAAATTATACTCCTTAAGTTATTGAACAATAACAATAACAGTAAACATCACCTTAAGTTATTGAACTATAACAATAACTTAAGATGATGTTTCAATCATTACTTTATTTTGTTTTCTTCATTTACTACGTCAAAGTATTTAAAGGAACCCAAAGTATTCAAAATGAAAGTTACTTTAAATTTTAAAAAATAATGACAATATTGGTCAATTTTGTTTTCTTTTATTTTGCACAAAACAATTTTTTTTATTATCAGTTGCAAAAATTTAATACATACACAAAAGCAAAGAGTTTTCTTACAAGAATTTTAATGAAGTTGCAAGAAAGTTTTGATTGATATTATCTTTATTTTATATGAAGCATATAATATATATATTTTTATGTCATAATATTAACTGTCAAAGTGTATTCAAAACAAAATCTCGATTTGAAATTTCGTCAAATCGATACTTTGCTTCATTTGCTTACCCCGAATACTATATCCAATGAAACAAATACCTATACATAAAGAATAATATAAATTGATTTCAATTGTCAAGGTATTTGAAAAAATTAAAGGAAGCAAATTGAAGTTAGCGTTGAAAAATCACCTTTACTTTTCAAATTGGCTTAAATTGCCAAAAATTGACTTTTAAATGTTTAATACGAGAAAAGTTGAAATTCAAACTTTAGTAAAATAAACCGTTCGAACGTTCACACATTTTCAAGCATTCAGTATGGAATGGAAAAATTTTCTCTTGATAAAAAAAAAAACAACAACAAATAAACAAACTGTGTCTAATTATAAAGATATTTTGAAAATGTTAAAAGTTCTCCTTCTATTATTAACAAAATTAAAAGGAAAAATAAATTTTATTTATAGATATGTATAGGTGTATATTTCTATATTATACAAACAAATAATTTTTGTTATAATTTCAATTATTATTAAATTTTTTTCTGACTGGACCGTTGCTATTGTTTTAACTTTATCATAACTATACATGATAATATAAATTTGTATTTATGTTGAATATGAATAAAACGAAACAAATATTTTTTATTTATTCCAGTATGAAATTTATAAGCATTTTATAACAAATTCTTCGGTTACTTCATTTTTTTTTAGGTCTGTTATATTCTTATTAAAATTTGAATTTAATATAAAAGAATTTCTTTGTAGAAAGACTGCCGTAAATTATTACAATTTATTTTGTTTTTATTTATTTATTTTTAGTCCTTTTTTCTCTTATTTTCTTCTGAATTAATCAATTTCAGAATAATAAATGGAATTTTTTTCGTTTTTTTGTTCTAATAATTGATAAAAAAAAAAGAATTTCATCATAAAATTAATTTCAAATTTGTAAATTTTTATATCTATATTATATAAATACTAATAATATTAATAAATTTTTTTATATTCAATAAAAATTGTAATTATGTATTATTCTTTATTAGAACGAGATAATTTTAGATTAAATTTTTACAATCGTACGAGCATAGTTCAAATGTATATTAAATTTTCCATAACGTTTGTTATATTTTAAAGGAGAAGACATATTTATAATATATTCTTGTTCAGAATTAAATTTTGAGTCGATTTAGATATATGCGTCTATATTTGTCTGGTATTTAAAATTTAATGAAAAGAAGTCTAGTTTTATGTGAACGACATCTACAAAATATGATTTGTCCATTGATCAAGTTTTATCACTAAAACTGTGGTAAAATTCCGACACAACTCCGAAATATATTTTTACATAAATATATATATTTTTTATTCATACATACATCATAATCTAAAAAAATAGTTGTGATTATATGGGATGGGATAGGAATGGGAAGAATGAGAGAATTGGGAAGTAAAGAATGATGAATCTGTTTAAATTTATTTTGAATTTGTGCAAATTCCAAATAAAAAAAGTCAAAATTTCTATGGAACAGCATATATTAGTATGTTCGTGCGAGTATCTCAGAATTGACACAGTTAAACTCTACACTCTTCATGGTTTTTATTAATTTGTGATAAATTTGTATTGACAAGTATAATAACAATTTATTTAATCAATTAATAACAATAATTAAAAGCAATATTAAAAATAGATTTTAAATAAAGAAATATAGATAAAATATACATGTACATAAATAAAAAATAAATATATTAAATTAATTAACAGGTATACTGTACGAATGGAGTTTACAATTAAACAGTAATGAGAAATTTTGCAAAATATGTAACGGTACGGTAACGTATTTAAAATTAACAAAAGAATATACATTCTTTAAACTTAATTGCATCACTTACTTGTATTAGTTTTTGATTCCAGACCAAAATTACATCATATATTAAAATCAATTTTTCAATAACATAAGATCTTTACAGTCTAACACTTGGTTTTTAAAGCAAACCTCAGAGTTAATCATTCATAAAAGTGACGTTTCCATAAAGAATTGAAATTTTCTTAATATATAGAGTCAACTAAAATTGATACATCTTAAAACCATAATGACCTTTACTTTTTATTCTAAACATGATGACCTTTACTTTTTATTCTCTATGATTGTAATGGCCAGAATCAGATTTGTAATTAAAGTTTGTTTTACATTTAACTATGATTGTAATGAAAATTAGCTAAAGTTTTAGACCAACTCAAGGCAAGATAAATAATTTTACTCTGACTCTTATATATACTTCATAACGTATATAACATTAAACAGAATTTTTTAAAATTTCTAAATCTTCATTCATAAATAAAATATTAAGTACATTTATGTACAAATATTTTAAATTTTTTCTGCTTTTATTCTAACTAAGATCATCAATTCATTAATTACCTCCACTTAATCATTTAATTAAAATTATTTCATAAGACATAATTCTGATTATTTTTAACAAAATTACTTATCTTTTATTATGTTAATACATAAGTATATATATATACATATATATATAAATATATATCAATTAAATCTATATATTATTATATTTAAATATCAAATATATAAATTAATTTAAGATTTTTTTTTTTTTTTTTGATTTTTAAAAATTTTCAGTTGTAATTTTATTAATTAAATTTTAATCAGAATTTAATTAGAAATATTATGATGATACCATCATTTATCAATTTTTAGCACATTTCCAAAAAAATTTTGAAAAAATGTGCTTATTAGTTTCACTCTGTCCGTCCGTCCGTCCGTCTGTTTACAAAACTTCTACACCGTTAAAGATAGAGAAAAAAAATTTTAACCATAGGTAGGTCTCATAAAAAAAATAATTTTGTGGAACAACTTTTTCATGTAGCCCCCCCCATTACGGAGCTACAGCCCCTCAAACTTTGAAAAAGCCCTATTTTAAATGCATATATCTTTTGTTCTGCTTAAGATTTTTTCAATCTGAAAACGTCATTCGACAGATATTTCTTTTATCTTTGTAAATTAATATCAAAATTATACAATTTTTTCAAATTTAGTATTTAAATTTACCGTTATGTGAAAACCAAATTTTGCATGATTTTTCTACTTTCATAACTCCGGCATGCTTCTAGATAGAAGCTTGAAATTTTGAGGCAAGAAAGAACTTTTAGAATTAGTATAAGTTTGCTCAGAAAATTTTTTCGGACCACCCCCTGTTTATGAGCTATTAGGGCTTAAAAATTGAAAATTTGCTATTTTTAAACACCTGTAACTTAGGAATCTGTACACATTTTACTTCTATAAGATATAAAAATTAAAGCTACAATAATATATTTTTACGTGTGTTAAAGGTTTATTTTAATTGTAAAGGGTTCCAAAGTTGCAGCTCTTCAAAATTGCGAAAAAGCCCCATTTTCAGATGTATATATCTCGGGCTCTGCGTAATAATTTTGCAATCTAAAACCGCCAGAAGATCGAAAATTTTAATATCTATATAAAATAATATCAAAATTATGTAATATTTTGTAATTTACGATTTAAATTTACCGTTATGTGAAAACCACATTTTGCATGAAATTTCTTTTTTCATAACTCCGGCACCCCTTTATATAGGAACCTGAAATTTTGAGACAAGAAGAACTTTTAGAATTAGTATAAGTTTCCTCAGAAAATTTTTTGGTAGCACGCGTTCTTTAAGAGTTATTACGCCTCAAAAATTGAAAATTTGCTATTTTTAGACACCTGTAACTTAGACACCTGTACAAATTTTTCCTCGGCAAGACATGAAAATTAAAGGTTTAATAATATATTTTTACGTGTGTTAACGGCTTTTCTTAGTTATATAGGATTCCGGACTTATAGCCCCTCAAAATTTTAAAAATGTCCTATTTTCACGTTTTTTCTTATTACATGAAATTTTCAAATTTTTGTGCAAATCACAATTCTAAACAGTTTGTATTGAGTTTTGGAAATGTGCGCTTTTAAAAACCGTTGGTTTACATTCTACCTTGTTTTTTTTAAAGTTTACTCCTATAATAATTTTAATAATTTATTATTTGTATCCACATAATGAACTTTTCAACATAATGAAAAAAAAAATAATTAAATAAGTAAACATTTATTGTTATAATTTAATTTAATTAGTAAAAATGAAGGATTAGTAATTAAATCTTAAAAAAAAAAAAAAAAAATACCTAATTAAATTTTATTTCATTCCTATACTAATATTTTCAGTAAAAATTGTATAAATTTATTTCAGTTTGTCGTCTGTACGTTCGTCTCTTTAAAAAAACTTTTACACCATTTGATACATATTACTAATATTACTCTAGATGAAGTTTGGCACGGTAAATTTTAGCCAGAAATAGATCTCCTTTCTTAAATTAATTAATTACGCAGAAGAACGGTTTTTCTAGGTAAACCTATCAGTTACAGACCTGAAGAGTAGAAAATCGGGAAGATACATATATATATACAAGTGGTAAAACCGTAAAGCTGTCAAACAGAAAAAACATTAATATATAAATTGAGCATTAATAAATAAAGACAACAGTATAATAATAACTGTAAAAGAAACCAGAATTTCTCAATATTTTGAATCCAGTAAATTCCAAATGTTTAAAATTAGAGAAACACATTATTTTTAGAAAGAGCAGGATCTTTAAAAATAAATTACATCAAATTAATTTAACCCAATCCATTATGTTTGAAAAAATTCGCCAAATTAATATCTGATGATTTTTAGTTAGTATTTTGCCTATTTACTAAGGACAACCTTGTATTTTCTTTGACCACTCTCTATTCTGTTTTATTATCATTTTTATTTGGTTGATAAAATCAAATTTTTTATTTAAATGTTAAGTCTTCAAGTAAAGTGAAAATTAAAGAGAAATGTTCAGAAAATGATAGTACATTGTATCTTTTACAGCTTTACAGTTATGAACTAGCATTCGCGTATGATTGTCAAACGTTTACGATATTATTGTATGTACATCCAATATAGATTCAGTAGTTAAAGAAATTTGTTTAACTTATATTTTTAATAGAATCATCAAATCAAAAGATGTCCTATGTTTCTTGAAATAATCAAGCTTACTTTGTGTGGGTCAAAAAGAATACCGTATACGATTTTACCTAAATAAGTATATGTTCGATTACAGTTATCAGTTGTTACAGTTAGAACTCAGTTCTTCAAATTTTATTTTTGATAAAAAATGCAACGGTAAAAATTTATTATATACATATTTACATATTACATATTTATTATTGAATAATATGTCATCAACAAATTCCAATCGATCTGATTTAAAGGCTATCAAGTGAAAAACTTCTAAAACTATTTTGAATTTTATTTTTAATTCTTTTACAATATTTGTTAAATTTTCTAAGTATTTGTAAACCCACATATCTATTTCAAAAATGTAACTTTTTTAATTTTAAAATATTAATATATAAATAAATGATAACATGTTATATTCTTATTATTACTATGTTTAGTATTATTATTTTTATGTTTCTGATTAATTTTTTTTTTTTGTTTTTTTTTTTTATATAATAAATCAGAAAATTTCATTTAAAAATCAAATATTATTGTCAAGAATTTTTTGTAAGCGGCAATAAATCAATTCAATGAATCATTGATTTAATTTTGTACAAAAAATAAACCAAAAAAAAAAAAAAAAATTTTCCCATTCATGCCTATATAAATAAAATCCTAGAAGCAAAATAAACCTGTTCATGCACATGTATATACTATATATATTATAAACAAAAAGGTATATTTAAGTAGCAAAATATATGTAATAATTTACATATCTAACTTTTTCACAATGTGACCTAAAAGAGAAAGCCTATACAAAGAAGAAAATAATACAAAAAGTATCGTATTTACGATTACAGCGACTGTGTAAAATGGTTTTTTTTTTAGTATAGGAATTTATCGTTTTACGAACCAACATTAATTTAATTTGTCGCGTCCATATTATTTATAAAACGGTCCATAATCATCAAGCAGCTGGTAAATTTTTTTTTAGAACAACAGTCCCTCATAGTGTTAAAAGTTTTAACTTCAAGATTTTCAATGACTTAAGCAATATCAAATATACAAAAAAAATATTTAAACCTTACCATATAGGCTACAAAAACTATTTCATGTAGTTATAATTTTAAATTCTTGTATTTTAGACTGAATTGTTAAATTCGGATCAATCAGCAAACCTAATAGTTGATAAAATAATATCCGATACTTAAAACAAAATTTAGAATTGCATCTAATAAATTAAATCTTAAGTAATATATTTTGTTTTACATTTTTGAAACACTCTGTACAAAAAATTGATTTAAAATATTTATGAAAATAATTTAAATTTATAATATTGATAGTGATTATAATAAAAATTCAATTTCTATTAAGTTTTTGTTGTTATTGCACGCGCCTTACTTTTATTTTATTTTTATATATAGTGTATAGCCAACAAATTTCAATTGAACCATAGCAAATAGAAGCTAACAGATGTTACCTTTTTTCGTAAAAAAAAAAAAAAAAAAAAAATATTTTAGTTCATTCGTAAATATTTTACGTGATCTATATTTAAATAATATAAAAGTAAAAATGTTTCAAGTATTTTTTAGTACAAAAAAATCAATTGAATCAATTTTTAATGTGGAAAAACTCACTGAATATCTTGTAACGAAAAATTATATTTTCTTTTTGTTTTTTTTTTTTTTATGATTTTTGAATACTTGTGATAATGTACAAGAAATAAAAATGTCTTTACTAACACGTTTCTTTATTTTATTAAACGATTAAATATACATACATATATGAAGTGTAAATCAAATTGAAAAATACTTCTTTTAAAGAAAAGTAAAATATAAAATGGAAACTATTCAAGTTTTCTAAAGACGTGAGATTTATTTGATAATTTAAAAAGTTATTTTACTTATTAGTAAAATAAACTTAAAAAGACATTTGAGATAATTGTAGTATTCATTATTTCAATTTGGTATGTATCTTTAAATCAATCTTAAGTAACCACGAGTTTTTATAAAAATAAATTCAATGATGTTTTTTTTTTTGTGATAAGAAATTGATGGTTCAATTAAATTATCACATATGTAGCAAAATGATTTCCAAATTTTTTCTTACATCATTTTTATTTATTTACTCCTTTACTGCACTCTCCTGTTCAACTTATTATTAGATACAGTCATGAATAACCCAAATAGGTTAATTGGTGGTATAAACTGGTATCTCACTAACACAATGAAATATTTAGAATACGATGACAACATATTATGTCTCTTAGCCCATACACAAAGAAAAATTGTCACTAAAATGAATCAGAAGTCGAACATAAAATGAACATAGGGAAGAATAAGATTATGAGATTAAATACCACTAACACCTTGCTGACAAATGAACACCGATAGAAAAATTTTTTTTTTTGTAATTGTTTTCATAGGGAGCATAGGGCATCTATTAAGGCATTTATTATTCATATTTGACTAAGCTTTGGTTTCTGGAATCATTATTTCACTAAGCCGTTAATTACTCGGCTGTAGCTATTGTACAAAACTAGGCGTTTCTTTAGTTCTACGCCATCTATTATTTTACACAAGAATTATATTTTATTATTATTTTTATTTTATATTACAACATGGTATTAATTACAGTTTATAACACATATATACTTATTATTAATTTAATTATATTATACTTATTATATATTATAAGAAAAATCTATATTATTTTATTAATCTATATGACCCAGCCGGCGATTGAACCCGAGACCTTCCGTATGAAAGACCGGTGTCTTAACTACTACACCATTGGCTAGAAGATCTAACGAAATACAATTATCCATTATCTCACTATCCGTCATTTGCAAGACTGTAGAAGGTATGGCTATTAAAAGAGCAACTAAACTTAGGATCTTCGAAGCATGCGTGAAATCAGTCTTGCTATATAGCAGCAAAGCAATGTTGGTAACAGAAAAAAAGACCCAGAGGTTACAAGTATTCCTGAACAGATGTCTGCGCATTATATGTAGTATATTTTCGCCACGGAGAATATTAAACCAAGATCTATGGAATATAACAAAGCAAAAATCCATAGAGGTAGTAATCAGGAAAACAATAAATTGCTGAATAGGGGTAAGAAAAAACAAGTCAATCGAAAAGAAAGCCCTAGAATGGATATCTCAAAGGAAAAGAAATGTGGGAAAACCTAAAATTACGCAGAGAAGAACGATAACAAAATAAATCAAAAAAGCAAAAAAAACCTGAACACAAATTAAAGGAACAGAAAAGGATAAAAAGAAATCCTTTTAGAAACTTGCTTTTTACTCCTCTTAAATTAAAAATTTGAGTACTAAGTTTCATTTGTTTACTTTCCTGATTTCTCATCTAAAACAAACTCTTTATAAAATTCCGACCTAGTTCTTATACTTAAGTCAAATATAACAACATCATTTAGAGCGTTAGAAAATGTATTCAAAGTCCATTTCATTAAATTGTTTGCTTTTTTGTTCATCTATATAAAAGGTATAATGATTAGTATAAATTAAAACAATAATTAGAAAATAAATTTTCGCTTATATCCTATCGCTTTAATGCATGAATAAACTGTTAACATAAGTCTTAATTTTCTTTTGACTTAATTTTTAAAAAATCTTTAAAATTTTTTTTATATTACACTTACAAAAAACAAAATAAATCGTCAACCAACCCTAAGAAAACTTTTAATTATTTTTAATTGATTTTAAGTGTATTGTTTTTAAGTACGGGTGAAAAATACACTTGGAGAATTTTGAAGCAAAAAAAAAAGAAAGAAGTGAAAAATAAATATACAAAAAAAATCTGGATATAAAAGTGATTAAATAACAGTTTCCCTTTATAATATGTTAAGTATCATTTAAATTCTCATTAGCTGTATGTAAATAAAATAATTTTAAAAAATTTTAAAATTATTTAAAAACAGGAAATGGAAAAAACCAAGGGCTCTCAAAAAACCACATTTCCAAAATTAAAAAATTTTCCATAATAAGCCTAGAGTAAAGAGTAGATATATTGAAAAATAAATTTTGATAAGACGTTGGTTTTTATTTGGTTTTTTTTTGGTACGAAAAAAGTGTGAAAAAACAAATCACACTTTTGTCAATTATAAGGTAACCCCATATTATTAAGAAAAAATTATTAACAGAAACAAAAACATAATGTGGGAGCTTTAATTTTTGTATGTTACTTCAAAAAAATTTGAACAGGTGCCCAAGTGTCTAAACGGGAGGCAACACAAAAATATATTCTGAAGTGACTCATACTTATTTCACAAAATTAGGTTTTTGGCGATGCGTATCCGTAATTAAAATTTCATTGCTTTATTTGAAACAGTGTAGAAATTTTGTAAACATCCAGACAAACGGATAGAGTGAAACTAATAAGTACATTTATTCAAAATTTTTTTTAAATTTGCTAGAAAATGTTCACAAATTTTTTTTGTTATTTTTATAAACAATAAATTTAACAGCTCAGGAAGGATATTTCTATTTATTTTCAATTAAAAAATTCTTTAAAATTTTTTTCGAATTATTTAAAAATTTAATTAAAAACTTTTTTGTAACTAATTTTAATTTTGATTTTTCACACATTTCAATTATTTCTCATTCTAATTACGTCAAAATACCATAAACAATATTCTTCATATTTTAATTTATTAAAATAAAACATCAAAAAAAAAAAAGCATAGATGGTTAATTAGGCAATATACTAGGATATATCTAACTCTGAGATTAAATTTTTCTTCTCATGTAGTTTTAACTGAAAGCATATTAAAAATTTTCTATTCTGATTAGATTTGAATTTAGCACATATACTAAATTTATTTTATGTACAACCAAGCCTAAAACCGCTAGGTTGTTAAGTTACTACTATAGATTGCTACTTTAAAAAGGCTATAACATAAAAATTATCCAGCCCAACCAAAGTTGTAGTGGTTAAGACATCTGCCTCTGGTTCTAACCTCGACTGGGATATTTTTTATTAATCTATATTTTTATATAGGTAGATTAAGAAAAACAAATATAAGATTTTCATTATTATAATATAATAAAATAAAAAAAAATAAATATATCTAAATACATAATAAAATAAAAAAAATTAAATGATTCTTGTATAAAATAATAGATGTCGCACAAATAAAAATATTTATTTGCGTTTAATAATCATGTATAACAGCTACAGCCGAATAATCAATAGCCTAATGCAACTAATGATTCCAGAATGTGCTCTGCTCCTTATAGGGGTAACAAGATACAAAACAAAAACTATTACTACAAATTAAAACTTACTTTTCTTAAAACAACACCATACTCAGAACATAAATGCTATTAGCATTACATAATATATTAAAAACATGTTTCTCATTCTGTACTCTCCTAAAATTTAAATCAATATGAACTAATTAATTTCCAAAAATTTTTTATTGACCAGTAAATAATTTTCTTAAACGATTTTACAAACAACATTTGGAATCATTATACTTTTTTTTTTTGAAATTTTATACAATAATATTTACATTTTATTAAATTATACAACACATTAACACTTTGCTTCACTTTACTTTGCTATATCTGAATCTAAAATGTTATGTCATGATATTCTACAAAAACATAATAATTGAGATATAAATTTCAAAAAATTAAAATGTTGTGAAAAAAAAACAAAAAAAAAAGGTCTTTAACCTTTAGTTCAAATTTTCATGGGCAAAAAAAAACATTTTCTTTCTCCTAATAAAAAGATTTTTTTTTCATTTATGCAAAAGTTAAAAGGAAATTAAAATAATTTTATATTGAATTTGAATAATTACAAAAGCGTAAGATCATTAAACATATATTAATATAAATTAACAAAAGACGAGTCTACAGAGTGTTTTAAAAAAAATATTTAAATATATTGAAAGTTTTTTTTTTTTTCAAATAATCATGTAATAATTAATTTTTCAAATCACTATTTGACTTTACTATGGTTTTACAAGAGTATCTAATTTTATTTACTATTGCCACATACTTTTTAATGCATTGTTAAGAGTAAAATCATTGTTGTCTTGGGATCAGACGTTATATTGAATAAGCAAAATTGAAAATTATAGAATAGATTAGATTAAATTAATTCAATTAGAAAAAAAAAAATACCGAAACCATATCGAAACAGGTTAACGAACTCTTAGTTTTTTGTTACAGTCACCTCCACAGTCTAGAAGTAAGACTTCTTCAAAATTTGTAGTCAACTGGTGGAACGGATTTAGATTCTAAAAACGAAAAAATTTTTGAAAAATTCTTGTGCTACAACGGGTTACCACATGCAACAACTTTGTCCGCACAATGAATTATTTTGGATAGAACCACTATGTGCAAAGTTTGAAGACAATCGGTCGAAACTATTATTCAGAAGAACCGGAAAATAAAAAGCTGTTGAGCTGAAACGGGTGACCCAAAATCTCGTTAAGTCGTAAGTTAACAAAAACAAGATTTGACTTCTTCCAAGATCATAAAAATATTTCTAGAAAGTTCAGTTCAATCAGGTGTACGTTGTATAGAAATGCATTGAGGAAAAACAAACAGGCGTACTGGCTTTATAAAATATAAATGATTTGAACTAAAAATCAGCAAAAATTAATATAAAAAGAAACATTAAAAATAAATAACACTAGAAAGACAAAATTTTAACTTTATATTCATATCAAAACTTTAATAAACCGTAGTTTTTATTGTAGATAAAAAAAATATATAATATATACCTTAATTCTTTACTTAACATCTATCGTACTTACAGTATAATATATCAAAATTAATCATATTTGCCATAGAATAAAAAAATCATAATGTTTACTTTGTTACAAAAATACTTTTTTTTTTGCATATATAATTTTGAAAAAAAAAAAATTAGTCAACATTAAATACAAATTATAAATATACATATACAATATATACATACATAATTTTAATATAAACAAATATTAAATATTTCTAAAAAGTCAGACAAAGAAATAAATAGGAAAATATTAAATGCACAAATGCACTACTAAAATCAATATAAAACTTTTCTTATCTCAATATAATAAAATGAAAAAAAATTTTTTAGTAAATCGTTTATTGTTGTTGTAAAAAAAATAAATATACCTAGTAATGTAAATACTTTTAACTTAAAAAAAAAAAAAAGATAATAAAACAAAGTAGGAAATCTAAAAAAAAAAAAAACCAAATTGTAAACGACGAAACTCAAAAATCTTTTGGAAAAATACAATTAAATTGTTGTTTTATATGAAAATTTTTCCATAACATAGAAGAGCTCTGCAAGTTCATTAACGAATAATTTAAGAAAATAAAATTTAAAATTAATTAAACAGCCGAACGGACGGACAGATTTAAATTTGCTTTACAACAAAAAACAACAAAAATACAACAAAAACTACAAAATTGAAAATAATTATATTATATATATATATATAATATATACATTAACATATATATGTATAATTGTAAAGCACAAAGGTCAATTCGAAGTATACACCGACACGTGAAGACGCCATGACAGCATCGTACCGACAACATGGCTTGATTTTTATTTACACTATTCATTTGTTATGAATTATATATTCATACTTTACCGGCAATAACAAAGCTGTGACGACATTTCCGATAGCGTACCGTGATTTAAAATTATTATCACGTCGTTAGCGGTATAATATAAATTGAAAATAAAATTAAAATCACGTCAACGTTATGTGTTAGAATAGAACAATGTCAATTTTATATTATTTTCTAAAGAATATTATGAAGCAAAAATATGTTGCGGGTGCGTCCAACATCGTTATTGTGTTATTAAAAATATGATAAGGTAGATCGTCGTTACGTATTATTGTAGTGAGAATCGACTTTTATTGTTTAATTGCTATAATTGTATACAATTTTTACTTTCTGCTGTTATTAAATACCTATACTCTTTTTGAAATCGTCTTACATACCATCATATATACCATTTTTCTTACAGTCATTTTACATAACTCATCCATTAAAATAAAAACATTATGCATTCAATATTAAAATAATTAAGCAACATTTTCATTTGTTAATTAACATAATAAAGTTAAAATACATAATTACATACATTAAATTTCTAACCACCCTGTCATATTATGTTTCTTTTAATTGATATTTCCAAAATTCTAAAAAGTTTGAAAAATAGAATATGTACCTATTTTAAACTTTTTTAACTCGTTTTCTTTCTTTGCAACATATTGCTTACTTCCTTGTCATCATAAACATACAAAATCAAATCCTCCATGACAAAAAAAAAAACAGAAATTAAATAAATAATCACAAATTTTTTCAAATCACAAAAAAAAAAAAAAAATATTTTAAATTTAATATTATTTAAGATTTTTTTAAATCTATTGTTATTTTGAATTCGTTCTAAAGATAGAAAAATTTATTAAATTCACATACAATGGGCTGATATATGTATATAAAAAAAAAAAATATATAAATAAAAATAAAATTTTTAAAATACCTAAAATTAAAAACCAAACATTAGAAAATATTTTTTGTTTTACTTTTGTTTTGTTTTTTTATTTTTGAAAATTATTCATGAAAAATCAAATAATAATAATAATACCAGAATATAAATCGTACGACAATCATGATGTATGTAGAACAATAAACTCGTTCATAACTTCTTTTTGTTGCTCATTAATCATTACTGTACGAAACAAAATTTAATTTTTTTTTTTTTCTTGTTTATTTATTTGCGATTTTTAAATTTCACAGACTTTTCAAATTTAAAATTAAAATAAACTCTGCTACAGTGTTGCTTGCTACCACTATTATATTATTATTTTATTATTTTTTATTGGTATAGTGTATCACTGTACTGTCACACACCATCTGTCTTCAATAATCCATTATTTATTTTTTATTTTTGTTTTCATTACCAAATTTATATCACATTCATACATAGCTATATATAAAATATGTGCAAGTACGTATATATTTTATAAAACTAACATACATGATACAAACTACAAATTAATAACGACAACATTTTTTTATTTATTTTTTTTTTTTTTTTTGATTTAATTATTTGCGTTTTATGACCCCTTGTGTATTCGGTCACATACAATAAATTTTTTTTCTACCAGAAAGAAAAAAAAAATTTTTTGTTTGAAAGAACCTCATATGACCTTGAAAATATCGCCGTAAATTTTTTATTATTATTTATTTTCTTCTTTTTTTTTTTATTAATATGTTTCTGATAGTTATCTTCCGGCAAAAAAAAAAAAAAAAATTTTAAATTTGAAACAACACCATATATACTAAAAATAAAATATTAATGGCGTATAAATAGAAATAAATTTCCTACTGATATATTTAATATCAATAAATATTGTATATGTACTTATTTTTTCTATCATGCGAGAAAAATTAAAGCTTCTAGCAACAATTATAAACATGTATTGTAAAAATGTTCCTAACAACTATGTTTCTAACATTCTTAAAATATCTTTAAAATATGTACCTACTTATTTTTCAAAGTTAATTATTGTTCTTGATTCTTAAAAGTTTGATCGTTAATGATGCATTGCAACACAATAATTTATTAAGGAAGTGTTTTAGATTGTGTTGGGTTTTCAATGATGCAATATTATTTTATATAAACTTTTTATTTTTGTTTTATACTCGTTTTAAAAACGCTGACCTTTATTGTAGGAACAACTTAGTGTTTATAGCACTGTTATAAAAGTTTTGTAATCAGTATTATAAAACTAATTTTTTTTTTATAAATTTATTTCATACCTATATACAACCAAAAACTCAAAAATAAAAGATATTAAAGAATAAATGATTATTTGTTTAAAATCATTTTTTCTATATTCCTATTGAGTAATTGACTGTTCGCTGTTGGTTCTGTGACTGTTCTTTATTTTCAGAATTTTGCACTCTTTTTCACTCATAATTTTTATTTTTCTTTCTCTATTTCTCCCTTTTTTACATGTATTGTAAATTTATAAGCTTTATTTCTTTCAAATTAATTACAGCTTAAAACAAAATTGTTATATCGTTTTTTTTTAAAGAGTCACCAATGTATAATTTGGTAAAAAACAAAAATTTTTCTTTATTAATTTTTTCTTCATTCATTCTTCATTCATTGATACTTCTTGTAGGGGATGAAATATAATAAATATGTTTTATAAAGATTCAATGGCGAAAATTGAACCCTTAATACTATAATTGGAAATTGAATAAAAAACAACGTAATTACCGGTACGATAGAAAGTTGCTATGATAATATGAATAATGCATACATAAAGCAAAAGACTTAAGCAATGCAAATTAAATTTTGGAGTGGTAGATTGGAATATATTGATTCCTTTGTTTTCCTAAATTTATTAAAATGCATTTCTTAAAAATATGTCCTTGCCTGAACCCAAGACTAATTCCTGAAATTTTAAAATTCTTCTGTATTGATGTTTGGTTCGAATTTAGGATTCAATTAAAAAAAAATGGTTTTATATAGTTTAATTTTAATAATATTAATTAATTTTTTAATTTTTAAATAAAATTTAAATGGTTTTTTTTTTACCATATTCTTTCTGTTTCTTTAAAAGCATTATATTTGGTAACCTTAATTTCAACTTAAAACCAACTCAAAAGCAAAACACTATTTTGTTCTGTAGAATCTAGAGACTAGAATTAATTATTTCTTAAGCCGTCATTTAATTTTCTGAGAAGAGAATTATTCTTTTTGTCTGTCATCGTCACACGCCAGTCGCCAATACGCCATACAATTATACAAATACAAGCAACAAACAAGCAACAAGAAGAAAATAAAAGAATAAAAATTTCTCTTCTCTCAACTTTTAAGTTTTTGCTGTTATAATAATTCAAATTTTTGTTGTTGATGTTGTTACTTGTTGTTATTGTTGTTGTTGTTGCTGCTAGTTAAAGTTTTTATTTATTTTTTTTTTTTTTTGGTTTTTTTTTTTCTCCTATGCTTGCTTCCTCTATGGGCGGTTTGTTGCTGTTTTGTTTTTTTTTTCGCGGCGCGAATAGTTTAATGCTTAGTGAGTCTCACACGGCAGTATAGATTTAAGCTTCTTTAAATGAATAAGTACGACGGAAGAAAAATTAAAGCGTCGCGTACAATTTAATTAAAATTTGTTGCTAAAATTTAACTTTTTTTTTTAAGTATTTTTGTCCGTTCGGTTTTTAATTTTTTTTTATTTTTCATTTGATTTCTTCTATTTTTTATTTAAACGTTCCGTTGTTCTAAATAATGTGTGTGTAAAAAATTTTTATGAGACAACGTCGTTAAATAGTTTTTCTTTTTTGTTTATTTTTTTTTTTTTGTTTTAATTTATTGCTGCAATACTTTAAAGCGTTTCGTTACGTTACGTTTCGTTATGTTTTTTTTTTTATAATTTAATATTAAAAAAAAATAAATAAATAAATATATATGTATGTATATTAATATATTATAAATAAAATATCGCAAAATAATCAAGTGTTTTGTATGTGATCATAGAAAATGTTTTTAAAATGAAATAAATGAAAAAAAAAAAAATATTTGAAATTTTAATCTAAAAATCAGAAAAAAAAAAAAAAAAAATTAAAATGGTTCTTTTGCGTTCAACGTTGTTATTTACTATTTTTTTTTATTGCTAAAATTTTGTTATAAAAAAATATAAATAACAAATTAAAATTAGAAATTAAAGAAAACAAAAATAATTTTTAAGAGTTCAGTTGTTCAGTTCTTAAATTGTAGTTAAAAAAAAATGAAAACATAAAAATTATAATAAAAATTTTATTTTAAAAAATGATTTTAAAATAAATCTATTTTTAATTTATGTATTGAAACAAGTAAATTCAGATTAATATTAAACATAAATATATCTGGTTATATGTAAATATATATATTATGTTGTATATATATATACATATATATTTAGCTTTATATATTCAGTAAAAAGTTACAATTTAATTACAAGGTATATTTAAAAAGGAATTAACAATATGTATATAGTTCACCTGTATTTAAAGTTTTTAGTATATACATAATAAATAAGTGTATTTAACCATATTTATAACCAAAACCGATATTTAAAACTAAATAATATGGAATAAAAATAAGGATACATATATGTACAATTTATATAATAATTTTTAAATAAAAACGCAAAATATTTTATAAAAAAATAAAAACTTCTATACGAACCAACTCATTAATGCAATTTTAATAATATGGATCTTTATTTTAGTTAAGAATTAAAAATAAATATACATTGTACATAATGGAAAATAATATAACTATGATTCTTAATTATTTCTAGATTATAATTTGTAAAATGATGATATTTTAACTCATATTACATTTACACTATATATATATTACCTTATAGCTTAAATTTTCTAATATTAAAATAATAAAAATTAAAAAAGTTTGAAAAATGTTAGGATAATTTACCATGTCCTTTCGCACTAAATAAAAATACATAATACAACATAGCATTTTCATTTGTGCAGTTTGAAGTAATATTAGTTACACTTCTTTTTTAAACTTCTTCAAATAAGGCCTGATTAGCCGTACTTAAAACAACTTAAGTTTGTACGCTCTTATGCGATTACATATAGCAGCTACCCAAGCGTACTTAAATCAGCTTAATTTGAGTTTTCGTTAAAAATTTTACTTTGGCTTTTCTTTGTTTATTTTTCAAATTCAATTAATACTTCTGCTGTCAAATTTGAGACTGTCAAGTAACTTAAGCCGGATAGTTTACATTTAGTTTCTTTAAGTTTTAACGTAAACTTAAAGGCGTAGAATGAAAATTATTAATTTCCGAGTATTAATCTAGTCAGACCTTTAAACTGGTTTTTTTCAACATAAAACATTATCACTCTACCAAAACAGAAAGAGGTCATATAAAAAAATTGTAAAATGTGCAATTTTTTTATATCCTAAGGTAAAATTATATTGAAATATTTTTTGCACACCCTATTCATAATTTTATTTTAACTAGATATATTTTAAATCATAATAACTATTTATGAAATGCTTTTTTAAATTTATCTGACACATTTTACTTTTTAATTTAAAAATTTATGAAAAGATGTCCTTAATTTAAAACAAATACAAAAAAATACTCGTTTATCTTGATATATACTTATCTATTGTTAATTAATATTGGTACTTTTGATGGGTTTGCTACATTATCTTTTACGTCAAAATCTAATGCGACAAAATATTGCTTTCGAAAATCTTTTAAAACAAAATCTTTTTTCCAAAATCTACTAGGAGAAATTCTTGCATGTAATTCAGAATGTCACATATTCTTATATATAAATATGCTGAGAAAAGCGGTTGAATCCAACTCTAAAATCCTCCTTAACTATTTGTTTATACATACTTTAAAAACAAAGCCACAATCTATTCCTTTAAAAGTATTTTGAAAGATTTTGTCCATGAAAGATTTTGTAATGCAAGATAAAACAAAAACAAGATTTTGTCGCGGGTTGATTTTGGGATGCAGGATTGTGACTCGCTCCCACTTTTCATAACAGATAATGTGCTGGAAAAAGTCAATCCAATCAGAAGATTTCTGAAAAATTAAAAAAAAAAAACCACAACAACAACTAAGTAAAACTTAAAATAAACCTTTTACCTTTTGTCTAGCAGAAGACAATTTCTAATAATATGACCAATTTTGAAAAGAAAAAATTAAGAACCACTGAAGTTGTATTTTTTTTATATATGTACATACATATCAAATTATTATTTTATACGGAAGTTAAAAGTCCTCTTAAAAAATAATTATAACTCTATCATACTTACGTGCAAATTCACACAAACAAATACACACATTTAATTTGTATACTTACATAAATATATGTATGTAACTACTTAGATACATATAAATAAATATTAATAATAGTTAAACAAATAATTAAAAAAAAACGAGAGGCAAAAATAAAATAAAAATAAATAAAAATAATTTGAATGTTTGAATGTATGTACGTAGTAATGGATGGGGATGTGTTTTTTTCTGTAATTTATTTATTTTTTGCAACCTCTAATATTGACTTCTCCTATTGCAAAATGTTATCAGAGCCACAATTTATTTAGAAACTAAATAAAAACAATAAAATCACCAAAACGATAAATACAAATTTAAAAACAAGAGTCAAAGTAAATCTAATATTAAAAAAAAAAACAAGAAAGAGTGTAGAGTAGACTGTTTCAACTCTAGGATACTCGTATCCGTATGAATACAATATAATATGCTGTTTGCATAAAACTTTATCAACTTTTAGAAGATACTCAACTTAATTAAAATCCAAGGTATTCAAGCTAGCTGAACCTGTTGGGTCAGAGCATCCAAACTTCATAAAAGTTATTGCGAAACTTGATAATTTTTTAGCAAATTTCAAATGTCCATCTTAAGTACAAAATATACGAGTATATAAATTATGCTTATATAAAAAAAGAAATCATATGGTAGTTGCCTGAGTCTGTTGCTTTAGCGCGATCAAATTTCACAGAAGTTATTGGCATGTAACTTGACATCTTTCCACAAAATTTCAAATACCTATAGCTTCAATAGACACTCAGTTATTTTCATATAGAAAGAGCAGTTGTATGGCAGCTACCCGAACCTATTGCATCAGAACAACCAAATTTTACAGAAGTTGTTAGCATACAATTTGACATCTTTTCACAAAATTTTAGATATATTCAATAGATCCTGAGTAATTTTCATATAAAGAAAAAAGTTGTATTCTCGAAATAGCCGACCGAACTTGCTGGACTTAAATAGCGAAACTAATAATTTAAAAAAAAAATGTCAGAATCCTAATTGCTTTATTTTTTGAGTTATCGTGCGAACGGACGGACGGGCAGTCAAACCGTCATAGCTTAATCGATTAATTTTTCGTTTCTTATCGAATTCATACACTTGAGTAGTGCGGCTCCTTTTAAGTATCACAAACGTAATAGCAAATTTATTATACCCTTGAACTAAGTATATGTTTATTCGTGTATAAACAATGAAAAAGAAAAAATACGACAGAGTCGCTAACAAATTGTTACAAATTTAAAACAATTAAAGGTTTCACTAAACTTTAAATATGGGTTAAAATTCTTTTTAAAAACAATAAAAAAAACATAGTACTTTTTAGTCTGTGGTGACTGGTGAGTGGTGACATTAATTTATATTAGTTTTAAAGAAAAAAGATGTTTAATAATATATTATGCAAAATAAAAAAAGGATTCAATATTTGTTTAAGGTTTCCACAAAATTTTCATAATATATTTAATTATACCACAATCAGTTTTTTTGTCATATAAATATTTACTTAAATAAAGATATGTATATTTATTTTGTATGAATAAATAATATATTCCATTAATTAATAAAAATACAGTTGCATTTTTTTATAAAGTGTGGTGAATTTATCGTTTGATATGCATAATTATTTAATAAACCATTGACATATAAACAATGAATACCATTTTTATTTTATTTTAATTGATTTTCCTTTTTATGTAAAGTACTTATTATACTTATAGGTTTTTTTTTTTATTAAAATGGTTTTTTAAATATTAGGTATAGGTACCCGAATGTTTACGTTGAACTTATATATGTATAGTTGCTTATATGAACATACTCATACTTATATAACATTTAAAATATCTGAAAGATTAGCATTTTAAAATATGTATCAAATATTGATATGTTTAAGTATAACTTTAAAACATAAGTAGTTATAATTACTTTGAATTTAGTTAAAAATCCGCCTAAATATGATTTGAGTTAGTAGATATAGATTTATTGGTTAATAGTTTTAAGTACATATACATAAGTACATATATATGTTTAAATTTTAATGAATTTAGCATAAATTAAACATAGCAAATATACTGCACTTCTTTAAGGGTTCCAATTGGTGATGGAGTTATTAAGGCCTTATTATCGGATTTTGAAAATATTGATAAAAAAATTGAAACTATTGCAAATATAAAGTGATGTAGCGTAGAGTATAATAACGATTGATAGCTCAAACGAAAAGTTTTATCTTATTAAAAGAAAAAGGAAGCCGACATTAACTCCTTAATGACTCCATCGCAGAAGTTTGTCAAGTTTTATCATTTTGTTTGTACATAATTTAAAAGAAATAAGACACAAAAGCTATTATGTGGAACTAAAGCCTTATGTACATATTAGAATGTATAATATAGAAAATATAGAACTTTTTTTATAAAATAGAATTTAAAAATTAACATTTTGAATAATATTTCTGAAAATTATAAGGGTTTAAAGTATCAGGGTCATATGTCCATAATATCGATATAATGAAAAATGCATGTCTCTAATATCGATACATAGATGTACCTAATATCGATATAAAAATTATGCGCAATCTTCAAACCCAATAATTAAAGTAAAAGTATATACCATTCAATATTTTTGTTAGAATTTAGAATATAAAAAAATTAATTAAATAATTAATAATCAAAAAACAAAATAATTTTAAAAAATTTTATAGAAAAAAAGTTTTTATGGTCATATTTTACTGTTGAAAAATTAATGTAATAAAAAGTCGGAATAAGTATGCATATAAGATTTATATTAGGATCAATATTATAATTATTTAATAATTTACGTGAAATGTAATTTCATAAAGTAAAAAAAAAAATATTCAAACATTCTTCTTTTATGTAGATTATTTGAGTTCCATTATTGTGGATTTACTTGATAAAATATTATAAAAGTGTTGAAAGCCGGAATGTCAATCTTATTAAATAAAAACACAATAACGGGCCATCTCCTGAATTTCGTTTTGGTTGAATAACAGGGCAAAGATTAATCTATAGTACCAACACCGCTTTTTTGTAGAGTTATAATAGTACAAAATTATTTTAGGTTTTTTATGAGGTTCTATACTCACTTCACTTTGTTATTCAAGTGAAAAATGGATTGTAAAAGTACGTATCTTACTTACTATAAGTACTTAAGTACTTCTCCTTTTTTGAAATATGTGACACTATAGTAACATCTTTAGTAAAAACAAATTTTAACTAATGGCAGATTTTCAACTTTCATAAGCTCAGATGGTTTCGACGTTTTATTTTTCTTAATTGTATCAATCATTGTCAGCGGTTTTTGTAAAAGCTTTAAAAATAGCTTATTAGAAGTAATAAAGTTATCACATGTTAAGTTATGCTTTACTTAAGTCCCATAATTATCTTATAGGAACAACTTTATCTGCATCTCCAGATTAATTATTTTTAATATTGTTTAGAAAAATAAAATATAATAAAACTATAATACTTAAGTAAGTATTAAAATTTAATATAATTATTATTCCAATTTAATTTCAGATTATAATTTATTAAGTTTGCAGATAGAAACACTATTGAACCTAATATCGATAGAAAATGTACCTAATATCAACATATGACAAAAATCAACTAATTTATTTTTACCAAATTAAATTTTAATAATAAAAAATTAACAGAACATAAAATTCGTTTCAAGATCTTATATAATATACACTTCCACAAGGCTATATAAAGTATTTTGAAAGAAATAAATTAAAATATAAATTTTAGTTTTTGTTGCTTAATATTGAACTATGTATATCGATATTAGGTACATGACCAAAAAATTATGTCCCTAATTCCGATATATATTATTTTAAGTTTTTTATTAAAATTAAACACTTTTAAACCAAAAAACTTTAAAATTTTGATTTTTAATACTTAATTCTATTTGTCAACATTTAAAAATATACTAATAAAACATTTACTTATAAAAATTTTTCAAATAGAAATTAGTTTCTCATTCAACCAATTTCTGCTTCTTTTCTATCAAAATCCGTCCGTTTCTGTAACCTTATACATTTAAACTCATTTTTTCTTATTAAATACTTTAACAATTCCTGCCAAATTTCACAAAATTTAAAAATAAGTGTCTCATAATCTAATACCACTTCAACCGTTGATTTTAATTGAATCTTACTGAAGTTATTTATAAAAATATGAAATATATCGATATTACCAACATATATCGAAATTACGTACATTTACCTTAAATAAATTTGTAAATATTTATAATAATAAAATTTATAAAATTTAAATTTTTTGATTATTGTAAGTTAGTTATAATAGATTTCATTTATTATTGATTTAATGCTTATTTTGATCTGCGAGGTATTTGAATAAATTTGAAATACAAAATTACGAAACACGAAATTTATACACTTATATACAATATTACGAAATACGAGATTTTCATTTAATATCCAAAAGCTATATTAGGTACTATCGTATTATTTTAAATCGTAATAATTAAGTCTAACTCCATTTTCGAAGATTATATTTTTAGACACATTTCCAAAAAAAATTTAAAAAAATGTGCCTATTTGTTTCACTCTGTCCGTCCGTCCGTCTGTCCGTCTATTTACAAAACTTCTACACCGTTAAAGATAAAGAAAAAACATTTTAACCATGAGTAGGTCTCATAGAAAAATTAATTTTGTGGAACAACTTTTTCATGTAGCCCCATCGATCATGGAACTACAACCCCCCAAACTTTGAAAAAATCCCTATTTTTAGACGCGAATATATTTTATGTTTCGCTTCATATTTTTTGAATATGAAAATGCCATTCAACAAAATTTTTTTTCACCTTTGTAAACCAATATCAAAATTATTAAATTTATCTTTTTGTGAAAAGCAAATTTTGCATGATTTTTTTTCTGCTTAACTTCGGCATATTTTTATATAAGGACTTGAAATTTTGAAGTAAGAAAGAACTTTTATAATTAGTATAAGTTTGATCAGCAAATTTTTTTGTACCACCCCCTGTTTATGAGCTATTAGGGCTCAAAAATTGAAATTTTTCTGTTTTTAAACACCTGTAACTTAGGCACCTGTACACACTTTTCTTCGACAAGACAAAAAAAATTAAAGCTCCAGTAATATATTTTTACATGTGTTAATTGTTTTTCTTTTTTGTATAGGGTTCCGGACTTACAGCCCCTCAAAATTCCAGAAAAGTCCTATTTTCACGTTTTTTCTATTACATGAAATTTTCAAATTTTTGTGCAAGTCACAATTCTAAACAATTTGTATTGTCTTTCGAAAATGTGCGCTTTTAAAAACCGTTGGTTTACATTCTATCTTGTTTGTTCATTCTATCATTCTATTTTTGCATTCTGAGTTTCAAAAACTGATATCTGTTAACAATTTAAAAGGTATTTCATTTTCAATATTATGTGCATACTTACTGATATACAAAAAATTATTAAGAAAAAAATAATTAAATTTAAGTTTAAAATAAATAAAATGAGTTGTACACTTTTTTTTTTTTTTGATTTCTACGCAATAATTTTAAAAACTGAATAAATTTATTTTATTATTATTCTGCAAATAATTTTTTAATTAAAATAAAAAAAATAAAAATGTTAATTATTTATAGCTAAGAAAGTCATATAACTATATATAACATATATATATAAGTAAAGTATATATATATGTTATATACACGTGTTTAATTATAAAAACGGGATTTTTAATTATGTATTTTGTCAATAAAAAAAATATATACATATAGGTATATATAATATGCATATGCATATATAATAATAACTTAAAAAATAACCTAATTTATAATCTAATTAGTAATTAGTTAGTTACAAGTATTTGTTGAATTTAGAACATAAACAGATATATACGTATATAGGTACAAATTAAAATATTTATTTATTTATAAAGTAAAAAATCTTTTTTTTTTACCTAATTTAAAAAGAAAAAAAATTTAACCGTCACTCTGTCCGTCCCTCCGTTTATTTATACATAAAACTTCTTCATGGTCGAAGATCGAGCAATAGAATTTTAATCATAGATTAATTAGGCTCTTAAAAAAATAATTATGTGGAGCAACTTTTTTATTAATCGCATTACGCAGCTACAACTACAATCAATCTAAAAACGTTAAATCCGAAACTCTTTTAGTCAGAAATTTAAAATTTTGAGACAAGAAAGAAACCTCAAAAAAATTTTTGTATACGTACGTTCACGAGATAATGTATTTTTTGAAAAAAAAATTTATATAAGTAGATGTAAATTTTTGTTTTTCAAGTTATTGGCTTTACAACATTCTATTTATAGGTATCAAAGACAAAAACCATATACTTATGTTTTATTATAAAATAACAGTAATTTTTGCGTGCACCACCGGTGGTACATTACGGCTACATTATATATAATTTATCAAGTTGTGACGTCGTGTACCATCTGTGACAACGAACTTACATTAAATTAAATTAAGAGGTCAAAATAGAAAATTTTTAGACATTGATGCATTTTTTTTTTTTTTTAAGTAAGAAACAAATCTTAAACCTACAACATAATTTTTTACATACATACATACTTATATGTTAACGGCTTTTCTTAATAGGATTTTCTTAAAATTGATGAAAGTTTCTCTTAATTTGTTCTCTTGATTTGTGTCACAGTTTTTACTTGTATAAAAACTTTAAATGCAAAATAAGAAATTTTTGCATCAACTAATCACAATTTTTATAGTTTTTAAAAACCTTTTGGTTTTACATACTGGCTTGTTTTAAATTGCATTTTATTAGAATCTAACAGGATAAATTTTAAACTTTGAGTTTTTATAGCAACAATTACAATAAGTATAAATAATGAATAATCATCCTGTTTGGTGAGTAATTCAGTATAGTTAACTCTATATTGAATTACAAAAATTTTTTCGTTTATAACATGTTTAACATAAATTAAAAACTTACACTTCTTTTTTAATTATAAATGTTAGATGTAGTTATGTCATGACATTTCAACAAGTTTAAATAAATTTTAACAATACTTTTCATTGTTAAAAATTTTTAACGACAAGAAAATAAACCTAATAAAACCAGAAATATTTTTAAAATAAAATGAAATTATTTATAGTTGTTAAACTAATAATATAAAAAATTATACATTTAATTATTTACCTAATATTATTGTAATCCAATATAAATTCGTTGTTGCTTTCTTTTCAAATAAAATTTAATTGAATAGAAAATTTATGTAATTAAATTAGTAACAGCTATATATATATATATATCTACATATATATACAAATAAAATAAATTCAATCATTTTGCAAAAAATTTAAAAAAATCCATAAATAATTATCACACAAGGTAATACTAAAAAATTTGAATGACTTAAGATATTATACCTTATATGTAATATTATTTGAGTTAATTTAATTATTTGACATTAATTTGGAAACTGAATATAAAATGGAGGTTTAGAAAAAAAATTTCTATTAGTCATTCCAATTTATACTGAATTTTTTCAAACTGATAATGTATTTTCTTTGAAAAGTATGATTTATCTTATGTGATTTGAAATAATTTAGAGACAAAAAAAAATTTCAAATTAAAATTTTTGTACAGGTAGGAAACAGAATTTAACTGAGTCAATTCTGTAGTAAGTTCCTAAAGTTATCCAATGAAAAGCGACCATAGTCAGTATTATAAGTATTTAAAAAAATATTTTTCCTAAAATTAACTAAAGCTATTATATAACTTCTTATTTTTTAACTTTTTTATTGCATTAAAACTATTAAGCAGTCAGTTGCGTATAAAAAAGGTAGCATATAATATTATATAGGTATTGAAAAGAAAATGAATTTATACATAAATGTAACAAAGAAATTACACAGCCTTTCCTTTTCAGGTGTGGCTGCACATGTCGTAAGGGGTAAATTAAAGAAGATAGTTTGGAGGGATTTCTTTTTGTTTTTTTTTTGAAGCTTGGTATGCAACTAGTACTTGCCTGTTAGAAAAAAAAATTTTGAATGAAATTTCTGTCAAAATTTTCCTCGTGTTTGTCAAATCTAAAAAATTTTCCAGCAATCTTACGCACTTAATACGCACTTCAATCTTACGGCGTATGTGGGATTCGAATTCACACTTCCTCGGTGTTTGCAGCGGTTTTTATACGCTCTTACTCACTAGGCCACCGAGGTCGTCTGAGAATATAAACGTGCATTATATTAAACGTCATTTGTCATTTAATTTTGTCATTTGAAAAACTATATAGTTATTATTAATATGGTTTAGAAATCTTTAAATGAAATCTTTAAAAACTGTGAAAAATATTATAGGAAGAAAGTTTTGTGATATATTTTTTGGATCTTCTAAATAAATTTTCAAAAATTTCATATACATATGTATTATTAAATTTAAATTTATTACTAGCAACAACTGATATCCATATTTTTTAATAATTAACAACTTATTATTCAAATAAACAGCAAGATTTTTCAAAATTAAATTACATTTATGTCAAAAAAAAAGATTTGACCGCTAAATTATATTTTTAATGTATTAAACATGACATTTATACATTTTAATTACATAAGTAATATACTCGTTCTCTTCACACTCTCAATGTGTGGAAATTTGACCATATTTCGCTCTTGTTACATAACAAATGCATTAAAAAAGTAAAAGAAAGAAATATCATAATAGCTTAAACGATGTAATAAATTAAATTAAGACTAAAATTAAACTATACTTATAATAAAATTTAAATTAACAAATTCGGTTTTTTTAAATTTTGGAATAAAAGTAATAATAGCAAAACCATTTATTTAATTATTCTTGTTCTTTTTCTTTACAAACATATACCTTAATTGATGTCGACTATTTTAATTATAAGCCCAAGTCGTCAGAATTCCTTTCTATTAGATTGATTCTAGTAATAAGGAAGCGTACCGAAACATTCATTTTTATATTCTTATTTGTTATATTCTTATTATTTCAATAACTTATTTTTTCAAATTCTTCTTTTTTTTTTTCAAAAATCTAGTTTTTTCCCAGCAAATTGTTTTCCCTGTAAGTAATAGGGTTTCAAAAATTTGAATAATAGGGATATCGATTTGCCGTCCCCTATTTTAAATATTTCAATGTTGGAATATGTAGGTATATGCAAAAAATAATTAAAAGGAATTTTTTAGGAATTTCTAAATAACATTAAAAATAATGGTATTTCGGTATAGACCCATTCGGCTAATCTAATACTTTTTTATTTTATTGGATTCAAATCTTAATTCAGATTGATGCAAATTTATTCTATTTTCTGTTTCCTATCGCTCAAATATAAAAAAAAAAAGAGATTTCCAAACGCTAAAAGTCAAAATTAAATTTATCAAAAAAAAAGAAAAGTCATTTGTTTATATTCAACTTTTTTATAGTAAAAAAAAAAAAAAAAAATCAATCAAAGTTTTATTATTTAATCTGTCTTGATTAATTGTTATACCACCCATATTTTAAAATAAATATTGATAACATTCACAACAATATTAACTTAAAATTAGATTTGAAAATATTAGTAAGAATGTGTATAAAATAAAAAATATAAAATAGATTTAAGTATTAAAATTTAAAATAAGAATAACTATTACATTATTTCAACTTTCTCCTGTTCCTTCTCGCCCTTCAATTAAAATCTTTTGTAGAAAATTGATGCTAAAAAAAAAAAAGCAAATTTTAATTTCATCTAATTCAATATGTATAAAGGAATAAAAAGAAAAAAAAATTACTTAATTACATTTGATATGATGATGATGTAAAACAGTGTTTATTAAATTATTATTTACTTACGTAAAGAAATTAAGAACACATGTATACTTACATTTGCAATAAATAAAATAAAGTTTATTTTAAATACTTTTTTTTTTTTCAAATTCACATTTTTAAATAATCTTAATAAAAATAAATACGTATACATTATATTTTATATATATATATATATATATTGGTATGAAATTTTAAATAATAAACAATAAAATTAAACAATTATATAATATTCAATTTAAAATAGACTTAACACCTAACAGAAAATCAGGGTCGCTTTTATATTAACAAATATATAGAACATTTTCTTTTTTTTCTAAAGAAGATGGGAATCTTCCAAAGACACCAAGAATTCTCCCTTGACAGTAGTTATAAGATTCTTACTGACTAAACTCACGTCTCCCTTTAGCCCCTGTGAAATGGGATGAAACCCCTTACGACTAACGCAGTATTGTCTAGAGAGTATAGGGATAGGTGAGGAGATATCATAAAACCACAGAACAGTACGCAGATCAATTAATATCAAACAACAACTTATCAATTTAAAAGAGGTTAAAGATCAAAACTGTGTACACTAAAATTTTGACCTTTTCGAAACAAGAATTAGAAAAAGAATACTTATAATTATTCAAACTTACTTATAAGCAAAAAAAAAAATAATGAAAAAGAAAAAAAAGCAACCGAAAATTTATTTAAAATCGAAAAAAAAAAAATTTTTTATGACAGCCAGACAATTATAATAAATTATGTCGGAACTTACTATAATGATCTTCTAAAATATTTATATTAATTTTGTTGATTTAAAATGAATTATTTAAAAATTGTACACAAAAAAAAAGTTTCCATTTTAAATAAAACATACAATAAAAAAATATTTTTTTTTGTTATTTTTTTTTTTTAATTAATAATCTGATGATATTTTATTGCCATACTTTTGAAACATTGAATTTAAATGACTAATCACCATCTTTCATTCGCTTCTAAATTGATTGTTTAGAAAAAAAGAAAAAAAAAATGTTTAAAATTTTTTGAAGAGAATTATTATAAAATTTTCAATTAAAAGTGAAATAACAATTTTTGGAGTAGGTACCATTTTAACATATTTAATTACCATTTGAACATATTTAAATATTTCTACAATTAGAAAAACTATTATTAAAAAAAATTCTATTTTTGATATCTATAGATAAATAAATTTTATATTCTTTACTGTAATTAAATATGAAAAACATAATACACCACACCAATGATATTTTTTTTTTTTTCGTGTATAGGTTATAATTTTTAAACTACTAATGTATTAAAATGATATAAATATTTCTTTGTTTATTTATTTTCAAAATTTAAAATTAAATTGTTTTTACTTTTAAACAAAAAACTAAATCTTTTCAATTTCAAGGATTTTATTAATTGTCTGAGATCAAAATTTTTAAAGTATAATATTTTTAAAATACATTTCACAAATAGATTTATTTATTTAAAATTTGACCGTGTACATAAGTAAAAGAAATTTTTAAATATTTTTTGTTAAAATAATATTAAGTTTTCATAATAGTAATAATACGTCATGTATGTACTATGTACTTATTGTACATACATATATTGTATATGCCTATATGATCAGTGTTTATGATAAAAAAAACTAAACTTTGATTTAAAAAATGAAAACTCTGATAAACTTGCACTTGAAGACTTTATGATGTTCTCAGAATTTTCTGAAAAACTAAAATCTAATAATAATTTATTTTATTCTAAAAATTCAAATCAATTAAATTTCAAAATAAAAATTAATGGTAGAGGTAGTGGATAAGAGCGTTTGAAATACACTGTAAACACTGACAGAGTGTGTGTTCGAAACGTCGTAAAAAAAAATCCTCCTTACGATATTTACAGCCACACATGGAAAAGAAAAGCTGTGTAATTTCCTTGTCACATTTTAGTGGCAATGGCATAAACTAAAAAAAAAAGCATGTATGTAAAAATAAATTATGGTGAGGAGGACTATAGTTATAATTTTCAAGAGTATTTGGAATTCGAAGAAATTGACGAAATATTGAAGACAATTCTACTTTAAAGATGAAAAATACAAATGTGAAGGTAGCTACCATAAACCATAAAAAAGAAAGCTACCAGCTACCATAAAAAATAAAGTTAACTACTTTAGTTAAAGTGAGGCCCTTTTTATGGGATTCAACTAACAGTAACTATGCAAATAAATTACTATGTATAGATAAGGATTTACCTCATTTCATTTTTTTTTTATATTAGGTATTATTGAAATGATGTATGAAGCGAGAACCAGACAAATTTCTAGAACTAGAAGGAAAATTTCTCTCTTATTATGACGTTACATAAACTTCAAATATTTTTCTTGAAACTATGAAATTTTTACTGGGGTAAAATATTTCTTCGTTAAAATTATTTTTTCTAGGGGTGAGTAAGAGCGTATACAATACGCTGTAAAACACTGAGGGAGTGTGGATTCGAACCCCACACACGTCGTAAGAGTTATTCCTCCTTACGACATTTACAGCCACGCCTGAACAGGAAAGGCTGTGTAATTTACATTTTTGTTACATTTATGTGACAGGAATTAAAAAAAAAAAATATTTTTTTCTAGCGTGAGTACTAGTTGCATACCAAGCTTAAAGGAAAAGGATTGAAAACAGTAAAGTGTCTTTCAAAAGAAGAAAACAAATGAAATTTTAAAATCAAAACAATGATTTTTTTTGTTTTTCTAAACTTCAAAACAAATAATTTTGATATTAAAATAAATGTTATGGTAAAAATAAATAATTTCCCAAATAGAAATTATATACTGCCGTCCATTTTTCTTTCTAAGTAAAAAATTCAATGTATTATCTCCCTCTTTAGAGTCTATAAGAAATTTTAAATCCATCTTTATAAAGACATAAAATTTATAAAAAAAAGTTCATAAATTAATCCGACTGTTGTATAAGTCAGCAATATGTTTTTTAACTACTTATTATAATGTTTATATTTTCTGGAAAAGGATAAAAAAAAAATAAATAAAAACGAATAGATTTATCCAATCGTCAACGTTTCCTGCATATTTAACACATCCTCAAGGGCTACAACATATTAAAATAACACAATATTATTATTATTTCAAAAAACATATTTGAAATTAAAAAATATTTGAAGCTGACAAATCTAAAATCCGCTCTAGTCAAAAAATCTAAAAATTATGTGCGAACTTACATACATTTCAATTTACGGTTAAAAATTAATTATGAAATAAGTAATTAATATTTATATTTATTTCATACTTTGTTTTATACATATTTTTTTATTTTAAGAATTAATTAAAATTAAGTAGGTATAACAATTTAAATTTTTTAAATTTTTAATTTTTTTAAAAATAAATTAAAAACTTATCTACATATTATATGAATATTTAATATTTGAGTAAATAATAATTTTTACTTTATTTTCTGACCTTATTTTTTTTTTAAATTAAAAATTTTTATTAATACCTACATATCTTTGTTTCTATTAATAACTCCCTTCAATATATTTAATAACTTCCTACTTTTAATAATATAAGATAAGTAGGTATCACATAAATAAATATGAACTATATAAAAATTTATTAAAACATGAATTTCACCAGTCGTACAATTAATATTTATTTAAGTTGAAATTTATTTTAAGTTTATTTATTTTCATAACAGTATATACGTATATACGTATATAGTATACATATATATTAGAAGTAATAGTTATTACTTTTTTTTTCAACGTGTTTTTTGCTTTGAGGAAAAATATAATTTTTTTTTTTTATTTTTATTAAAATTTTCCATTTATATTTAAAATTAAATTACATTATTGTGCACTTTGAAAAATATACATATTTAGACTTTTCATCTGAAATATTTACATTTTTCAATCGTTAATGTAAAATTTAAAGTTAATGTTAATATAAATATTAAAGTTAAATCGTAATTTCCTAATTACTTACACTTTTTAAGATTTTCGTGGGAAACTTGGTAACAACGTATTACAAATGTATTACAAATGTAAATTTCTATTTTTGAAATAAATGTTAGGGTATAGTTTCTAATAAAACTAAGTAAAAGTTTATCATCTCATAATTCAGTAAGTATTTTATCACTTCATCATAAACACAACCTTTCTTGAAAATGTTTCTTGAAAATTTTTTCGTTGGCTGTCTTTAGTATCAGTGGATCAGGAACTTTAAAAACTATTTCTGTTTTCACCACCACTGTTTTCTGTTTTAATTTTTTAAAACACAAAAAAAAATCCTTAAGTATCAAAAAAAAATCGTTTAAGTTATAAGTATACGTCTTATTCTTAATAATTTTTCAAATTTCTTTAAAATGATATCGCGGAAAATATAATTTAAGTGGCAATCCATAAAAAAAACAAGGTAGAATATAAACCAACGGTTTTTAAAAGCGCACATTTCCAAAAGGCAATACAAAGTGTTTAGAATTGTGACTTGCACAAAAATTTGAAAATTTCATGTAATAAGAGAAAAGCTGAAAATAGACTTTTCTGGAATTTTGAGGGGCTGTAAGTCCTGAACTCTATATGACTGAGAAAAACCATTAACACATGTAAAAATATATTACTGGAGCTTTAATTGTTATGTCTTGCCGAAGAAAAATTTGTACAGGTGCTTAAGTTACACGTGCCTTAAAATAACAAATTTTCAATTTTCCAGCCCTAATAGCTCTTAAGCAGAGGCCGGTACGAAAAAATTTTCTAAGAAAACTTATATTAATTCTAAATATCATGCAAAATTTGGTTTTCACATAACGGTAAATTTAAATAGTAAATCACATAATATTGCATAATTTTGATATTGTTTTATAGAGGTAAGAAAATGTTCGGTCTTTTAGTGCTTTTAGATTTTAAAACTACTACGCAGAGCCTTAGATATATACATCTGAAAATAGAGCTTTTTTGCAATTTTGCGGGGCTATAACTTTGGAGTCCTACGCAATTAAAAGAAACCATTAACGCACATAAAAATAAGGTGTTTAAAAATAGCAAATTTAGCTCATAAACAGGGGGTGGTACAAAAAAATTTTCTGAGCAAACTTATACTAATTCTAAAAGTTCTTTCTTGCCTCAAAATTTGAAGCCCCTATATAAAAGCGTGCCGGAGTTATGAAGGTAGAAAAATAATGCAAAATTTGGTTTTTACATAACGGTTAATTTAAATACTAAATTTAAAAAATAAATATAATTTTGATATTGATTTATAAAGGTAAAGAAAATCTCTGTCGAATGGGGTTTTCAGATTCAAAATATGTTAAGCAAAACATGAAATATACGCGTTTAAAAATAGGGCTTTTTCAAAGTTTAAGGGACTGTAGTTCCCTGATGGATGGGGCTACATGAAAAAGTTGTTCCACAAAATAAATTTTTTTATGAGACCTACCCATGGTTAAATTTTTTTTCTCTATCTTTAATGGTGTAGAAGTTTTGTAAACAGATGGACAGACGGACGGACGGACTGACGGATAGAGTGAAACTAATAGGCACATTTTTTTCAAAATTTTTTTTGAAATGTGCTAAAAACATTCAAATAAATATTTTGTTTCCGTTTACATTTATAATTGTCAGTTTTTTTAAATATTACATACTTATAATTTTTTTTTTAATTGTATGTAAGTATATACGTATATAAAAATAATTTTGAAGGCCGTTAAAGAAATTTCCAAAATATTAAAAAAATAAATCAAAAAAAAAATTTTATTTTAGTCTTTTTACGAGTATTTTTTTTTTTTTTGTACACATTTTTGAAGTCAAAATGGTGATGAATTTATTTATGCTCATTTTAATTTTATTTACTTATGTTTTCTTATTAAATAAAAAAAAAAATTGTTTTAATGACCTAAGACAATATTTTCAATAAAAACATCATAATATTTTATATCTACATATTTAAAGTTTCTTTTCTTTAACTAATTGAAAACATTTTTTTAACTATCCCCTTTTTTATATTTGTTTTTTTTTTTTCGATTTTTTCTTTGATTCTTATAAACTTAAAAAGTTAAATATATTACTTATACCTGAAAATCAAAGATTCTAAGTAATAAATTATTTCTTAAAATTTTGAAAAATAAATTCTAAAATTAAAAAAAATTAATTTTCAATATACAAAAAGAATGTGAAGGACATCCACTTTAATTAAAAACTGTCACTTTTAGTACATTTTCTATTTTAGTACATTTTCCATTCCAGCACTCTTTTAGTTTTTTCATATTTTGTTCAAAAAAATTTTTTTTTCTTTTATTAAATAAGATAATATATAAATGTGAAATTTTGAAATGATAAAATTCAAAAAAAATAACTTATTGTTTTTTATATAAGGAATTTACAATTTTAGTTGCATTATTGTAATTTTGTCACATTATATATTTATAACTATGAAATGAGTTATCGGAATCATAAACATTTTTTTTTTATTTATTCATAAAAATCTAATAAGGAAGAATTTTAAATTTTAATTCTAATGAAAATAATTTTTATTACTTTAACGTGAATATATAAAATATAATATTATAATTTTGATTTTAGAGTAACTAAGTATCCATAATAATTTTATAATTATTTTAAAAATTTTCAATAATGAAATTCTTATTTTTTCTCTCTATCTTTAACGGTGTAGAAATTTTGTAAACAGACGGACGGACTGAGTGAAACTGAATGGATATGGAAATGTGCTGAAAATAAGAATAATTAATTATAACACTAATAATAATAGCTGCTAGAGTAACTGTAGGATTGTCTTCAATTATTACATCATGCACTAAGATGTTGTTTACTACTGCAGATTGTAACTGTTGATGGCTATCGTCACTAATAGCAAAACTATAATAATAATAATAGGTGAATTTGTTTCTCTCTTACAGTTGCACTCTTAAATTTATAGTGTTCGCGTCCCTCTTCTATTATTTCCTATCACTATTCCTTAGTCAATAGTTCTCAATATAGTCAATGCGTTAGTAGGAAGAATATGATACTATCAATTATTGATGTCTTCGAAAAATTACAGCTTTACGGAAAAAAAATTATCCTACATTTCTATCATACTATCAGACTTTAATTTCACTTCTCTTTTTAACCAAACAAGAGCTTATAAACCTTTGGTATTTGTTTGGATATGGTTAAAAGGAAAATATTTAGAAAGAAATTTGATGAACAAAATTTTAATAATTGGAAATAATAATAATAATTTGGTAACAATTGGAAATATCTTGAAATTTATTTATTGAATATAGATTTAAAAAATGTCAAGCTTAAGTTTTATCACATGTTATTTAAAAATACGAAACATCCCTAACAAAGTTTTTAAAATTAATGTATTATCAGACTAATTAATAAATCAATCGATGACCAGTAAGTAGCATTTTTTTTTTTGTTCTAGTTTAAAGCTCTTCATATTCTAAATAATTTTTTTATTTAACAACAAATACATTGTCTTAAATTAATTTTAATACTTACATACAAAAAAAAAAAACTTTATATACTTATTCTGATTATTTTTACATTTTCTTCAACCATAAAATTAATTGTAACTCAAAAATTATGTGGTAATATTAAAAAGGAAATTCATTTTTAATGTAAATCAATAAATCAAAAATTTTATTTTTAGAAAATTTTAAATAAACCATAAGAATCACAAAATTTATTTTTAGCTCATTTCAACATTAAAAATATTAATAAAGTGTGTTTAAATTTATAATAAATTTCTGTATTTGCTTATCGTAAAAAAAAAAAGAAAAAAAAAACAAACAAAAATCACTTAATGCTAGCTAACAAATTAAAAAAATAAAATGTAATAAAACGCCGAACCTCGCACAACTAAGTTTAAAAAAAAAGCTTTAAAATTGTTGTTATAGTTTGCTTGTATAAGATAATTTTTTCTCAACGCTCTAATCAAAATGTTAATTTTTTTGGATATTATTTATATTTTTTAGCAGATTTTTAAAACATTTTGAAAATATGTATCTATTGGTTTCACTCTGGTCTGCCTGTTTGTCTTTCTGTTCGGGTGTTTGCAAAAGTTCTATACCGTTACGGAACTACAACCTCTCAAAGTTCGAAAAAGACCTATATTTAAGTTGTTATAACCCAAGTTTTATTACTTTATGTATATATGTATATATGAATATATGTATATTTTCTATATATATTTTTGTACGGTATTTTAATTTACCGTAATGCAAAATTGAATTTTTACAAAATTCTTGACCACTTCTTTCTTCCAAACGGTTTAACTTAGAATCTATCAGAAGAGTAAGATCTTTGAAAATATATATGAGTCATTTAAGAAAATTTGTTTGTGTCGTCCTCCGTTAGGAGTTGTAAGGGGTCAAAAACTCAAAATTCCCTGTTTTTAAACACTCACAAGTCGAACACCTATCCATATTTTTTTGAAGTAATATGCAAGGTGGAACATTATAATTTTATTTCTGTAACTTTTCTTTATAATAATAGGGTTACCTTTAAATTGACGAAAGTTTGACTTGATTTTTTCCAATGTTTTCTAACAAATTTTTCCCACGATTTTTTTAATTTTTTTATTATTATAAATTTATTTTATTAGATATATTTACATTTGTACTCTTTACCCAAAACGTACTATGGAATATTTTTTAATTTTGAAAATGTACTTTTTTTCAACCCCTTGTTTTTTTTTATTACTTATTTTTTTCTAATTTATACAGTTATATTATAGTTTTACATACAAATGATTTCTAATAAAACCTGATATAATATTAGAGCAACTTCAATACTATAACGATATATGTATATCGATCAGTATTTTTTGAATGTCACGTGTTAGTTAATATTTCAGTATAAATATGTATGCATAGCAGTAATTATTTATATGCCCTTCGGATGATCTTATAAAAAGTCTATATTGACTGAATTAACAAAATCCCTAAATAAATAATATTTAAAAGTAAGTCTTTAAAACTTTATAAAAGTTTTTTTTTTAGATTCATAAAAATCTAAAAATTTCAAATAAATTCAGAATGTATATGTTTGTCAAAAAGTAAATAACTCAATTAATATAATAAGAATAACGTAATTTATTTCATAGTTTTAATTTATTTTAAACTACAAAAAAAAATCAAAAGAAAAACACGAAAAAATAATTGGAAAAAAAATGGTAGATAAAATTCAAATAAGATAAAATACTTATAGATAAAATTTTATTGAAATTTGAAAAACGTTTTCGTGTATAGTTAAAAAAAAATACAATAATTTGATCAAATTAACTTATTATTAGTTCCCACTATCTTGTCAATATTTTTGAAAATTTTCGTCATTAGGTACTTTAGTCAATTAACTTTTAATATTTGCCGCATTTTGAAAATGTTAATATGTGTTTTAGATATTATTAATGTTTGAATATTTGTTATTTAATTCAGATAAATAATATAAGTCTGTTATATATTAACACCTTTTAACTTTATTTTAACACCTTTCTATGAAAGGTATATATAACTACTTATACAGCACCATTATTTAGTTTGTCTTATTATTATTTTTAATTAAAGTTGTTAGTCTTAATAAGTATATAAAAAATACCTAATAATAAATAACTTTAATGACTTACAGTAATTAAAATGACACATTCAAATCACTTCAATTTAGTTGCGATCCGACTAAGCGATGGGAACATTAAGGACTTCAAAAAGTCCTTTGAAAATAACATCTGCACCTACATTTGTGGAACTAGGGAGCCCTGATAAAGATTAAAAGAAAGCCCAGAAAATTTCCTTTCGAAAGACGTATATAATGTTATAAGAAATTCAACTTTTGGATTTCAAAAATAAAAAAAAATAAAAAAAATATTTTTGATATAACGGTACATCTTTTATGAAGTCATTAGCTTCCCTTTTTTTGCTCTTTCCAAAATTGTTCTAACAACTCTTCTACTTATTATAGTTATTAAAACAAATGATTGAGATATTCATACTCAATTTTCATATAAGTTAAGTACAAAAAAAACCATTTTTTGCCCTTGCAAAATTCAGGGAAAACCAAATATAATAATACAAAAATCATCTCGGAAATGAGAGGTGATGTACATAATTTGAAAATGGAATAAAACAAAGTTATTAAAATTTACTGACAGTTTCTACAAAACAAAATTACATATCGTTAAATTGACAAATTGTTAAAGTATAACCTTGTAAAGTACAGGGTAAGCCAACTTGGACTGACTGATTTTATATAATATTTTTATTTTTAAAGTTTTTTATTTTATTTTTTTTTAAATGAAAGTATTAGTTATTAAATTATTTTTAAGCTAAATGTGAAAAATGATATCCTTTAAATGGCTTCCAGTTAGTAGTTAATTGCTCTTTTTAAGATATTTTGCATTATGTTGCGCAACGTTTCTGCGGCTCCAATATTGCAATTTCTGTCGGAATATTCTGCTTTAGTTCCTGAACGTTTTGTGGTTTGTTGACGTAAACCCATTTATCCAAGAAGCCCCACAAAAAAAAATAGGGGTCTTAAAATCTGCGGAACGAGGTAGCCACGCGAAATCAGAGCATTTTTGGAAATTATTCGGTCAACGAAAAATTTTCGCATATGTCACGATTATGGAAAAGTAGCGGACATGCGGAGCATGCGTCGTAGCGATAATCTGGAGGTGCCCAATTGAGTAAAACGTCAACGTAAAACGTTTTATAAAATTCTTTATTATCTGCAAAAAAAAAAAATTAAAAGCTTTAAAAATAAAAAATTATAAGCATTTCAAATCAGTCAGTCCAAGTTGGCCCACCCTGTATTTAGACAGAAATAAATTAAAAGTTTTGGTTATATATGTACAAAAAAATATTAAATATTATTATATTTAAATAATATTATTTTTTAGTTAAGAAAGATAAACAGTTAATTAATACTCATGAAACTGTATCAGGGATTCTTGAAAATTGTTCTAATTTACCACGCAATTTTGCTGTTATCTGTTGCAAAATGGCTATTGTAAAAACAACACGCGTTCATTTCATACTGTGTTCACCAAAATTGTTATTAAATATTTTGGCAATTTAAAATATTTTATTTTTATGTAGATAGATATATAGATATATACGAGTAACTAGGTAATTAATTTTTAACCGATTTAATATTTTTTGTTCAATATGTAACTTTTGTTCAATTACTTATTCAAAATAAGTAAGTTTTTATATATCATAACAATTTTACTAAACTATTAATTATTTTGATTGCTTTTTATTTATTTTGCGTGAATTACAATTCGTGAAGAAACTAAACTTTTATAGAAAATGTTGGAATAGTTAGTTTTTATGGCCGTTTCCATTTTTGGTTAAATTTGTTTTCTCGTTGTAAAGCTTTTGCTCTCCTAGAGGTTAATAATCTGGTTAATATCCATAAAGCATACATTTGATCTAAGATAGAGTACAATTCACACATTTGGGCTGGCGCTTCATAAAATTCACTGAGTTACCTCGACGAAGTTCAAAATCAGTCCCCTAATAATCGCCCTAATAATCGTAAATCCTTACCCCTAATAGACGATCCTACCGTTCAAGTAAATCTTACAAATTTCTCTTAATATATTCGTTGAAATATTGAAGCATTATTTCTTTTTTATGAATATTTTGTGGGTAATGACCTTGTTGTATTGAATTAAAATCAATAATGCCTTAACTCAAACAATTCTAACATAACACAAGAGAAGCTGTAAGTAACGATTTGTTGTGAGAAGTTCTAAAATGTGGAATATGGTTCCTTCGATTTTGTCGGTCAAGTAATTCAATTCAAGTAATTAATTCGTTTCGGATCTACTCTCCCTCCTATTATCCTATTTTTCTTTCCTGTCAAACCTATAGTATTGCTGTACAAAGGGATCCTATCTTAAAGTTTGGCTAGAGTACGTAAAAAAAAGCATTTTTTTAAGGAGAAGAAACGAAAAAGTGTGTAAAAGAAAAATGAAATTGCAACGGACAACTGCCTGCCAAACAAAACAGCCTGAACAAGCTCATTATGCAATATTTAGGCATAGTTCTCTTAAAATTTTAAAAATTGAAATAGAACCTATTCTAAAACTTTTTCTTTTCTCTGCCAGTCAAACCTACACTAATTTTATACAGAGGAAACTTGTACTAAATTTTTGCTGGTGCGTACTGCGCTCGAAGTGAGAAAAGATGGAGTGAGATGCCATCCCGGCGCTTCTTAATACTTCTAAGGTCATCCCACCACTTCTTATAGGAAAAAATGCGTTCCGGAACAAAAAAAATTATATTTTCTTACAATATCATTTTAACTACACAATCTTTTTTAATGTTAAATATTTTTCTTTGTCAATTTAAAAAATGTTTGAATTTTATTAGTGAATTTGTATTATAAAAAAAAACAGTCTAAAATTTCAAAAAGTAACGTATGAATAAAAAATATTTGCAAATGAGTTAAGTGGCTAAGCAGGCCATTTACTTTTTGTTAAATGTTTTTTGTAGATTTTCGTAAGTTTCAAGTTTTATTCGATTTTAAATTTCGCGTTTACATGGTACTATAAAACAACTATAGATTACTTAATTTTTTTTTTATTTTCGGATGTATTCATGTAATAATTAACCATTGCAAATGATTGCTTGAATTAACTTAATGTTTTTGTTTTATTTTTGTCACTTCGACCACTTTACAAAAAAAGGAGCACATTTTTTTTAAAGGAGAAGAATGAAAAATTGGAATGAAGAAAGTTAAAGTTTAAACAAACGACTGTCTGTTCAACAAATCAGCTTGAACATTTCCAGTACGCTATATTTCGGCCTAATTCTCGTAACATTTTAAAAATTAAAATAGATCCCCTCCAGTTTAAATACCTACTTAACTATTTTCTACAACCCTAAAGTTTTGATATATTTTTTTTTTGATTTTATATTACGCTAAAGTTTTTAGATCCATTACGATGATGATGTATGATATTTGTAAAATAAACATTTATAAATTAATGCAATTTCAAATATCAAGCAACTTTTTAAAAAAACCAAAAAGCTATTACATATACATACATAATATATATATATATATACATATATATAAATTCCAAAAAAAAAAATCTTTGTTTTCAAAAAATGTTATTAAAAAATTTTATTATTAGCATTAGCAAACATTTGTGTAAACAAGGAATGCAAATAGTTTTTCTGTTCACTTTTTTAAAAAATTTTTCTAAAATATCTTTTTAACAAAGCAATAAAATAAAACTTCTCATTTCTCTTTATTCATCTTTTCTACTTTTAGAAAAAAAAAACACAAATTTTAAATTTAAAAAAAGAAGTAAAAAGTGTTATATGGAACAGTTTTTGTCCAAAATCAAATACTAAACTTTCATTTCCTTCCATAGTTTCGAGCAATAAATTACCCTTTCCCATACTGAATTAAAATTATCCCCTCTTCATCATTAAACTGGAAAAAATTTGTAGAATAAATGTAATTTTTTTTTTTTTTTTTGAAAATTAAATATGTGTTTGCTTCACAATTTTTCCTTTTTTTTTTTTCATAATAAAACAGAAAAAAAATATTTATTTATTTTTAAAACTCGACCATAACATTATAATAAATTACATTACCTACTATCATTTCTATTTTTTTTTCCTTTTTTAACCTTACGTTCTAAGCTTCCTTTAGATATTTTTAAGTAATATAGTGTCCTTCGGTTTATTACGAGGTAAAGTTGAAAAATGTTAAATTTTTTTTAAAATTAAAATATAACATAAAATTATTTTATTCGTGGATACAATAACGATCTTATAAGCAATCATGCCATTCGATTAGAGTTTACCTCTTTCGAAGCTTTAAAAATAAGAAATTATAAGTAAATGCCGCGCGTATATTTTGCTCCTGAGACTACTTTAACTTTTAACAGAAATAGATCTTTACAGGGGTTTTTCTTAAATGATCTGAGCGTTCTAAGATATCAATTTTGTCTCAAAATGGGTGAATGAAAAGAAAATTATCCATAGTTGTTGTTATTCAAAAAGAAAGCCGTTATTACATGCTTATCTAGTAATAAGCTGCTTAAAATAAAAATGCTCTTGCTTAACTCTTAAAATATCTTGTTTAGATATTTGGTTAGAATAGAAACATTCCAAAGTACAATGTATCCATGACAAAGAATTCAAGATTTTTTTCTTAATATTATAATCAACTCTCGTTTTTTTTTTAGAATACTTCCATTCGACTTATATTAATGTTATTATTATAAATGTATTTGGTTTTGGGTTCAGTTCACATACTACACAAATTTATGATCATATCTATATATAATACATACCTTCTTCTACCACTTATACACAAGTAAAACATTAGACTGGATCTATTTCATAATTTATGAAAAAAGTACCTATAAAATGCATTCAACATACAAAACAAAAAAAAAAAACAAAATAACATTTTCCATATTTACTCACATTTCATTACACCATATGCATTCTAAACAACTCCCATATACCACTTCACAACATAACTATGTCATTCTTGGTCTCATTCTTTCCTATTATAAAAATTCACCTAGATCCACATACATACATATATTTTTTAATATTAATATCTATTGTATACTTAATACTTATGATGTCTTGTAGTTTGCTATTAAGAATTACAGTGTAACCAACACCAGAAAATTTGTTTTGTACAAACTCTTTGAAAAATCACTTTTACTTTATTCATGTAGTTATGATGATTATTTTATTGTTTGTTTGTTTTACATGTTCTTGAAAAAAAAAAGGAAAAGGAAAATTCTTCTTTCTGATTTACTGGATTTAGATTTAAATAAATATTAAAAAGTTTTCTAGAGAAAACTTTTATTAATTTTTTTTATTTTTATTTTTTTTTTAGAAATCAGAACTAAAATCAATAAAAATAATTTGTAAAATTTGTGCAACTTGGCATTTTTAGAACTCTTAGATTTTTAATTATAATAATAATAGGTCAAATATTACTTATCTTAGTATATTTGAATTTAGAAAAGTTATTCAAGATTAATAAGAAGTCTAAATTAACTTGTATATAAATAATTATTTTTGGGAAGCTTGTATAAAACCTAATGTTTCTAAAGTTATAACTAAGATTCATTAACCATAAATTAAGGATCAGATTTATATTATTATATTAAAAGGGGATGAGTGTCTGAAATAAGGTGAGAGAGTTAATAATAATAAGTTATTTATAGTGATAGTGATAATTGCAAACTATTTTTTCGCCGATTATCACTTCACAAAGGAGAATTGGTCTTCTATTTAACATCTTCATCTCACACTGTTTCTTGCTGCTGTTTTTCTCTCATTTGAGGTTGATGTGATTTAATTCAGTTATTATGGTGTGTCTATATGTATTATGTGACCGCCCGTGTCTTCTTTCTTCTTATGTTGTGTGGAAGTCCGCGTCTTCTCCGTTCTTCGGGATTGCACTCAGCGATTAGTGCAGAATTGAATACCATTAGATTGTGATAACTATTAGAATAATATACAAAAGGATATAATTTAAAAGTTGATATAATCCAAATCTCTCGTTAAATAACTATAATATATCTATTTTAATATATACATATAAATAGTTAAATAACTATGATATATAAATTTAACCTTCATCTTTTCGATGACTTTCGAATTCTAGTATATTATTAACAAAGAATTCCAGTATAAAAAAGAATTACATTAGAAGAAGATTTGCCTGTATCCAAATGAAAAATCATCAGTTCAATTACTCAGTTCTCTCAACTCTTTATATAGTTTTTATTGATAATTCTTCAATTTTTTTTTATCAAATCTTTCTTTAAGAATTTTACTAAGCAGCTTTCATACAATATACTTAAGTAAGAAAATATAAACATTTAAAATGATTATATTTTGCATTCATAACATAATTATTTTTTTCCCAAAGTATCATTGAAAAAGAAAAACAAAAACTATGATAAAATAAAAGTTTAAAATAAAGGAGACAAAATGAAAAGTTTTTTACTACTTATAATAGACTGATTCAAACGAAGATAAAAACATTTAAAGAACTATTCTGTTCATTTTTCTTAATTTGTTTCTTTTTTGTATTTCTGGAATAATGAGGTTAAAGTCATATCAATCATGTGATTTACTCATACCAATATTTATACTTCATCCTTTTACTTATATAATATATACTAAAACAAAAAAGAAAAATTATGAAAAAAGGACTTTTAAATAAACCAGAGTATTTTGAATAATTGTTTGCATAACTTATATTGTATTGCAACATATGGGTTTTTGTTAAAAACCTTTTGATCTTTTTTTTTCGTGAAGTTTAGATAATTGTCCTGTAGGATTAATATATGACATTTTTATGTAAAACTTTAAATAAGATTGATTGAATTCTTTTCATTTTTTTATTCGTTTTATGACATAAACGTTTTAAAGTTTTTAGGTAAATTATTTAATAATATGACTTTTTCGAATATTTTAATTTTTCATTTTTTTTAACATTAGCTTCTCTGGAAAACATACATTACATTCAATATTTTTATAATAGCTTTAATCAAACCATTCATTCTCTTAACCATCTTTAACTAAAGCAGAATTAAATTTTTATGTCTACCAAATAAAGATGTTATTTTGTTAAATCTCATCTACCAATTTTAACTTTAGACATCGAAATTTTTTGGATTAAGTAATAGGTTTTATTTTAGTTATTCAGTTTATTATACTTGCATACATATAACACATAAAAAATCCTTAAAGATGAAATTAAAAATTAAATTTTTCAAAAAAAAATGCCCACCTGATATTCGGCATTTTCTAACAGCTTATTTTATAAATAAATGTAAACTTATATAATAAACGACATAAACGACATCATAAGATGTTATAACAAAACAATGATGACAAATGAAGGATCGTTTTTTTTTTTTTCTTTTTTGTCGTTTAAACTGATGTCCTTGTTACATTGTATATAAATATAAACCTAATTCTCATATAATACGTATAAAATGATTTAGTGTTTGTGTAAAATGTTCAAATATTATTTTTAAGTAAAAAAAAAAAACATTGCCACCACTATCCGTAAATATTTTTTTATTTTTATTTATATGGTTCCGGTATTAAAACAGTTTCCTTAAACATTTTTTAAGAACTGGAGTTACAATGTACATTTTATACTAAAAATTTAGATGATTAGAACTATTTCCTCTATAGAGTATAGAATTATTTTTATAGCATCGTTTCGAAAGAAATATAAATTATGAATCATTTAAATATGCGACATTTTAGTCAATTGAACATTACCTCACTTTTTTATCAAATAAAAAAAATTTTTTAATTTTTTTACAACAAAATAAAATTGGTTTTCTACCATTTCTACCATACTATTATAGATAAATATTATGCACCTTATCTTTTCAAATATAGTTTGACAGTTTGAGATACGTCTTGTCATTTGATTGTAACAAAAGAAATATTATTGTGATGAAAATTTTCGGAAATGATGATGGAAATGAAAATTTATTTTAGTTTAGTTGAATATAACAATGAGTAAATAAGAATAAATCTTTTTTCTAAATTTAAAAAAAAAAAAAAAAAACAATAAGTTGTCATAAGAACTGAACTATAGTTACACATATTTTTTATGATTACATATTAATTTTTTTTTTTTTTTTTACCATTTAATCAGAATTCTATAAAGTATAAGGATATATACAAGGGTTTTCATAATCAAAAAACTTACATATATAGAATTATTTTTAAAAAAAAAAATGCCTCAGTTTTTATAAAGAAAAATAATGGAAAGACATTAATTTAATTACTGTTATAATAAATATAGAAAAAAGGAAATAAAATAACAAATGAATTAAACATGAAATTGATTTTAATTTCATTTTAATTTTATTATTAAAAAAAAATAATAACAAATTTTTAAAATAAAAATAATTGACTACAAGAAAACAAGACAATTTTTTTAAGACATGATATTTTAATTAACCCAATTTTTTTCCTTTAGAGAGAGAAAAACAATAAATTAATTAAATAAAATTTGAAATTTGCCACAAATGATTGTGATTTGAAAATTGTACAATTTTTTAAATTTAAAACTTAAATTAAATTTTAGAAAGCGTGATAAATAAAATTTATTAGTTTAATTTAAAATAAAATAAATGAATGAGCAAAATAATGTCTAGATAAATTAATGAACATCTAGATGTCGATTGTTAAACTTAAAAAACCAAAAGAAAACCGTTAAGTAAACCCGAAAAAGGTCTTTATTATAATATATATTTATAGTAGTTATTTCTACTTTTGTTTTACTTTAAAAAATATTATCTTTAATTTTATGTTAATATTTTAATATTAAGTTTAAAATTTTAATTAAAATACTCCTACTAAAATTATTGATATATTTAATTATACTGATTTATTTTCTCTTTTACATCCATTTTTGCCGCAAAAATTTAAGCACATAATTCTATATTTCTTTTTGGGCATTTAAATATTAAGTATAAATGTTAATTAAAAGTTTCTAATAATTAAAAAATTACAATCAAAAAATACAAGTTAAATTACAACTTATTGAAATTTTAACAGCAAAAAAATGTTTTTTTCTGCAACAATCTGTTACATATAAAAATAATTCTACAGTTGTTAAAAAAAAAAAAAAAATCAGTGAATTAATAAACAATTTTTTCATTTATTAAATATTTATAGCGCCATATGGCGCCATTAATGCTGAAGTTAAATGGATCATTAAAATAAATTAACTTTCTTTTCTTCAAATAGATTTTAGCATAATAAACAGGAAACAATAAATTTTTATTAATGAAAAAGAAACAAAAATTATTTAACTCAACAACAAAATAAATAATAATTCTTTTTTGTTTTAAAAATGAAAAAAATACAATAGAAGTTGTATAAAAACAAGCTTTTTAAATGATTCATTCTGATATTAAAATAAATATAAATTGTGTCATATAAGTTCATATGTTTAACATTAATATTTGTCATCATCATATAAGTTCATATGTTTTTAACATTTTCAATGATTGAATTTTAAAAAGTTAAGAAAAACTAACCTGCCTAAAGTATATACATATCATTTCTTTACTTTGCTTCATGTTTTCTAAAATATTTCAGAAATCATCTCTTTCATATACTATTTATATCACCACTTGTTCGAGCTTCATTAGAATTTGAAATCTTATTCGGTTTTATTATAGTATTGACTTTCATATAGGTATGTAAATACTTACTTATACACTTTTATTTTATTTTCGTTCTAGTTACAACTAAATGGATTAAATATGTCATAAAAAGTCATGAAATGAAGAAACACATAAATATGTAGTTAATTGATAACTGTTTAACTATAATTATTACCATTTTAAGCAAATAAATATTTTAAGTACCTATAATAAAATTCATAAAGTGAATAAATTTAATATTTTTTGGACAATGTGTAATTTTAATAAACCATGATTATATATATAAAAATATAATAAAAATCTAAAGTTAACCACCTACTCTGCAAAATACGTATTTAAAATATAAATAATTTTTAATACAATCGGTGGTAGTTAATTTGATTTGTTGTCTAAAATAAAATTTAAATGTCAATTTTACGCCAAGAAATATGCTACAAAAAATTTATCACTTGAATTACTAATTCATTGATTAGGGTCTCGTTGCCGTAGTGATTAACCACGTGGCTTATTAACCGAGTGTTAAGTACTAATGCATTATTTGTTTAAAGCAAACAAAGACAATATATACAATATTTACTTCTTTTGTCTATGGCACATGCCACTACATAACTTATTCATTATACAGTGGAACTTCCTTAACTCGAATTCGCAAGTGTAATGAAAATTTCTTCGAGTTAGGAAGATAGAAACAAGATAGATAGATAGAAACAAAATCAATAGAACTCCTTCATTTAATTAAAAAAGTTCAATTATATTCTAATAACGTTTATTTCTTATACATATGTATATTAAACAAAAATATTGAAAAACTTAAACAAAAAATTCATATAACAGTTAAAAATTAAATTTTTAAATACCTTGAATAACTATACATTTTTTACTTTTTATAAGTATATTTTCGCAAGTTTAATTTAAATAAATAATATTTTAACTCTTTTTAAAGTTGCGTAAATTTTTTAAATTTTTGTAAAAAAATTTGTAATTGTTTGTTTAGTTATTACTTACTATCCGAGTCATATTTTCTATGTTATTTTTGTTATCTATGTTATTTTTTCTTTTTTTTTAAGAAAAATATCCATTTCTATAATATTTAGTAAGTTTCTGATTTCTGTTATGAAATATAATTAGCTAAGTCTGCCGAATTTTATATTAATAAAAAAATTCGAATATTTTATGTTATATCAAAAATGCAGCTTAAAAAATCAAAATTCCAACCTAAATAAACAAAACTAATTTAAAGTCTGCTGCGAAGCTTTTACCAGCTTTTATAATAGTGAAAACAAAATCAAGAATAAAATCGGCCTATTATTTCTTTCTTATAAATATAAGGCTTACTATAAACTTTGCTCTTTTTACTTTCAAGTCTTTTAATTTTATTAAGAGTATTTTTATTTTTTTCAAAACAAAGAGTCATTTGAAAACTGCCAACAGGAGATTAATAATTTATTTTTAACTTACCGCTGCGACCAGTTCATAATGGATGTGGCGGTCAAATTTAAAAATTAAAAATTTGCTGAATTTATTTTTATTGAAAATGTGTGTTTTTTAAGTATGTACTTTTCCTTTTTTGACTGTACTCACTTTTAATGAACGGTTTGTGTCTCTTATAATAATTCTAGTGGAAAATTTGTGTCTCTGGTAATAAAATTTTAACTTATTAAATAAATATACAGAAATATCATCATTGCCATTTTAGTCTACATTCAGTGTGAGTGTTTTATTATAGATAGAAAATTTATCTAATATATAAGGAAGAAATTCTGTTTGTTTGTTTGTTTGTTTCGCACGGATTCACGTAAAAACCACCAGTCCGATTGCAACCAAATTTTGCAGGAATATTTCTACGACCCCGGAAGGAATTATAGGCTATATCGCGTTTCGGTTCATTAACCCATTGCGGCCCGAGAGCGTTTTAAAGCATTTTAGTTTTTTCGTTGTTCTGCCTAAATGGTTTGACCGATTGAGTTGAAAATTTGCACAAATGTTCTTCTCACCTTTAGCGGTGTACCCAAGAAATTGGGTTGCCAAATGTCACACGGGTTCGGCCCGGCAGGCTTCCAAAAAATTTTTTGTTTCCGATTTATGTCCAATTTTGTATGGCGGTTTTATGGTCGAAAAAAAACCCTGAGACAAATTTTTGTAAAGTTCCGGTAACCCGTTTGGGCACGAGAGCCGAACGAAGTTCATTAAATTTTATTGCTGTCCTGCTTAAACGGTTTCATAAATTGATTTGAAAACTTGCAAAACTGTTGCTTTTTAGCAGAAAAGCTTACTAGGTTAATTTGGTTAAGATCCATTAACCCGTTTCGGCACCAGGGCTCAGTGAAATTTCTTAATTTACCTTAATGTCGCGCTTAAACGGTTTGACCAATTGAGTTGTAAATTTACAAAAGTGTAGTTCTTCACCCCAGAAGCTCACTCAGTTGATTTGGTTACGATCCGTTAACCCGTTTCGGCACCACGGCCCAATGAAGTTTCTTAATGTCTTTGTTGGCGCTTAAACGGTTTGACCAACTGAGTTGAAAATTCACAAAAGCTCCAGCTCTTTACCATAGAAGCTTACTGAGTTGATTTGGTTACGATACATTAACCCATTTCAGCATCAAGCTTCAATGAAGTTTTTAAATTTTTTTTATTGTCGCGCTTAAACGTTTTGACCAATTGAGTTGAAAAATTGCAAAATTGTTACTCTTTAGCATAGAAGCTTACTGAGTTGACTTGGTTACAATACATTAACCCGTTTCGGCACCAGGGCTCAATGATATTTTTCAATTTCTTTGTTGTCGCACTTAAAACGTTTGACCAATTGAGTTGAAAAATTACAAAAGTGTAGCTCTTCAGCCCAGAAGCCCAGTCAGTTGATTTGGTTACGATCCGCTAACCTGTTTCGGCACCACGGCCCAATGAAGTTTCTTAATGTCTTTGTTGTCGCGCTTAAACGGTTTGACCAACTGAGTTGAAAATTCACAAAAGCTCTAGCTCTTTACTATAAAAGCTTACTGAGTTGATTTGGTTACGATACATTAACCCATTTCAGCATCAAGCCTCAATGAAGTTTTTCATTTTTTGTTGTCGTGCTTAAATTGTTTGACCAATTGAACATTGGCACAATTATTGCACTTTAAGACAGAAGCTCATTTAATTAATTCTGCGGTGATACATTAACCCATTTCAGTACGATAGACTTTCAAAAAAAATATTTTGTTTCTAATTTTTATCTAATTTGACAGGATGAATTTACGATTCTAAATAAAGCCTGTGACAAATTTTTGTTAACGTTCGTTAGCCCATTTCCGCACGAATACCTATTAAAAATACTCTGCTCAATTTTTGGTATTGTTATTATTATTAAAAAGATATTTCCAATACTCTTTACTTTTATCTACACTGTTTTTAATATTCCATAAAAACCTTTCAATGCAAATTTCTAATACTTATATAAAAATAATTAAAATAACCTTATTAAGTAACTTAAGAATACTGTGTTTAAGTCTTAACAACATAACATTTTCGGCCGTTGTTAAAAAACAGAAACAATCTCCTACATTAGACAATCATCATGTTATCATTCAGAAATGCATTATGTACTTACATGTGGTCTTTACATGTGGTTTACCTATATAAGATGCATGTGTATAACATGTTTCCCATAAAATATCATTAAAATATGTACATATAGTATGTATAATATCCGTATATTTAAAAATACTATAAACTTAATCAATTAAATTAGAAAACATATTCACATTTCTGTACATCATTTAATCAAAAATGAGTAGGTACATACATATTTAAAGAACAGAAAACTTTACATTCTAATCCATATACAATTTTTACACATATTTTTAGCCAATCAATTTGAAAACATAATTAGAAAAAGTAAATTTGACAAAATTCTGGTAGATTTATAAAGGTAAAAAACAATCATGTATTTTTTATATTGAAAATATGTTAAACAGAACCTGAGATGTATGCATTTAAAAAGAAGTTTTTCAAAATTTGAAGAGCTGTCGGTGCTGTAGAATCTCCAGCTGTGAGGGTACATAAAAAAGTTGTTCTTCAACATTACTCTTTTAAGAGACCTATGCATAGTTAATATTTCATTGCTCCTTATTAAACAGTATATAAGTTTTGTAAACAAACGCAGGGATAGAGCGAACCTAATAGCAAATTTTTCAAAATGTGCTTAAAAGGATAATTCACAAAAACATGAAGTGACATTACTTACGAAAAACAATGTATTACATTATGGACTATGGTCTTTTATAATTGAAATGCGATTTTATGTTTCGATATTAACGAATATATTGTGAAAACTCATTTCGCCGTAATTGCGTACTCAATAGATTATTGATTCCTTTAAAGATTTTTTGTAATACAAATAGAATATTAACTACCAGCATCTTTAAATGCATAGTAATAAGTAAACTATAAATTAAATTAAGCAGAAACAAATGTTAATAATTTTTATTTCATAAAACCAATAAAATACTCCGGGCAACGCCGGGTACTCTGCTAGTTTTTTTACATGTTGACAAGGTCTCGCCAACATCTTGTGTATAGATAATCAAACTAATGCATATGTAAGTATGTATACATACATAAAACTATATCAATTGACATTTACATAATTTTATTCGGTTGCAGTTGTGAATTTGTTCGTTAAATTATTAAATTCGTTAAGAATATACACGTATTCTAGCAACAAAATAAAAAAAATATTAATTTTGTAGTAAAAAATTCCTAAATTTTTCGAGTTAGAGAAATTTATGATACCATAGGTATAGTTTTTTATTTCGGCTTATGGAGAATTTCGAGTTAGGAAAGTTCCAGTTATGGAGTTTTTTTTAAAACATAATTACTTGAAGGTTCAAGGGAAAGCGAATGTAGTTCGAGTTACAGAAGATTTCGACTTATACCTAGAAGTTCGAGTTAGAGAAGTTCCACTGTATTTTCTTTTTAAATATTTAAAGCATTTAAAGCATTTTTTGTTGTATCGTTTTTTTTTTTATCATAAATTAAAAAAAAAAAATCAAACAAAAAACGATTTAATCAAAATACAATATAACAAAAATGATCAACCTACGGTCATAAATTTGTTAAAAAAATCACAAAAAAAAATTTTTTTTTTGGTGGATAAAAATAGATTTTTAATGAAAAGAAAAAATTATTTAATATTATTTATTTCCATGTTCTACTATCTTTTTCTGCTACTGATTTCTTTTTCTTTTTTTTTCATACATATTTATTAATCGTATTTAGTTTATGGTATTATCAGAGACTACATAGAGATGTCCAAATGGCAACAAAAAAGTTTAGATGTCGCTACAATATCGATTTTGAAATTTAGTCTCATTTTTCAACTTTTTTTTTTAAAGTTTCTTAAAGCAAGTTTTGGTCTCGGATATTTTTTTTTTTCATATATGTACATAAATGAACTTTCGTATGATTGGTATGGACGATAGAAATAACAAGTAACATGCATATATGAATATGATCATATGATATCAAATGACATATTATGATATACATAATCTGATCAGTATCTAATATAATTTTTATATTATATATGCATTATGCCATATTATGCATTTATATTACTTGAACCAGCTTGCCTACATGCTTATTAAATTGTGAAAGTGTGTGTGAATCAAAATTAAATATAAATAGAAATACACATAAATACTATCGGCACTTTTTATATATGTATAAATCAAAAATCAATACATATTTATATTTATATTTTGTTTTGTGTAAATGTAATTATGTTCCAATTTGATATGATTTGATAATTTTTATGAATATGTACAGTATCCAGCAAATGTCATGCCACTTTTCTAATTGGTATAATTTTTAATTAAAAAAATGTTTAGAAGAATTTTAAAGCATTATTTTTTATTTCAGTTATTTTTATTTGATAGGTATATTATATTATCTTCAAAAAATACCCACATATATATGTAGGTATACTGTTATCAATATAACAATATGAGTCATGAGATCAAAAAATAAAATAAAATCATAATACAAAAAATTTTGTTACTTTGTTTGTTTTTCCCTGAAGTTATAAAGTTAAAAATATTATTAGAAAAAATTCGAACGCCTATATTATTTTATTGCTTTTCTATATATATTTTTTTAAATTACCATTACTTTTGCTGGATACTGTATATTAAATCAGTTAAATTTAGTTAAATAAATAATGCAGTTAAATCAGATGATTTTCATAAAATAGATAACATTCATCCCATCTGATACCATATAATATACGATATACCATTTGATACATTCAAAAAATTGTGCCTGTAGTAGTGAAATACTGAATGCATATGAATGATAACCTTGAAATGTTTTTTCTTGTTGTTTTTAGAAAAGTCAACATTATAAAATAATCTATTTTTATTTAATTTTTTTCTATATGAAATATTTAGCTAAATGTTCCATATTTTTTGTAAAGTGATATTTAGAATGTCTTCTTTATCATATTGAAAATTTACGTTTCTACTCGACATATTAAATATATATTTTCTCAAATACATTTTCCCATTTTTGCCTTATTTTTCTATTTTAAAAGTTATTTTGTCATCGCTTTGCTTTAAAAAGTTTAATAATCACAAGGATAAAAAAATTTTGAAAATGCATAAAATATATGAATGATCATTTTACACCAGATTTTACAGAAGATTCTGGTTTTCGCTAAATTCTTTTAGCTATGACACAAACTAAATATTTCTGTGCTTTAAGATTTTTAAAACTAGCCAGTTTTAGCTGGCCCGTTTGAAAAAAAATTAGTACAAATTTTTGTATGAATTTGTACATCTCTATGTAGTCTCTGGTATTATACTAACATCAGAGACTGCATACATACATACATATTATATTATTTCCTAATATTAAGTTTTTTTTTCAGTGCTACCGTCTACCAAGCAAACACAAAAATGATCTACAACAAATTTTATTTATAATTCTGTCGAAAATACAAAAAAAAAAAAAAAAGAAAACACTAAAAAATACATTCTCTCTTTGTTTTATTTTTTTACTGTCTTATTCATCGTTGTTAATTAACTATGAAAAGTTCTATATTTAGCACACAATTCTCTTATTCAGGCTGTTAACATATAATTTTTAATAGCATACCAAACAATATCAATATTTGACATTGAAATTAAAACAGAAGCAAAACAAAAAAAAAAAATTTAAATTCGTCTATCTTTAAAATTCCAACAATTTAATTTTTTTTTTTTGTTTTTTTTTTCAATTAATTCTGCAGATATGACAGCAATATGTACAATAAGTGACAGAAAATAATAATAATAATAACAAAAACATCAGAAAATAAAAAAAAAAAACACTGAATTAAAAGAAACGAATAATTGACAAAAAAAAAGTTTAAAAATTGTATGTATGTATGTATGTAGTTGTAACTGTAGGTATGTAATAAAATAAGTAATAACTACTAAACACTAAATACTACTCGTAATAGCTGTGCTAATAGTTAAATTATTTACTTAAAAGAACAATTTATTGAAACCAGCGTTTTGTTCTTATTAAACTTATGTATGTTTATGTAATTATATATAGGTATATAAGGTGAAAAGCTGTCTGTAATATTTTGCAAGTTAAACACCTTAATTTTTAACATCCATTTCATGATCCATATGAATTAAGTAAATATTTATAATATTGTAGACTAATTTGTAGATACTTTTTTATGCAAATATTGTTATTTGTATAAAATATGGTATATGTATATATGTATATATGTATGAAATATTTGTATCAATGTATGAAGCTTTAAAATATTCATAAAGTGTGGAATAAAAAATTATTGTACCTATTCATAAATAAAAAAAAAAAAAAATTTTTTTTTAATTTTATTCTATTTTTATTTCACCACTTCATTGGATTATCCCACACTCACTCATAAATCATACACATAATTCCTATAAGTAATTTAATTAATAGGAAATGGAATTTTAAGAAGAATCTTAAATGATAAATAAATAATTGAAATAACATACATATAAATAAATTAAATTCATGGAAGAAAATAAAAATAAATAGAAAAATTTAAATATTAAGAGTTGAATTAAGAGTTAAAAAGAAATTTGTACTTATTGATTATGTTTGCTGCACCACACAAACACTTTTAGCATAACTAATTAACGTTAGGAAGTATTCTTATGGTCTGGTGGTATATTAATATAAAGGAGTATTCTTAATATATTTGGAAAATTCTCACCTCCCTTAGAAAATAAAAATGAAAACTACCTTTTCCAATCAAATGAAGCAATACTTAAAAAGAAAATTTTCTATACTTAAAGTTTTAATTGAAAATTTAATATAAGTGTTTAAAAATAAAAATCGATCTAAATGGATAATATAAAGTAATTATCATTTTTTTAAAGGAAATTAGAGAAAGAATTTGAAAAAATGGTGAACACATAAATATTACATTTTATTCAGGAAATGAATTTTTATTCAAAAATAAAATACCTGAATGTTTATTAAATATGTACCTAACAATCAATTTAAGTTTTAAACTCCTAAACTTAAGCAAACGTTGTTAATTAACATTTTTTTCGTAGGTTTTGACAATCTTAAGCACTTAAGAACATTTCATGTAAATTTAGTATAAAGTATAGTAAGTAGGTTTTTAAAAAATAATTTCTACTTTCACCAGTAACACTTTCAGTTATTTCTGTTTAATCTATAGTTATTTGTAACCTTCAAAACTAATTAAATTAGTTCGTTTAAAACCAATACAAATGTATAAGTAAATATACATATGTATATAAATTGTTAAGTTATAATTATTATAATATTATGTAAATTAAGATTATCAATAGTTTATTCACCACATAAAATATGCAAAAATAAAATAAATATATGTAATTAAAATTTTTATTCTTGACCAATGTCAAGTTTATTTTTAATTGGCAATTAATTCTTTGTTTACATTTAAACAAAGGAGAAGAAAATGAAAAAACAAAAAAAAAATGGTTAATAAATAATAATTAAGTCCAAAGGTTTTTTTTAGTTTTAGAATATGTTTTTTTTTTTATTTATTTTTATCTTGTATAATAAATTTTATCCAATACATTATTTTCTAATTACAAGTATTATTTATTTATTTAAATGTGATATAAATATTACACCAAAGCTCTTGGTTTATTTAATTTTTAGTTAATTTATTAATTTTTATTAAAATTAAAATTTTGTTTTTTCATAAAATATTATTAAATTATCAATTTATAAGAATTATCATGCAGTCAACTTTTATTTAACACCAGCTTTAGTAAAAAATTGGACAAAATTCAAAGAAAAGCAATTTTGTCTACTTTGATTTCATTTTTGGCACATTTTCAAAATAATTTTGAAAAAATATGCCTATTAGTTTCACTCTACCCAACTGTCTGTCCATCCGACCGTCTGGGTGTTTTGAAAACTTCCACAAAAGGGATGAAATTTAAAAAAAAAAAAGTTAAAAAAAAAAGGAATAAAATTTTAACTACGAGTAAACATCAACTTTTTCTATAGCCCCACCCGTTACGGAACCGCAGTCCCCTCAAATTCAAAAAAAAGCTATATTTAAGTTGTTATAACAGGTTTATCTTTAATCTGGAAACGCAAAGCGTTAACTACTTTTACATACTTTCGTTATTTTAATTTCTCGTAATGTGAAATTTTGGCAAAATTCCCCTTCTATCTTCCAAACGGATTTAGTTAGAAACTTGAAATTTTGAGAGAAGTTAAATCTTTGAAAATAAGTATGAATCATTTCAGAAAATATTTTTGTGTCCCGCCTCGTTTAGGAACTGTAAGAGATCAAAAACTGAATTTTCTCTATTTTTAAACACTTATAAGTTGAACACTTGTCCAAATTGTTTTGAAATAATATACAAAAATTAAAGATCCAATATTATATTTTTATTTCTGTTAATAACTTTTCCTAAAGTGTAAATTAATAGCTTTCATTGAAATGCATACGGAGAAAACGTTTCATTGAAAACTTAAATTTTTTCCGTATGGGCGATTATTGCAATCAGAGAAAATTATGTGTCAAATGGCAATTGACAATACTGAAGCCAAAATAAAAATAAAAGTACATAATTTAAATTGTGGTGAACGTTATTTCGATATTTGAAAAATAAAGTTTTATTATTTTAATTTATTTATTTATTATTGATAGAAATTGGTACTAATAAAGATTATAAAAATGTTATTTTATTTAATAAACAAAATAATAAAAATATTAAATTTAAGTGTAAACTGATTGAAATACAAAATCATAATGAAATATGTCAAGAATTGCATCAGAATTTTTTTCAATGACAAACTGAAATAGGAAGAAATGAAATATATGTCATTGGAACAATTTTGTTTCATTACGCAAAATTACTGAATTACTGATGAGTTGTTCAGGAAAATAATTACCATTTCCATCCGAAAATTTTACCATTACCATCCTAAAAACGATAAAATTGATTTTTTTTTAAATATTTATTTTAAAATTTAAAAATTCGTAGCTGAATTTATTCTTTAGAAATTATTTATCATTAAATCAACACTTTTGTTAAATTTTATATGTCTTTCCTGCAAAAAAATTAAAAATAAACATATTCCGGAAGCATCTCAGTAAAAGCTATAACTGGCGCCTAATAATAGGGTTACCTACCTTAAAATTGACGATAATGTGATTTGATTTTTGCCAATTTTTTCTAACAAATTTTTCTAACGATTTTTTTTAATTTTTATTCTAAATTTATTTTATTCAATATACTCACATATTATGTACTAATTACCTAAAACATATTATGTATTTTTTTTTTATATCCTATTTATAATATTTTTTTTTTCATATTTTGGAAATATGCTTCTTTGAAAGCTTTTTTTTTTTATTACTTAATTTTTTTTCTACTTTGGAGAACGAAATTTTTTATTATTAAATTTTGTTTTTAATTTCATTTAGAAACATTTTTTTTTGTTTTATTTCAATTATTATTCATTTAATATTATGTTGACAGAACGACAGACGCCTACCGGCCTACCAAATCAAATGCCAACTCAAAATAGTTTTCTTATGATATTTTGTTTTTATTTTTCTTTCTTTTTTTTTCTAGTTTATAGTCAATAATAAATAAATATTGAAATAAACATTTAAAATTTTTTTTTTTATTTAAGTAAATAAACTTTTAACGGCATTAATATAAGTTTACCGATATTTATATGCATATAAATAAATATTTGTCCATGAATAAAATTATGTTAAAAAAAAATAAACTACGGGTAAACATATTATGATGTTTAGAATAGTATTATCTGGTATTATTAAACAAATGTTTATTTATTATTTTTGTTTTTTATCGAGTTTTTTTTATCTTATTTTATTTTTACCCTTTTTACCTTCCCCTTTTTCCCTTTCCACAATTTAATATTGTAGGGTAAAAACTATCCATCTTCCACAAATCCTCAAATTTATTCAGATGTTTTTTATACCAACTTTTAAACAACCTGCCACCTTAATAGATACTTATTCCTACTTGTAGATAGTATTAATGTGCCTCTCCTAATCTGTGATTTTAGGGAATTTTTAGGCATTTACCTTATTAAGTTGAGTTAACTCAGGACTTTCATTTTAGTTCAGTTCTTTATAATACATATATATTTTACCAAATATACACACTGGATACCAACATTCTTTATTTTTATTCTAACACTTTATTATTTATTTTATTTTGTTTTTGTAGTTATCGTACGATTAAATTTCGATATTTATGATATCTTAAGTTTATAATAGATGTATGTATGTATATTATATGATCTGATCAAAATCTATAGATATGAAGAAATGTCGTCATTTGAATTGTCATTGTACTACCCACATAAAATAGAACGATTAAAATGAATAGTATGTATTTGTTTTTTTTTTCTTTTTACGTAGCTTTTAATAAAAGTTTAAAAACTAAAAATGTATACTTTTTTTTATAAGTATATTTTATTCCTAAATTTTAAATTCTATTTCTGGTTTACGCATGAAAATATTAAAAAAAAAGAAAAAAACATAATAAATTAAAATAAAAAGATAGAATTTCTTTTTGGCTAAAAAAAATAAATTGTTTTTTTTTCAAGGCATGTATTCATATTTCCGACATCGAATTTATTTAAAAAAATTTTAATTGTCTGATTTAAAAACAAATTTGAGCAAAAACCAATAACCCCAATCTTAGAAGAAATTAATTGTTTAAAAACTGTTACAAAATTTAAGTAACATATACATAACTGATGCTTTTCCTAAATTTTGACAAATTTGTTTTATTTTAGTATTTTTAGGATGGAGTGAAGATATACTTAAATAAATAATTCTGATAGGGAGACTTAGTTAATACATTGTATATATTTATCTTTTTTTTTTAAACATATTATCTTAAATAAGTACAAATTGAAAATATTATATTAACAAAAAGGATTATATGAGTTCAGTTAGTCAAAGTTAGAAATGTAATTATATTCAAATCCTGATTTTTATGTTATATCACGAGGTCATCAAATAATATCTTATAAATGCATTTTATTATCCAATTACATAATGCAATTCTTTAAAGATCTTTAATCTCTTAAGGAACTTAAGGTCAATGCAACCAATCACGCAGCCATGAAGTTGCAAAATGTCAAACAACGTAGCAAGTAGAATGTAAAGCTTTTTTCAACCGTAAGTTTGAATAGAATATAAACGTTGAAAAGTGCAGTATACGTAAAGTAAAAAATTAAAGTAAATAAAGTGTATAAAATATGTATGTAACTAAAGTACTAAAATAAAATTTATTATAAAATATTTTTATATAAATATATTTATTTCCAAATATTCACAATATCACAAGTTTACTCAGGTTTATACAAAATTCAAATAACAATACTAATTATGACAATTAATAATTAGCTGTCAAAGTTGAAATTCTGTATAGTTAAAACTTGATTAACTTTTGCGCGATGGCTACGATGACAATTTGATGGTTACTTAACAATATAGCAATGACAATTAATAATTAGCTGTTAATGTTGAAATTCTTTATTAAAGTTAAAAGTTAATCAACTTTTGCACGATGCATAAATATGTGTATTTTTAAAAAACTGTATTTTTAAATTGTCAAATTTTCCAAATTTAGAAAATTTATATATAGTATATGTATATACATATTATACATAATTTAAAAAGTTAACTACTTTCCAGTTTCAGAACAAAAACTAAAAATAATTTCAAATAACATAACCTTAAACCTCAAAAATTATATAAAAATATTTAATGTACTTAAATTTAAAGTTTTTTTACTAAGAAAAACAAAAATGTCCTGAAAAAGTTAAAATTTTTAGTTTTTTTATTTAATATTTTAAATACATTAAAATTTTAAAAGGTAAATTTATTCAATATGTACATAAGAAAGAATTTATATATTTATATATACTTAACCAACCTATAAAGACATTTATATCTAATAATTTCGTTCATTTCGATTATTCAATTTCAATGTCAGTTCATTAATTTTAAAATAATAAAAATTATTTTTAAAAACTTCATTTAATTAAGAAAATTAAAAATAATTATTTATCGTAATATAAGTATATAGATTTTAACCCAAATATACCAAAGATACCGCAAAACAGACCCATGTCCGTATTCCTAATTATGTATGTATAACACAAAGAAATTACTTGTATACTTTTTTTTATAATATTAAATCTATAGTACATAATCTATTAGAAAAAAAACTTTGTTTAAAAAAGTTATTCATATTTTTAGATTTCCTACAGAATTAAATTTTTATTTTTTAATTTATTTATAAAGCTTTGATATAATTATTAAATAATATATTAATTGTCTGAAAAATTGTTATAATAAAATTAATATATATCAAAAATAGGTAATAGTATCCAATACATTACAAACTATCTTTAGATTAAATATTTTATAAACCGTTTATATTATTATGTTTAATGTGTGAGCATCTCGAAATGCTATTTCTCAAAATTCAAAAGTTACAAAATCCCAAAAATTTCCAAAATTTAAAATCGTAATCCCAAAATTTCAAAATCTCTACACAAAATACCAAAATTGGAAATTTTCAATAAAAACAAAATAATAAATATGAAAATATTGTCAGTCATGGAATTTGTCAATTGTCAATTTATTGTTTGTCAAACAATAATTAGAGTTGGTTATACAACCAGGGTTTCAATCATTTTTTTTGCGTTGGTTTATGTGCGGTAGCCCAACTATTTTTGCATGTAAAAAAATTATTAGGAAGGATGCAAAATCAGGGTTTACGCTTTTACCAGAATTTATTATACAATATATTATATTTCGAATTTCGATTAAATATAATGTATCGTTCCAATGTTTTTTATTAAAGATTTTTTTTTTAAGATTTTCCCAAGTAGTGCTTCAATGCGCCAGAGTAAGATTTTGAAATTTGCGATTTTGTAATTTGAGATTTTGTGATAAGATGGAAATTTTTTCGGATATTGTAATTTTGAATTTCGTGTTGAAATTTTGAGAAATGAAACTTTCGAACCCAATCCGTTTAATAGATAGGCTGAATAGATATTTGAATCTTTTTAAACGTCTGTTAACTATAATTTCGAAATGAACATGTACCAAAATATAAAATTGATCACGCTTACCTTAAGATTCCGTATTTAACACTTATCAAAAGCAATATACATATATACATAATAAGTAACAGTTACAGTATATACTTTATAATACATAATATTATACATACTTTTTTTATTTTTTTAGAAAAAATATGATGAGAATGATCGAAAATAATGTACGCAATATACTTTAGCTCACTAAACATATAGCCCTCTTTTACATATATAATATGATATTTAGTTTTTATTGTTAAACATGGAAATTCCAATAATTTTCTTTTGATTTTCAATCGATCTAAGTTAATTTTTTTCTAAAAAAAAAACAAATTTATAAACTTTGGAGAATTTCATATGCCGTCTTAAAGTATCATTGCATAATTTAAAGAAAATCGGTAAATAGCGTTTTTGTTTTTTCAGAAAACAAACCCATAATAATTTTTTAATCTTCCTAAAAAAAAAAACATGCTTATTTTCTTTTTAATTTTTAACAACAACAACAACAATTATAACTAAAACGTAGGTACCTTTAATTTATTTATCCATATAAAAATTATTCCAAACAAACATACATAAATGTATTATAAAAAAATATGTCCTGTAAAATGTTATTTATTCAAGTTCACTGAATATTTAAAAAATAAAAATACAAGAAGTAAAGAAATAATTTTATCAAATATTTAATAACCTTAATGTTTATTCAAAAGTTTAATTTCTATATTTTATATCCAAGAAAAAATATCCAGAATCAATTAAGGTGGCTAATATGTTTTTTTTTTTTTTTTGTAGTTTTCTTATTTTGGTACAAAAGAAGTGTGGCCAAACTTATATATGTATATATTAAAATAAAGAAATAGTTAATTACCAAAACAAAATTTAAATTAAATTTTTATTTATTTAAGAAAACTTCTATTAATTTTCAAGTCTACAATTTTCTTTTACAAAGTAATTGACGCTATTTAGAGCGTGGACTACTGTCTATACACATGCCTCAGTCTGTCAAGAAAAAAGCGGATATATCTTGGAAGTTTCATTTCCAAGATTTGATGGAACTCTCGGACATGGATCTGAGAAGCTTTCATGGATCTCCTGCCAGAGTAGTGACACACAACTTATAGGAACTTAACACACCAACTCTTGTTGAATAAGTTCTCCATCGTTTTGAAGGTACAGTACTACACAGACCTCCTAAAGTTTAGTGATTATTGACGCGTTAGCTTAGTATTCATCAAAAATAAAATTTTATGAAATTTTTCAACCAACCTTTCATAGCATTTGGTAATACAATCGACGAATCTAAAATTTACAATTGAAAACAATAAGAAATTCGTTCAAAAATTTAACAAAACAAACAATTACCAATGTGCCAAAATAAACAAAATAATTTAAGAAAAAATATTATTTCCTGTAACTTTCATAAAAAAAAAAAAATAATGTTTAAAAAATCCCAAAAAAAGAAATTTACATTTTTTCCTTTAAATAATATTTTAATTTTGGAGCATATTTTTTTCCTCTTCATTGCTCTGTGTTTTTTTTTTTTGTTTATTCCTAATAGGCACATACTGTATCTGTATGTACGTATATAGGTAGGTATCTAAAACAATAATTTATTTTGTTGTAATTTATTTAATTGAAAAAATACAAAAGTTTTATTTCTGAAAAAATTCTAAACCTTGAAATTTCTATCTTTTTTCTTTAATAGGAAATTAAAAAATTGAGAAATAAAATCGAAATTAGAAAAATTTTAAAGATTATTCTTTGTTTCATAACGGCATCTGGAATTGAAATAATTTTTGGTTTATCGTTTTAAAAGCAAATCAATTTTATTAATTAAATTATAAAATTATATTCATATTTTGAGAATAATATTTCTAATATTTCTATATTTCTATGTTATTGGTAATTTATTATAGATTTTTAATTGTTTTATAAAAATATTAATTCATTGTGCGGATTTAACTTTCTTTAATTTTCATAATTCATTTAAAACAATGAAATTATAAAATATTAAAAAAGTATGGTACTTACTGTCCATAATAATCAGCTTTCATCGAATTACTCGGCGTTGTTCAGGAAAATGGCAAATTGTTTTTTTTTTCTACTTTTTTAAAAACACTTTATTGACGTTTATTTTTGAAGTTTTCTAACTATTTTAATTGGACTTAATTTGATTTACTTATTTACCTACCTATTTAATTAAAAAACCTATATATGTATATAAATATGTACATATAACTTCAGCACCAGCAAAATTTTAGTAGACCTAAAATCATATTTTTTGTTCAATAATTTAAAAATCTGATGAAAAGCTATCAGGCACCATAAAAATAAAAAATTATTTCTTATGCTGTCGAAACACGGCGGACTAGGTTATAAACTTGGTACGCGGACAGATTTTAGAACCATACCATACACTTATCCAACCTATCATCCAACCATTATGTAATTATGTAATTTATATTTTTATTATTTTTTCAAATTAAAAAATCTCAATGTTAAAATGACATTTAAGTTGTACAACTTGCCCATACACGATACAAATCAAACACAAACCAAAGACTGCGCCCACAAAAATTAAAATTTTTTGATATTCATCCAACAAACTTTCCAACCATCAAAATGGTTTTACAACTTGCCCATACACGATAAAACTTATCAAGTCCGCGGACCTGTTCTAAAACCTGGTCCGCCGTGTATGGGCAGCATTAGAGTAATAACCCGTAACGGAACCCAATAAAAATTTGAAATGGGTACTAAGTATATATAGATATATAAATATGTACATATATGGGTAATAGAAGCATACTGTTCCATTTAGCATAACTAATTCATAAATGTTTAAAGGCGATTGCACCCAAATTGCTTCCCAGAAAAGTTTTTTAATGAAGAACAAATTTTTGACTTTGAAATCTTTTCTGTAAAATTTAAACTCAATCGGGTAAACTCCAGAAAAGAAATTCAGAATTTATTCGACAAAAAACAAATTTTTCACTTCCGCAAAATTTTGAACTCCATCGCGTAAACATAATATTTAAATTTACATAAATCTAAAAAAAAAACTATTAAAAGGTTCTCATACCGGAATTAGGTACCAACCCCAAACACGACAGTACCTATAACTTCTTCCAGACTTCTAAGAATATTCATGTAATATTCGGTTGCATAAAAAATTTGGTTAAACGTGGACAAAGACAAGTTATTTTTAACTAAACAATTAACATATATGCACATACATATGTATATTTAATTTAACTTAACTTTTACTTTAACTTAAATATTTTTTTCGTTTTCTAGAATGAGAGACATTTGTTTTATATATTTTTTATGTTTGTTATTTTAATTAAATTTTAATTTTTCAAAATTTGAACTACAAGATGTATACATATGCATATGTATGTATGTTCACTAATCATAGCACAATACAATAAAATAAAATACAAGACAATTAATATTGAAAAGTATAATGCATACTCTCTGAAGTAATATTCAATTAAACAAATAAATTGTTTTAATATTTTAATTAATTTTAAATATCATATCAGTTTAAACTAAAAACAATAAAATGTAGCATAATAATTCCATTAAAATAAAATAAAATCCATGACATTTTCACCAAGGCAAATTAATTACTCATTCGTTGAAAATAATTAAGTTCAATCAATATACAATTCTATTACTTTATTAAATACATACGTATATACATATATGTACATATGTATATAGATTACAAATATTACAAATATAATATATTTTACAAATCAAATGACTCAATCAATTTAAAGTGACACAAGTATATATAAAAAATTATAACTGAAATGCTTATAAAATTAAATGAAAAATATGAAATATGAAAAAAAAGAATATTAATTGTTATTGTCTTACCCTCAAATTAATTTAAAAATTATCTAAAATAACTTTTTTTTTGTATAAATTTATAAAATTTAATATATACATATATTAATTAACTTTCGATGTCATTTAAAGTATAAATTCACAAAATTATTTTTGTCTCGTAAAATATATATTTTAAATTTATTTAAAGTCAAGATACTCACTTATACTCATAACTCACCTCAGTTTCAGCGTGACTTCGAGAATCGCATTCAGCGGGACGTCGAAATGTTTTTGATGACCCAATGATTGCGTCATTTTGTTGTCATTTAAAAAAAAATTATTTCAAAATAAAAGATGTCTTTCAAGTTTTATTTTTTAATTTTATGTAATAATTTTTTGACTTTCTATGATATTTAACATCTAATATGTCAAAGTACTGTCATCGAGAGGAAAAGTAGAAAATAGATCAATTCCAGCATCGCCTCGCGGTTCTTATTAAATCAGATATCATTTAAACAAGTGCATATTTTACTTGAACATCAAAGTAGATTTGATCAAAAATTCAACGTCGATTCCAAATCAAATTTTCTAAACAAAAATAAATTTTTAATATCATACTAATCAATTTACCCAAATAAAAATAATAATTTACTAGTACATTGATCTCCAAAATAAAATGCTGAAACAAATGACTCAGCAAAATAAAAACAAAAGAACAAAAAACAACAAAACAAAGAAACAAAACAAAAATGTTTAGGTTAAATAATTTAGAGATACCTACCTTAGAACTTGATTATTTTTATTTTTATCCAGAAAAAATTTTAATATACATATTATGACATCATTGATTCATTTTTAGATTCACCTTCATCAGAATCAGGCAAAAAAACAACTTGTTATTATACTTATATATTAGGTATGTATTTTGTTTTGCCTTCCGATGATCTGATATTTGAAATTAAACAGATCCTTTTTAAATTTTATTTTTAGAATTCCTCCTTGCATCGGATTCCTTTAAAAACTCAAATATTTATATGTAACATTTTTTTCAATTTTGTATTTGTTTTGATTTCTTCATGTATTACTAAAACTTATGTTTAAATTATAATATATAAGCAAAAGATTAATTGTAATCATTTCCCTGGGGGAATTCATTGTCATTTCATTAATAATTATTATAAATTTTTAGAAATTTCTAACAATTAACTTTATTTTGGATCATAAAATGCAATTCACACATGGGAGCGATAATTTTAATAAGATTACATTTATTAAGATAATTGAAACAACGAAAAATGGTTGTAGGATTTATTATAGAAAACATAATAAATTTTGTATTAAAATACTTAATTTATTTTAAATTAAGTATATACATACATATACATACATATGTATAATACGAGTATAATGAAAATCATTTTCTATAAAAAATAATGAAAATAAATTCATTACTAAAGTTTTAATTAAATTTGTTAATAGATTGTAATATTGACAATATGGATTATTTTATTGAAAATTGATTATGTATACATACCTATTAAGTGTCTCCCTTTTTTTTTTTTTTTATCATTTTCATTGCATTTCTATGAATAAACAAGACAGAATTAAAATCCATAGATATTTTAAAGAGGAGCATTTTGTAAAAGAAAATAAAAACAGTTTTGAATTTATTGTGACTTACAGCCAACTTTGTAATTTTTCTAAGAATTTTATATAAAAGAAAACATTGTTATAAATCAAGATACACTTCCTGCAATTTTAAGAAAACCCTATTCATAATTAAGAAAAACTATTCACACAATATGTAAAACTATAATGTTCATGTTTTAATTTTTATATTTTATTTTCAAAAAAAAATTGTACAACTGCCTAAGTTACAGACGTCAAAAAATAGCAAAATTTCAATTTTTCACCCCTAATAACTAAACTATTAGCTATGTTGGATCTCTAATTAAAAGCGTGCCTGAATGAATGAAACAAAATTTTCCAAATTTTTATCTTCATAACACGATATCAAGAAAATGTATAATTTTTATATGTTTTCGTAAAGATTAAAAACTTTCTTTCGTTTGGCGTTTTTAGATTGAAAAAGTATTAAGCGAAACCTGAGATATTATACACATTTGAAAAAAAGGACTTCTCCAAAATTTGAGGGGCTGCAGCTCGGATTGTTGTATTTTTGTATTTTAAACGGTGTAGAAGTTTTGTATACAGACCGACGGACATAGTGAAACTTACTTATAAACAATATTTTCAAAATATATATATAATATATGTTCTAAAAAGAGTTTCTATATTTCTTCATCTGTCAAAGATAGTTTTCACTCATTTCAAAGAAAAGAACTACACTTACTTATATTCAATATACGTTGATTATATTAAAATTGGTTAAGACCAAATAAGCATTTATTATTAATTACAGACTACAGTTATCTGCATTATTCTTATTATAATTATTTCAAATTCAAGTTATATATTTATCGAAAACTTCGAAGAGGATTAAATCCATTTTTTTTAAATCTGTAGGTTGTTTTTCTTTAGCAACTGGCTTACAAGTCACAAAGCATTTATTTATCACTATTTATAAATATTTATAACCAAACAAAAAATTAAAACATAATTTTTAAACATTTTAAACAAATCAGTTTTTTTTCTTTTCAAACCAGCAATTGATGCACTTTAGAATCACATGTTATTATCATGGATTTTAATAATAGATTTTTGTTACGTCAGTGTTTATTGACATCAACAGTTCAAAAGTCTAAAAATATTTATAAAAAAAAAAAAAAAAACTATTTTGATTGTGTAACATTTGATAAGAACCTGAACACAATATAAATCAAAGATTTTTGATATTTTTTTCTTTTTATTTTGCTTAATTAATTGAGGCAATTTTTAAATGACTCAACTACTACGCAATACTACTATTTAAAGAAAAATTTATTTTGACTTTTTTTTTATAGAACGTAAAGAATAAAAATTTATTTAACGATTTTATTAACACTTTAGGTTGACCTAAACAGTTTTTCTATAATTCAGCATAATATTTTCAATTTAGAAAATTACTTATTCCTATTTTTAAAATCACAAAGTTCTCCAGAAAATAAAAGAAAAGAAAAGGGAATGCACTGAATGTACTGAATAGAAATGGTAGTATTTAAAATTTAATTATATCTTTCTGAAATTTCATTTGAATGAATCAAACCGGCAAACTACATACATTTTTTATTTAAAGTTTTTTAAAAGTCCTTTTACATTTTGATCATCTTAACCTATAGATAAAAAACTATTTAGAAATGTTCTGTATTAGAGTTATTTAAATTTTAACCCATTCGCTGCTAACTACGAGTTATTTCGTAATTGATATACGTATTAAGATAACTTAATTTCGATATGGCCTTTCACATTAAATTAATTCTATCATTTTGGCACAGGAAATGGATTGAATAAACGATTTTTATAAAGAAATTTAAATTTGGATAATAATTTTTTATGCAGTATTATTGCATTATTTATTATAAAGAATAAAAAACTTGAGGCCTCATGGGGGTCAGATTTACAAAACCAACTATGGCAGCGAATACGTTAATTAAAGGTTATATTTTTTTTTTTGTTGAATAAGGATTTCAAGAAGGTGCAAGCACTTATGGAGAATCCTTCTTTTTATTTACAACAAAGAAAAAGCTTAAAAAGAAAAAATTTTTAAAAATTAAAATTAACATGACAGATTTAAATAATTAAGTTAAAGTTATACAATCTACCTTTACTTAAATCTACCTTATTTTACAATCTACCTTATTTTACTTACCTAATCCGTTATAAGCGATTTCCTCAGTTCTTTTTTGAATAATGGCATAGAATTGACAGATTTTTATGGTTCGGTAATTTATTGTAATGATCCATTAGATAATAAATAATTGTATTAGGTGAGAAATTTGAATTAGACAATTTGTTGCTACTCGTGGCATTATAAGAATGTACTTCGGAAATTTTGGATAACATAATGCTGGGTTTTATCTTGTTATGTATATCAATTTGTGATACAGTATACACATTTCCTAAATTCCTAACGAATTGAGTTAAAAATTTTTTTCCATTATTATAGAGTTCAATAGATGGAGTTAATAAGGGAAATAAGGGTAAGTTAATCGATTTCAATATACTCTGTTTTGGTTTTCAAAAATTTTAAATTTAAAGCTCAGTTTTTAAAATCTGCACATAAGTATATATGTATATATGTATGTATGTATATATACTTACTACATAAATATCGATATTCTTCGTTGCTAATCAATTTTCTTTTCGGAAATTTTTAATTTTCTAATATACATACATAAAACCCATCTTATTGCATTCAATTAAAACTTTAATTCAAAAATATACATTCAATACTTAGGTAGGTATATTAAAAAAATTCTTTATCATATATTTAAAAATAAAAAAACATATCCATATCTACATATAAAACATATATATTTATGAACATAAACATATACATATAAAAAAGTAAGAACAAAAAAATCGTATGATATAGCTTCCATTATTTACTTGCACTCCTCTAACCTTGGGTAAAAAATATTCTTCAATAAATCTACTACAATTTTGACGCAATTTTTCAACATTCATTAAAAAATAAAAAAAGGAACAGACCTTTTTTAGAAACAAAAAAAAAATTAAAAAATTGTGTGAAAAATAAATAAAAATAAACATATTTAAATAACACTTAATTTTTTTGTTTTTTAATAAAAATAATGCTTACATACGTACATACAATCTTAAAACATGCAAGTAAATAAATGAACACACGTGTAAATTTATTAACAGAAATTCATAATATGAGAGTATATGTATGTATGTATGTAAGTAAACAGATAATAAAAACCAAACCATATTACCTATGCACATGTCATCAGCAAATAATTATTTTTAGCAAATAGTTTTAAAATCAATTTTCTACTATTTGTGTTTTTTCCAGATCAAATAAATAGTGCATAAAAACAAATTGATTTAAAGATGTCTGAAGAGAGTCTATATATAACCAGAATTGAATTTTTAAAAACAAAACTTAAATGTTTTAATAGAGTGGTCCGACCATCCTTTAATCAACTAAAAACTAATAGGTTTTCTTCTTTGAAAAATTAAATGTTGACCTCGTAAAGGTCACAACTGAAAAGAGTCAAACCTATTTTCCTCAGTTTTAACCTGTTTTTTTTAGTTTTCACCTTGCAATATAACAGAAAAAGGACAACATCTTTTTGTCAAGGTAGGTTTTTTCAAGCTTCAAGCGACACTGGTTTTTTTCTATTATTTTAAATTTATCCCGTGTCTTGTAATGTTTCTATAATATGTGTATAATCAGAAATATAATATGTGTATAATTGTGACTACTATTTGCCTAATATAGTACTAAAAAAGTATGTGTTCAGGATAACTATTTGCCTACCACACATGCATATTACATATACATAGAAAACTCGGTTGTAGGTATTCAAATAAATGCACTTTTGTATTTATTTATTTTTTCACTTTAATTTTTGCTGACATTTAAGTTATAAATTAAAAATGCCGCTAAAAGTGAATTTTAATTAAAAAAAAAATTATTAATATGAATGATATAACTAAAAATACACGTATGAATGAGTAAAAATCAGGGTTGAACTCATAATTATCATATACCTAACTACAATGAAAATTGTGTCATGAAAATTGTGTCAGTTGTTTTAACAGTTTTTTTTCTATATACATTAACATATGTTCTGTAAGTATGTTTGTATGTATGTAAGTATTAAAGATAGTATTATAATTATTCTTTAAATATATAATACATTATACATATTATTAATTAATATTATTGATTACAATGTAAATTAGGTGGGCTCATTTAAAGAATATCACGAATAATTTTTAAATTAAAAAGCTTACATACATATTATATAATTTTTATTAACATATTTGGATTTAACACAGTATACATTTGTATATATAGATACATAGTTTCTATTTTATTGTAATATAATGATTGTACAATATATATGTATGTATGTACATGCAATTTTTATAAAATGTTTCTTTCATTGCTCCTTACTATTGTTGTCATGTTGCCTAGCCCCTAGGTACCTTTTGCTTATTGCAATGTTCTCAATGTTACAACAAAATCGATTTGTAACCTCCAGTTTCTTTTGCTACTTAGTTCTGCATGGTGCAATCTATCTACCAGACTACAATATAATTTTTCGGCGACTTTTGGATGTATTCGTGAATTTTGGGACTACATTTTACAAAACATAATCTACTAATTTGAAATATATTTCTATGCAGTTCTCTATAATGTTTCTTTTCCGCAGCTGTATATTTTTATCATCTACATACAGTTTTTAATTAAATATCATAAAAATCACTTTTAATAAAACAGATAGTTATGTACATATATTATTTTCATATCAAACTATAGCTCTTTTTCGAAATTGAATTTAAAAATATAAATTTATCTGGCTGCACTGCCTTCAAGAATTTTACTATTAAAGTACATACAAAGTTCAAATTTTCGTGCTTATACGTATAATATTGGCTTAAAAGAATTATGTAACAAAAAGAAGAAAATCTTTAGTCATCAATTCAAATAAATAGCGTTTAATTAATTTTTAAAGTTTTATTTCGATATTAATAATAATGTAATACATATGTATGTATGTATGCATAAAATTCGAACACTAGTAAGCTTTAAAATCATTCATATTTGATTATTTAGTAAAATATTAATAGCATTAAAATTAATTCTACATACATATATACATACATACATATATAAGGTGTGACTCGGTGATCATCATGATCATCATGAAAAAAATTACAAAATAATATTCATATAAAAAAAACAAAACTTAATTAGACTAATTTAAACAATATTAGTATTAACTTAACTTTAGATAAATTAGTATTTGTATCATAATTAATTTAAATTACGTATCTAAGTATGTACATACATATATCATCTAATTTTTTAATGAACTTTTGTAAGTATAACAAAATAATTGTCAAAGTATTATAAAGTGCTTGTTTTGTTTATTTATTGCACTTGAAAAGTATTGAAAACAATGTAGGCACACAATGTTGTCACTTTACTTTAAACGTAGTAGATATACTTCGAAATTTATTGGAATTTAAAATCTACTGCACTATACCTCACTTATCATGAAATCTACTTCTTTTCTCAAATTGGTTCAATTTTTCCAAATTTTCATTTTCAATTTTGAGTTTTAAATACTGATTACGCAAGTACAGTATAGAAGTACAGTAGAAGCTTTAATGCTTGTTAAGCAACTAATAAAAATTGGAATGTCTAATGGTTTCGAACCTTCTGCGGATTTAAGTTTTACTTAGAATGGATGTTTCGACAACGTAGCAAATAAATTGTACTCGTAATTAAAATCTTTGCAAACAGCTTCATTTGTTTTTGTAAGCCATTTATTGAATTGTTTTTTAATTTTATTTTGTTATTAATTACACTAAACTAATATTGGAATTTTTTAAATTTCTAAAACAAAACTAAATAAAATCTTTTGCCTTTTAATTTTTTATTTTTACAAAACTTTAATTTTTATTCTACTTCGCTAAAGCTTGAATTTACTTCACTTTAAACTTGGATTCTACTTCAATATTGAAAAGCTAAAGTGACAGCACTACACATCTGTTTAAAAAAAAATACTAGAACAAAGCCATAATCTTATATTTATGTTCATACGTAAATATAATATATGTGTGTATATATTTATATTATATTTATTGAAAAATATTTTATTCTATAAAATTCAAGGACGGAATCATTATTACGACATTTAAACAAGAGACTTTATTTTAAGACACTATAGTAGTAACTTCAGAATTTTATAAAGTTGAAATCCCAATAAAACAGAATAATAGCCGTTGCGTGGCGGCTAACAAAAACAGCTGTAGGAACGAATGATAACTCAGAAAATTAAAACAAAAACCAAATATCAAAATTAAAATAATTTTAAAAATTGGACAATTTTTTTTAATTATTGCAATAGTTCTGTTAGTCCCTTCAAAATTCATTTTTATTTCATAAGATTCACTCGTCACTGTTTTGAACATTTATTTATTACTAATTTATCTTTCAGACAAAAATAAATTCTTGGCGTAAAAATTCAAATTTATCTTATTTTACCGCGAATGAATAATTCGATCCCGTTCTGACCATTGCCATTTAAAAACATGGCGGTAAAAAAAATTCTGAAAACCGTTGTGAAGTTTCAACATTATTCTGGGTTTACCTTTTACTTAACTATAAGTATACTTTAATATTTATTGTTACTATGAATTTTTCGATTAAAGGTTTACATTTAGTCAACCCGAACCGAAACAATTTATACGCAAATTCCAAAAATTTAGACCACATTAAACAAATTAAAAAGAAAAATACTTTCTTCTTAAAAATGTCTCAATTCTATATTTAATTTACTTTAAAATTTAGAATATTTATTATAATAGAGTTAAACATTCACGAACAATAATTATCACTTAAATTAAAATTGAATTGAATGATACATATAATAAAGGTGTCAACAATAAATTGAAATATCTGTCATTTATTTTTCAAACTTTGTTTGTTTACTTTTTTATTAAAATGAAAAAAACAGACAGGGTTCTAAAGAAAACAAAAATGAAATAACAAATGTACATACATCTGTACATATAATTATGTTTAACCTTATAAAGATTAATTTTATATTTATAGTTTAAATATGAGAATTGACAAAATTTTTGCTATTTATAGTGAATCATAGATAAGAACAGCTTTGGAATTAAATATTTGAAAGCTATATAGAAATTTTATAAAAGAAAATACTTACTATTCATTGACTATATTCAAAAAAAATTGAATATTTTTAATAAATTTTCATTTTATTATGTTTAATTTTATTTATTTATTTATTCATTTTTAATTAATTATTCAAAATTAATAAATTCATATTCATAATTAATTACAAAATTAATTTTTTTCCTTTTTGAGTATTTAAATTTAAAGTAAAATATTTTTTTTTTACCATTTTATTAAATATTTTTTTATTGGCAATTTAATTGAAAGAATGATTCTATTTATTGAGAAGCAGTTTGTTTATTTTTTATTTAATTATTCTTTTCAACATTTTATTCAATTTAATGCAAGTTCCTTTGCTCTTTCATATACACACAGACCCGTCTTGTAGCGTTTTCAAAGTATGTATTGTATACACAGCTACTTACCGCAAGCGACAAAAATGAATAACCGTCAATAAAACAATATGAAATTTAAATTAAAATAAAAAATATTTACAAAATTTTATTTTTAATTTTAAATTTTCAACATAAGCGAGGGAGTGTGGGTTCGAATCCCACACACGTTGTAAGAGTTATTCCCCTTACGACATTTACAGCCACGCCTGAACAGGAAAGACTGTGTAATACCTGTCCATATTTATGTGACAAAGAAAAAAAATAAATAAAATAAACACCATTATAATTTATTAATTTTTTTAAAGTGATTCTCAATCAACAAAAGCGATTTTTTATTCTTCTAATTTTATACCTCTTTTATTTTATTTTTAAAATTTATTACTTTTAGAAATTTAAATAGAAAATAAAAGCCAACTAAAAATAATGAAAACAAGTAAAAATCCTTCTTTTTAACATAATTCATATCCATGATTCATATTTATTATTTAATATACACACGAATATAATAAATAATCTAATGTACATACAATAAATCTTTCAAAGGTACTAAATATTTCTTGCACAAACAAAAAAAAAACCGCAAAACCACAACAGAAGATCGATGACATCCTTTAACTCATAACTGTTAATAACTGTCATAAAAAATAAAATAGTAAATAATTTTAAATTAATTTTAAAGAAATTTTTTTTAATAATCATAAGTTTTTAGAAATTTTCTTATTCATAGTTGTTTTTGCTCTAGTTGACTTAAATTGATTTAAAAAAATTTTTAAAATACTAAGAGAAAACTGAGAGTGAAAATTGAATTTAAAAAACAACAAATTCTAATTCTATAACGATGTCTTTTTTTATAATTTTTCTGCAAAACAAAATCTAGACAAAATTAAAGATTCGTCATAAAATCAATTAAATAAAAAGAGGTACTTACCTCAAAATAATAAAATTAATACTTAATTCAGATATGGGACCTCGGAGGACTAGCGGGTAAGAGCATACAAAATAAGTTGTAAACACCAAGAGAGTGTTGGTTCGAATCCTACGAACGTCATAAGAATAATCCCACCTTATTACCGCTAACCACATCTCGAAAGAAAAAATCTGTATAATTTCCTTGTTAAATTGCTTAACTTATTACTTAAATTATTAATTTATTTATTAGTTTACTTGAAAGGTTGTGTAAATAAAAAATAGAAACGAACGAAGGAAAAACGTAACTCAAATTATAGCATTTCTCATTTCTATCTTAGTTTAAGATCTTATAGTACTAGTGCACATATTTGTAGAAAAACAAATATATTTAAGAACATATATGAGTTTTTTTCTCTAACTAAAAAAATTTAATAATTTGATCCATAAAGTAGTATTAAAAGCACTTAAATGAAAATTGTAAAACACTATAATTAAATTTCATTGATTTCCTATATTTAAACAGACTTGAAGTTTTCTTTTTAAATTATTTTCGGTCAATCAACAGCGTAATAAATAAATTTCAACAGCGTAATAAATAACATAAATTTGTATGTTAAAAAAACTGAAAATAAAATAAAAAATATTCTATAATTATATTCCAGATTAAAAAGATTTTTTAAATTTAATAATATTTAAAAAAAAAAAAAATCAATATTATTCCTTAAATATTAAAATTTTAATAGTATTTCCTTAAAAAGTTTAAACAAAAGAGATTTTCTTTTGATTTTCGAAAATAAAAATTGACTACTTATAAAAAGAAAAATCGAATAACAAAAAAAAAAAAAGTAAAAAAAGAAAAATTAAAATTATCCCTTTTTTTTATTTATTTATTTATTTTACACTAATTAATATTTAAAATTTTAATTAAATTTATTATAAACTTTCTAAATATTTTCTAGAATACTTTAAGTTAATTAAAAAGTTTTTATATTTAAAAATATACTTAAGTATATTTCAGTATAATATTAATTAGTAAAGCCAGCTCCACTCTCCTACCACATTCTATGCGATAGGAAATTGAACTTAAATAAATAAATAAATATTAATTTGTTAATAATGATTTTAGAAAATTATTCAATACTGAAAAAGAGATTAGAATTCAGAATTTAATTATAAATAATTATAGGTACATATTTATAGGTATTAATAGATAAATACAATAAAAATTACATCTTTAATCAGTTATTTTTAAAATATTAATTAATTTTTTTTTTATTTTTAAATAAATAATAAATTATAAAAATTAAATTAAAAATTAAAGAATGCTAAGCATTAAATTTGACAGTTAAAATGAAATTGTTATGTTTTATAATTATTAAAAGTTATTTAATTAAATTTAAGGAAGCTTTTTATCATTTGATTGTTTTCCATTTGACTGTAGTATTATTTTGATGGTATTTTATTTGCCTGTGTATGTAGAGTTAATTACAATATCAGAGCTTCAACAATTTGTTTCGTAAGGCTTGGGAGAGGCAGGCTCTTCTTGTTCTTAAAATATCTCATTTCATTTATTTACATATTACATATGTATGTACAAATAATCTGAAATCTTTTGAATTCAACTTTAAAATTTCTCCTAATTCAAAATCTCGCATACACATATTACATAAAATACATAAATATTCTCGAAAAGGAAAATATCCTGATTTTATAAAATATATACATATAAAATCCCTGATAATTTCTTTACATGCATATTATGTGGCAACAAAATACTTAAAATAATTGTGGGTTGCTGCCCACAAATCCTTGCTAATTATTTAAATTCTGATTTTGTGGCTGGTCTGCACAGTAATATTTTTTTGCCTTCATCTTAACTAGATTATATTTCAATCCAATATTATATATATAATCTATAGAATAAAATATTTGTTTATGGAATTTATTTTGTGGAATTTTTCTCTTCGATTTATTATTTTTATTTTTCATATTTTTTTCGAACAAAAAATTTTATCGCGGATCATTCTCAAAAATTTTTTCAAAAAGGGAACATTGTCGTGCCGTTTTTGTAATAATAATTCTATGATCAAAAATTAAAAAAAGAAAAATCTATTTCCTCTATTCTAACTTAAATATTTACTTCAATATATTCTTTTTTGAGTATTTTAAATTGAATTGGAAATTATTTTAAAAATATTTCAAAAAAATAAATATACTGAATAAAAAATGACACTTGAATGTATCTTGGAAGCGACGGTTCGGTTAGGTTAAGGTGGCTGCCAAAAAGACACACTTAGACCGTATTTGGTCCATTGTGATACCACATAGAAGCTTTTCTATCCCACTCGTTAAAACCAGTTTGACCTTTTTGCAAAGCGAAGAATACTCTTCACATTTTTACCTGACAGATCGCTAAGGCTGTCGAAGAGATATTGCCCCAAATGGGTATTCCTTCTTGCCGACAAGGCCGGGCATGTGCATAGGAGATGGAGAGTAGTTTCCTCCTCTTCTTCATCCTTGCAGGCTCTACAATAGTCGTTTGCGGATAAGCCAAGTCTTCTGGCATGCTTCCCTATTAGACAGTGACCGGTGATTATTCCCATTGTCATTCCAATGTCTGCCCTTTTGAGGGAAAGCAGATCATTGGATGGTCTTAAATCGGTTTTGGGCCATATCAATCTTGTGATATTGCACGAGGTTAAGTTTGACCATTTGTAATTTACTATATCCGTTATTTCCTTTCGAAATAACGTTTTGCTTGTGGATAGAGGTACCCCTAGTCCTGCCCTATCCGGCAGAACTTGTAAGGTTGTACCAATTCTTGCGAGTTCATCCGCTTTTTCATTTCCCGGAATACCTCGATGACCTGGTACCCAAGCAAAGCTGAATGCTAAACTGCCTGGCCATCTCGTTAAGAAATTTTGGAAGCGAAAAGGGTTAAACAATTTTCCCGGCTGCGAAATGGCTGCTTTTTTACAATTTCATACAATTTAATAGATTTTAAATCTACTTTGACAGCGTATAGAGATCGAATGAAAACTTTCATTGTAGATTTTTTTTTTTGTACTTTTTTTATTAATTTTTGCATGGAGTGGCGGTAGAGCTAGAACGATCCCTGGCTTTATTTTATTTTATTATATAAAATTAGCACTTTCTGGTCGTTTTCTATATATATATTTTCTTTTTTCTAAATACATACAACGGCTTTTAGTGGAATTCAATCTGTTTATAATGTATTTTTTATATATTCATCTGATTTATATATTCTTGATATTTTATATAGTATAATCATTATTAAAAATACTTAATTAAACCATATAACACAACTTTATAGAATTGTATCTTAATAATAATTAGACTAGGTGCCCTGTAGCTGGTGTGTAAGTATATTTTACTGTGACATCTAAATTACAAAAAAATCGTATGGAATACAAAAATTTCTTGATTTTAAAAGAAAACAAAATAAATCAAGATTCTAAACGTACATCTGTATGTTATATGTATATGTCGATTTTGTAATAGAAAATCGTATCCAAATATGTACTTGTATTCAAAACTTAGCGGAATATCATAATTCGTATAGTGTGTGGCTAAAAACTACTTAATTATAATTATAGATTATTGTTAATTATTATATTATCGTTAAAAATTTAATTATTACTGATCCTTTTTAATATTATTTAAAAATTGTTAATTTACAATAAAAAAGAATAATTATAGATTGAAATAAAAAATAAAAATATCCATTAAATTTTTAAAATTCAATTCAAGCTTTAAATTTTATATCATGTATTGTATTGTATTAATAAATAAAATACTATTATTTTTACTAAATACAATATTTTATAATTAAAAAATAAAATCATTAAATTTAATTAAAAAAAATTTAATTTTCACTTCCTTATAAAATTGTTAATAATAAAAAACTACATTACAAAAACATTTTTTAAAAATTAAAATTGCAACAATATAAAAACAATGTAAAATTAATTTTCAAATTCTAAAATTTGAATAGAATATTAATAAAAATAAAAGAAAAACCAAAAAAAAAAAAAAATTAAGTATTAACGCCCAACCCAATTCAATTCATATTAAATATTTAATAATTTTTTTTTTATTTTGTTTACACTTAATCTTTCTACTTTTTCCAAATAAGGAAGCGCTTAACCCAATAAACATGCGTGTGTCTTTTTTTTTTAAGTGTTAATTGAAAAAATAAACAATTAATATTTATATTCCTTATTTGTAATCAAATAATCTGTGAATGTCTTTAATAAATTCAATAATTAAAGGAAAAACAAAATCTGTAAATTAGAAATTTAAATATTAAGTGAAAAATATTAATTCATACATTCATTATTAATGAATGACTATAATAAATTTTTGCAATAATGTTTCATTATAATTTATTTAAAAAATTAACATGATTTATGCAAAAATTGATATAAAATGAATCATGAAATGGTCTGAATAACACCACAAATTTATCCTAATCAATTTATTAGACTTTATTTATATTATAGATTTGTATGTTTTTAGAGATTTGACAATAACGTAACTTTGTTTTCTTTTATTGTATTAATTTTTAGAAATTCAGAATTTCAATCACTGGAATATGAAAAATTTGTCTATTTTTAAGACAATTAATTTTTAAAACAAAAAGTTTCAGGTTTAACCTCCGATTAGGTTTAAATATTATATAAGGTATAATAATATATTGAATAAGAAAAATAATTAATATAATTATAATTTAATATTTGTACTGTAACCACACTCTTAACAGGAAAAGCTAATTTATTTACTTATCACATTATATATGGGGTGTGGGAACATAGAAAAATTTATTTTAGATCTAAAAAATTGCATGAATAATATATAGGAACTATGTAGCAATGAAATAAAACCTAAAAATATGCAATCGAATTAAATGAAAAAAAATTTACAAACTAAAAATAATTACACATGAGCTCTGGTCAAGCTTTGTGACCAAGTTATTGGTTGGGCGCAATGCGTATTAATAGAAAGACTGCTATTTCTAATGCTGAACAGATGGGAAGTTTTTAATTGAAATGAAAATTACTGAAAAATTAATATTACATAACAAATCCCTCATGCTACCAAATATATAATATAAACAAAATAAATAATATTCTTCTTTTTCTGCTTCTTTTGTTCCCTATTGAGGTCTGCTTCCTTTAACTCCTATTGGAGTATAGGGTGTTCACAAATTCTTTCCACTAATCCGTATCACTAATCGATCTTACCTCAGTTAACACTATTGGTCTCCAAATTTTCTTAAATTTCTTTGGTTTTATTTAACTTTTAATATTAATATAAATAAATAAATATTTATATTTAGAGGTGTGAGTGTGGAGCACATGACATATTAACACAGAAAGTGCTAGTAGAAAACCTATAAAAATCTAAATCATTTTCAATTAGAAGTAAAATTACTTAATTTATTCATTAAATAAAGTTTTCAATAATACTTTAAAAAAAAATTTTTAACTTAAATTTTAAAATTTTGTTTTTTATAAATAAAGGGCGTTCGTTCAGTTTTTATATATTTTATATTCCATTATTATACATCTAATTACTTAATATAATTCTTTTTGTTTTTTCTGTACAATTACACAATATTTAAACAAAAAAAAAAGAAAAACATTTTAATAATTCTATACAAAGATTTAATAATGATTTTTATTATTATAATTTAATGCGGTAGTGTTCTGAATATTAATTTTATTTTAAAAATAGAGTCAACAAATTGCTTTTGTTTTTGTTTTGTTCAAAACTTTGAAAGTGAATATTGTCTTAACTATAAGGCGTCTTAATTCAACTAAATCTGTTTTATAATTTTTTGTTTTTGTTTTTTTTTTCCTTTCTTTCTCATTATTAATTTGATTTAAATATTTTTGAAGGGTATCATATATATAAGTGAAAAACAAAAAATGTTGGAGATTGTATATAAAAACATAGATATCGAATTTCTTTCCTAAATTTTATTTCTATTATACAATAAAGATCCATTATATAATCAAACCATATGCAGTACTTTCTTATCACTACAGATAATATCACTGAAACCACATTTAAATTTTTTTTTTTTGTTTTTAATACATTCTGTTACATAAATGTGGACAGGAAATTACACAGCCTTTCCTGTTCAGGCGTGGGTGTAAATGTCGTAAGGAGGAATAACTCTTACGACGTGTGTGGGTTTCGAACCCACACTCCCTCGGTATATTTACAACGTATTTTATACGCTCTTACCCACTAGACCACCGAGGCCCGCAGATTTAAATATCATTCATATAAAACATATTATGTATGCCTACTTTACATATAATTTTTGCACTCTTCAAACATACAATTGACATTTTTTAATATTTAGTAATCGTTTACCAATAGAAACTTTGTTAATTAAATACTTTTCATATTCGAATACAAACTATTTCAATATCTTATAGTTAGCAGGTAATTTATATACCCTTATTTATTTAATTCAATTCGGTCTTGTTATTATGTTGTTTTTTATTGTATTCAAGTAGAATTTTAATACAGTTTTGGCATACAAATAGATTATTTTTTATTAAATATTTCAATTACGTTTCAAACCATTAAATAGTTATTTTGAATTGAAAAAAAAAATTTAACCAAAACAAACCATTAGGAAAATTTTAACAAAAAACTTTAAATATTTTAATGAAATATTAAATATAACACCATGCTAAAATCATATCATATTTAAATAAAAAATTTTTATTTAAGAACTGATTTTGAAATTATAATTGGCAATAAAAAAACAAAAAAATAATTTGTAGCATATTAAAAAAATATATTTTTTCATTCATATATATTTTTCAAATTTTATTTTAATTAAGTGGTAACAGTAGAATCTACGACGGAAAAATATTATAATCAGGATTAAATGTTCGATAAGTTGAAAAAATTTTTGTTCCTTTTGATTCTATCATTAATTATACATTGATTTTTATTTTAAGAATATATATATTATATGTATATATACATACATTTTTACTCAACCAAATTATATTATGTACATTAACAAATATCCAGATAACATCTAGAACCATTTAAAGTACTTTGAAATTTTCTATAGAAACAACAACAAAAACAAGAACATAATATTCTTTAAAATTTGAATAAAAATAATCATAAGGCATTTTATTGCAATTTAAAATAAATTATAATATTTATTTGGGTCCTCATCGATATCCTGAATTATGTATTTTTGAAATGAAGATTTGAAAAGCAAAAAATGGTCCTCAAACCCCCGCTAAACAAATTATAAAAACCCTAATTTTGTAACCAACTATAAAATCCCAACCTAATTCTCTGTACTTTTGCACTGTACTTACTTCCTAATAATGCTGTGTTTTTCCATTTATATTTTTTCGCGAGATTTTTTAAAAAATATTTTACATATCAAGTATTTTAGCACGTCACTAAAATTCATTAAACATAATATGGTCCGTAACGAAATCCCCCATATACATTAATATAAATATTCTGAAAAAAGCGTATAACCCTGCTTTTGAATCCAACTCTAAAATCCGTTCTAATTCACAATCTCGCATATAGATTTGCCCGGAAAAAAGAGCAATCCTGATTTGGTTTTTTTTTTGTCAAAAAACTTTTAATTTTGTTTTTTTTAGTTAAAAACATTTTCTTTTTTTTTTAAATACATTAAATAAAATCTTGAAAAATATTTTATTTCAAGATTAAATTCAATATTTTTTTTTTCAAGAAATTTTCTTTCCAGGATTTTTTTTCTCAAGAGTTTTCTTGATTCAATATTTTTTTTTTTCAATAAAGATTTTGTTTTTCAGGAAAACTGGGTGCTCCCTATTCATTTATTACATTAAGTTCCCTTTTCATTTAATATATTTTGTTCATTTTTCCTCCTCTTTTTTCCTTAAAAATAAAAACAAAACAAAAACACAAAAAGAAAAAAAGGAAAAAACGAGCATATTTTATGAATTTTTTTCAATTGAATTAATTTTCCGGGAAAATTTTAAATAGCGCTTTATTCATAATTTTTTGCTGGAGGAAGTTTAAAAAATAATTTTTTTATGCTAATTTCAATTTTATTTCGTGATTTAGTTGTTAAGGTTTAATATTTAGTTGCCATTAAAATTAAAATAAATTAAAAGGAAATACTTCTCAATAGAAACAGTTAAAAGGAAAAAAAAAAACATCTGATCAAATTGAACCAGCAAAAAAATAAACAAAAAATATTTTTTTTGAGAAAAATTGTCTAACCTTAGGGGTTCTTGAATTTAACAATAACCTCTTTTCTTTATTACCTTCTACAATCTAACACACTACTCTATAACATCCATTTAATTTAACGGGGATCACTTTTGAAGTAGAAATATGCTGCATCAAAAAAAAAAGAAATTTAAAATTTTGGTAAAACCTTCAAAATAGATTCAAATTGCAAACTTTAAATACAAAAGTTTCGATAATAACGAACAAAAAATAAAATTTCATCATGTTAAAAGAAAAGAAAATTTCTAAATTCCAAACACGAATTTATTATTTCTGGTTTTTACTATAGATAATAGAATTTATATACATTTTAACAAAAGAAAAATATTTTCGTAACACAATTTTGGACAACGAAATTTATTTTTGTTTTTTTTTTATCAGCATTTTTGTTTTGTATCTAAATAAAAAAAAAAAATCCAAAATTTAGTTCCTTAGATAAATAAATCTAAAAATACTTTTAATAGTAATTTTTTTTTTTTTTTTCAGTGCCTTCAGATTAAAAATAAGTTTTATATTTATAACTATTAGCTTCTTTTTTTTTATTTTTATTATTTCTTATTATTTTTATTGTTGGCAGAACATTTGACGAGTTAAAAAAAAAAAACAAAATAAAAAAAAAAAAATACCATAAAATATTACGCTACTGCTGATACCACAACATGAATAACTGGATTCAAAAGCATTATTATGGAATGAGTAAAATGCTATATACTTAAACGAAAGTTAAACAATGAGACTCTGCGGGAGGGCGACTAAAAAAGAATTTTATATTTATTTTAATTCCCTAAAAAATTAAATGAAAATTCAAAACATGTTCAAATTAAAAGAACCAGCACTTAATAGAGATGACCTTCACAATAAATAAAAATGTAATAATATTCAAGCATTTTTTTTTTTGTTCATATATACATGAAAGAAAATTATTTGAAAGAAAAAGTCATAGAATTTTCCCGGAAAAAACAAAAATTTTTTTTTAAATTTCATTATTTTATAAAACCGGGAAAATGCGTTTAAAGAAAATTGGAAAAAAAAATGTTATCCGGTTTTTATGGGTTTAAAGAAAAATGTTTAAATTAAATAAGATCTAAAAATAGCAATATTTTTACTTTAAGTTCACTTAAAATATAATTAATTCAACTTTAAAATATTCTAAATATTTTTATCTTTTAATATTGGAAAAAATGTTAGAACCTTTCTGTTTAATTTTCATGGTTAAAATTTGGCCAGTCGTTTAAGTATTTTAACTTTTAATCCATTCAATTTTTATGCTTGTACGAACATATTTCTAACGGTATAATTAATTACCATTACGTTTATGACACATTGAAGTAGACGAGATAGATATTGAAAAGCATATAATTATTATATACTTATATTATACATATATTTTGCTAGTTTCTTAATTCTAATCTAATATGAATATGCGTTTACGTCCTTCCGTTTGTCCGAACGTTTGTACTATAACTCAAAAAATAATGAAGCTACGATTCTAAAATTTTTACCATTTAATTTTTATATGAATATGAATTTTTCTATTAAAACTGAACAAGTTTAATCAACCGACTACGATCAGCTGCCATGTTAAAAGAAAAGAAAATAGCTCAATGACATGAATCAATTTTTATGCCAACGACCAACGACTTACAACTTAATTAAGCTAAACATTTTTGATCAAATCTGAAAATTTTGTTTTGAAATCAAATTTTATGGTAAAAGATCAATCAAGTATTATGACAACAAATTCTGTAAAATTTTGTTTGTTTGACGTTCGGTATTTAATTAAGTACTTACTTATAGCTAATCTCAGTCCATGTCAAATGACTGAAATTTTGTAAAAGATAATTCAATTTTATCGAAACAGCATATATTATCTTGCTGTAGGTATTCTAGAGTTAATACAGTCAACTATACAAATCTTTTTCGTTTTTTATTAATGTGTTCTCAAATTAAAAAAATATTTGTATTTATTAAAAATTAAAAATAATTAATGAATCTAAAAAAAAAATTAAATATTTGTTAACTACCATTAATATCTATTTAAAATTTTCGTACAAAAAAAAGTTAAAATAAAATAATTTATATATAAAAGTTTTCCAAAATTGCATTTATTTGAAAGTAATAAAAATTTATTAACAAGTCCTTATATAAGGATTTAAATTTTCAAAATATAATAAATTATAATTTAATTTAGTATTTTAAAAATTTTTTTTTTTGACTTATGATTAAATAACTAACAAGATCTAAGAAATTTTAATAAACTGAAAATATTTTAAATTTTATTAATTATAATGATATTCATTTTCTGTCTCCCACAATATCCATGTAAAATAAATTTAAATATTAAGAGGCTTTGATATCATATGTTCTTAAGCCGAAACGTAGTAAAAGCATTGCATACAAATTAGTAGGTTGTAGTATGAATATTAATAATGATAATTTTAATATTTGAACCTATAAACCACTTAAATCTTTTTCTATAATAATGTATGTACGATATTTTCTTATCAGCCAATTTTCCACAGTTTTAGTCTATAAATAAAGAAAACTTGATTTCCCAAATATTTTTATGAAATCGATCGACTCATATTTAACTGATAGATCTTACAGTATTTTATTTAGGAAAACTACTTCGAAACGATTTAATTCTAATTCTGGAGTTTCGCTAGGCAGTCATTTAGATCATTTATGCTGATGATATGAAAATTTTTAAAAAAATTACATCTTTAAATGATGCTTTACTTCTACAAAATGATTTAGATAATTTCTTTAAATGGTGTACAAATAATAATTTTCTTTTAAATGTGAAGAAATGTGCATTTAGAAGAAAATTCTTATTTGCGCTTCACGTGTCATCTTAATTCAGTCAGTTTTAAGTATTCTTTAAATGGTCCTTGTAAAACGAATTCTATTAAAGACTTAGAGGTCTGCTTTGATGATAAACTTAACTTTAAACTACATTTCTGTAATATTATCAATAAAGTTAATTCTATGCTATGGTTTTATAAAACGTTGATCTAAAGAATTTAATAATTCCAACGTTTTCAAGTCCTTGCATTCTTGTCTTGTTAGACCTAAGTTGGAATGTGAATTTGATCACCTTTCTATGAAGTTAATATCAATATAATTGAGGTAATGAGAGAAATTTTTTAAGATTTACTTTACGAAACCTTCAATGTCAAATCTATTAATCTTGCCTTCGTATGAACACAGACTAAACTTGATTCAATTAAAAACTTTAGAAACAAAACGAGAAATAACTGATGTTATTTTTTTTTGCTGAAGTTATAAAAGAGAATATTACTTCTTCTCAAATTCGGAATAACATCAATTTAAAGCTTATGTACACATAATTATGCAAAATTTTATTTTGCAGAACACAAATTTTCAGGATAGATACAAAACTACTAAATGACAAATTTCAATCTTTAATTAACTTATATTGACTGATATTCTTAAAACGTAAGTTCGAAATATCACTTATAAGTGTTTTTAATCCCTCAATTAGATTGGAAATCACATCTTGACATGAACTTTAAGCTTCTTCTCATTATATGCATGCATTAATTGCGATAGTAATATTAAAAGTATTTCTTTTGTTAAAACACTATATTAAAAAACTAATTTATGTCTTTTTATACCCGTACGATAGGATCGGGTATAATAAAATTACTCCTCCGTTTGTAACACCTCGAAATAAGCGAGCTAGATATACCTTCAAAGGTATGGATCGGATCAGAAAAAAATTCTAAGACTTTTGAGCCATGTCCGTCCGTCCGTCCGTCCGTCCGTCCGTCCGTCAGCACGCTAACTCAAAAACTAAGAAAGCTAGAATCTTGAAATTTACACAAAATATTTTAGGAGTAATTTGTAGGTTCCCTATTTTTTTTGGTTGAGTTTGGACCAAACCTTAGGGTAGCTCTCGAACACCTAACTTTTAGATCCCCACATTTTTTTTGAAATAGAGCTATAAAATTTTAACTGCTGATAGATCTCACAAAAATATTAATTTTATTTTTAATAAGTTTTTTTTGTAGCCCCACCCGTTATGGAGCTACAGCTCCCCAAAGGTTCAAAAAAGCTCTATATTTAAATTGTTATAGCACAAGTTGTATAAAGTATATCTCCATTTTGAAAACGCCAAATGATTACTACTTTTATTAGCTTTAAAAGTATATATACGATAAATATACATTTGTGGAATACGGTGTCTTAATTTACCGTTATGTGAAACTCAAATTTTGCAAAATCCTTCAACCCTTCTATCTTCTAAACGGTTTAAGCTGGAAACTTGCAATTTTGACAGAAGTTAGATCTTTGAAAATTAATATGAGTCATTTCAGAAATTTTTTTTGTATCACCCCCCGTTTAGGAGCTGTAAGGGGTCAAAAACTGAAAATTTCCTATTTTTAAACACCTGTAACTTGAACACCTGTTAAAATTTTTTTGAAGTAATACACAAAAACTAAAGCTTCAATATTATACTCTTATTTCTGTTAATAACTTTTTTTAATAATATAGGGTTACTTTATAATTAACGAAAGTGTTACTTGATATTTTTCAAATTTTCTAACAAATTTTTTGCATTTTGTTTTACTCGATAATTTGAAATTGTTGAGGATATAATGCGTAGTACATAAAAATGTAAATAAATAAACAACATAACGGTTGCTTGAAGAATTTTTATTTATATGATATTAATATATATACATACTTATATAATATCATGTTTATTTACATATCGTATATGTCACTAGTGAATGAATGATAAGAGTATATATGTATATTATATAGCGCCGTATTTACTTACATATATGTATTTTATTGTACTTATAAGAAATTATTCTGTTAATGGAATATTTAAATATAATATAATATAATATTTAAAATTATATTTACTATTTTGTACTAAGTAAATTTAATATATATTTACCGCTTAATATTAAATGGTACTATAGAATATTTGAAAAAGTTTTGGATTGATAATCGTTATGTGAAAGGTCAGAATCTGCTTTTGAAGAATGTACATATAAACATATAGTTTGAATATATGTACAACCCATAGTTCTAGAAATTATAAAATTCACCCAAATTATTTTAAAATACTAAAATATTAAAAAAATAATATTGTGAGCAGAGTGACAGGCTGTGAACATACTAACGGTTCGTACGGGTATCTAAGAGTTGACAAAGGCAACTGTATTCTTCCTCGTTATATTTATTTTTTTGTAATTTATATAAATACATATTATATGTTTTGTAATTTTATATAGTTCACAATTAATTAACATCAATTAAACAAATGAAAATTATTAATTCACAACTTTACGGATATTAAAATAATTAAATAAAAAAAATTTTATCATTTAAAAAATCTCATTATTTATAAGCTGTTAAAATATTTTTTTTTTTTTAATTTTTGGTATATAATTCTTTTTTATTTTAATTTTTTTCATATTTGAAATGAAAAATTAATCAATTAAAAATTATTTAATTCACACACATAATGTAATATATACATAATATATGCAAGAATGTCCAATGTATAAACATTTATATAATTAATTTAGTTAAACTCTTGGACATTATACGTATTTTCAATGTTATATCTGAATCTGAGTATATAGTTATATATATATACATTTCGCCCACAATGTATCTAATTTCTTGTTATCATATAAATACCATTAAAAACCTTTATTATATAAACATGTGAGTTATACATAATAAAATAATAAAAAGTCATGTCTTTAGTGATTCCCCCTAAAGGAATGCAATAAAAACTTTTTTCTTACAAATAATTCTAATTTTATATGACTAAAAAGAAAAACAATAGAATTTTTTCTGTCCGTAGTCACTAATCAAAATTTGAAGATGACATTCAACGAGACAACTTTACACTTTCTTTTGCGAAGGTATATATATGCCAATCATTAAAAGTAGTTATAGAGGCTAATGTATAATATATATTCTTATTTTCCACAATTTTTATATATATATCTATATGCGAGATTCTGAATTAGGAGAGATTTAAAGTTGGATTCAAAAGCAGGGCTATACGGTTTTTCCATGTGTATATGTGAGAATCTGAATTGAAATACAGACAAATGAAAATACTTATAGGCAAATGAAATTCAACAAATGAAATACAAAAGAATTTGCATAATAAGCCACTACTGGTTATATAGAGGCAATCGCGGAGATAGAGAATTTAAAAAATAAGATCCAAATTTTGGCAATTTTTCAACTTAAATGTGAAGCATCTTATTGTTCTGCAGTAGAAAATAATAACTGATATTATTTTTATGAAATTTGGAATATTTTGTATTAACTGTGAAAATTATTTAAAAAAAATTTAATCATTTGCATGCTCAAAATTGAGTTTTAAAAAAACTCTACTGAAATTGAAAAATACACACCCATTTCGATTAAAGTGCTTAAACAAACTGAGTACTGACTAAAGTCATATTTTTAATTTTTATATAAACAGAATAAGAACAAAAGAAAAAGAATGCTAGAAAATAAAGAAATATTATTTTATGAACTTTATTATCGGGTGTACTTCGTTCAAACTTCGATTAAAATTTTCTACAAAATTGCCTGGTATATAATCAGCAGTGCATAAATTAACACTTAATCCTTCTCTGATAATTATTATAAAACTAAAGCTAATTATGACAAGTTATTACATCAATAATGATTCGATAGGTATGAGTAAGTTCCAATTCTATTTTTTACCATTTTACTATATCTTCCATATAATATATAAGATATTTTTAACCTACCTTCATTAGTTGTCGTCTGTTAATTTCTTAAAATTGATAACTAATAAAATTGAAACTTTCTCTTCTGAAAAATAAATTACATACATTCTTTTTTTATATAAAATTATTTTATATTTTTGAATATACCACGGCTTAACTAATCTGCAGAAAAGAAAAATTTTAAAATTACGTTACAGAAAAGAAAAAATTTAATTAAGAAAAGTTAGTTTGTAATTTAAAAAAATTATACATTTATAGGCTCAAATTTTACTTGAATATTAAAAAATATAACTTATTTTCGAGTTTTAAAAAAAAATTCTATGAATTTAAATTTATAATATTGATTTTCAAACTTTTTTAATATTTATTAATTAATAAATTATTGTTTCACTAATTTTTTTTTTTTTAATTTTTTAAATATTCCATTAAAAATAATTACCTCTAGACTCTAATGCTAAGAGCTCCCATTTTTTTCTCAAAATAGATTTCAAATAAAATTCTGTAGAAAAATCATAAAATGTTATGGAAAATTTTTAAAACCAGTTTTTTTTAAGTTTATAATTATTTTTTAATCAAAATTTTATTATTTATAAGTAATTCATTTTAATTTGTATTTTTAGAATGTCAAAAATTAATTAAAATTTAAATTTAAAAAGCTTTTAGTCAATAAAATAAAATAAAACCACACAAACTGCAATTATGAAATTTAAAGTGATAAAAAAATTGAAATAAAATAAAACATATACTCAAGAATGAAATAAACAAATAAAAAATAAATTGTGATTAAATTATAGCAAATTAATTTAAATTAAAAAAATAAAAAAGAAGAAAAATATGAAGTGTTTTATTGTTTCTAAAAAAAAGAAAATTAAAATTTTATTTAAAATCTGATTGTAAACTACAATAAAATAAATTCAAACAAACAAAAAGTTAAAAAAATTTATTTAAAAAAAAAAATATATATATATATATATATATATATATATATATATATTTAAATTAAAAAATGAATTTCGAATTCAGACTCGAATTCATTTTATTTTATTTGATCTCATCATCATCATTATTTTTTACATCATCAAAACAAACACGTTCAACAAAAGAACGTAGCTTTTTGACACAAGTTAATCAAACCTATATTCCAATAAATGACATTTATAATTATAATAGTTACAATAATACAAAAAATGATATTAATTCTATAATATATAATGTACATAACAATGATGTTAATACAATAACATCAAATACAGATTTATCATATATTAATTTAGTTTTTGTTATATTATTAACATATGATGAAGTTGATAATGCCAATGATTGTATTATGTCAAAAGTTATGCCAACTATTGAATTGGCAATAAGAAAAATTCAACAACCTAATTATTTAGCATATAAACCAAATGTCACTGTTATTGCACGTGATACATTCTGTCAATCAACATTTGGTGGTATCGGTTTATTTGAAATATATTCACAATATCCAACAATAAATGTTATATTTGGTTTATCATGTGAATATGTTTTAGCACCAATATCACGTTATGCTGGTGTTTGGGAAATACCAGTTATTAGTACATCAGGGCGTGCTATATCATTTAATGTTAAAGAAAATCATTATGATACATTAACACGTATGATGGGTAGTCCTGATATGGCAGCATATGCAATTAAAACATTATTAAATCATTATAATTGGACAATAACGGCAATTTTAGGACAAAATATTATTAAAGAATCAACAAAAACTGGTAATTCAGTATGTTTTTTTTGTTTGGGTGCTATTCATAAAATTTTGGGTGAAATGTCAACAGCAAATGAATTTTTTTATGAAAAAATGGATAGAGAAAATGCTACAAAATTTTTAACAAAATATTCAAAAATTTCAAGAGGTAAGTAAAACATTAGAAAAATATAAGTACCTAAGTACATAAAATTAATTAATTAAAATTCTAAAATATTTTATTAAAAAATTAAAATGTTTTTATAAATTTTTAATCACAAAAAATACTTTTGAAAGCAATTTTAAATAAATATTTAATAAAATTTATTTTTTTAAAATTTACTTGTTAGACAGCTTTCAAAATTTTATCATCAATTTTAAGATGAAATTCTATTATTTAAGATGCCATAAAATAATATTAATAATATACTGAATGTAAAAAATCAGTATTTTAATATATGGTCAATATTTAATTACGTATTTTGATTAAATATACAATCTACTTTTCAATATAAACTAAACAATATAAATATAGTAGAGTTGAGCACGCTTGACACCACGAGATAGCTTATCCTAATCTATAAAATGACGAAAAAATTATTGCATAATTATAATTATATTTTTTTAAATTCGTACATACAATTAAACAAACTAAATTAACTGACGGTTTAGAATTTTTATTTTTGAATTAATTGTTCTTGAATAAATTTTGTTTCATTTTCGCAAAAAAATTACTTAACTTTTTAGTTAACAAAATATTTGATTTTCCTTAACATTAAAATTTATTAGAAACTTAATTTATTAATAATACACTCATCTTTAAATTATTTACAATGTATTCATCCATACATAAAGATTTTTAATTTGAAATTACTTAACAATGTTTTTTTTTTTGGATTTCCACTATTAAAAAAAAAAAAATTCTGTTCAAATCAATTAAACAAAGTTTTCCAAAAATATACAATTTAAATTAAAAAAAAAAGCAATAACATAAAACTAAAATAAATAAACAAAGAATTAATAAACAAACAAAAAAATTTTTTATATTGAACAATTCAAGAAAATTAAAATGATCCATTGATGGTTTATTTTGCTTTACTTTTTTTATTTTTTTAAATTTTTTTCAATTTCATTTCAATAAATCTATTTATAGACTTTTCAAAATAAAATTAATGATTTAAAAACTATTCATTTCGATTTGAAAATAAAAAAAAAAAAAATTCTTTTACAAAATCTATTAATTTTAATCAAAAATTCGGTTTTAATTACTATAAAAATAGCTAAAAATACACAAAAATAATGTTTAATAAAAAAATTAAATAAAGCGGAAGTGTTTTTCTCTTGACTTTTATGTAAGCAAAGAAAATATTAATCAGTATTTTGTTTTTTTCTTTTTTTTTTTTTTCATATATAACAAATTAGAATTGTTTATATTGTATAAATATTAAACAATATTAAATAGGTATCTTAATAAAATTAAAATAGTCAGTTCAATGTTACAAACTTGTTACAAATTTTAATTTGCGAAATGAAAATTTTCGTTATTCAAAAAAAAGAAAAAAACTCATTGGAATCTCGAATTACTGTTATTTTCAATATTTTATAATATTTTCTAATACGAAAAACGGTACGAAAAAATTTTTTTAATTTCATAACTACTTTAGGTTTAATGAACCTAACCTTAATTTTAATCTATAGAACAATACTTTTTTACCTATGGCAATGTCCTATTAAATGTCCAAAGTACAAAAAAATTTCAAAGTAAAAATTTTTTGGTATTACAATACTTTGCTTATACATATAAAAATAAAAATAATATCTAAAATTTTTATTGAATACTTAATTTAATAAAAATCATGGACATGCACGTCATAGATTAACATATTAAATATCAAATTTTTTTTCGAGAAAAAAAAAAACTGTTTCTATCAATTAAAATTTAATATATTGAGTTTTTGACGCGTTAAATTATGAAAAGGATAAAAAACACACTGGAAAATTAGTAAGAAATTAAAAAGAGAAAACTATAACGAAATTTTCACTTTTATTAACCGCATTTTAATCTCCTTCTCTATTTAACTTTTATTAATCTATACATCTTCATTAACAAAAACAAAAACTAGAAGATTCTTAGTGTTGGTTATATTTTTGAAAATTTAAAAATTAAAAATCTTCTCCAATGTTTTGAAATGCCTGGTTGTTGAAACATGTATGAAAAATATTTAAAAGGCACTTGGTTAAAAAATCAGGGTTATACATTTTTTTCTGAATATGCATAAATAGGTACATATGTATGTATATGTAAGACTCCAAATTAGGCGAGAGATAGTAAGTACATTGTAGGTTATTTTATTTTGTTGGAATATTTTATTTTAGGATTTCAGGAATTAAATTTTTTTTTTCAATTCTTTACTATTTTATATATATGTAGAAGAAAATAGGAAATTTTGTAAAATGAGACTTCATAATATACCCACTATTACCCACTTATACTATTCAGTTTTAAATAATGGTATACTTTCTAAACTAAATACATATTTATAAACTAGAACTTTTTATTAAAAAACAAAAAAAAAAAAAAGTATTTTAAATTGCAAGTGTTTTTTCTATAATAATATTTATTTTGTTATTAAATACATAATAAATATTCCGAAATATTCCATAACTTTATGAATTATATTTTTCGGTCATTAATTTAAATTATCATTATAGCACCCATATATATGTATAATGACCTTCAGTTCTTCATTTCATTTTAATCAACTTTTATGTAAGTATATAAACATATTTACAAATTAATTTTTTTTTATTTTAGATTATCGACCGAATGAAGATAATATTTCTTTAAAAACAATCATTTAAATTGTAAATATTGAATGTTATATGATAAAAATAAATGAAATTTAATATTTCAAAGTACCTACAAAAATAATAAATTTTGTATAAAACCCTTTTACTTTTTATTATGAGTATTATTAACATGTACCAAAATAATAGTAAAAGAAAATTTCAATTTGAATCAGAAGTAATCACCCTTTCAAATAAATAAATGATAAAAAAAAATTATATCATAAATTATTTAATTTTAAAATTTATAATTAATACCAAAAAAAAAACTCCCAGACAAAAAAGGAAAAAAAAAGAATACAAATACATACCATAAATTTTACAGACAATTACATTTAATCATACTGCGATAATCTAAGATAAATAAACAATTTATTATTATATTTTTGTTATTTGATATTACCTTAAAATTATTTTATTATTTAAAACGAAAAAAAAATCATTGATCATACAATTAAAAAACCATAAATTTCTAATTTTCGGTATTTTTAAAATAAATTTTTAATTAACAAGCAAAAAAAAAAATCCTGTTCTTTTTTTTTTGCTTTTTTTCAAATGTGACACATAATTTTGTTGTTATTGTTGTCTCTCTTTGACAAATAACTTAAATTTAAAAATGTCACTGTAATTTTGTTTAATAAATTAACATCAAATAGCAACACAAAAAATTCATGTATATAATATGTATGTATTCATGTATGTGCACAAAAAAAATCAAATCAAAAATTGGAAAATGTCAAAAAAAAGTTTAAAAGAAAACCACCATTTGTCACAACTCACAAATAATAAAAATAAAATATATATGAGATCTGTATATTTTTATTTCCATATATTAATACATAATTATATCTATAATATTGTTTATATTTTGTCTCTTTCATCGTATAAAAAATCTATTTTTAAATTTTTTTTATGACTTCCTATCAAAAGAATGAAAAAGTAAAAAAACCCACAATAAAACATTTGATTTTAGATTTTAAATATTAAATAATTTTAGAATTTAAATCAGTTTTAAGTCATCGATTCAATAATTATTAAAATTTTAATTCCTTAAGTGAAAACTGAAAATGTAGAAAATATAGACGCATCGGTATATGCATATTAGTTATACAGTTATACACTATATAAATTTTTTTGAATGGTAATGTTGTTACTTGCGCCGAAAAGGATTACGAGTACAAATTATACAAAAAATATTAATTATAAAAACAAGTATAAGGGTAAAGCATATTAAATTCACTGTAAACATCGAGAGAGTGTGAGTTTGAATCCCATACACGTTGTAAGAATAATTCCCATCCGTTTAATTCCCTCAGCCACACCTGGAAAAAAGGCTGTGTAGACTTAGAGCTTAATGTTATACTGATATTTAACAACTGGTAGTCTATGTCGAATTTGAAAAATTTAATAAATTTTTTTCAATACATGTATGTACATACGTATTACATACATGCATATATGGATATTAAATTCACTGTGAACATCGAGAGAGTGTGGGTTTGAATCCCATACACGATGTAAGAATAATTCCCATCCGTTTAATTCCCTCAGCCACACCTGGAAAAAAGGCTGTGTAGACTTAGAGCTTAATATTATACTGATATTTAACAACTGGTAGTCTATGTCGAATTTGAAAAATTTAATAAAGTTTTTCCAATACATGTATGTACATAGATATTACATACATGCATATATGGATAATAACGAATATTTAATTTATTTATTAATTTGTTAAGTATATGTATATTATTTATTTATTGATGAAAAAAATAAATAAATTTTCTAAGTCTTTAAACAAGATGTCACTGTAATTATGTATATAGTTAATTAAAGTTACTATACTAACTATTTAACTAGGTTCATTCAACTATACATATATGACTGCTAGACTTAATTGAAAATTTATTATTTTTGTTGGTACTAAAAATTACTTTTAAATCAATTTTTCACCAATTATTAATTTTGGTTTTTGGTGGTGTTTTTGTTTCTTTACTAGTTTTAAAAAGGTCAAAATTTTAATAATCTCTTTTAAGTATTCTTAAATAATAAAAAATTGAAATAGTTCATAAATTTTTTATACCATTATTCAACTGTTCTTGAACACGTTTTTTATTTATTTAAAATATAAAATTACTGTTTTGTTTATTGTACTTTTATTTTTAACTTATTTTTTCGAATTTTTCACTGTACAAATACCGACTGTGCTTCTAATCTTTAAGATAATGTTGAAGATTTTATTTATTTTTTTTTTTTAATAAATTAAAATTTTTAAAGAAATCGTGAATAAGATAGAAAACAAATTTCATAGATAATTAAATCATAAAGTTTTCTATAGTGGTGTTATTTATGTACCCAAAAGACACTGCAAAAATTCGATTTGGCCGCTAAATCCCTGGTTAGTACCTTTTTTAAAATGTAATGCTGAATGAAAGGTGAATCTATAAAAAATGTTTAAACATTGTTCTTCATATTATATAGTATATTTAATAAATTACGAAAGAACAAAACTTTATTGGGCAATTTAATTCCAAATTCGTCAAGTTACTATAGTTTCTATCGGATATAAACAATTTTTTGATGTAATTGATTATATTTTTTTACTGGATTAATGCCTTTAATTTGTTTCTAATAATACGCATTAGAAACTATCACGGTAGAACGTAACATATATTTGCTTTCTCTTTGAAATTATATTTTTTGTGTTTTATATAATAATTATGGAAACTGAAGAAACCTTAATAATAAATAAATACTTTAATTTATTTTAATACTTAATACGTAAATACTTTAATTTCAATCTTAAAGAAAGGCTGCTCTCATAAAAAATACACGCGAACAAGGAAAACACACGGTGGCGCGAAAATTCTACTTACATCAATGCGTAGTATCAATACGTAGTATCAAAGTGAAAGTGAAAGTTTACCTTTGAAAAAGGTTTTAGATTTTATTTTGCAAACTCCTTTAAACCGTGTCCAGTGCCACAGGTTGTTTATTATGACAAGTTAATTTCATTTATATTTTTACATTTTTCCAAATATATTACATACTAGTAAAACAATATTTGCAGATTTGATTAAACTGTTCTATTACAATCGAGGAAAAAATGAAAAAGAAGTTTTATTCATAGTTGTAAAAAACTGTACTAGAATACCGAAAACTGTACCGAATATAATTACTATACTGTTATAATCATCATTAAATCATTTTTTATACTCCAATTTTAAACTTTGGCTTTATTTCACATTCCATACACCTACATTATACATATTAACATATAACTAAATTTATCATTTTTCATAATGTTATGGCAATATGGCATACTTATGTATATACATACATATTATGTATTTATTTCTGGTTTTAAAAATGTAAACAAACTTATTTCTATTTCTTTAGTTATTTTACTTACCTATACATTATAAGCCTTTTTATAAATATGTACATTTACTACAAACATAAAAATATATTGTTTTTTTATAACTTGCAGTATAGTTTTGTCAACAAATCAAATTCCTAAAGTTTTTGTTTACACTGATACAAAATAAAACAAAGTGAATCAAAATAAAACAGCTTAGAAATGCTTATAAATTGTAATTTAAACAAGGCAGAATGTAAACATAGGTTGTATTATCTTTTGGAAATAGTGTTTAATAATGTATTTTATTTAACTCAAAATAAAAAGTTTAATTTATAATACAGCGTGTTTAGTAATTGTGACTTGCAACAAAATTTGGAAATTTCATATAATAAAAAAAAATGTGAAAATTGAACTTTTTTGCTATTTTGAGGAGATGTAACTCTGGAACCCTATATAACTTGAAAACCGTATATAACTTAACACACGTAAAAATATATTAGTGGAGTTTTAATTTTTATGTCTTTCTGAATAAAAATGTGTACAGGTGTCTAAGTTACACGTTTTTAAAAATATCAAATTTTCAATTTTTGAGCCCTAATAGCTCATAAATGGGGGTTAGTCCAAAACATTTTTCTGAGAAAATTTATACTAATTCTAAAAGTTTCTTCTCCAAAATCGCAAGTCCTTATCTAAAAGCATGCCGAAGTTATACAGGTAGCAAAATCATGCAAAATTTGCTTTTCACAAAAAGATAAATTTAGTAATTTTGATATTGATTTACAAAGATGAAAAGAAAAATCTGTTGAATTGAAAAATCAGATTGAAAAAATGCTAAACAGTACATGAGATATACGCATATAAAAATAGGGCTTTTTCAAAGCTTGAAGTACTATAGCTTCGTAATGAATGGGGCTATATGAAAAAGATGTTCTACAACATTAATTTTTTTTATGAGACCTACCATGGTTAAAATTTTTTTTTTCTATCTTTAACGGTGTAGGAATTTTATAAACAGACAGACGGACAGAGTGAAACTAATAGATTAATAAAGTAATTTTTTTTGGAAATGTGCTAAAAAAAATAGTTGATGATCTTTAAAATATTCTAGATAATTTAATTTAAGCTTTTACTTCATAATATTATAGAGAACAAAAAAAAAAACAAAAATTATTGAAAGAAAAATAGATGAAAAAATTTAAGTGAACTTTAAGAATTAACTTTGAAACTGGTTTACACTTATATGTTCAATTTTATTGATGTATTCTAATAATTAAATGTTAGTTTTAAACTTATTTTTTGTATCAATTATATTGCAATTTTTTAAGTACAGAATAGTCAAAGCAATCGTTCAATTTTTCGGTAATTGAATAAACTATAGTTCTATTTTGCTTTTTGTTCAAAAATCCTAACTTATATCTAAGCCCTAATTAAATTCATAAGACGAAAAATAGAATTTCATTCAATTAATTTTCTTAACGGTAGATAAGCATCTACCATTACCGTATATGCTTATCTACCATTACTGCCGGTAGATAATTTAAATACACTGACTGAATCAGTTCTGAAGTTACATGAAAATAATGAAACAACAATATGGTATTTTCCTACTATATCAACCTCTTTTTATAACTGAGTATTCAGGCACATATAAGTACAGAATTTATATAGTGTTACTTTATTCCATCATTATTGTTAAAAGAAAAATTCTAAATTTTAGTGTGATTTAATTTTAACGTAAGTCTGTAATTAAATTTTAAATTGATTAAATTGTATATATGCAAAATACATAATATATACATAATAAATAAAATTAATAATTTATTTAATATGTTCTTTTATTTGATATACGAATACCAAGTTCTGAAAACGTTCTGAATCAACCGTAAGAAAAAGTACTTCCATTCAGTGCTGAAAAAGGTACTAAAAAAATACCCTGAAAGCAAGGAGAACCATCTTCAATGTATTAGTTGAAAAGTCCTGAAATTTTTCTCACCTTTCCTATTTATTTCAGTATAAAGTACTTCCGTTCAGACGTGCAGAAGTACTTTTAGAGTACTTTTGAATTATCAGTGTATTAATGTAAATTTTGTTTAATTTGAAATTATACTGAATTAAATAAAAAAATAATCATATAAATTGAGGGAATACCAATTAATTTATCGATAAGAAAAATATTTTCTTTTTTCAATTCATTAAAAATACAGTATTTTTAATACGTCGAATTTGAATAAAATGAATATTAATACGATATTAAACGGTTTTAGAAAACATTTTAGAAATATTTTCGTCATTTATTATAAAATTTCAAAAATATTTAATAACAAGGTAGAATGTAAACCAACGGTTTTTAAAAGCGCACATTTCCAAAACTCAATACAAACTGTTTAGAATTGTGACTTGCACAAAAATTTGAAAATTTCATATAAGAAAAAATGTGAAAATAGGACTTTTTTGCAATTTAGAAGGGCTGTAATTCCGGAACCCTATATAACTAAGAAAATCCGTTAACACGCGTAAAAATATATTATTGAACCTTTAATTTTCATGTCTTGTCAAAGAAAAATTTGTACAGGTGCCTAAGTTACAGGTGTCCAAAAATAGCAAATTTTCAATTTTTGAGCCCTAATAGCTCATAAACAGGGGGTGGTCCAAAAAAATTTTCTGAGCAAACTTATACTAATTCTAAAAGTTCTTTCTTGCAAGTTCTTTCTTGCAAATTCAAAATTGCAAGCCTCTATCTAGAAGCGTGCCGGAGTTATGAAAGTAGAAAAATCATGCGAAATTTGGTTTTCACATAACGGTAAATTTAAATACTAAATTTAAAAAAATTGAATAAATTGTGTAAATAACTGTCGAATGACGATTTCAGATTGAAAAAATCTTAAGCAGAACATAAGATATATGTATTTAAAAATAGGGCTTTTTCAAAGTTTGAGGGGCTGTAGCCCCGTAATGGGAGGAGCTACATGAAAAAGTTGTTCCACAAAATTATTTTTTTATGACACCTACCCATGGTTAAAATTTTTTTCTCTATCTTTAACGGTGTAGAAGTTTTGTAAACAGACGGACGGACAGAGTGAAACTAATAAGCACATTTTTTCAAAATTTTTTTGGAAATGTGCTAAAAAAGAATATTAATATGGTATTAAAATTCTTCTTACCCAAATATTGTGCAATCGATATGAATAATATTATAAGAATGCGCTTCAGAAGAAAAAAAAAGTATAATTATAAAGTCTTTAAAAACACATCAGTACTTAAAAACATATATATATATTATATACTTATATATACCTATATAGATTTCAGATATTATCTACTTAATTATTTAATAATATTTCTTTCTTCACACGAAATTGAATTCTTTTTTTTTTAATATATGCGGGTGGAAATATAAATGATTAATTATCGATCATTATTCATAAATAATTAAAAAAAAAAATTTTATGAACAAATTCTAATTAGAAATAAAAATGTAAACATATAAATTATAAATTTTCTTATGTCATCTTTATTTGTTAAAAATATTATACTATAATCTAAGACATAAAAATATTCTGCATTCTCCCAAAAACAATTTTAATGATTGCCAAGAAAAATATCTTTTTCGAAAAGAAAATTTACATATTTTTTTTTTGTTTTTAAATTAATTAGCGTTTACCATTGATTAGACAAAAATATTAAATAATACCGCAGCGTAAAATTTTCACCATATATATAATAAAAATTTTAATGCATCCAATGCTATTTTTATTTAATATTGCGTATATAATTAAACATGACATGAACAGGATTTGTATATAATTTATAAATGAATAATAAATTTTTGAATATAAATTAGGTAGGTATATACCGACTTTAAGAAATAAAATTTAAATTATCCATTTCTTATATACAAAGAAAAAAAAATTAAACGACTTACGTTTACTTATAATTTTTGAGGAGCCATAAACAAAGTAACTCATGTCATGTGTACATACGTATACATAAATTTACTTATAAAAATACATAATTAATTAATTATTTGAAATTTGCTTTGCATAAATTTATTTTAATTAGATTTTAAATTTGTAATTCGTTAGATTTGTTGTTCTATTATATAAAGATAACAATCTCGATAATCTTCAATTAATTGGATTAATATTAAAGATGAACAGGAGAACGCTACGAACGAATTAATATTTAAAAAAAATTTTACTAACAACATCTGTGTTTCAACAAGTTCTTTTTTTTTAATGATCGCTAAAAACGTATGTGAACCTATCCAGAGTTAGGATTAAGATTCCCTAGATTTATGTTACGATAATAACAACCTGGCGGAAGAAACTTTAAAAGCTTATCATATCCATGTCAAAGAGTTCAGCTAAATCTTGGAAAAATAAACTACCGAGATATGTTCGCCTTTTACTTGACAGAGTGGGACAAGTGCAGAGAAAATTCTCCACCCTCTTGTTAGCGCCAATTCTTCTGCAAAACATATTAAATTCACATGCATACCTAATCTTTTAGCAATTAAATACGTACTGATAAGACTATGGCTCGTAATAATACCAACCAAATAAGACAATTATTTCACGTCAAGAGACAGAAAATATATATTTTAATCCGACCAGAAGACTACATTATACGACAAGTTGTACCCAAGTTCTCAGACCAACTCAAGGAAGTTTTTCGTTCTGAGTTCTATTGAATTTGAGGGTTTATACAGATACGTGGACAGATAAGATATTCTCAACACTAAGCTAAGCTTTAACTTTTAAATCATTAACAAAAATAATTAGATCTTAATCCTAATTGTGTTTAGGAATGTAATTCTTTAATAGAGTTTGACGTCCAAAAAAACGCATATATATACATATTTAAATCTGTCAATATAAAATTCAATAACATGTATTTTTTTATTAATGGGCTCGGTGGCCTAGTGGGTAAGAGTGTATGAAATACGCTGTACACACCGAGGGTGTGTGAGTTCGAATCCTACACACGTCGTAAGAATAATTCCCCCTTACGACATTTACAGCCATGCCTGAAAAGAAAAGGCTTTAATTTCCTTGTCACATTTATGTGGTACGGGAATGCAAAAAAAAATTTTTTTTATTAACTATTCCTTTAAGCACAATTTTATACATAATATGTATGTATGCATATATAGGAACTATAAATACCGTTTAATTGTTAACAATCTGATAAAATCCAAAAGGGTTAATTAGCCTTTAATTAAAAAACAATTGTTAACAAATTTATCACAAAAATTATCTATATGCATAAATATCATGTCATTTTTTTGATTCATAATTGTTTCGTTTCTGTTACAGAAAAACGTTAGTTGTGAGTAGTTAAGAAAAATGTTTGTGTATTTAAGTACTCGTATGAACTTTTTTTTTTTTAATGGCTGCAGGCTAGTATAGTTGGCATTTGGCAATAGAAAAGAGTAGTTTACTATGTAAAAGCATTGCAAATATTATACCCACTGGAAATAAAACTTTCAATTTCATACAATAAATTAAAATATTTTTTCATATTTTGGTTATTCTTGTTATTATCGGTATGTTGTAAAAAAATTCGAGACTTTTAAATTAAAAATATTTTTTTTAATTATTATAATAAATATTTCATGGAGTTTTTTTTATTTTATTATTAAAAAAATGTTCGACCTTTTTTTAAGATCATTATCATAACATTTTCGTTTGAAAGAAAAATTGAATAAAATTAAAAAATTAAAAACAACAATCTAAAATATGGAAAGAAGGTGTTGGTTATTTGTAATACTTAAATACAAATAAAAAAAAAAAAGAAGATTATTGATTGGAATGTTAAGAACCTAACAAATCGTTTTAATTTTTTATTATACAACAAAACTTTTTTTCTTTCTTTCTTTTTTTAATTCTAAATAAAAATATCTTCTGATTTTGAATTTTATGTCTTTTGAGATGCTATGAAATAAAATCATAAACTAATCACATTTTGTTAACAAACTCAAATATGTATATACATTTCACTTAAATGTATTTAAATGTCTAAAAAAATATAAGTCAATTTTTTTTATATCATACATGTATTTGTATCATAAAATAGTTTCTGAACACTTGCTTTAATTTCGATTAACGCAATTCACTTTAGTATGTACTTTAAATAGACGTTAATTAAAACCAGTCAATGTTATCAAATTTTAATATATGATATGTAATTTATTTAAACAAAACCTTTCATAATTTTAATTACAATTTAAGTATACGCTATTATTTTTACATCCATTTTTTTAAAGACAAATATTGAGGGGTAAGAGTGAATTTCTTACACGTACAATAATTCAGTAAATTAAATTTTTGAAGCCGTAATTTTCTTATGTATAAAAATGTTCTATAGGACTTTTTTCCATCTATATCCATATCCAATAAACTAAGACTTAAGAATTATTTAGTGAATATTAACTACTACTTTCATTTTTTTTTTTTGCTTTTTGTGCTTTTCTCATTTATCATTTAAAACAATTTCACAAAAGTTATTAATCATTTTTAAAATAATCATTATCTTTAGAATAAAGAAGAACTTTTATATTCCTCTTAAATATTAGAAATTAATTATATCATACGTGTATAAAATTTATATATATATATATATATAACGTTAGTTGTAGTCAAAGTTGAATCATAATATGTTAAAATAATTAATTAGAACAGTTGAACAAAAAAGTAAAACAAATTCAAGCTATTGAATAACTATATAAGCTTAAAAAAAATTACGTTTGTGTTTATATTTAGAGACCAAATCACATTTTGTAATAAATGACATTTTTTACAAAAAGAAGTAAAAAAACAAATAAAAATTATTAGATTTAGAAACGATTGAATCGTTTTTTTTTTAAATTCAGGTCTTAAGTCCACTTTAGAATATATGTATTTGTCGTATGACTCTTTGGAATGCATTGCTTAATATGTTAAACAGCTGATCAGACAAAAGTGAACAGAAAATTGATATAAATCTATTTTGAGTTTATTATTATTGTATTGTCAAAGTGGATTCTTTTCTATAATATACATATATAACCATAGTTAAAAGTTTAAAATGATATTATTTTCAATATTTTGGCCAGAAAAAAATATTTTAAATATTTTATATATTTATATGCTTTTCTTTTCACTTTGTCTTTGTCACTTCTTGACAATAGAAATGATTTTCGAAACGATCGGTTAAAATGAAATTTGTCATTTGACTATAAATATGTTACATAACATAAAGATATCAAATGACACTTTTTTTACGTTCACATATTCACACTTTTATATTGCCGCGTTTATACCGTACCTATAATTTAACTAGAGCTATACTAACGTCAAAACCAGTTTGACAATTGTAGCATGTGTTCTTACCGTACTTGGCCACAAATGTCAAAATAGTAATTTGTTACGAAAACATTTTGATTTATAGTACATATATTTTGTAAAATTATTTTATTAATTATTTTATTATACCGTTGCTACGTAACTCTACCTATATTTAGCTTGAGCTAAATACCTTCAGCTAATTACCTAGCTAGAGCTAAACAAATGTGGTATTTATACAAACGTTACACCATTTAGCTCTAGCTAAATTAGCTGCGGTATAAACGCGGTATTATGACTCCTATTGCATAGTGGAATTTGTACAATATACGTTCCAAGTCATATAACAAATACACATAGTGTGAAGTAGCCTTTAACTACAATGTGTAACTGTTTAATCTAACTATATTTTTAAAAGATTTTCTGTATTATCTCACAAAAATTTAATTAACACTTAATATAAAAAAAAAAATTATTTAAAAGTGTTATTTAAAAATTATAATTATTGCTAACTTTCAATATTTAAAATTATAATGTTAAATCGTTAAGTATTATTAATTAGAACCAATTATAAACCAACTATTAAATTTTATTAATTATTTAACACTAATTTAAAGATACAAAAATTTTTAAATATGAAAAATTTATTTAAATATTAATAAGTTATAAAATTAATATAAATTATAGATTTATTTTTAATATTTAATAATTGAATTAAATAATAAACATGTATTAATTAAAATGGTAATATAATTTAATATATACATATACACGTATTTTTTAATATGTATGTAAAATCATCATTACATACATACATGTTCACCAAATTTTTTAACAGCTTTTTAATTATTTAATCTAAAGATTAATAAAATAAATCTTTGAAATAAAAATTGTGATAAATAATATTATAATTACAATACAATATAATTAAAAATTTTAATTTATATTTTTTAAATAAATACTGATCCTTGCATATAGATGATGATATGATATACATGCATATACACATATAATATTATATGTTAAAAAAGAAGAAGCAAAAGTTTTAGTTGCAAAAAAATTTATTTTATATTTTTTAGATTTTCAATTATTTTTAATCAAATTTTCTTATGTGCTTTAATTTTTTATATTAAATTATATTAATTTTTATTTTTTTTTTTTATTTTTTTATTAATTATTATTCCTACATTACGGAAGGGATGAGAATATAGGAACAATATAAGACATTGCTGAAGATGAACGAGTTTCAAAACGTAGAAATAATAATTTTTTGCATTTTTTTTCCGAGGGTAGGTGGGAATTACGAAGATACTGATAACTGACATTAACCAATTAAACGCCACTTTCCTTTTAAACCAAACATTAGATTAGAACCTATGGTTTAGGGATTGGAAAAATGGGAATAAAGAAATAGAAATTAAGGAAATTTGGAAACATAGGAAGTTATTGTATGTTTTTAGGATTATTTAGAACAAAAATGTTGATGTTCTTCTTGAACTTATTGATATTATAAACGTTATGATTGCCAATTTTAGGAAATATTTCCGGCGGCAAGCCATTCTATTTTCATGTTGTACGCATTTCAAAAGATGTGCGTAAATTTTTAAAGTATATGAGTTAGCCTGTATAGCCCTTCTTTTATCTCGGTTGCAATTTTCGAGAAGATGCATTAAGGTTTTTATTTCTTGTGAACAGGTTCCTATACGAACAAAATATCTATAAAATGTAAAAATGAGCGCTTCGCTCCATAATTAATAAAAATAAAAATATACCTAATAAAAAATAATTAAAAAAATAACAATATAAGTATAAATTTTATTTAATATCAATACAAACAGGATTAGAATCCAAAAATAATAATAAAATTTTTGTTAAAATCTGAATTTTTCATCGTTTTAAATTTACAAAAGAAAAGGAATGTTTTATATTAACTAATATAAAACTGATAACCTTAGCAAAATTTAGAGTAAAATTTGTTTAGTGTTTAATCTAAAATTAAAATTAAAATACATATTGTTTTAAGTATTGCCATTAGATTACCATATTCAATTTCTACTTGAATTACTTTAGCGAAAAATATTAGTAAAAATAAATTAATATACTTATAAACAGAAAATCTCATTTATCAAAATTTTTATCAAATCTCACCAATCCAACATAAAAATAAATTAAAAAAAAAAAATTAATTAAAACTCATTAAATTTACATAATATATCTGAAGATAAAAAAAAAATAAACTTCAACATTATCAGACATCATTTATCAAAGTTCTATGAACCTGTCAAAAAAGTTATGTAGAAAAAAAAAATTATATATAGCTATGTATATAAAATAAAACAATCTGTTTAATTCCAATTTCCAACCTACTTTTTCAAAACGTGCTGCCAAAATTTGTATTTTTTCATGTGTTAAAAATATTTTTGAACTATAAATAAAGATTTATGTTGAACTTTTTAAAGCAAGAATCAGCCTACTTATATTTTTGTTATTATATTCATTAATATTTACCTATCATAAGAAATTAATTTATCTGAGTTTATTAATTTTTATATGCGACATTTTGAATTTTATAAATAAAATAAATGAGAATCTAAATTATCTAGTTGATTTATTTATTTTATTTATTCACATTTGTTATAGGAGCACTAACAACATGATCTTTGGCTTGTATAAAAATTGTATTGTCTATTATTTATGTATAGTTTTACAATTCTAAACGTAATTTAAATAGTAAAGTTTAATAAATAATAGGCTAAAATCACAAAACTATTTTCTTGAATAAAACAGAAATTAAGATATAACAAAATAATTTTTTTTTCCTTCAGAATTCTGCACTTTGTTATAAATAACCGGTTCCTGTTCCGCTTTCACTCAACTCGTTAAATAAAGAGAACATTTTATTATTAATAAGTTTAACAGCAGAGAATTTTTCCAATAGCTCCAATGTCCAGATCTAAAAAATTATTATAACATAATTTAGCTTTCATATTCGCCTTCACATTAGTGCATAAACGTGCCAAATTTTCAAAATATTTAATATTTCTAGATAATAAAAAAAACTCTAAATTGTCGTAATCACATAGAAACTAAATTTTGTTCTTTCTATCGCAAGGAATTCTTATTCAATCTTATAATATATATTCTAATAAAAAGTTACATAAAATCGAATTAAATCACCTAAATCAACTTAAATAAACGATAAATTTATTACAAAATGAGGAAAAGTACAATAGAGTAAACTGTGCCAACTCTGGCCTATATGAACATAATAACACCTATATGCTGTTTAACTTCACATGTTTTACTTAATTAAGTATCGAAATATATTTATGTAAATTTTGAAGTTGTATGACAGCTACTCAAACCGATTGCCTCAAACCAACCACATTTTACAGAAGGCAATAAGTTAAAACTTCATAATTTTTTGAAAGATTTCAGATGCCTAGCTTCATTAAGTTTCAAGATGTGTGAAATGCTTGGGCTGGAGCAATCAAACTTCAAAGAAGTTATTGCGACTAAACTTGATAATTTTTTTAGAAAATTTCAGATGTCTAGGATTATTAAGTAGCTATCAAATTATGGGGATATAAGATGGCTTAATCTCAAATTTTGGGAACGTACATGGCGTAATCGATTCAGAATTTAATTCTGATACTATATATACACTTGAGTCTATATCTATAGTCTCTGAGTCTACATAGCTCGACTAACTACTTTAAGCTGTCACCAACGTAATGGGAAATTTATTATACCCTTGAACTGATCATACGTATACAAAAAAAAAAAATAATAATTTCTATGACACAAAACTACAAAAATCTTCACTAATGACATATAATTAAAATTGAAAATATTTTTTAATTTGTTCTGTGATATAATTACATGTGCAGGTTGCTATTTTGAAACTGCGTTCCTCAAAAAATTATATCACATCGTTGCAGTATTTATTGTTCATATAGCAGACTTTGATAAAAATTTAAAAAAAAAAATAAAAAATTACCTCATAAATTACTATAATTAGTCTTAGATCTATTCTTGGTGAATTCTAAAATTATTCTTTCATATATAATTTTATTATTTTTTTATGTAAAAAAAAACAAAAACACAGAACTAAGAATGATGAAAATGTTTTCTTTCTTAGTTTTCTTTTATTATTTAATAATTTAATGAATGCACCCCCTTAGGAATTCATTAAAAAAGTTTAAAAAAAAAAAAACAAATTGCAAAACAATAACAAAGAAAAAAAACAGATTTGCATAATATTGTTGTTATATTATATTTATTTTTTGTTTTTTTTTTTTTTTTGTTGCATAAATTGTTCGTTACTCACCTTGATTTCATTTGTTTATTTTTCTATTTTGTTTTCCTTTTTTTTAAATTGCAGTTGTAATCATGTGCGCTGACCCAGAGTCAATTAGAGAAATATTGCTGGTGGCTGAAGAACTCAATATGATTGACAGTGGAGAATATGTTTTCATTAACATTGAATTATTTTCCAGGTGAGTTTTATAAAAAAAAAAAAAAATTTCATTTAATATTAATTTTTTTCTTTTTCTTTAAATTAGTTATTTATTTTCATTATTCAATTGATATGAAAATTTTTATTTGGAAATTATTCAATTACAAATACAAATTAAAGAAAAACTATTTTTTTTTTTTTTAAATAAAATAATTTAAATTTACTATAAACAAATAAAATTGAAATATTGAGAATAAAAAAGTTATTATATTAATAAAATGATAAAAAAAAAATATTTATTAAACTCAAATATTAACGCGAATCATTTAAAACAAGATAATATGTATTATACAAGAGTTAAAGGTTTTTAATAAGGTGTATTTTTCTAGAAAAAAAAAAACAACAAAAACAAGGCACAATGTAAACCAATGGTTTTTAAATGCGCACATTTCCAAAAGATAATACAAACTGTTTAGAACCGTGACTTGCACCAAAATTTGAAAATTTTCAAAGAATTTCATATACCTAATAAAAAAAATGTTTAAAATAAAGAGACACTTTCTTGAATTTTAAGGGAACTCTACATATTTAAGAAAAACCATTAACACGTGAAAAATTACTTGAAGGCTTAATTTTAGCTTTAATTTTCAAAAAATGTGTACAGGTGCCTAAATTAAAGGTGTTTAAATATAGGAAAATTTAAATTTTTGAGCTCTAATTGTCCATAAATAGGGGGTGGTACAAAAATATTTCCAAAATATGATTTTAACATAACGGTAAATTTATTATTATGGTAAGTTTATTATAAATAAATTTAAAAGAATTGTATAATTTTGATGTTGATTTATAAGGGTTTATTATAAATAGTTGATTACGGTAAGTTTATTATAAATAAATTTAAAAGAATTGTATAATTTTGATGTTGATTTATAAGGGTAAACCAAAATCCTGTCTTACGACGTTTTCAAATTGAAAAAATGTTAAGCAGAACCTGAGGTATATACATTTAAAAATAGGCCTTTTTCAAAGTTTGAAGGGATGTTTTTGCGGGTTGAAGTTTTGTAAAGAGATGTACAGACAAAGTTTTGTAAACAGACGGACGGACATACATATATATATATATATATATATATATTGTCAGTCTTCATGAAGACCAATAATTCGAAACCAATAACGCATATTTTAATTTAATTAATTTTATCTTCAAATATTTAGTTGAGAAAAAAGAGGTTACGTGTGTCTTCTTAGACTGACAAAAGACTTCGATTGTATGATGATGAAATTCTATTACCTAATTTTATCTAATGAATTTTACAGATAATTAATTAAAGTTTTTATAATAATCGACAGCAAACGGCTCCTGTATTTTAATTGAATATAGTTTTTTCAATATGAAGTTGCATAGCACCGCAAATTACAGTAGCAAAATTAAAAGCCGCGCTCAAGAAATCCAATTAATTTACAATTACTCAGTAATGTTTTGCAGTAATGAATTGTATAATTGGACAAAAAAGAGTTGAATGTGATTGCTGCAAAGTTTATAAATAATTTTATATCTTCTTACATTAGATATTCATATCTCTAACATCGGGAATAAGTTAAACTCTTAAAAGAAATAATCAAACATTTAACTTCCTTTATAATTTTCTTAAAATTTATAAAGAATTTCGTTTAAAACTAAAAATACAGATAGTGTGTTTTGATCTCTTTAATAAGAAACAATAAAATATATTTTAGGTCAGAATAAAAACAGTATGTTTTTATTATTTATGCCATTTGGTAAATGCAACGCTAATTTAATATAACACTGTAGAGTAGAGTAGAGTAGAGTAGAAAATAGGAGTTTACTCTGTAAAAGGAACTTAAACGATAGGTATTGTAAAATTTATTTGTCGACTACACAGAGGAAATTCAACATTTCCTAAACTTTCTAACTACATTCTTCTTTTCTTTTTTTAAGAAAAGACCTTCATTTAAATTTGTACCAAATATATATTTTTAAGTAATTCCTTACCTTTATTCTATTTTTGTTTTTTTTTTTTCAATATGCTTTTATACAGTTCCATTTTTACGCAATTTTGTTTAGTGTCCTAAAATATTTTGCTTTTTTTTATTGACTGTAAACCTACATTTTTAGCTGCTTTTAGTTTTTACCTTTTTAGCACATTTCTAAACAAATTGAAAAAATGTGCCTATTAGTTTCACTCTGTCCGTCCATCCGTCTATGTGTCTGTCCGTCTGTTAACGTTTCTAAAACCGTTCTGTAAAAGTTGTAAAAGGTGTAAAAGTTCTACACCGTTAAAGATAGAAAAAAAAATGTTAACCATGGGTAGATCTTTTAAAAAAATTAATGTTGTAGAACAACTTTTTCATGTAGCGCCATCCATTACGGAGCTGCAGCCCCTGAAACTTTGAAAGAGCTCTATTTTTAAATGCGTATATCTCATGTTGTGTTTAACATTTTTTTAATCTGAAAACGCCATTCGACAGGATTTTTTCAATATAAAAATTATTCAATTATTTTAAAATTAGTATTTAAATTTACCGTTATATAAAAAACAAATTTTGCATGATTTTTCTACCTTCATAACTCCTGCATGCTTTTAGATATCGACTTGAAATTTTCTGGTAAGAAAGAACTTTTAGAATTAGTTAACTTCCCCTCAAAAATATTTTTGCGGCTCAAAAATTGAAAATTTTCTATTTTTAAATGCCTGTAACTTGAAAATTATGCAATATTATGTAATTTACTTTTTAAATTTACCGTTATGTGAAAACCACATTTAGCATGAAATTTATTTTTTCATAACTCCGGCACGGCTTTAGATAAGAAGCTAAAGTTTTGAGACAAGAAAGAAATTTTATAATTAGTATAAGTTTCCTCAGAAAATTGTTTGGTACCACCCCCTGTTTAAGAGCTACTAGGGCTCAAAAATTGAAAATATGCAAATTTTAAACACCTGTACAAATTTTTCTTCGACAAGACATGAAAATTAAAGTTTCAATAATATATTTTACGTGTGCTAACGGTTTTTCTTACCTATATACGGTTCCGGACCGACAGCTCTTCAAAATTTCAAAAATCTCCTATTTTCACATTTTTTCTTATTAGGTATATGAAATTTGAAAATTTTGATGCTAGTTTGTATTATCTTTGAGATGTGCGCTTTTAAAAACCGTTGGTTTACATTCTGCCTTGTTTTATTAAATTTTATTAAATTAAGTATGAATTTTGCTCAATTTTTTTGTTAAATATCATCCTTTGGCATACAAAATACAAATGAGCATGTACCTACATATGTATATATTTTTTTTTGTCAAATATTTTGCATTTAATGCTAAATTTATTTTTGCTGTCATACAGTCATTACAGCAATTTATACAATAATGTATACAATTACTTACATTATAATTTTGAATCTTTAAAAAAGAGGATTTTTTTATAAAAACAAAAGAAGATACGAATAAAATATAATATACTTAAAGGAAATTTTTCATTTACAATTTCAAAATGACATGGCATATACGGCGTTTACTTAGATGATACATGTATGGTATTGGACCAAGTAATTAAAAAAAATATATGCATACAAACTCGTATAAAGAAAAATAAAGATGAGAATTTAAATAATTAGAAAAGTGAAGAGAAAAAAAATTTTAAAAATTTATTTCAAAATATATTCTTACTTAAAAAACCGAAGAGAAACTTTCTACAATTTATCTAAAGCAAAATTTAAAAGTAAATTTAATTCAATTTTGAATTTTTATAGTCTATATTTTTTTTGTTTCAAACATTACAATTAAAATTAGTAGTATTAGCAATATTATAATGTTATAGTGTACTTTTAATTTTTAAATCTAATCGTATTTATTGTCATGCTCCAAACTAAAACTAAACTCTTTTAAAAGAATTAAAGGCTAAAGAAATAAATTAATCTTCTACGGATTACTATTAAAATTTTATGCTTTTTTCTGCAATACTTTTTACTGGAATGATTATTTTTTTTATATAATAATATATTGCATACATTTAGGCACATAATTTAGATACACATTTATTTAAATAAATATTTCTGAATACTAACAGCAAACACTAAATTATACAGTTAAATAACATTAATTTAAATAATTAAATAAAAACTTTAAACAATAAATTTACTTTATAGAGTACCTCAAGGCAAAGCACAACCATGGTTTAATGCAAACGATACTCAAGAAAACAACGAACGTGCAAAAAAAGCATTTTCAGCACTTTTAACCGTTTCACCAAAACAACCAGACAATGAAGAATACATAAAATTCTCAGAGGAGGTAAATTAGTAATAAATAACAAGAAAAATACATTTGTTTTATAGTTTTATATTTTGTTTCAGTAAATGTTAAAAATTATACACGTGTTTCAAAACTAAAACACATGAATAAATCTTAATACCTATATGTACTATAAAGAGATAATCTCTTGTTAAGACATTCATAATTACCTTCAAATGACTTTTAAAATAGTATTGAAATAAATGTGAAATATTTTTTGTACATATTATGTATTTAACTTTTGAATTAAAAACATTAAATTGTAGTCGTACAACCTTACAAAATTAAAGTTTTAACAGAAAAATTATTTTACAGTTTTTATAATGATATTTAAATATCTATTTATAACAAAGGTGAAAATTATCTATCATAATTTTTTAAATATTTATGTGTATTTTTTAAGAATCTGTGTTATCTTTCAAACATATTTATATTTTGTCAGAATAATGAATTTTCATTAAGAATAATTTTGTACTTGTTCAGTTGAGATTATTGACTTTATTCTAACATTTTTTGCAATTATTTTTTTTTTTAAATATAAAGTTTAATAGTTTTTCGAAGATATCTCAATAATCTTTCAATTATCGTTTAATTAAATGTCCCAAATTTTTCCTAGTTTAATTCTATGTTGTCGTTCTATTCTTACTAATCCTTGTTTTGTACATACAAAAGTTTTCTTATATGTATATATTTTAAACTAATTCAATTTCAGTTCACATTAATCTGAACATTAAAGATATTAAAGATATTCTGAACATTGCAGATATTTCCTAAAAATAAAAAATATATTTTAGCTAGTATATAATCCAAAAAAAAACGTTTTGCCAAAATACTATAATACGGGATTATCATTAAAACTGTCCTAAAACTATTTTAAGCAATCTTAAAATTATTTCAAGTTTTTAACCTTTTATTTTTCTGTTTTGTAAATTTTTACTCCAAAAATAATAAAATCTATATATGTATAGTATAAAATGAAAAGGTAAAATAAACATAAATTTACATTACAAAACATTACATATGCAAAGAAGTATATTATTTATATTACATATTTTCAATTGAATGTCTTTAATGTGAATTTTCATTGAAAATATGCAATGAAAATAAATGAAAAAGAGAATAAACAAAAGGATACTATCAGATAAACGTGACTTCCTTAAAAGAAAAATAATGTTTTTTACTAAACGTAGATGATTGTCATCATATTCTCTATTTCTTCTTTTATTCTGAAAAGTTTAAAATGTGTTCTATCATTATTTCCTTTTTGCAATTTAAATATTCGTAATGTAAATATGTCTAATGCATATACATTTGTGTGTTAAAAATTACAATTTCATACACTATTTACATAAAATATGTCCTATAATTTAATAGATTTTCAAGTACTTACAAATATTTTTGTACATTTTGAGTTAAACGAATATAAAATTTAGTACAACATTTTTAAAAATGAAGAAACGGTTAAAAATAACACAAATTTATCATTAAGAATTTTTTTCCCCCGTTATTGAAAGTTGAAAATTGTTATTGAAATAAGAGTTATTCCATTCAATATAAAATGATTAAAACTTAAAAGTATCGATTGGGCATTCATTTATTAACGGGATATTACCAAAAAATAAATCTTTACCAACTTAAGGTGATGAGCCAATACTTCAGTCGTTTTGCGCGTCATTTTAATCAGAAGTTTAAGTAGAATGTATGTATTGAAATGATATCTTACCCAGTAGAAAACGCGAAACGACGTAAAAGTTGATCTATTTTCTACTTATGCTCGCATTGACAGTTTACTTTATTATTAAAAATAAAAAATAAAATCAAAAAAAAATTAAATAAAATTTTAAAATTTTTTTGTATCCGTTCTTTTTTTTTTGTTAATTTGTTTCAAAGGGTATAATAAACGATGAGAAAAAAAAATTATCAACAAAGAAATGCCGAATTTTACAATGTGAATTTTGATCATATTAACATAAGAAGATCTATGTTTAACGAAACTTTACGAATCTGACCTATTATGTCAGATTATCTACTATAGGAAATAACATTAGATTGCAATAAGCGGAACTGAACATATGTCACTAAGTAACATTTATTTTGTCATTTTGGTTACTACTTTAGAACTTAAAAGTAAAATTTGGTAGACGTATTATTGGGTCATTAAAAAAATTTCGGCGCTTAAAGTGACGGTTAAAGCGAAGCGAACATTAGTTAACGATATACTTGATCATTAAAAACAACATCTCAATTTTATATAAATTAATGTCAAATTCAAAATTTCAATCAATTAATTAATTAATAACAACCAGTTTATTAATTTTAACTATAGAATCAAGCAGCAAATCACTATATATAAACTAAAATGAACACTGCTTTTTATCCTGAATACGAATGTACAATGTGCATATTTTAAAAAGATACCTTCATTACTTCTGCTACTATCAAACTTTTTAAAATATTAATGACATATAATTTAAAGAATGATCTGAAAGAGATCAAACAATAAGTTTGATATAGTCCAAAAACATTTAGTCTTAACAAATTTTTAATTTTTTTTTTAACTTTTTTTACTTGCTATGATCTTTTTCTTTCTTTCTTATTATTAATAGATAAAATCAATTGCTGCTCAAAAATACAATAAAACATATGAACCAGATGAATCAATTTCAACATTTGTTACATCATTTTATGATGCAGTTCTGTTGTATGCAACAGCTTTAAATGAAAGTATTACAGAAGATATTAATACAATTTCACGTCCAATAAATGGTAGTGATATGGTACGTCGTATGTGGAATCGTACATTTGAAGGAATAACTGGCAATATTCAAATTGATTCAAATGGAGATCGTGTCACACCTTATGCTCTATTAGATATGAATCCTGAAACAGGGTATTTTGAAATTGTTGCTAATTTTTCTGATAATCAATTACATTTTGTTAATGGAAAAAAAATACATTGGGCGGGTGATAGAACAGAAGCACCACCTGATAAACCAAAATGTGGATTTGATGGTTCATTATGTGCTCGTAAATATTGAAAACTTAAAAAAAAAAACATTAATAAAATTTTAATTTTTTTTTGTTTTCACAGCCCCACCAATTTATGCAATTTTATCAGTTGTTCTTGGAATTTCAGTGATTGTTTTAATTATAGTTTCTATTATTGGTTTTCGTTATTATAAAAATGAAGCTGAAATCAATTCTATGACATGGAAAGTAAATCATAATGAAGTTTTACCATGTGAAACAAATGAACATCATGCAAGAACAGGTTCAATGCATTCATTAGGAAGACGTGGCAGTCAATTAACAATTTATTCTGAAGAAGTATCATTACCTGGTGATAGACAACTTTATATTCCAATAGCAGTATATCGGGGTTGCAAAGTTGCTATTAAATATATTAATGAAGCAAATGTTAATTTAAATCGACCATTAATGTTAGAATTGAAACGTATGAAAGATATTCAACATGAACATTTAGTGAAATTTTTTGGTGCATGTTTAGATCCACCTAAATGTTTTCTATTAACTGAATACTGTCCAAAAGGATCTTTACAGGATATATTAGAAAATGAACAAATTCAATTAGATTGGATGTTTAAGTTATCACTAATGCATGATATTGTTCGTGGAATGCATTTCCTTCATTGTTCTGAAATTCGTTCACATGGTAATTTAAAATCATCAAATTGTGTTGTCGATTCACGGTTTGTTTTAAAAATCTGCGATTTTGGTTTACATCAATTAAGAAAAGCTAGTATTGAAGATGATGAAGAAAATTGCAATAGTTACGCCTATTGGAAAAGTAATTTTATTTTTAAAAATTAGATTTTTATTATTAAATTTCAATTTGTTTCTGCAGAATTACTTTGGACTTCACCTGAACTATTGAGAATCCAAAATCGACCACGTGAAGGTACACAAAAAGGTGATGTTTACTCATTTGGTATAATTGTACATGAAATTGTAACACGACAAGGTACATTCTTTATGGGCCCAATGGATAAATCTCCAAAAGGTAATTTTAATTTTTAATTAATCCTTTCACTAATATTAAATTGTATTATTCACGTAATTTAAAATAAAATAAATAAATTAACTGAAAGGGTTAAGGGTTTTATAATAAATAAATTTAGAAATGACTTAATTAAAAGGAATTATAGATAGAATAACAGTATGCAAAGAGAATAAATACATATATTTTAAAGATATATTTTAAAGTTTTAGTAATAACTTAAATAATAATATGCAAACTTCAGGTTCCTCACATATAAAGAAATTGTGGAGCAGACGAAACAGAAAAACGATATAAAAGTTCTGGAGTTCCAAAGAAAAAAATATTAGGATAAGTTTCCTGCAAATTCTTTCTAATGTCTGCATATTTGAAGAAGTGAACATTGTCACATTCTTTAAACGAGCAACTCATAGAATTATGGGGTGTACAATGCAACAAGACATTTTTTATAGTTCAAAAACACTCAAGACACTCTTCTTCATAAAAAATTTGATTATACAAGAAAGTGCCAAAGCAATAAGTTAAGATTAACATAGAAGATGTTTAGGAAATCTAAAACAAAGAAAAAGGTTCTAAAATTAAGAAACTTACTGTTTCTAAGCTTCTAGTTAAAATATTTAAACTATCATATGCTTACGTAAAATTATTTCTACCGGAATTAATATATCAATTATCAAAAACATATATTATATATGTCAATTTTGTGATATCTTTTATTGATTATTACTTTCTACTTTTTAGCAGTTTCATAAATTACATAATAATACAAAGAACTTTAATTAAAAGAACAGTGTAACAAATATAACGTAAAGGTCCGGTACGAAATCCTTTTTTTCAAAATCTTACTAAAAATTAGTGATCTCAGGTGAGATATAAATACTTTTAAATTCATATTTCTCGATGGTTTTAGTTTTACTATTTCTTTTAGCTCCAAACTTTAAAAAAAATTTATGAAAATAATGAAAATTTTTAAAATCAGCAATAATTTTTCCATAAATGTTTCTCAAAGTTTCCGAAAAAAAGACAGCTAGTTTAGGGTAATAAATAAGATTTTATAGAGAAGAAAAGTTAGATTTTTATAAACAAGATTAAAATCTTCAAAAAGAGGATTAATTCAACAAGAGGTTTTTCAAAATAAGATTTTTATAAATAAAATTCAAAATCTAGGATATTTTCATATTAAAAAGTAACTGTTATTAGTTTTTTATTAGCAAAAATTTTTCGAAATAAATCCGAATCTGTCCATATACCTAGAAATCCTTCTACATACCTAGAAATCCTTATAATCCTTATGAGATTACACCTAAGTTATATATGTTGTTGTTGTTGCTACGAGGGGAAGGCGTGTGGGTGCCCTTACACCTAGGCCCTGCGACCTGTTCTGCTCTCCTACTAAATGGTTCCCTCTCCTCCTACAGCGTCTCATCGAGCCACTCTATACCCTTAACTTTTTCTTGATTGAGCTTTCTCAATTCATAGCGATGTGTTTAGTGCAGACTTTGCTGCGGCATCTGCAATTTGGTTTCCTTGATTGCCTGAGTGTGCTAGGATCCTCTGCAGTTGAACTGCATTTGTTTCTCCCAGCGCATTAAGGGCTTTCCAGCACTCAATTGTTATTCTAGATTTATGCAAACCACCCTAGATTACATCTAGGCATTGATTTTATCCTCCTCGTGAACTGCAACAATATTTCGATTTGTATAGGTTTTATGAACCATGATATTCTACATCATACCCAATTTTAAGCTAAATTCAATAATATAATGTAATTGCATTTTTCTATATAGAAAATTATCTATGACCTTCACGTTTCAAAACATTGTTTCATTATTTTCCTACTTATATTTCAATTTTAGAATATTTGTTTTTTTTTTTGTTTTTTTTTTTTGACGGTTCGAAAATTATTTGTTTTGAAAATAATTTTTTTTTATTTCAAAAGCAAAAAAAATGTGGTTTTTTATAAAATTTCGGTCATTTTATTTTTTATAAAATAAATCTTAAAAATTTCGTTAAATAAATAAAAAGTTAATAAGTCAATTTTACTACAATGTTCAATTTAATTTCAATTTTATTTTTGATATTATAACATCATCTATCAAAGATTGTATATTTTAATCTTTTTTAAGAGTATATTTAAAACTAAAAAAAAAAAATTAAAATAAAATTTAATTTTGTAAAAGAAAGAAAAAAGGAAGGAAAAGGGTGATATGCATTTAAAAATTGAAAAATTTTCAACATGTCACAGAAAATACAAAAGAAAATTAAAAAGAAGTCTTACATCAAAATTAGATGAAGTATTTTTCAGTAACTGTGATCTACCAATTAACGTTTACTTTCATCATCATCACGATAAAAAGGCATGTTTTCGAATTCGAACAGAATGTTTTCATGATTTAAAACACAGTATGTATTTTTGCAAATAATTTCGTTCAAATTTTAATGATACCTACTAAATGTTAATCGAAAATCTAGATCAATTGTGTCCAATGCAATCAAGTGTATAAAAATTTTCAGATTAATTGCAAAATTCTATTGCATTAGAAATATTAATCTGGTAAATTTTAACTAACACAACATTGATCATTTTTTATAAAGCAATTATTAATTTTTGCTAAAAAAAGAAAACTTTTAATGCCTTTTAGAATTTCTTAAGAAACCAACAGATTGGGATATTATGAATGGTGGTACAAAAATTTTATGCAAACAAAAACAAAAATTACATCCTTTTGGTTGGGATCAAACAGGTCGTATACAATGGCTTTCTGATTTAGAAGAAAAAAAATCATCATTTAAATTAAAACGTCTTCAAGATTCAAGAAAATCATTGAAAAATCGATTTCATAACCCTAAAAAAACTAATGAAGAATACAATAAATTAAAAAATGGCAGTGGTTGTATTTATTGTTGTTTAATACCATTTATAATGCTTCGAAAATGCCTTTAAGCAGATTTAAGGAGAAAGGGATTGACTGCATAAATTGTGATTTAAAAGTCTGACATGTTTAATTAAATTTAAATGTAACTTTCATTATATTGGTTAATTCAATTATATATATAAATGAAAGAGAATGTATATCAAAATAAATATATATGAGGGTATGTGAATATGTATATGAAAATGTGTTGTAAAAAAATATATATATATTCATATATTAATAACTTTGTTTTTAAATGTCGAATAACAATAATATATTAACTTCAAAAATATTGTAATTTCTTTTTGTTTTGTTTATCTGCAATTTTAGGATATGCTATATAAAATTTTCAGAATTGAGAGGCTTCGATGTATGTTTAGTTAAGTACATGATGTATCAACAAATGGCACACTGATTGTGGGTTTTAATCTTTCATGATTGATTGAACGAAAATGATTGAAAAATGTAATCTTTGTTTTTAACAAAGACCCCTTGGGATGGGGCTACATAAAAAAATTAATTTCAGAAGATTTTTTATGAGACCTATCTATGGTTAGAATTTCATTGTTCTATTTTAAATGGTGTAGATGTTTTGCAAACAGACTGATGGACAGACAAAATGAAACTTATAATTTACATGCTGTGCCCATTGAAGATTAATTTGTTCGTTCGTCCACCTAGAAAATGTACATAGATCCCTGTTTATTGTAGCTTTAAGTTCTTCATAGTTTAGATTAAATGGTAAAGAAAAATAGTATAGAAGCAACCATTAATGAATACATTAAGCCACACCCACAAGAACATAGAAATTTAATCATTTGAGTTATATACGACTAGTAAGCACGAATTTAATAATTCTAAACAAAAAATTTAACGTTGTGTTTATGAACACAATATAATTAGAAAGATTGATGCAGAGTCAAAGCTCTCATAGCCGGAAGTCCTATTGGGACTTTTGACGCAATCCAATAGGTCAAAAGTCCCATGGGACTTTTGTCTTAGTGTTCTGGGCAGAAATCCCAATATCACTTCTGGCTTTTTTTTAATGGGACTTTTAAATCATTAAAGTGTTTGATTCACTTAATTATTTGATTCACTTAACCCATTAAAATAAAAATAAATTCTGGAACCAAAAAAACGTATTGAGTATTTTGAACAGGTAATTTTGTTATTATTATGTATTTCTATTCATATTCTGTGGTTGGTTAAAATCCAGCCGAAAGCCGCCAACCGTCGCGTCGGGCGAAGCACTACCTTCTATAAACATAACTAACCCTTCCAATTCACAATTTCGCATATACATATATAATACATATTATGTATATAAATATTCTGTAAAAGACGTACTCCTATGATTTTGTAACGAACTATAATATCCCTCCTAATCAGAATACTGCTTTAAATATATTAGTGTTTGAATATATAATATGTTAAAAAATTATTAGTAAGTATTCTAGAGTTGATTATAAAACAATTAAGGGTATTCCCTTTTTCCAGAATATTTATATATTTCGTAAATTTTTAATTAGATAGTGATTTTAGAGTTAGTACAAAATTAGAGGCATTACGCCTTTTACAGAATATTTTATATATTATATATAATATTATGTATATGTAGGATTCAGAATTTTTAATTTAATTTGTTCATTTATTTATTAATTCACTATTATATAAAAAACATTTTTTTCTTTGGTAATTACACAATATAAAACTAAAAAATAAAGCAAGAAAACAAATACATTTATAAACCACACTCTTAATATTTACATAATATTTACATAAATTCAATAAATTTAAAATTTTTACATTATTCAAAATGGTCTTTTATATGAATTAATAGATTTCTTTTTAAAATGTTGAGATTCATTTTATTCTTTAAATATAATGGTAATTCATTAAATAGTTTGAGTCCTTTATAAACTAGCATATTTCTCGTTCCTTCCCTTCTTATATTTGTCAATCTAAAATCATTTTTGTTTCTCAAGTGATAATGATGTACATCATTACATAAATCAATCTATCACATAAGTAATTAGATAATAATTTGTTTTTAATTTTAAATACCATTAACTAACACATTGTAGTGTATTCTTTAATTAACACTAGCAACTAACTTGAACTTAATGGAGGTATATTTGTTCACTTTCAATATGGTTCTCATTCCCTTATTCTGTATCTTTTGTAGCCCATTTATGTCTTCCTTATTGGCTGTAAATAAGATTGATGAACAATTATATTCGAAATGTAGGGTTTAACCATGGTGTTATAAATTTTTATAGATGTTGAAAGGCTGAGCTTTTTCCTAATTTTGTAAAAGAAATAATTTTTTTGCTGCTTTTTTGCATACATAATCCATATGAGCTTTGAATTTTAATTTATCGTCCATAATCACTCCTAGATATTTAATTTCTTTGAACGGTGTTATACACATATTATTGATTTTCACGCTGCTTTGTCTTTCATCATTTATTATTATGCAGTTTGTCTTGGAAATATTTAGTTTAAGCTTATTAATTTCAAACCATTCATTTAAATTACTTATATTATGATGAAAGAATTCTAATCTAGCTATTGAAACAGCTTTTTCCATATCATTGACATATATCACAAATAACAGCACTTCAAGAATTGATCCTTGCGATACTCCTAACAGAATGCATCCGAATGTTAATTGCATCCGAAATAGCTCGTTTACTCTCGTAACCTGTCTTCTATTACTTACGTAAAATATAAACCAATTTAATTCATTATCTTGAATACCATATTTGTGAAGGTTAATGTTCCTGTCTACAGTTTCAAAAGCTCTTCTCAAGTCCAGAAAGACTGCCACAATACATTTTTTCTGATTAACTGCCATCTTCCAATTTGTAATTACTAGATTAAATAACGATTCACAATTATGACCCTTTCTAAAACCAGATTGGTACTCCGAAATTAAATGATTTTTTTCAAAGTATATTTCAAGTTGATTATATACTATCTTTTCTAGTATTTTTGTTTCAATTGGTATCATTATTAATTGGTCGAAATTCGCTGCATGCGTTAGTATTTTTAACTTTCTGTATGGGTATTACCATTGTTTCTTTCCATATGTCTGGAAAGATGCCAGAATTTAATGATTATAAATGTTTATAATCGATAATAAATTATCATCTATAAGATGAAACGTGTGTCTTTAACTGCAGTAATGCTAATTAAGTTCATATTATCTTCTTTATTATTTATTTCATTTACAGTTTTAAATAATTTATCGTTATTAATTTTAATTTAAATATACTGGAAATATTATCGATGTAATTATTATATTGTTTTATAGGAATATTGCTGTTGATTTCAACTACACTGTTTAATTTGTTTTTAGTTTTAATTCATGCAGTTCTCGTATGAACCAGTTATTATTATTGCTACGATTAAATGTTTTTATTTCAACAAATTTAATAAAAATATTTCTTAGGTCTTGACTAAAAATTTCTGCTTTTCTATTACAGTTTAAGTTATATACCGTTAAAATTTCATTTCCGGTTAACTTTCTTATAAATCTATTTTTACTATATTTCAATATTTTAAAGTTGTTATTATTATCTTTTGTATTTAAATTACTTTTTATATTAATCTTAATTGTTTCATGATCGTTTAACTTCCAATTATCTTCGAGTAAATGTTTTAATATTATAATTGTCGTTTTCTATTATATAATTTATTAAAGTTTTACTGTTTTTAGATATTCTAGTATATTGATTAACGATTTGTTTGAATCCACTGTCATTAATTATTTCTTTTATTTTATTTCTTGTAGTATTATCATTCAGCCAATTAATATTAAAATCACCCATTATTAAAACTGTATGTGTATTCGCTTAGTTCTTCCATTAAAAAATTGAAATAAAAGATAAAAGAATTCAAATTAGAGTAGTGGAGATGCCCTATAAATTGTCACCAGATAGAACACATTAGTAATATTGTATATTTTGATGATCAAAATCCAGAATTTGGCATTTGCGTTGACTTTTTTCACTGACTCGAAATTCAAACTCTTCAGATAAAACATACACCCACCCGTATGACGTGAACTTGAATTAATTCTTATTAAACTGTAACCAGAAATGTTTATTAAATTATCCTCGTCCATTTCACATACATATAGATGAGTCTCAGAGAAGCATATGAAATCTATATTTCTAATAAATCTAAATATTATTAATAGTTAGTAATTCAAGTTCATAAAAATTGTTTATAATACCTTGACAATTTAAATAGATTCCTACAATATTTTCTAGTAATTGCTATTTAAAAATTTTCTTTTTTTCAATATTTATTTTTCTTAACAATGACGGACAAAAGCATTATCGATATATTATCTATAGTTGTAAATTCAAAGATTCATTTGCTCTTTTACAGTTTATGCAAACATGATTATTCTCTGTACTGCAGTCTTAGATGATCTCCTCCACATTTAAGACATACCTTTAATTCAATCGTACATTTTTCAATTTTGTGACCCTGGAATTTGGAGGGCACAAAATCAAAAAGATAAATTCAGGAGAAACATCAGTAATTATCAACATTTATAAAAAAATGTTTCTTTTCTTTATTTTATACATTTTTAGGGAAATGAAATAACATCTAAAATTTATTTTTTGATTTCATTATTTACTTTTAGTTCTTATTTCAGTTGACGCTATTTTGCAGAGCCCTTTAAAATTAATGATATTTCGCCAAAAATGATAGTCATCTTTCATCATAATATGCATTGAAAATATTATGATGAATGATATTGATAATTGATATCGGTACGGAAGTTTTTCCCTATTAAATTGTTTATATATTTATGTATGGATGAGTGTTTGTATATTATTAATATTAGAAAATTTTTCTATTAAAAATTCTATGCTGTTAAAAAATTCTTATTTTTGAATGTAATTTATGAAACTCGTATAGATTTGAGTACAGTTTCAACCAAAATTAAATTTTAATAAATTTTAATTTTTAAATATTTTGTTATTTTTTCGATACCGATAGATATCTATTATACATACATACATAATAAATACATACATAAATAATACATACATAAATAAGTTTTAAATAAGTTTAGTTTATAAGTTTAATCATATGAATTTTTTTTTTAAATCAAAAAATTTTGTATCCCATCATACGAATTTTTTGTAATTTAGATGTCTCAGTAAAATATACGTACACACCAGCTACAGGACCTCTACTTATAATATAAAATATAAAATAATATTATCTAAATATGAAATCAAAATTTTAAGAGTTTAATAAAATTTTACAATTTGATCAAATTTTAAGAAGCTTTTACATAAAAACATTATGATAATATAAATTTTGATATTTTTTTAAACGAAAGAGGTAATAGAGGTTGGCTATGAGACTTTTGACCCTGCACCGATTAACATCAGTTAAGATGTAAAAAAGAGTTACTACTTAAATTATTTCTTTCTCTTAATTATTAATTTTTATTTTATTTTAGTCGAATTTTGTTGTAAAGTAAATAATTTGAGAATTAATTTCAGTTAGATAAGTTTCAAATGCTGAATTAAGTAATATAAAATTTTAGAAACGGAAACTCAACCTGTTCGTTTTAAAAATCAAATGTACATTGCCTCTTTTCAAACAAAAACTCAACCTTTCGTTTTGCACAATACATACGATTAACGTTTTGTACAATAACCCTTTAGAGAAAGCGGGCCGGCACCTATACAATATAATTTGAGTGAGTCTAATTGAATTGTATAATTTGTGAACCAAATAACGAACAAATTTCATATAAAACTGCTTTAAGTAAATTCTGTGGTTTTTGCACAAAATTTATCAAAAAAAGCAAGTTTATCTTGTAAAAAATGTTTATTTTGAAATATTTATTATTTAGTAAATTAATTTATTCATTAAAATATGATTTTATTTATTTATTTATTTATTAAATAATTTAATTTATTTATAAAATATGAAATAAAATTGTAAGAAATGTGCCAAATAATTGCTTGAAAATTTTTTTTAGAAAAAAATTTATAATACCTGTCGTTTTTTGTTTCTAATTTATCCCTGCTAAAGATTTTGAACTTTTCTTTTTTATTTAATCAATAAAAAATAAAGGGTATGGTTTAGATTAACGTCCGCGTCCGAATGAAATTATTATAACGGCACTTGGTGACGTCACCAACATTTCATAGAAGACCATTTTGACCGACAAGGTCATTTGAAGGTGAAATTGATTATTTGAAAATTTTAGTATTATTTTGTAGTATTTTAACAGTCATATTTTTCGTCTACGATAGTATATAGGAACCATTTTCTACATTATAGAGCATAATACTATCTTTAATATACAACTTGTTTCATCTTAATCGGTGATATTGTTTTTAAGATATTGCAGTCCAAGTGAAAATTTTGATAAAAAAGAAAAATTAAAACTTTCAAAAAAACCACTATACATGTAAAATTTTCAAAGACAACGGTTCTTTAAATGGTTCTAAAAATAGTTAATAGTCACATTTTTCTTTTGTTTATTTAAACTGCATTTTATTTATTATATATATCATATATATATATCTTATAGATACATAAGTATGTTTAAAAGTTCCTTATCAACTTTTCATGTAATCTTAGTTGCAGTCGCAAACGTCATTTGCACATCGAATGCAAAAGCAACCATGCATATGTGCAGGATCAGCCATTACTTTATTAAATCTATTGCGTTTACAATTTTGCTGGAAGAGCATCTGATTCGCAAATGACGTTTTCGATCTTAGCTTAAACAATTGCATTTCTAAAAATTTAACGATTTCTACCTTAATTTTATTTAAGTATTATCTAGTTCCAATAACTTTAAATAAACATGTACTCCCTAAATTATGCCTGATTCATTTTATAAAGAATAATTTCGTTATTTCTACAAAATTGTATTTTAAAAGAAATTAAACACTTCTTTTTCTCTTTTTTTTAAATATTGAACATTTAAAATTTTTATTTTATTCAATTAAAACTCTCTTATACGGGAAGTATTTATGTATATGTAAAAATATAAATCATAATTATGGAAATAAATAATTAATCTACAATCTCTCGTTATTGGTAATTTTAATTTAACATGTTTTTAAATAAGCAATTAAATCTTTACGTTCTTCTTCTTTCTTGATTCCAGCAAACACCATTTTAGTACCAGGAATAAAAGCTTTTGGATTTTCCAAATATTTAAATAAATTATCTTCACTCCATACAACACCTTTAGCTTTATTTGCTTCGGAATATGCAAAACCTGAGACAGTGCCAGATTTTCTACCAACAAGACCACTTAAATTTGGTCCAACTTTATGTTTACCACCTTTGTCACTTGTATGACATTGAGCACATTTTTGTACAAAAATCTTTTTACCATTCTCTGCTGACATGTCACTAACAAAATCTTTTTATAGATTTTCTCTTATATATATATTAATTGAAATTTTTTTGATTATAAATAAATTTTTTTTTTTTATTCTTTTATTGAAATTTTATAATTTACTTGACATTAAATTCTTTAACTTTTTGTTTTTGACACTTTTAAAATAAAGTTAGGAAATTTCATGGTAAACCTTGATTATAAGTAAAAGTAAATTTAGAGAAAGTATTATTATAAGTAGAAAGTACATATCATTTAAAATACTTGTATAGATACTACAATATTAAATAATATGATATTTAGTTATGATATATTATGATTAATTCCTGCTACAATAATGTTGGAAGAAGTTTAGTTTTGTTGTTCTCATATAGATATAGATTACCATTACCTCCTTTCTTATCAATTCATCGTAAGTAAAATCGAATATTTAAAGTTTAAATAGACTTCGAACCTCTTGGTTATTGTTAAGTTAAACAAAATATATCAAACTAATAAATACATTTCAAATAAGAAAATTTCTAATAGCGTTTTCTTTTCTCTAAAAAAAAAAATTTCAAGTATAAATCCTGAAAAAGACATTGAAACCAATCAAAGCTATTTTTTCCAGTTTTGCTCTTTGTTTTTTAGTTTGACATGGAAAATTTTTAGAATAGACCAAACAGAAAAAGGGCAGCATTTTGTTTTTCAACTTTCCTACACTGTCTTTTTTTCTGTTATTTAAAAATTTAAATATATTTATTATCTATGTACTTAATTTTTTTCAATGTTTCTATAATTAGATACAATAATTGTTTTTTAAGTGAACTAGATACATATTAATATTTTCTTAGAAAGTGAAGCAAATATAAATGTTTTTATTTTTATACTTCATTATAATCACTATATTATTTAGTGTGACAGTGATAATTATATAAGCATAAAGGCTGATTTTCATTAGACCGATATATCCACGAAAATGTTAGAAACATATGCAGAATATAAAAAAATGATATGTGTTTGAAAGAGATAAAGCTAAAAAAATATCCATGGAACATTTGGAAATATCCATGAAACATTTAAAAACATCCAAGAAAGTAACCATAAATATCCACGAAAATATGTTCTTAACTGTATATATTATTTTTTAATTTTGTCATTCTGGAAAGCGTAAAATTCTTTTAGTCCCTGAGCGAGTTTTGCCTTCAATTTTTTTCAGAAAAGAACATAAAAAACTTTTTAGGGATGCATTTTAAAAAAAAAAAAATTCGAAAACATGTAACCTGAGAAAAAAAGTGCAACTCCATATCAACATTTTATTTCAAAAAGAAAACGCTATAAGCGATTATTTTATTTTGTAATATGAAATTATACCGAATTATTTAGGCAGTTAAACCTCTTTAGCATACTTAAGAAAATTATTTTTGACTCAAAGATTCATTATGATTACATATATATATATATATAACAAAATAAGCTTTTAATTATTGTTAACTTGTTAAGTATAAAACAAAAACAAACCACCTTAATTATAAAAATTTTTAAAAAATATATATATATTTTCTATTTTAGAAATCATTGAATTGGTTACATCAGGCTGTTCATCAGCTAAACAATCAGCTCAACCATTTAGACCATACATAGATGAAAGTGAAAATACTTATGATGATATCAATCAAATAATGGTTAAATGTTGGGCGGAAGATCCATTGGAAAGACCAGATTTTGGAAATTTAAAATCAATCATCCGAAGAATTAACAAGTAGTTACAAAAAATTTTATCTTCAAATCTTCAAAAATTGTTCTGATAAACCACTCATTCATTATTTTTCTTGAAATTTTATAATTTTTATATTTCATTTTTCCAAATTATGTGTTTTTAAAATTTTGCACTTCTTTTTCACTTTCTTTTTTCTTTTCTGAAAGTTTATAATTTTTTTTAATATTTTAATTTTTCTTAATTTTATTTTTTTAATTAAATTTTATTTTTTTTATTTTATTTTTTTCTTTTTTCTACAAATTTTTTACAGAGAAAATGAAACTGGTAACATTGTAGATAACTTAATGAAACGTATGGAAAGATATGCAAATAATTTAGAAGGCTTAGTACAAGAACGAACTCGTGATTATTTAGAAGAAAAACGTAAATGTGAAGAAGTTTTATATCAATTATTACCAAAAACAGTTGCAGCACAATTAATACGTGGTCAACCAGTTTTAGCTGAAACATTTGATCAAGTTACAATATATTTTAGTGATATTGTAGGTTTTACAGCTATATCAGCTGAAAGTACACCAATGCAAGTTGTACAATTTTTAAATGATTTATATACTGAATTTGATTCAATTGTAAATAATTTTGACGTATATAAAGTTGAAACAATCGGTGATGCATATATGGTTGTATCTGGTTTACCAATACGTAATGGTAATGAACATGTACGTGAAATAGCACGTTTAGCATTAGCTTTATTAGATTCAGTTCATCGTTTTAAAATTCATCATCGACAAAATGATCAATTAAAATTACGTATTGGATTACATTCTGGTCCATGTGTTGCTGGTGTTGTTGGTTTAAAAATGCCACGTTATTGTTTATTTGGTGATACTGTTAATACAGCATCACGTATGGAATCAAATGGACAAGCTTTAAAAATTCATATTAGTCATAGTACAAAAATATTATTAGATCAATTTGGTACATTTATAACAAAAGAACGTGGTTTAGTACCAATGAAAGGTAAAGGTGAAATGAGAACATATTGGTTAGAAGGTGAAATATTACCAACAATAACAGATCCTAGATATAATTCTTTAAAACAAAATAATAATAATCGTCGTAGTGCTCAAAGTTTATATGGTTCTCAAAAAAATATTGTTTCAATGTTACAAAATAATACAAAATCAAATAATTTTGGTTTAAATTATAGTCAGTCATTTAATAATAGTAATCCGAATTTAACTAGAGCATCAACAATAGTAGGTACAACAATAACAACATCAACAACATCAATACCATTAAATAATTCAATAAAAAATAATATACCATCATCCATAATTACATCAAATTCAATAAATATAGATGCTAATAATCCAAATTTAAATCCAAATTCAAATTTAAATACAAATATTTCATCTTTAAAAATAAATGGTAAAATTAAGACTGATAATTCATCAAATTCAAATTTACATGTTACTAATATTGCAAATGAATTCATATCCAGTGAAATAAAAAATAAACTTGATAATAATATTGATCAATTAAATAATGATGATCAACAAAAAAATGATCTTGATAAACATTTTAATGATTTTAGTTTAAATATAATAAATAATACAACATCTAGTTCAAATAATAGTAATAATGATTGTAATGAACATATAAAAAATTGTGAAATTTCAATTGATAATAATGATAATGATGATGATGATGATCGTGATAATTTAATATTAAATAAATTTAAAAATTTCACAAATCAAGAACAACAACAGCAACAATCAAAAAATTGTTCAAGACAAAATTCACAAAATGGTACTACTACTGATCATGATGATGATAAAAAACAATTACTACCTACAACAACAACAACAACAACAACAAATTTTAATCATCCCGGATCAATGAATAATAGTAGCACTAGTTGTAATAGTAATAATGTAATTGTAACAAATGATAATTGTAGTGAATGTAATTTAATAAGTAAAAATTATTGTAATAATACTAATTGCAATAATAGTGTTAATTTTAATAATATTGTTAAAACAAATAATATTAAAAATTTAAAAATAATTTGTAATCCAAATGATGATAGTGTTAATAAGAGCGCTAAACAACCTTTATTAGCAAAAATTAACACGTAGAAGTAAATTGTTTTTTTTTTTTTTTTGTTCTTTAAATTTATTTAAAATTTTATTATTTTTTTTTTTATTATTTTTAATTTAAAAAAAAAGCAAAAAAATTATTTAAAATAAAAAAAAAAAAGAATTAAAAATGTAAAACTCATAATTATAAAGTTTTTATTTTATTAAAAAAATTGTTGATATAAACACAAGCTCCCCTCAAATAGTTTGTTGAATTTTATTGAATTCTCATATTTCCATTTTAAATTAATTTTCGTCCACAAGAAGCTGTAGTAAACACAATTCAGAAATCGACGAAAAATTCACGACTAAAAAATTATAACATGCATGTTGTTATTATATTAGTCACAAAATGTAACAAAAATTAAAATCGTTATTTTTATTTTTCATTTCACAATGGTTTCACAACAACAATAATGTTTCATTGACACAAAAATAGTTAAGCGAATAGAATTTCGCCAGTGGTCGATGGCCGGATGGTCGGATATATTTATTATAATTATTCTGGCTAAAATTTTATCTACAATTCTCGCTTATACTTTCGTAAAAATCACATTTCCGATTTCAGCATGAAATTTTATGTAAAATGAAAAAATATTTTATATTGAGATTCCAAGTTTCTGAAAACATCATTTGCGGTGGCGATACCACTTTAAATATATTGCTAAAAAATTATATTGCATTGTAAATATTTCTTTTACCGCTGAGAGTATGACAGATGATATTTTTTATATGCATCTCAACAAGAGCTTTCTTTTGATATTAACAAATATCTGTCAGTGGTAACAAGTATTTTATTTAGTGTAATATGAATATTATGAGTCGTATATGGGTCGTTTTTGGAAGTACATTCTCTTTAAATTAATAATTATTTTTCTTTTTGAATTGTAATAAAAAAATAGAATAAAAATAATAACTAGAAATGATTATGAATCACACGATTTTAATTAGATTCTCTCGTCCTTTTTATAATTATTTGAAAAATCATTATAAACATATATTTCTTATTTTCCCATGCCAAAGCGCTACTATTACTACTTACATATACTCGTATATACATACATATGTATATTATATAGTTATATACGCTCAAATTATTATTTATAGGAACCTTCGTACTTTTTAGCGACAATTTTCTCTTATTTCGAAATGCTTTTCTTCAGCCATTCTTCATTTAATAATTTAAAAAATTATGTTAAAACTATTTTCTCACCGATGCACTGATAATGTGAACTAAAGTTTAAAATGATCAAAAACTGTGCATAGAAAAATTTGGAGTAGATACACCTACCTTCACCTTATTATTTTCTATATGTAAGTTTTTAAATTTACAAATTTTGGACAAAAATTAATAAACAAAAAAAATATATCTAATCAAGATCTAATAAATCGTAATACATAATATACTTAAATATCTGATACATATACTGAAATGTGATAAAAAAAAAAACTAAATAAAGAATACAAGAAACAAATATGGTGATTATGGTGTGATTGTTATAAATTCATCATCAGAGAATTTTTATTTTTATTTTTAATCGCTTTATATATAAAAAAAATATTAAAATAGAAAAAATGTAATTGTTTTAAGTCAAAAAAAAAAAAGAAACGAAAAGTTTTTAAAAATTTAAATAAATAAATAAAATATTTAATGTGCAATAATGTATAAAACCGGGTCATGTATAACTCAAATTTTTAAAAGAAAATAAAATTAATTTTTATGTTGCAGCAGAAAACTGCAACAAATTTTTTTATTATTTTCGTATATTTAAAGTATTCAAATCAAATCGAAAAGTTAATGGACCGAATTCATAAAACTGAGCTGGAACTAAACTCAAATGTCGCTTTTTCAAACAAAATATCGAGTTCAAGTCTAGATTTTGTTTGAAAAATTCAGATTTAAGTTTTGATTGAGACGACAGACGAGTGTACAGCTCAAAATGAAAAATATCTTTTTCAGTCGACTTCCAATTCGACTTAATTAGATAAGACGACTTTTTTTTCTTACTTCTTCATAATATGGTCTTCCATAAATACTACTTTTGGCATTAATACTTTCTATAGTTTCAATTAATTAGATTAGAAAAGATGTGGTCGAAAAACTTTTTAAATATAAAAAAATTTTATCTAATTTAAGTACATTGCCATTTGGGCCATTTGCCATTTTGGTGTTCCAAAAACTTTTTATATATAAAAAAATTTTAACTAATTTAAGTACATTGCCATCTGGGCAGCCAACTTTTGAAATACAGTTGTTAGATTTCTTTAATATCAAAATATTTTATGTACAATAAATAAATTTTCATTTTAATTTTTAAAGATTTAATAATAAGAGGGAAAATATTAAACCAGAATAACTACTACAGTTTAAGAAAAATCAATGAAATGAAATATTAGTCGAAATGCAATAATGAAAAAAACTTATATTACAAGTTAAATTTATTAATTACAATTAAAATTCGACAGCTATGATGTTCAGTAATTAGAAATAGAAAATTATTTTTACTATGATCTATAATCTATATTGCACCAACACTTTTTAATTTACATTTTCCAATTTTTGAACACGTTTTGTAAATTTCCAATTGTATAAATTAAATTTGAATATAAAATACATGTATAAGATGAAGTGCATGCAGAAAAATACACTGAATATGACAGAATACTGAATTTATTTTAATTCTTTTTCTTATGTTTAATTTTAATTCGAAATTAAGTAAAATATTGTTAATTCAATTCAGATATCCCACACTTCTATACTACAAACTAAAAGAAAGCTAAAAATTTGCGTTTTCAAATTGTAATATATGTATGTATGTACATACAACTAAAGTCTTTGTTAATAATTTCTAAAATGCTGCGTGAAAATAATTTAACGTTTAGAACACGTTTCAATAGTTCAGCTAGAGATTTTTTTTAATGATAGAAAAATTAATAATATTAATTTTTAGCTTTTTTCTATATACCGAACTGTTATTATTTTCAAAGCACATCTATTACACTTTTCTTTGATTTTATTAGTTTTTATAAACATTTTTAGCAAAAAAAATATTATAATTTCTTACTATAAACTTTGCAAATGACAAATAATAGTAATTTCTTAGTTTGTACTTTTTAGAGAAGCAGTTGTTGTCAATATCACTTTACAAACACTTACAAAAATGATAAATGTATCAAATTCGTATTTTCAACGTTTTCATTTTCATTCACTTTATTGTATAAAGTATTATTTTGAAAATTACGAAAATACAAAATAATAGGCATCAAATACAGACTTTGAAAGATTCTTACCAAAAATCTTGAACAATTTAGAAACTTTCTTTATTTAATATTTTTTTTACGGTTTTTATAATGTTTTTTAAATACTTTAAAATATAATTTAGACCCGCCGCTATATATTATCAAGCAATTCTGTTTTATTTTTTATTTTTCAAATTAATTAATTATATTTAAGAAAAGAAATTATTTAAATAATCTTTAATTTAATAATAAAATATAATATTATATATAAATTTACTCAATAATTTAATACAAGTGAAATAATAAAAGTAAAAAGTAAGAATATAAAAAAATTATTTAAATTTAAGATAAAAAAAATTGAATAGCTTTCGTTCCAAAATAAAATATATAATGGAAAATTAAATATTTTTAAATATACATATTTTGAAATTCTTAAATTATAATTTATAGTAAAGTTAATTTAAATAAATTAATTATAAGATAAAATTAACAATTAAATTTTAAATTTGAAAATTATAAAAATTGAAATAATTATAATTAATTATTCAATCTATATATAAATACATACATATATTTACATATACATATATATGATATATATATATACAAAAAAGCTCAAAAATCTTTAGATATAAAATTAAATTTAAAAACAATAAATTAAAAAATAATAAATAAATTAATGAAAACTTGCGTAAAATATGCTCTATCATTTTTCTTTTTATTCCATTAATACATATTTCATCTTATAGTATATAAATAGTTTTGTAGTATATTATCAATAGTAATTATACATAATACTTATATTAAAATATTATGAAAAACTCAAAAAAAAAATTAAAATATCATTAAATAAAATAATAAAAATTACATTTAGTACATAAATAATATTTTTACAAACATTTTCAAAATCAAAAATACATAGTTTTTTTAATGTCCTTGTTTGATTTTGTTCCTATAAAAGCAGACAATATTAAATCTTGATTTTTAAATATTAAATGAATGTTATGTGTTTGATTTACTTAAAGTTTAATTGTTGAAATGAATGTTAAAAAAAAATCAAGCAGAATTTTATTTTAAACGATTTAAAAAAAAAATTAAAGGGTTGTCACTTTTCCTAAGGATATGGCTATATCTACTCAATATTTTAAAAATTTATACATATATGTATACATAAAACTTTTTTTATTTAGAAATTTGAAAATTTCTGCAATTAATAAACAAACAATAGATATATAAGATACAATTGATATTTTACCTCATATATTCGCAAGTTTTCATATGCATACATACATAAATACAAATACAATAATAATAAATGTTTCAATTTGTGTTAATCCTATATTCAATTAATTATATGACAAAAGAAAAAAAAAAACTTAAAAAGCTAAATTCTAAAATTCTACATTATTTTTATATTATATATTATGTACATTATTATATAATAAAAAAGAAAATTAACTACATAATAATAATTATACTTTTCTAAGAAAAAATTAATTAGAAACTTAATTTTAGAATACATATAAAAAAAAGAAAAGTTTAATTAATTTTGGGTCTTCTGTTTTTGAGATAAAGTTCTTTTTGTGTTTTCTAAAAATTGTAAATTTTATTCTTCCTTTTTTTTTTTTTAATTTTAATTAACGGATTTTTAAATATCAAATTTAAACTGTATAAAATAGTAAAAAAAAATGCTTTGTTTATTTTTTAATTTTCAAACTTATTGTAAAAATTCTTACAGTATATAAAATGTAGAATTCTTAATTTTAAAGTTGAATATAAAAAAAAAGAAAAATTAATGTACAGGTAAACTAAAAACAAAAAAAAAGAAAACAAATTTGATCGAAAAATTTAACATATTCATGATTAATTAATTTTAATTACGGAAGACAAATACATTAATAATTTTAAAAGTAACATAGGTATATGTATAATAAATATATATAAATATATGTTTTATTTATTCTATTTATTTTTTCTTTTAAATTTATTCTGATTTCCCTGAATCATATCCCATGCTATTAGAACTACGAGATATTGTTTGTAGAGACAATACTAATTCTCCATATGATTCGACTAGAAGACCTAAAAAAGTAAATAATAAACGAAATCTGTCAAAAGTCTCAAACAAATTAGTGATGCAAAATTTTGTAAATATAAAGTATAGTTGACATAATTTTTATAACTTTTTTTACCTTTTGTTTTAATTCCTTGTGCAATAACTTCAGGATTTTTTAATTCAGGATTTTTTCCACTTATCCAACTACTTATTTCTGCTATTAAATTTGAACATCTTGGAATTAAAATTGGTATTGTGAGATTTTGTTGATGACCAAAAATTGGAACATGTACAGAAGCATAACCGAGTGAAGTTTCAACACCCCAAAAATTTTTACCGTAAACACAAATAACAATTTGAGGCCCTAAAACAAAATTGTCACTCAAATAAATGAAGTTTCAAATGATAAATTATTTCGTTATAAGATTTTACGCACAGCCGAAAGGATTTGTAGATTTATAAACAAATTCAATAGGCATATTTAATGTTATTGTTTGGCAACCTCTTCTACTAATTGTACTGTAAAATAAAAAAAATAGTAATTAAAAAAAAAACTAAAACCACCTACGAAACAAATTGCAAACTACCTTTGAGATATCCCACTCTTTAACCCACTAGCATGCTCCCAATCTTTTCCTGCTATAACTTCATACCGACAAAACATTTCAGATGCGTCAGGTCCCATTGGGAATACGGCTAATTTTTGGGATTTTTTTATTTTTTATAATTAATATTTAGAAAACAAAATTTACAAGAAATCAAAATTTCATTTTCTTACCATATTCTATTTGGCCAGTTACAAATATATGAAAACAAGAAGTAATTTCTTCCATTTGGCATAACTATATTTATCTATTTTTTAATATTAAAATTAAATTCTTTTTTTATATTTTTGAATGAGTTCTGAAATAAAATATATATATTAACCAGTATTAACGTTTCCATATCAACGGGTTGTTAGTTGTTTATTTTCAATTGAAAACGATACCAAAAGAATTAATCGATTAAATGCAGGGTCTTTTTCTTTGATGTTCTATTTTTGATTTCATTTTAAACGTCAAATATTTAACAAAAAAACATAAATAAACTACCACGACTCGAGAGCATTTCGTGTAGGTAGAGTTTATGTGTTTATAGAGTTTACTGTAACAGCTGTGATATTCCGATGATAGTTTAGTTAAATATGAATTGAACTGTAAATTTGAAATGAAATCAAATAGAAAGTTAATTTTATAAATTTATTTGAAACAAACAATCAATTTTTACAAATGAGTACATTTTTATTATAGCAGTTTAATTGTACAATTTCGTTTACAATTATTTAAAAAGGTAATTTTATAATATTAATATTTGAAAAAAAAAAGCAAATAGCAATAATGAAATAATGACATTTGATTAGACTTGGACATTTACCCTAATTCTCTACTCCGACTGGGATTAAAGTTAACTACGTTAACTCAATTCAGCATTTCGCAACACTATTTGTGACGTAACTAAAATTTACTCTTCTCTGTACCTAATTTCGAAACAACTTTATCTGTGGCAGAGTAAAACTCAAACTTAAGTCTCTAAACTATTATACTCCAGTAGAGTAAAGAAAAAAAACGAACTGCTGTACATCAATTATGTGGAATTTCTTATTTTATTGTTAAAACTGATTAATATATGTATATATTATCTGATATTATACATAATAACATTTAAATATTTAGAGTTGTGCTATTCAAAGAACTTTTAACTTTCTAATTTGAATATCTATAATAATTTGACATTTTAAAATTCAACAATAAAACAAAATAACCCACATTATTTTTAGTAATGCTAATCGATGGTAGTCAGTAACCTTAATGTTAATGAGAACTAAATAAGAAACAAAAGACAAAAAATTAAATAAAAGAGGTAAGAATTGGAGTGTATAATAGTGTATAATCTGTTTGGTCGTTTAGAATGTTTTTACCCAATGAGAGAGCTCTTTTTATTTCAAACGATTCTAAGATATTTAATTTCTTTCCTTCCTTTTCTTTTTGTAAAATATTTAAATTATTTAAACTACAGTTGAAATTCATTCAACAAACTTCCCAACCATCAAAATGGATTTACAACTTGCCCCTACACGATATAACTTATCAAGTCAGCGAAGCTGTTCTAAAACCTGGTCCACCGTGTATGGACAGCATTATGTATATTGAATTGAACCAAAAATATTTTAATATTTTTGACTTATTGTTAACTTATATAAACAAAAACAAATGCGATGTAGCTAGAATTTTGGAATTACATTTTACAATTACAACTAGTCTGCATTCTGTAACCACCCACTTCAGAGAAAAACAACTGTCAAAATTAAATTTGTGTATGTTTTTAGATATGAATGCTCAGAGCTTGTAATCATGTTTGTTTTTAATCAAACAATCATGTATGATATGAATGAACATACTACATAAACAGAAGTCAGCTATAGATAGCTATGGTAATATATCGTAATAACTACATACATATTTTAATATTTTTTTTATAAAATGATAGCTTATTTAAATCATATTTTCAAAAATCATCTATACTTTTTTGGGTATAAACCATTAAACCAAGATATATTACAAATTGATAAGAAGGTAGGTATAGTCGTTAGGTATATTTCGTAATTAAAATTTTTAATAACCTTAATTAAATTAAATGTTAATTTTAAAAACAAAATACATATATCTATTATTAAGTAATATAAAAACTTAAAATCTTTGAATGAAACTAGTTATGACTGTTTTACATTATTTTAATAATAAGCAGCTGTGAATGAAATGTATATATTACAGATTATAAAATGCATATGCAGTGTTGTTATCGAAACTTTTTTCAAATCGTACACTAAATTGTTTCAAAATCGTATTTATCGTATTTTGTATTTTGCAATGGCTACCAGTGTTGCCACTTGAAAATTTTCAATCCGAACAAATTTGATCGTTTGACTGGAAAAATTTTTAAAAAATCTGGTCAAAAAATTCAGTCAACAAGATTTTAGTGTAAAATCCTGTCAAAAAACCGGTCAAAATAAAAACTTTATTAAGAAAAGGGGCTAACCTTTTGTTGCTGTATATATGAAGTGGTAAAATACTTAAATAAAAGAAAACATAATTTTAAAAATAAACAATACATATGTATTTTATAAAATAAACAAAAAAAATTACTTCATAAATTCAACAAAAACCTTATTTGAAAAATATAATTACACTTTGGGCATTGCAAAAAATAATTTAACTTGAGCTTGGTAACTTAACTATATAATATACATATATCATTAAATATAGGAACATAATAAACAAAAAAATGATTTCATAAATAGAACAACGTACCTTATTTGCGAGAAGGTACGTTCTACATTTGTAGAAGAATGGGACAAGAATAATAAATGAAAACATTTTAACATCAACGGAAATTAAAACTGCCCATCATTTCTCTTAATTTTAGAAATTTGCTTCCAAAACTCTTCAACTCAATTTTTTCGAGAGATTCGCCAAATATATTAACAAAATTAAGATTTTTAATTTCCAGAAATCCTGAATCAATTGTTTGCAAATCTGATGGCGAGACTAGATTTGGAAATAAAAATAGACTAGTACCAACCCTTATTAAAATTTAGAAAATAAACTTTCTTTGACATATTAAAATATTGAATTATTGAATATTGATGAAACTTGTATATTATATAGTTGTAACTTGTAACAATATTATCTAACTACAGATATATACATATTTTTTTGGTTTTGGGTCAAAATTATATTTTTCCTTGTTTTGGGTCAAAATCGTATTTTTTTTGTCAAAATAAGACTAAAAATCGTACATCGTATTTTCCCTTTGAAATTCGTGCAAAATACGATAAATACGACGCTATAACATCACTGTGCATATGCATTTTTTTGACTGAATACGTTAAGATAAGAAAACTCATAAGAAAAGATATGACTATACCTAACTTTGCATCTATTAAGAATATATCTATGGATAAAGCATATAGAACAGTTTCTTTCTTCTAAAATCAAATACATCTGATAGTACTCACTCATAGTACCACAAGTAGCAATAAAAGTAATGATGTTTTTTAAAAATAAAGGTATATATCAGAATAATAAATCAAATAATCGTAAAAAAAATCGTAGGTAACAGAAATAATTTATATTTATTAGTATATAGTATATTTATTCAATTTTTTGAGGCAAATGTGGATATTTACGCTTTATTAATTTTGAAATTAAAAATTTTTGAATTAAATTAAATAATATTAATTGAATTAATTGAATTGCAAATTAAATATTTTTGATTTCTGTAAGAAAAAAATATACAAAGCAAAATACAGCACGAAAGTTTCTTTTAGCGGAAATATTTTTTGGAGAAACTAAGTAATGCAAAGCAGATGTTACTCAAAAAGTCGCTATACCTTTTTATTATATTGCCTACATAGATTTATTATATTCATATATTTCATTATTATATAGATACATTTCATTCATTCAGCTGTTTATATTTATTAAAATAATGTATAAGTTTCTCATAACTAGTTTCTTTCAAAAATTTGAAGTTTTTATATGTATTAGTCAATAATTGATATAATTTGTTTTTAAAATTAAAATTTAATTTAATTATGGTTATTCAAAATTTTAACTACTTGTAAAGTAACAAAATAAATTATAAAATTCTTAAAAAAATTAGAAATTAAATTATTTCACTTATTTCTGAGCAAACTGAAGCAATACATAAGCACGGTTCACTCAGCTGTTTCTCAAAATTGACTGAAAATATTTTCTTCATTGCCTATGATATTATTATATGTATATGGTTATGCTTATGGTAATATTGTAAGTTTTAATGGTCTCTTCAGACTATGTATTTTACATCTGACATGGCTGAATAAAAAACAGAAAAACAGCTGAGTAGTCAAATGTAAATTTTTACATATCGTTTTTATTTCCTGCATTCACACTGACAATTTTGAGTTTTTTAATAAAATTTATATACAAATACAAAAAAAAATTGTTGGTTTTGTAAAATCTATTTTAATGAAAAAATTAAAATTAAACATGCATAATTTGGACAAATTTATTTATTTTATAATTTCTTTAATTAAATCCGTTCATTTTTCTGTGACCAAACACTTCAACTTATATGAAAAAATCAAAAATACATATCAAAAGCCAGATAGAATTAGAACTGGTTCGTAAAATAAAATTTACTTATGTAATGTCATCTGTCGTGTCAAATAATATATTCTTTTTTTAGCGTTCACACTATCTAAAATCGCGCGATTTTTTTCGTAACAAAAATGTTGATGTATGAAAAAAAAAATTTTTCGGGATAAAAAATGCAAAAGTTAATTTTTTCGGCAAATTTATATTCTAATGGTAAAAGACTATCGGCTTGCAGGCTATTTTGGGGGATCCACGTCACTTGGCCCACCATTTAATAGTATTAATATTAAAATATTGCATGAAAAGTCAAAAATTTTAAACTTAAAAAATAGGAAATATAAAATAAAAAAATTAAAAAAAATTACACACATCGAACAAGAAAAGGCCAAAGAATTATTTAAAAAAAAAATTTTAACAATCACACCCTTACAGAGCATTTTACAGGCATTAGAAGTTGACCCACCTAAAAGCGACTCTACCCCAGCTTTTATAACTAAGTTAGCCTTTTTTTTTGATTTCACAGACTACGATACAAATATTGCATATATCATCAATAAATTTGTTTATGAAAACCTTGATTGTAAGCAATATATGTATGTATTTTTAAAAATAACAAAAAATTAGCTATTTAAATTTATGACTATTATTTCTGTAATTAATTCTTTGATGTTCTAATAGGATAACAAATAACAAAATACTAATTCTTACATTTTTAGACAAATTCTTATTCCTAAAATTCAATAAGTATTTTATGTTATGCATAGCATAACCTACTTACATAATATGTACATATGTATATAATGTATAAATGCACAGTGATTCAAATGTATCAAGTGATAAAAAGCAAAAAAAAAATACACTATACATACATATATTATCATATTATGTGTGAACTTTATCCTATGTCATGTCATAAGTTTACAAATTTTCAATAGAAAGAATAAAAGTCATAAAAATAGCAAATTTCCAATTTTCGACCTCTTTGAAATAAGAGGAGATAACAAAACTTTCTAAGTAATTTGTGTTAATTCTTCTTAAAAAAGTTCTAATTAAAAGCATGCCGATTGCCGAATTTACAAGCAAGCAATATTGAAAAATTGTATCTTTACATAACGGTAAATTTATGTGCTAAATTACAAAACAATAAACATTTCACATTGTATAATTTTGAAATTGATTTATAAAGCTAAAAATAATATCCTGTTTCGGTCACTAGATGGCATTTGTGCGCTTGATGACATTTGATGTATATATATTCCAAGCAGTGACGTCTAAAGTAGCTTTTTGTGATGACGTCATTATGTAACTCCTGCCCCCCTAATGACTTTAATTAAACTTCATAGAGTTATTCAGCTTACGTCATACTTTTTAATGTATAGATTTGTTGAATTGTGTTGAATAGCACTGATTCGGTCCGTTTACATTGGACTTCTCGAATCTACTTTTTTCATTACGTTTCACCCTTCTTTTCCATAATCTAATTTTGTGGTTTTAAATTAGTTTATTGAAATGAAGAGTGAAACGTAATAAAAGAAAAGTAGATTCGAAGAGAAGACCAATGTAAACGAACGAATTGTCCAATCCTATTGTAGTTTTTATTAAAATTTGCATAAAATTATTCAAACTTAAAGTTTGATACAAATAGAATGCAAATGGTATTAAACATTCAAAACTATTTCTGTTTTTTCTATTTTAATATGTTCTTATTTTTAAATTAAAATAAAAAAATTTTAATATGAAATAAAAATGAATTTTTAAAATAAATAATTTACGATGTTTGTTTTTATTTATTATTGACATAAACCCTGAAAAAAATTGGTGTAAAATTTATATAACGGCTTAAACTGACTTAGGTGTATCAAAAACTTGATTTAATTTTAATTTATGATAATTTTGTAAATTATGTACATTAAAAAAATATAAGATCTATGTTGAAAAAGTGTAAACTTTTATTATCCATGACAGTAGTAGTACATATAAATTAATTTTTTTAATATGTTCAAGTTATAGTTAAGCTTAGTTAAGAATGGTGCATTTAAATTATAATTATTTTAAGGCTAATAATTTTAATAATTATATATACATTATATTGTCGCACTAAAATCCGCTAATAAATTTGTTTGCCTACAATAGAGATGTTTTTATTTATAGATATCATTTTAATTTATACAGTTCAGAATTTAATTCAACCTCCACCCAAGTCTAAACAATCTTTGATTATTATAAAGCAATTTTATTTTTCCTTCTTTTTAACTTTGTTTGCGTTAATTGAAATACACTACCGCTGACAACGTTTCTCACTTCTAAAAAACAATAAATTGAAAAGATTTATAAATAAAACTACATTTTTAACATAAATTTTTTTTGTTATTAAATTATTTCTTTTCAGAATTTTTTTAATCAGCTAAAACTAATTGTTTGAATATTTTTACTAAAAATAAACAATATATGTATTTTACATATATTTTATTATTTTTTTTATAATTTTTATTTATTTACTTATTTTTTATTTATATTTTTTAATTGCATTAGAAAAAATTCAATCTAATTTTAAAGAAAATTTTTTTAAAACAAATTAAAACAAAATCTAAAAAACTTAAAATTATTTTAATTCTTTAATAAAAAATAAAAAAATTTAAATTAAAACAATGAATATATTATATTACTTTAGAGTTCTTAAAAAATCCATTTTTTGATTTAAATTAATTGATTTGATTAAAAAAAAAAAGCAATTTTACAAAGATATGTACCAAATTTACATGCAAAATGTCTAATCTTGCTTATTTTTCTTTTTATTTGTTCCTTTTATTTTTGCAAAATATTTTTTCACAAACTTTTTGTATTTAATTTTTGTACTTATCTATGTAAATTTTTTTGTTATACATAAAAAAAACTTGTAAAAAAAGCATAAAAATATATGTTATTTCACGAAATTATACAACTGCTTTTTTCTTGAGAATTACCATTTTCCTTTTCAATTAACAGCAATAAGCTATGAAATATATCAGCAACGGACTTCATTTTGATATTTCGCAAACATAGAATGAAAACAAAATCATATTAATCAAAGAATCAATTTAACTATTTAATGTACATTGACGTTATGATACGGAAGAAATCAAATTATTAGAATTATTTAGAAAATTAAATAGAGAAAGTTTCTTTCTGTACAAAATATATCAAAATTAAAAAGATCTGATAACAAAATAGCAGCAAACCGTATCAAACCCAAGTTACATTTTTTATTAAAATATACCTCATTTTGTTTAGCAGATGTTTCCAAAAAGACTGCTTTCCATGATTCAGCCAATTTTCTACCTTCTTCGGTTGAAACAGCACGTTCTTGATGTAAATCCGTTTTATTTCCTACTAACACTATTGGCACACTAAAATAAATTTTAAAAAATTAATTTTAAATGCACACATTGCTGAATCACTTTTTTAGTTACTTGGATTTCCCCATAACATCTAAAAGTTTTTGATATATAATTTGAATAACTTCAAATGATTTTTGACTTGTTATCGAATAGACCAGTACATAACCATGATAATCCATACTATATTGAGCTGGAAATATACTATATTCATCTTGACCAGCAGTATCAACCAATTTAACTTCATAATCCTGAGAATTAACACGAGTTACTTTTGTAAATGCTAAAAAAACAAAAGAAAATCACATTTTAATAATTTTTTCAAATGAAAATAATTATTATTTAATCTTTATTTTTTTGAGCACATTTAATGTTTATAAAATATGAAGTACAAAATAAGCAAGCGCCTTTTGCTAATCAAATCTATAGATAAAACGTAATAATAACACCTCACGGGGTCAGTTTTTTTCTCTCAATTTGTAATTATTGATAGAACAATGTTGTATTTTTAATACATATATTTAAATATGTGTTAACATAATCATTTTAAAAAGATTACTCAAAAATTTAAAGATAATGAACAAAAATTTTTAGTAAAATACGAAAAATTAATTGAATTTAGAATTTACATTTAAAAATTATTTTTATGATATAAATGATCTTCGACAATTAAATTGGAATCTTTTGCGCATTAAAATACACATAAAGAATTGCGTAAAATTTTTTTTTGTTTTATAAACCTACATACGTTGATTAAACGAAAAATACAAATAAAAAAGAAAAATAATAAAAACTAAAAGTTTTAACTAATGACGATATATTAAATGAATTTTAATTTCAATTATTCAAATATATTTTAAACTAGTTTGTTTGGATGAAACAAAGAAATAAAATTAATAAAAAGTACAGTTAATTTTATTTTATAAAATTTAATGAAAATAAATTAAAATCTTTTTACTCACTATTTTCAATTGTTGGATCATAAGAATCGACGAATTGTCCTTCAACAAATTGTATACTTAATGATGATTTACCTAAATTTAAAATTAAAGAAATTGCATATATGTTATTTAAAAAACAAATACAAATTAAACGTTATTTTATTAAAAAAGATCTTCTTCCTTTTCAAAATATTAAATAAATTATATTTTGTTCTAAAATACTCACCAACAGATCGATATCCCATCATTGCAATATTTCTTTCTTTTGGAGGCATTCCTTAAATTTTTTTTATCACAGCAATTGAATATTTGATTAATAATTTGTAAATTTTTATAAAACTCAATTTTATAAACTAAATAAAAATTGTAAAGATAGTTTTTGTTTTTCTTTTAATTATTTTGTGAACACTTTCACGAACCTGAATTATTTTCTTTTGTGTAGTATATAAAGTATTATAAACTTAATATATTTGACGTATGTATATGACATTTGTGCTAGTACAAAAATAGTCATATGATAATTTGCTTCATACTTTCATGACATTTGAACATATTTTTGGACATATTTAGTGTTGCCAGATGCATTTCAATTTCATTTTTCTATATAAATTAATCATTTTAAAAAAAAAGCTTTAATCTAAATTGATTTGTAATTTTATTAAATTAGGTAGATATTGATGCAATGATTCAGTCAAAATATACGGTTCTGCGTGCAGAACGCTTTACTCTTCGTTTCACACCCTCTTTCCTATAAACTAATTTTATTGTGAAAATATTTTGTATTGAGAGAGATTGTTCAACCAAAATTTTACTTTCTGCACTGGATTCACTTACTAATTCAAACAAAAAAAAAATTGTTGTTGTTTTTGTTTTTCATTATTTATAAATTTTTGAACTGCGTGTATCGTGAAAAAAAAAGAAAATATAAAATATTTGTGGTGTTAAATATTGATAAAAGACAATAAGAGTATTCACGAGTTGATGCAAAATGGTCTTGCACAAGTGCAAAATTTTGCACCGTAGCATATGTAAATTTTTTGACAGTTAAGGCAAGTTAAAGTGCGGAATTTGTTGTTGTTTTCGTGTAAAAAGTGAAAAATTTTGCAAGACTATGCAAGACCTAAACCCTATTACATATTAGTACAAGACCCATTGCAAAGTTTGTTTATATATTTTTTGTAAGCGCTATAAAATTAGATAAACATTTAAAAAACGTCTAAAAAAAGTGGAAAAAAAATAATTTCTGATTATTTATTAATGCGTATGAAGATATACAAATATGTGAAATTTTTGGTAGGCATATCATAATTCGTGTTTTACATTTAACCATTAATATACATATGTAGGTACTGTGCTACCCAAGTATATAATACACATATTTTTTACACGAAAGTGATGATAAACCTGTTGATGAAAATAATAATAAGAAGTGTTTCTGTCTTTAATTTCCTTTTTCTTTGAAAGTGGCAATAATACTCTTTAGATTGGGATCATCGGGCGAAAGTGAAATGAAAGTGAAGATAGTTCTTTAAGTAATGAAAACCACCAAGAAATAAATTAACATTTTTTCTATTTCCTCCGCTGACCATTTTTTTTTTTCATTTTTGTTGCCTCCATTTTATTCTTTGTTCCTTTGAAAGAAAATTAAATTTTTATGTAAACAAAACAAGCACATAAACGCATCTTAAGCGAAATTTGACAGTTCAATAAAATTCATGCTAGAGTCGTTCACGAGTTGGAGCAAATATGTGCTACGGTGTAAAAAAATGTGAACTTTTGCATCAACTCGTCAGTCGTGAATACCCTTAATATACTAGATCTAGATGAATCTAGATGATAATTTTACCAATAAATCTAAATTTAAAAAATTAAATTTATTTACAGAACTATTATTTTTTTTATTTTTTATACGCAATAATTTTCATATGTACATAGATACCTATAAAAAACAAAAACTTTCCGCTTTAACATAGCCGGCTTAACATTCTCTAGTCAGTGTTCATTTCATTGTTCAAATACGATGTGACTTCTTCGTATATAAGTTGTAGTAAATCTGCTACATTTTCGTGAGCAAAATGTACTAATTAGTAGATTTTTTAAATTAATAGAGACTAATATTAAACTAATTAGAAGTTTACAGAGGCATTTTATAGTAAAAAGATTAAACAAAATAAGTAAAATAAACAAAATACAACACTATATATGAAACAAAAACATTTAATTCTGTTTAAAACTAGGTTTGTATATAATAATAATAATAAATGAATAAAAAAAAGCAAAACAGCCCTTTGGTTTAAAAACATAGAATAATAATATAAGAAAGGAAATAAACAAAGGAACAATAATTTGACTTCTTAATATTGCACATTATATTTATATAACTAAATCAATAATTTATGGCAGGAAATATAATATCACATATATGTTCATGTTTTTACATAAAAATATCTTAAATTAATTGAAATTCAACATCTGAAACTGATATTTGGCAGAATATTAAAGGAGTTCTTCCCCTGGAGTATGCATTTCATTTTCTTTTACTTTTCTTAGAAGTGTTTTACAAAACATCATATATGTAATTGTATCGTTTTTAATTTTTAATTAGGTTCATAAACAACAAGTTGCTCGAACTTTTTTTTTATTTAAGTATAATTTATAAAAAGTAAAAGTATGTATAAATGATATGCTGATTATTGAAATAAAAAATTTACATAGTTTCTAAAAAAATGTACTAAATTCTAACAATTTCTAAAAAGTACGTACATAATTTTTTCGGCAAATAAAATGTAGCAGATCTGCTACAATTGTATTAAAGTCACATCGCTAATCAATAATCAATACTCAAATGAAGAGAATTTCACACATACATTGACTACTGCAGAATCTGATAAATACTCGTGTAAAAGCGAGCAGTCAACGAGATGCCTTATACTGCAGACCCGTGTGGTTTGGCGGATTACGTCATAAATCAAAAATGCATGGATCATTAGAGTATTGACGAAGTTAAAAGTCAAATATACGACATCTGGATTTTAAATTTAAAAACAATGCGGACATAAGTTCATACAAAACAAAAGTAATTTTATTAATTGTTTCATATTTTTTTATTTTAATTATTTACATGTTCAATTTACAATCACTAAAATAATTGTCATATTTACATTTTTAATATTTTTTAAATTATTTCATATATGTACATACATATTAATACCCACGTAAGGTTTTCAGCGATCGCCGGTAGTTAATAGCCTTACGTTATGAATTTTTAACAAAGTTTTTAGTTTCCCTTTGAATATTAGATTTTCTGACTGTATAAATGATCGTAACTTTTCTTAAGGCATTTCTGACTAGTTGAATAGAAAGATTAAAATAGAATTTTGTCTTCATTCTATCTAAAATATAAACAACCTCAGATATTTGACTAAATATTTTTAATTAATCGATCGATTTTTTTATGTATTTATACTAAAATGAAGTCAGAAATATTGATTTAAAGTTCCTAGAAAGTGAATGTTTAATGTATCTTACCTTTTAGAACACCTATGTATATATGTATATGTATGTTGGTACATCTAATGATTAAAAAGCCTTTTTAAAATTGATTATTATTTATTGTACATATATCAAGTATGATATTTGCTTTCTATAGTATACAAACATTCGAATGCATAAAGCAAAAATGAAATCTTACTTTTGAACTCATATTTTGCTTGAAAAAGAGAGATTTCAATTCAAGCTTAGTTTTATGCATACGACCCATTATCAACTCTATTGGATAAATACCTGGAAGCACGTGCTTCACGCGAAAAGAGTGAAATAAATGTAGATACAAAATTAAAACTTGTATCTGACTAAAATAATTACAATGAAGCCAGTAAATTTGAAATATTAAGTTCAAAAAAGTGGACAAATAGTTAATAAATAAAGCTGTAAATATTCTTAATTAAAAAATTTTGATTTCTTCAAAGGACATTCTGTCGTATTCATCGGATTTGTCAAAAAAATTTTGGTAATTTTTTTGTTCCTTAATGCAAATTCAGATATAAAATAAAATAAACAACACAAAGCATTAAGATGATAATTTTTCATTTTTATCAATTTATTTAACTATAATATGAATAATATATAATTTTAATTACATAATACAATAAAATTAATAAGTAATTAAATAAATAATTTATTATAATCCAATTATATTGTATTCAATAAATTTTAATTAATTTATAGCGTTTTTTTTTATTTTTATTTTATGTACTTAATTTCTTGTTTTTTTGTTATATAAATGATTATATTTTTACTGTTGTAATTAATATTTAAGATTAATTTTAAATACAAATAAATACATATACATAAAAATATGTAATTATATTATGTATAAATGTATGTATTGTTTGAATGTGTACGTGTAATATTATTATTAAACGTCATTTTAATTTTTTTTTTTGTAATTTTGCATTTCTCAATTTTTTTTAACACTATTGTAAGAAAAATAATTAAAATAATTAAATGTCTAAATGGGTTTTTATTTAAATTTATTTATTTTTATATTTTCACTTAATTGTTTAAGAACGTTTAAATCTTCATTTTTTTTTAAATATATATATACATAATATGTATAATTTGTAAATGATTTTAATTATTTATTATACATGTTATAAAAACATTTTCATGAAAAAAATTACTAATTTTTTTTTTTTTTAATAATTTACAAATATTTTTTAATATTATTTTTATTTTTAAAATTAATTAAAATTTTTATTTATTTTAAAAACATAATTAGTAGAAAATGTTTGTTGCATATATATAGTATATATATTTTTTTTTTGTATTTTCTTCATATTTTTAATTATGCATTTATATTATGTTATTTTTTTTGCTTTTGCTATGATATTTGTTTTTGTCTAATGTTTTAACTTAATTGATTATAAATAATTTATATTTTTGTTATTTAAATATTTCTAAAACACTAGAGCTCATTACTTCATTTTTATTAATTTTATTAATTTTATTTTTATTACCTTACATATATTTTTTTTTATTTAAATTAAAGAAAAATCAATTATAAATTTTGTTTTATTTCGAATTTTATGACATTAAATTTATCTTTTTCAACATCATAATATTTAATATTTATTTTTAAAATTTTATTAATCCCATTCTATTGAGAAAAAAAGAAACAAACTAAAATAATGAGAATTCAAAAAGATTTTAAATATTTTTAATTAAAAAAAAAGAAAAAATTAATTTCATATTATTTACATTGCTATTTTCAATGTGTACATTTCTTTTTAATATGATATATATATAATATAATTTAATATATTTTTAATATTATTAAGTTAACCATGCAATTTAAAAATTTACATAATTGAATTTTGCTAAAAAAAAAAATGTGGATTAAATAATTGATTACGAAATTTTTTTTATTGATTATACATACACAAAATATTTTTTTCTTAGATAATCGATTTTTTTTTTACAGTCTAGAATTTTTTTTTATTTTAATTTTATACATAATTTTAAATTTTTTTTTTTTCTAATTTTTAGGCGAATTCTTTTTTAAAACAAGTAATTAATTGATTTTAATCTTATCTGAATTTTTTTTTTCAAATGAAATTTTTTTTTTTTTTTAGTTCTTTAATTTTTTATGACATTTTAATTTAAAAGATATATCTTTGAATATTGAAAACTTAAAAAAGAAAATTATATAAATGTATTGCTTCAAAATTAAAGTCAAATTATTTTTATTAGGCTTCGTTTATAATATCATGATTATTTGTAAAGCAAGCAAGCAATTATACGGTGTTTTTACAAGAAAATTTTTAAGTTAGAAATTATCGCATACAAGTGAAAACGGTTAGTCGAAAAAAAAAAGTTTTTTTGTTTTATAATTTGCGATTTAAATTTATTATATGTGTATGAATTAAATTTTGTTTCAGCTAAGAATTCTCTAAAAATTACTTCAAAATATTTATTCATTTTATTAAGCAAACAATTAAAAATTTTTGCCAATTTTAAGATTTTTCAAATATTATGATTTTTTTTTTTAAATAAGTAATAATTTATTAATTTATTCTTCTTTATTTTATTTCCTTTACAATATAATTTTAACTTTTATTCAATAATTTCCTTTCTTTTCTATTAATTTTATAAAAATTTTGTAGTGCTTAGAACTATTTTTTTTTCATAATATTTTAATAATTTTTGTATTTATTATATTTTTTTTTTTTTTTTTTTTTTTTTTTACTTTGAATATTCCTCTAAAATGCCATATCTTATGTAAATTTCAACTAAATTATATTTAATTATTAACTGATTTTATTATTTAATTTAATTTTATTTAGTTTTAAAATTGCTAAAAAAAAAAAAATACAACTTAATAAAATATATTTGAAAACATAAAAATAATTTTTTTTTTTATTTATAATAATATACCTAATAAAAGAAAAACTTTCTATGAAAAAAAAAAAAAAAAACCATATTAAACATTTTTATAATAGATTGCCTATTTTGAAAATAAAAATAGAAAATTAAAAAGAATTTAAAAAAGGGTTTAAGAAAAGAAGACATATTTCGTTTTAAAAATTAAACCAACAAAAACCAAAAATTTAAATATCGAATTTTTTCTTAACATAGTTTTTCTTTTTGTTTTTTTTTTTTTAAATAATGTATGAAAACAAAAAAAAAGAAAAAACAAGTTACATAATTTTTTAAATTAAAAAATTTATTATTCTTTTGAAAACATAGAATTGAATTAGTAGATAACATAAAAAAAAAAAATTAAAATAAAATTCAACATTCGGTGCGAGCATTGGATATAAGGAATTTTAATTTTTTTTTTCAAATTATTTAAAATAATTTCAAATTGCACAACTAATTAACATGAAAAAATCTGTGTTTTTTTTTTAATTACTTTTCCATTAAAATAATACTGTAGTTGTCACAAAAACCCTTGCAATTTCTTGTTTGCAAAAAAAAAAAAAATTAGTGAAATATTCTCGAAATTATGTTTTATTTTATTTTGTCAATGCAAAATTATATGCATGAAACCTGCAATGAATGGAAAAACAAAACCATTTTCATTTTACATTTAAAAATAAAACAATATTGCATTAAAATCAAACTTTTGTCAAAGTTGTCATAAAAATTAGTTAATTTTAAATGAGCAATGGTTATATAGTTTATAGAAATGTGAACATTAATTTTTGTTCATGGTTAATGATATCATTAAAAAATAAATTACAAATAAGTGGATATTATCAATAATATTGTAATGTGATCAAAATGATGGGCCAATATCCAGAGTACAAGTAAAATTAAAATTTTCCAGTAGAATTTGACTGATGTCATTTCCTCGAATTTTTTATATATATAAGGTTTTAATACCTATAATTTTATACGAAAAAAAATGCGAGGGTTTTTTCTTGTAACTATTACTGAATATATAATAAATATATTTATTTTTTTTTTATTTTTGGGATAATTAAATCGAAATATTTAATTTAAAGTAATTAAAATATTGATTTTTTTTTTTTGAATAGTTAATTAATTATCTTAAAATAAAACTGAAATATTAATTAACAGAAAAACACCGCACCGATTACAAATTAAATTTAAACAAAAAATTTCCTCCAATTTGTTCACAAATATATTATTTTGTTTTGGATGAAAATTAAAAAAAAAAATTAAATTAAAAAAGAAATAAAAATTTTAAAAGTCTAGGAAAACTTTTTCTACGATTTATTTTAATTTACACTTTATGTGATTATTGTGGTTATTAAATTTGTTTATATTAGTAATTATTTTATTCTATTTTTTTTTCCTGTTATCAATTTTCAAAATCTTAAAAAGTTATTATTACTCTTAAAAAAGAAAAAAAAGAAAAACGATTAGTTTTATTTGTACTTTCATTGGTCCCTATTACTAGATTTTCTTATACTTATACGAATTCTTAAAAATTATTACTTGTGGTATTTATGTTTTTTTTTTTAATTTTTTTTTTTCATTTTAATTTATTTATTTTATTTTAAATTAATATTATGTTTTAAATTTAATTTTGTTTTTTTCTTAATATATAAAGAAAAGTTTTCCTATATTTTTTTTTAACTTTTTTCTATTTAAAAAGGCATCATTAAATTTAGTTTTCTTTGTATATTTATTTACGCATGCTTTCAAATAATAAATTTGTGAATAAATTAAATAATTTAAAAAAACTTGTCTAATATATTTTCAGTTTAATTTAAACAAAAAACGGGGCTTATTTTAACAAAATAAATGTTTAACCGTTTTTTATTATTTAATTTTTAGAATTAAAAACTTATGTAAAAAAAAATATTACGTTATTTCTACTTGATATGCTAATAACATACATAAATATTTTTTTTTTTATTAATAAATTTATTATTATGTATATATGAATATAGAATTTAAAAAAAAAAAATTTTTAAACAATGATACCTTTTAAATAGATTTTATTTTTAATTTTAAAAATAACAAATTAAACATAAACTAAATAAATTTATATTATAAAAAATAGGAGAAAAAAAATTAAAACAATAATTATACATAAAAAATATAACGAAACCTAACAATATATATTCTTTATTTATTTATCTTTATATATTTGAATTATTAAGCGGATAAAGGAACATAACAAAAAAAAATTACAAAAAAAAAAAAAAAAAAAAAACAGAAAAATAATTGTTTAAAATATGTTTTACATTGTTTTTTTTTTTTTTTTTTTTTTTTTTTTACATAACTACAGAATCCTCATTATTTATTTTAGATTTTTCACTTGAACTCCAACCCCAATCTTTACCTTTGGGTCGAAATTTGGAAGCTTTATGCGGCATTAATGTTGTATCACTACCACTATTACTGCAACTATTTGTATTTATAATACGTTCATTTGAATTTGAACTTAACTCTAAGTTTTTCTTAAATTGTGGTCTTTCTTGTTTTTCCTGTTGTTGCAGTTGTTGTTGTGGTAATTCATTACTATTACCTCCACTAATATTACTTGTTGATATTACATTAGTCGTATTTTGTGTTACTGTTTGATTTTGATGATTATCTTGACTTGACATACTATCATACAAATCATCATAATCATATTCCCATGTTCTTTCCCGAAATTTCTTTTTATAATGTTTTTCTGACGTTAGTTTAGATTGACGCTGATATTTTAAGGGAATTTTTAAATTAACTTGTCCAGGACCACTAATATTAGAGCTATTGCTTGAATTATTACCTAATACTGGTGTTGTAGTTGATAACAACGAAGATGAACCAGTTACACTACCACTTGAATATAATGACATTGCTGGCATTGAACTAATAATTGGTGGTGTCGATGATGGACTTGGTGTTCTTGGTAAACCACCTTCAGATAAAGGAGGACTTTCAATATTAGGATCAATAGGTGATACTGTTTTCATTATTGAAGGAAGAGAATCTATTAATTTTCTACCAATATTATTATTATTATTATTAATATGGTTATTACCAACTAAACTGTTAGAAGGATTGACTTCTAAATAATTATTATGATGATGATTATTAAGACGATTTTGATTTATATTTATTGAACTTGTTTTTGCATTATTATTATTTGTTGATGTTGTTATATTATTATTATTTTTATTATTTATAATATTTGCATTCATTTGCTCTGCACTACTATGTTGGCTACCATTACTACTTGTACTGCTACTGCTACCAGCACTAATACCACTACTAATACTATTACCGCTACATAAATTTTCATTTGTATTGCTTGTGTTTCTATTTCCATTCCCTATGTTATTATTATTACCGGTAACATTTGATATTGAAGATGATAATAAACATGTTGACGATGAACCACTAACAGCAGCACCATTAATGTTACCACTTACAACTGGTAAATCTAGATGTGATGAAGATGATGATGTTGATAAGAAAGTTCTAGCTTCACCGCTACTGCTATGTGCAATACCAGAATCCGGTGATGTATTACAACTTATTGATGGTGCTGTATCATTATCAATTGAACGTCTTGTTTTATCTAATTCGGTTGAAGCAAATGCAACTAAACGATCAAATCCAGAGCTAATACGATCTTGCCAACCAGTTTCATCATCTGGTAGTACATCATCTGTTTTGATTTTTAATGAAGTTGTTTTAAGGTCTTTTTTTAATAACAATTTTAATTTCAAGTGAATTTAAATTTTTTAATAAATATCATTTTCATTATTCTTTTAATTTCAGTTAAATCTTTTTTTTTTAATGATTATATTTTATGTTTGTATATATGTAAATTATTTAAAGGAAACAAAAATGATAAATTCATGCGGATATTAAAAAATAAAATAAAGAGAAAATAAAAGGCACAAGACACCACACTTAATTAAAAAAAAAAATTATAATTTTTATAATATAAAAAAAAATTAAATTAAAAAAAACCAACTCCAAAATAAAAAAAAGTGTTTTTTTTTTTAGCTTTAAATGTAGGTGCAACAGAAATGTTTCAAATATCTGAAAATTAAATGATAATTACATTTTAATTTATTGTAAAATATTTTTTGATATCTAAAATACATATGAGTTACAGGTAATAAAAAAAAAAAAAAATTATATTGTTTTAAAATTTTAGTAATTTGTGTTGATTATTTATGCAACACAATTTTGTCAAATATTTTACAGTAAATAAAATAAAGATAATAAAAAGGGTATTCACGTAATATTATAGCGTAATATAAATTTTAAATTCAATTCAGTTTTAATAAAAAAAAAACCTTAAACTAAAAAATATAAAGAAATAAAATTACAGAAGAACTTTAAAATATTAACTAATAATTTTTAATTCAGTTTGTATACAAAATTGTCAGTGTTTTAATATTTTGCCAGTAAAAATACTATCGAATATAAATAGTACAGACATCCTTTGACACTATTGAACAGTATACTTTTTTGTCCCAAAAAAAAAGAATTGATTGCAAAATGCCAAAGTTTATTGATATCAAAATTAATTTGCAAGGACAACGATCTCGTTTTAAAAATTTTCGATTCGAAATTTACATTTTTCTATTAAATTATTATTTGTCAGTTATTATATACTTATATATATATATATATAATACAAACATTAAGATCCTTCATCGTGAGTGGCACCTTCCACGTTATAGGCAACTGCTTTAAAAGAACGCGTGTTATAAAGAAAATACAAAAACAAATGATGTTAAAAATTTTTAACGGCAATTTAATATGCGTTTATCGAATTTTGGTTAATTAGATACAATTTAATTTTAATTATTTCGTTTAAAACAAAATATTACATTAATTGTCAATTTTCACACACTCGTTGACTGTATATACATCAAAGCTAAATAATAATTTATGATCTCCTAAAAAATTAAAAAATAGATAAACATTGACGTCTAACGTAAGTTTAAATCATGAATACCCTTTTACAACAATAGTTTGGGTCATTGAGGTACATGTATTAAATAGGATATCAATAAAAAAAAAACAGAACTTTAAAAATAAATTTTTAAAATAGTCACAATTATTTTATAAAACAAATATTATTAACAGTAAAAACAAACAATTTTATTTATTCTTTAGAATTTGTTTTACACTCAACCTAACAAATTGATATTATACAAAACTTAATTCAAAAAGGAGGAGGAATATACATTTTATAAAATATTTAAATTAAACGAAAATTTTTAACAAAATAAAACAAATAATATATAAAACACATACAATAATTTTGTTTTTTTTTTCTTTTACATTTTTCTTTTTAAAATAAAATCTGAACAACGATCAAAAACAATATTGTTTTGATAATCTCTCATCTCATGAATGAAAATTCGTTTTTTCTGATTAATAGTAGCTAAATAAAATAAAATAATAATAAAAAAAATAAAAAATTATTATTTTAAACTAAAAAGTTCTAATAAAATTTTGAATAAATATATTCCCAAAAATATCTAAATAAAATATTTAATAATTAAAACCAAATTTTATATTCTAAATACAGAACTAAAAAAAAAAATATTATATTGAGAATATGTATTTAAAGATCTATAATAGCGTGGTAAATAAGTCGTAGTCCTTCATACAAAAAATCTCGTGTTCAAATACTGAAGAGATCATATTAAATAGAAATAATTAATATCGTAATAATCTTATTTCGTAATATAAAAATATTAATAAATAAATAAGTTTTTTATAAGATAATAGATGGCATCCAAAAATAATATTTGGGTCTCATAAGTCATAAAGTGATAATATAAATTCATTGCATACGAATTGCAAGAAGATACGAAGGAAGCGAAATCTTGCAACATTTCGTTTCAACATAGCGATAAATTTATATATGTACTAAATTTTTTATATTAATATTGATTTATACAAGCTAAAAAAATGTCCTATCTTTTGGCGTTTTTAGATTGAGAAAATGTTAAACAGAACCTGAAATATTTGCAAATAACGCTTTTTGAATTTTGAGAGACAATAGCTTTGTAATCAGTATAAGCTAAATTACAAAAATAAAAATTAAAAATGATCAAAAACGGTATTGAAGTTTTGTAAACATATGAACCGACGGACGGACAGAGTAAAACTAACATGCAAATTTCTCAAAATTTTTTAAATAAGAAATATTTATTGAATTTTCATTGTCATTTTTTCATTATTGTCAATCATTAATAAAATTACCATGCTTTTACTATTATATTTTACTTATAGTTTTTTTTTTTCAATTTTAAAAAATTCCTGGAAAAAATATTCAAATAATTTATTTTTAATAGCATAATTACTTTCCACAAATTTAAACTAATGTAAAACCAGGTGAAACATACGAAAAACTTAAATTTAGTCATATTTTAATTTTAAATCTTAATATTAGATGAATAAATTGTATCTTTCAATGTTTTAAAGCTACATTAGCTTATATCACATATGCTTAAGTTACTAGACATATGCTTAAGTTTGAAAGAAAAAAATTAATTAGGAAGCAGTTGGACTTTAGTTATATACTTTATTTAATACATCTCTTAAATTTTACAAATTTGGGTTGATTGATGTGTCGATACCGATTATATTATAGTGCAAATACAACATTATGTGAAACAATGAGTATGATTCACATAAATTTATAAAGATTGACCAACTCAGATTGATCTTTAAATGGATAGGAATTGATGAAAATACCAAAGAATCAACTGTCGAGTAGAAAAAGACGATTATTTTTCTAAAGTTTTGATTCTACGGTTAAAATATTTCCCAGTATATATATCGCGAAAATAAAATTGGAAGTTTTAAATATTTTAAGTAATATATTGAAATGGAAGTGTTAAATAAACCATCTTTAGCTACAATATTATATTATTCTAATCCAACATCTCACTCTACAACTACCTCAAAATATTTTTTTTTAATTTACAGTAAAGTGAGTCTCACAGAATATTCAAAATTCATATTAACTTTATGTGCTTTCAAATGAGCAACTAAGTCTATAACGTACCAAATCATATCTGAATTTGAAAATTAAATTAAATTAAAAATATGCATTGTTATTCTACATCATTTAATATATGTATATTATTTCTGTCTGGGAGCTATTCTATAATATCTTTAATATTATACAAAAAAAAATTAATACTCAATTCTACATTACCTTTAAGTCATAAGCAGTTTAAGTTCACAACATTATGATCTCTAGAATGAAAAAAAGCTACTTTTTGTATGATCATTTTGATTTCAACTGGACTTATAGCAAACCACTAACACCTAAATAAAGTCAGTTTGAAGGACAACGCAAATTTATGATGAAATTCAATTTTGCGTTTTATTACAAACCGAAAGTTTATTTTAATTTACTATACTTTTTTCTTTTTTTTCGAATTTTTTTTGTTAACATGCGACTAAAACGACACTAACTAATACTAAAATAATCGTAAAAAATACAACATAATAGATATAATTTCTTATAAAATTTTGAAGATGCGTTTATAATTATATTTTATGAATTAATTAAATAAGAATTTAAAACACTTTAAATATTAACGTGGGTTAAACGTGGTAATATATATATTTGTATATTCTTTTGACTTTTTGTGTCATATACAAATATGGACATATAAATTTTTGATTCAAATAAGATGAATAAAATATTTTCTATGAGGGTATTGACAAAACAAACAATTTCTTAAAGGAACCAATAAGCACATTTAATATTTTTCTGAAGTATTAAAATACATAATTTATTTAATTAGTGGTTTAATAATTCAACGCATATGTTAATTCAAACTACCTAATCTTGCAATGCAAAATAATGCATAAACTGTTAACTTATATACTTAATTTTCGTTATAATATTTTTATTTATATTTAAAAAAAAAATGCGTTAAATTAATAAAATACACAGAAAATTCTGTGAAGTTAATGAATTTATTAATGTAAATCTAATCGTTAATATTTAAATTATGAAATTAAGCTTAGAAACAACAAAAAAAAAAAAAAAACACGAAAACAAATAAAAGTTAGAACCTTAGAAAACAATTAATGAAATATTAAATGGAATATTAATGAATGAATAATAGAAGAATAGTTTTAAATCATGGCGTTTTTTGTTTGTTTTATTTTCTTTTTTACATTTTTTGTCCTTTTTTTTATTATTTATATTTAAAAAAAATGTTTAAATGTTGTGCAAAATAAAAATGTTTTTAAAAAATTAAAAAAAGCGTGCTAATAAAAATTAATAAGAAAATAATTATATCTAAAATAAATACTTGAATTACAAAAGCAATTAAAATAATAGTTATCAGCTAAATTGTTATTAATAATTCAAGTTTTATTAAAAACGAAGGAAGGGTGGTTCAAATTTTAAAATAAATATTTATGTACTTGATTTCTTTTGAACTTTTAATAGCAATTTGGTAAAAATTACCCATTCCTTATAATTTTGTATATATTTTAGTTTTAGTTTTATAAATTAATTAAGTAAATTTTATTTTTGTTTTTGCTTTAAATAACAATATATATAACAAATATATTTAGAATATAGTAAAAAATAATTTATTTTATTAAAAAGTTGTAAAAAAAAATACCAAAATCATTTAATATAAATTTCATTAAAAAAAATTCTCATGATTTAAAACAATTATTATAAAATGAAATATATGTGAAGATGTGAATATTTTTGTCACGCATAATTAAATGACTTTTGATTGTCTTAAGCCTTTTATTAAAAGGAGCCTAGTAATTTTAGGCAATACTTTAAAACAAAAACCAATAAAATTTAAATAAAAAAAATGTGTCAATATTTACAAATATCATAAAATAATAAAATTAAATAAAACAAATAACAAAATGTAAAATATGTAATTTATGAATTTTCCATGTTTAAAAATTAATGAGTAAGAATTAATATAATATCAAAATTAAAACAATTAATAAAACAAAATATATCGGTGCCACAAATTTCAACTTTATTTTTAACGGTGTTTTGTATTACCTTTAGATAAAATGTTTGGCACATAGGAAAAAATATAATTGTTTCAACAACATATGAATAACTTAAAATTTAGTGACCATTGAGTTTATTATTACATTAAATCAACAATGCTTTGAGTAAATCTGAACATCTTATATTAAAGAATTTATTTTAATAAATTCGAGATATACCAAATTGTAATATCTTTCATTGAAAATTTCACTTTATCTTATCCTTCTTTTTAAGGAAAGTTTAAGTGAACAAATACTTGTCTTAATGATTTTAACTATGATTTAAGCTTTTTGTATTCGAAAAACAAAAGGATTGAAAGGCTCAAGACAATTTTAAATTTTTTTATTTTAAAATTAACTTTTACTTAAAAAAAAAGCAAAAAATGCATTGCAAAAAATTATTTGAAAAACAAAAGAAATTAACTAAAATTTAAAATTATGTTTCTCATACCATTTTTTATTTTTGTTTTTATTTTTATTTCATTCCGAAATATTTTTAAGGAACAGCCGCTTTTTATTATCAAATTCTTTTTTTTTTTTTAATTTGAACCACCCTATTATACACGTATTTTGCATATATAAGAATATATATAGTTAAATACTACAAGAACTGATTAAACTAAAAAATTAAAAAAAAAAATTTTTTTTAAATAAAAAACATATCAAAATTATATAATTCTACAAACAAAATAATTAAAATAAAAAATAAAAAATTTAATAATAATAAATTAAATTTTCAGAATAGAACTTACCGTCTTCATTACGGCCAGTACGCGAATTATTGATACCCGAAGCTGCACTATTACTTCTTTCAGGACCAGCTGATCCAACACGTTCTTCAGCAGTTAGAGAATTTATTTCAGGACTCATTAATGGTGGTTCCATAATCATATTTGATGTTACATTATGATGCTCTCTTAATAATTGATGTCTATTAGTACTACTAATTCCGCCTACCATATTACCACCACTATTACTACTTGACGCTCCACCACAAGCATTGTTTGAAAATGAATTGGATGTTGATGAAGTTGATATTCTTGTATTTGAAATATCAACCACAGACGATGTTGATGATGTGGATGACAATGTGTTTTCATGGTTTTGTTGATCAGGATAATAAGGCATTTTCGATGGCCTGTGATGACCAACAATTGGTGATGTTCGTTTCATTCCAACTAAATTAGTACAATCGAAAACATTAATATATTAAATATAGCAACAATAGACGTATATTAATGTTTTGTTATCTAAATTAAATTTTGCTTCTATTTTTATTGTTTAACATTGAAACCCGTTTTGAGAGAAGAATAAGTAACTATAACTAAATCTATTATAATTATATTATGATTGTTTAATTTTTTTCTTTTTTTTTTTAATATTATTTTGTCTGTGTCTTGAAGAACTTGAAAATATGATTCATATTGATTGACATATTACCTATTTTTGAATATATTTTTCAAGATCAAACGAATAGGCTTTAAACATAATTCGCTATTATCATTATTTTTCTGCACATGTAATAAAAATAAATTGTTATGAACTCCATTATTGTCAGCCAATTCTTTAAGTGAGTGTACATATATTATTATTCTTTGTCGAATTCTCCAACTATAGAGAAATTCTCGAACTATTTTACCTAAAGTTTTTCGTCTGCAGTGTATGTATGAGAGTTTTGCATGCAAACAACAAACATTATTTTTTTACCTCCCGTATCCTGCATAGATTCGTATTTTTAATACATGCTGATTTTTACTACATGGGCTCTAAGCATCAGACATCTGTTTAAATCTGTATAAAACTTTAGGTACAGAGAAACACAATTTAAAGGTTTTCTTTGTTTTGGTCACCCCAAAAGTCTTTTATATATAATAAATTTATATAATATAAAAAAAATAAATTTTTGTGTAAATTGTATATTGTGTATCCATCGAAGATTTCATTTAATACGTTAAAATTAAAAAATGTTTTTTTTTTTAAATTTACCTTCAGTTTTAAAATGGGAAGCTTTAACTGTTGAAATATTTGATGAAGTTGTACTGGAATAATTTGATTCAGACCGTCTTAATCTTTCCTCATTTTCTTCTTTAATTTTTAAAGATGCTATAACACGGGCTTGCAGTGAAGCTGCTAACCCTGTTATTAAAAAAATATTTTTTAAGAAAAATTTTTTAGTCAAATTAACACTTTTTTAATGAAAAAAAATACAAATGAAAGTAACGAAAGAAGAGTTTTTTTTTGAAAATTATAGAATGATGATAATTATAAATCAAAAGGTAAAAATAACAAATATTCAAACAAAACCGACGAGAAATAAAGAAGAAATTGCTTTACAAAGCTTATAAAAAGTCAAGATACCCATTTCCAAAAGAAAGAGAAAAATAAACTATAGAAATGATTAAAAAAATTAAAAAGAATCTATTAATTATAATTTTTTTTAAATTTTACCTTCAAGTGGAGGATTTATCATTCTGGGAGCTCGAGATGGTGCTGGAGGTTCCTCATTCGTCTTTTGATCATCAGTAAAATATGATTCCAAATATGGTTTAATCTCTGTTCGTGGTAATGAAACTGTGGAATAATTTCGTTCTATATTTCTATTATTTTGTGGTTGCGTATGTTGTTGCTGTTGTTGCAAATGTTGTGGCTGTTGATGTTGTGACGATGAGTGTCTTTCATAACTTGCGTTATATGAATTACGAGACGAAGATGGCGAAATATGACGCCTTGAAGAACTGCTATTATTACTAGCAGCATTTCCACCATGATGATGACTATTGTTATTATTATAAAGTGGTTGTTGATGTTGTACTTTCTGATTGTAAGCAACATGAGCTAAAGTTGATAAGTTATTTTGATTTGAACCATGATTTGCAGCATATTGCATTGGAGATTTTCTTTCTAATTCAACATTATTATTTCTTGGAATAGGATGTTGAGGATGTGAAGATTGCTGGGGATGTTGTTGTGGTTGCGCTTGATGGTGATGTTGTTGATGTTGAATTTGGTGAGGATTTGCTTGAAGTTGATGCTGATGCTGACGATGAGAAGAGTCTACCATTTGAGAACCATATGGAGACGATTCATCCATTACACGTACATTAACCCGCTCTGGTCTTTGGGCATTTGGATTTATTAGCAATCTGTCAGATGAAGCTCCAACAGTACTCATATTTATGGCTGCATTTATTATACTCTGATGCGATATTTCCAACGTTCGTTCTATTTCTCCATTAACTAAATCACCTATCGTTTTTGACATTCCTGAAGAATGTGGCGGCATTGAATTTCCTGAATGATTTTGGTTTAATTTTTCTTGAGATAAATGTCTTCGAAGAGCCATTTTAGCTGGAGAAACTTGGGTATAGTCTGGTTGAGATGAACTTGAACTTGGACGACTTGGTTGTTGCATATGTTGGGATTGTTGTAATTGTTGTGAGATATTAGTACAAGGATTGCTGTTAGAGTTTCCTGCACTAACAGCAATATGACGATCTCGTTCTCTTGATGAATAATACATTGCCGAATCAGATGATGCAGAGCTGCTACGAACATTTTCTTCAACGAAACCCTGTTTTTCATACCTAATTAAAAAAAATTATGCGTTCAAATATTTCATAAACATTATTACATTTATATTACCTCATTTGCTCTGGTGTTTTAAATTCTAATCTATCTTGTGCTGAAAGGCAATGGTGGTCATAGTTTCTTCGGAACATCAAATCAGCAGCAATTTGTTGTTGGGTTGCATACATTAAAGACTGCGACTGATTTGTTTGAAGAGTTTGGCCATGCATTGGTGGTGCACTTTGCCCATGTGACGAAGGTACTTGCGGATGATGGGGTTGTGGAATATGGTGATTAGTAGATTGTTGATGTGGTGGTTGATGTGAAGATTGATGAGGCGGTTGGTGTGCCGTTTGATGAGGCGGTTGATGTGGGGGATGATTTGGAGAAACATTAATAGATAAACCTTTAGAATAATATTTTTGCATATTATTTTGAACTGAATTATGCATTGATTGTTGCATAGCTGTAGCATTTGACTGCATAGCAGCTGACATTACAGCAGCAGCTGATTGCGATGGTAAATTGGAAGACCGCTCCTTTTCCCTATTGGGACCTCTTTCATTATTGTAAATGGGAGCAGACGAATTATTTTTGTATGCTCCTGAAATAATTTCATGTCGGGGAGGATGAGAATTCACTATAGTAGGTGGTGGAGGTTGATTTCCGTACGGTGGTGGTGTTATAGGAGAAATAGTTGTTGTAGAATTCAAATGTGTAGGTCCTTGAGTTGCCACATTTAAAATTGAATTGATATTATTTGGTAAATGAGATGGATGATGTGGTATCATTCGTTGTTGTTCATTAATCATAGATTGGCTAGGCTGTTGGTTAGTTGTAGATTTAGTTGTAGAACTATAAGTAACAGTCTGAGCTGGTTGAGTTTGTGGAGGTAATTTTCTGGTATCAGTTGTTTGATGTGCAGCCTGTTTTCTTTGCTCTTGATCTTCATTAAGGACAGATGTGATAATACTCTTTAATCTATCTTCAAAATTTACAACTTTTGGCGATTCTTGTATTAATTTTGCCGTTGATGCCATAGGAGGCGTTACTGGCTGTACTTGCGGCTGTTGTTGTTGTTGTGGTGACGTATGCTGCTGCTGTGTTGGAACTTGTAGAGAATTAGATGAAATCGGACTAATAATCGCAGGCGATAATTTAGCAGAATGACGATTTGAAGTCGGATGTAAATTACTTCTAACTAAATCAGTGTTTGATCTATGATGATCCGGATGTGATTGTTTTAAGTTTGATGATGGTGGAGCTGGCATTAAAGCACTATCAGGGCCGCTTTGTATAGGATGTTGATTGTAATGCAAATCTTTTACCGTATTATTGTTATGTTTACGATCTTCTTTATGTTTATGGCTGTATGTTACAGTTACAGATGTATTGTTACTGATATTCGTTACACCAGCCGCATTTAATTTACCGGCTTCAATTTTTCTACCTGTCTCAAGTATTTTTTGAGCTAGTATTTCGGGATTATTTTCTTCAATTTTGCCTACATCTGGAACATCAGGCCATTCTTGTGAACGAGTTCTATGCTCCCTGTTTCTTCTTGATGATTTTGAATGAGAGGATGATTTTGAAGTTCTCTCCGTAGAATTGCTACTATGATGAATAGCATTACTACTATTGTTATTATGATGATTATTATGATGACTACTAATATATTGATTATTATGTCCTTCTCTATCCCTTTCCCGTAAAACTTCACGATGAACGTTGTTTACAGATGAAGTAACATTTGTAACAGTCAGATGTGGACTTTGCTGAGCTAAAATTAATGCAGCTTGTTTTTTTTCTTCAGCTGCTTTTTCAATTGATTTAATATCAATTTCCAAATTTGATACTTGATTATGTAATTTTTTACGTTGTGACAGTGTATTAGCTATCTCTTTTAAAACTAATTCATGCGATGCCGCTGGAGTTAATTCATTCCCTATATTAATTTCATTATTACATAAGTTTATACCATTAGTTCCTTTTATTTTGTTTTTAAATAATAATGCTTTCAAATTATTTTCAATAAGAATTCTTTGTTCTTGCTCAATTTTATTGACTTGGTTTGTTAATTTTGCTGTTGTAAGTTGCAATTCTTTATGTCTACCAACTATTTCTTTAGCTTTTGCTAATAAATCATTCTGCGAAGTCATACTTATTCCTAACTCATTCATTCTAGCTTTTAATAAATTAACACTATCTTCAATTAAAACTTTTATTTGTTTATCTAGTTGATTAATTCGATTTTTCAATATTTCTTTGTGATCCTGCTCTCTTTTTATTTCATCATTTATTGATTTTTTGTAACTACTACTTTTCATTTGTTCTAAAACAGCCATATATTGTGCTCGGAAATTCTCTAAAAGAATTTGTAATGAGTATGGTGTGTCGGTCTCTTTAGGAATTTCCAATTCTTCATGATACATGTTACCTAAAACAGTTTTACGAATTTAATATAACATATTTAATAATTATTTTTGAGCACTTACCTGATAAAGAAGTTAGTTGCTGATCAACACAACCTGGTGCTGGTGGTAATTTTTTACTCATCATTTCGGCACTAGTACTTAGTAAAGTTTGAGTATGCAATATATCTAGCCCAGCAATTTTTAAGCATCTTTTACCACGTCCTTTTTTCATGCGCCCACGTTTACCACTCCGAAATATAGTATCAGCCGGAGTTGAATTTGATTTAGTTGTTGTTGACATTGGTTGAGCTGATTTATCTTGCTGTATATTACCAACACTATTACTGTTATTAATAGATTGATTTGTTTTCAAAGCTGCATTTACAGCTGCTTTTCTCATTAATTTTTTTCTTTTTTTTTGAGTAACTGCAGCTTTTCTTTGGCCATTGTTGCGAGAACTTGTTCTAAAATTATTATTTTCTTCGTCATCCGATTGACTACTTTTATCTTTTGAACTGCTATACCATTCATACCATCCACGTCTTGTTTGAGTACCTGCTGGTTGATCAGTATCACTTTCTGGTGAAGATGAATCACTTTCTGCTGTCTGTTTAATTGTAATAAGTGCATCAGTTTCGACTAAATTACTTTTATTTTCGTTTCTAACACTGGTGTTGCTATTATTACTATTATAATCAGTTGTTTGTGAGGTTAATGTCGAAACAGGTGTAGGTGTTTGAGCTGGAGTTATGGTTGGAGTTAAACTTGGTGTTGGCGTTACTGCAGGCGTTGATGTATTTGAGGTTGACACATTATTTGAACTATTACTATTATTGTTATTTGAAACGTTATTAACATTATTGTTGATTTTATTGCTATTTTCATGGTTACTATCATCATTATTACTATTATTATTATTAGAACTAGCATTGTTGTTGTTATTATTATTGTTGTTGTTGTTATTATTATTTATATTATTATTATTATTGTTGTTATGGGCAGCATTATTTGCCATATTCCGTTTTGAACGCTCTCGAGTAGTTCGAGTTGTTGCACCTATATATAGAATAAAATTGAAACAAAAAATTATTTAATAAAGTTATATCTTTAAAATATTATCAATTCATCATATATAATTAACATAATAATATACATATCAAAGATATAATTTTAACGGCCAATAATTATAAAACATTTAATTTAGATATTAAAACTAACAATTTCATTAAATTTTAAAATTAATTAAATGAAAGCAAATAATAATGAATGAATATGATGACTAAAATAATAATTTTAAAGAAAATTTCTTCGCTTGCCGAAATAACTTACCACTCGATTCATGTTCAGATCCCTTTTGTATTTTCAAACGTTGAAAATATCTTTCTAACTTAGTTCTATCAATTTTATGGAGATAATAAGAAACAGGTTTTCCAGTCCAAGAAACAGAACCTTTAAGTGGGGTCATTTCACTAACATGCATAATTGTTCCGATGTCACTTAAATTTCTAAAATCAAAACAAATTTTTTTAGTTGCAAAATTTTATTGTGTATTTTGTCTTTTTTATATTGCTAAATGACTTTCTTTTTTCAATATAATTACAAAACATTCAAAAAATTTTGTTAAAACTACATTTCAAAATCTGCAAAATAAAGTGATTTTTTTTTTTTACATAAAATGTTTTAAATGTAAGCTGCCATATAAAATAATACTTTATAAAGTTATCAACTTTATAATTGAATAATTCAAAAAAAAAAATATTCGTTAAATTTTTAAAAAATCTACATAATATATTTAAATTTAAAAAAAAAAACTAGTCATTCCTATTAAACAGAAATCCCTTAAAAAAACTATACGTTTACCTTTCCGTAATACGAAAATTCAAAGGACAAAAACTTTTTGATGAAACAATTCGTGCTCCATCACGTAAATCAGCAAAACGCTCTTTCAAATGATGATCGACAGTTGGACCAAATGCAAAATTATTAACAAAAACTAAACTAGAAGATGTTATTTTTTCACGATGTTCATCTGCTAAAAAATCTCCTTTGATTAATTGATATTCTCCAAAACGTTTTCCAAACCAATTCATCCACAAACGAAAATGTGAATCCATTAATTGTGAATACGATGACGGAACATCAGCTTTTTCAATACCTATACATGCCTTTAATTCAACTGAACCAGCCATCTGTAATACTACTTGACCAACACCAGAACCTAAATCAATAAATGTATCATCTGGCTGTACGTTAACTTGTTTAATCATTTGTTGAATTAATTCATAAGATGTTTCACCATATACTTCTGGTGAAAATGGTTCATATTGATTCAATTTATCTGGATCAATAACGGCAGCATTATATACTAATTGTAATATATGTCTTAATAAGTTTGGAGAAGCAAATTTATTTAAACGTTGTGAAGGCAGTGATGTTCCTTTCTCCTAAAAATACATTAAAAATAATAATTAATTTAAATAATTTACCTTATCTAATAAATTTTAATTTTTCTAATTTTTCTGAAACTTACCAAATTTTTAATACTATCAATTGCTTTATTAAATCTTTCGACAAATGATGTCATAGTCTTATAGCAGGCAGTGTCCAATTCATTAAAATTAATTTCTTCGAATGTTGCTCGAATTTCAGGTATATCTTCACAAACAAAACGTATTGTTTCAATAATATCGATACCATTATCATGTTTATCCGAACCAGATCCAGTTTGTAGTGGCCATGGATATCGAATAATTTCAGCTCCAGCTGGAGAGTGTAAAATTAAGTCTTTTGTTTGTGGTGTTGCCATTTTTTCTTAATTTATTTATATATATATATTTTTTTTTTTTTAACTTTTTTGTTTAATTTCTACTAAAACACGACTGTATTTTTTTACGTATAAATTGTAGAATATTTGTTACTTTTATTTGTTATTATTATATTTAACTTTAATTATCAAAATTTGGCCTTTATACTTATTAATTAAAACGTATTTAACTTTTTCTTAATATTAAATATAAACGATTAATAACTATTAAATTATTAATTTTCATTAAATACATTTTTAATATTGTTGTTTTTCTTTTGTGTTTGTTTCCTTTTTTTTTTGTCTAAAATTTACGATTCTGGTATAAAAAGCATCCTGATCGCCGGTATTAAATAAGGCATTTTTTACTACATATATTTTTTCTTATTCGGGGTTTCTTAGAATAAAAATCTGTAAGAAAAAAAACAAATTAAAAAAATAACAAAAGAGACAGTAAAATTAAATTTAAAAATAAATTGAAAACTAAAGTTACATTTTTAAACGAAAAAAAAGTGATTTATGTCTTTCTTCTTTAATTTTTGAACCTAAAAGTAATTTAAAATTAATTAAATTAAACGTATTTATTAGAATAAACAATTATCTGAAAACCATTATTAGTCCATATATCAAAGAAAACTAAAAAGGTTTTTATTTGAATGACACTTTGAACAACAACTAATCGCATTATGGATAGGAACCAATACTGAACTACAAAATTTTAAAACAAGAAAAATCAACAAAAGGATTTTCTATCCATTTAAACTGAATCATATAATAGGAATACTACAATATTTTTAGCTGTACTAGACAACTATTAAATTATATAATAAAAAAATATTAAAATTTTATTTACTTCCAAAATAAACAAAAAATAAAATAAATTAGACCTCAAATAATAATAATAACAAAATTTCAAAACTTCAACTACACCTAGTCATGTAAAAATCACTTAAATTTACTAGAATTATTTTTTTAGAAGCATTTTAAAATTTCAACGATAAATAAATTTCTTATTAACTTAGACCAATATTTTATCATCATAGCAAAAAGTTATTTAATGAGTGAAGAATTAATCCACCTACATACCAGTTAAAGAGACAACGATTTAAAATACTTTAAAATTATTTTTTCTAAAAAATATTACCAAAACTAAGTATAATAGTTTTAGATAATTAGAAATGCTCTTTTTAAAATCAGAATTAATTTAAATAAATTAATTACATTAAATATATATAGAAACATACATATATGTATGTATAAACGAAATTCCTGTATCAAATTAACATTATATTGAGATAGTCTTAAATAATAAAAAAAAAACCAATAAGTATAAAAAAAAATCAAACAAATTGCTTAAAAAACTAAATATAAAAATTTAAGTTATCCCTTATTTCATTATAACCCCTTTAATAATTGTAACAACTAACTGTCTACCTTTTAATGCAAGTTAATAAACGTTGTCACGTAAACCAATCATTAAAAACAACAATAAAAAGGTAAACATAAAAAATAAACGAAAATATCCCTTCGCAAATTAATTAATCGATATATTTTTTTCGAACAATCGAAATAAAGCCCCATCATTATCCAGTACCTTTTTAAGTACATTTATTTTGATTTCCATTATAGTTTTTTTTTTAATTTATCAATATTTTTATATTTAATTTTTATTTTTGAAACTCATTTTATTTATATTATATACTTACATATATATATACATATATACTTACAGAACAAAAACTTTATTTGAACTTTAAAAAATTATTTATTTATTTTTTCAGAAAGTATAAGTTTAAGACTTTCAGTATATATACATATATATATATATAAGTATATTCAATATATATAATAAATATCTATATATATCTAATTGTATTTTTTTTTAAATTAAGTATAATGTTTATATGTTATATGTTGTTTTTATATTATTAAATATTTCTATATAAAATCCAGATTAATGAATATTATATACATAAGTATATTTATGTATGTATATATGTATACATATATATTTTAATATGAGTATATATAGAAAAAGAAACTGGGGTAAATATACACATCTTCTTCAATTTTAATAACCCTAGAAATAACATTTTCATTTTATTTTTTATGAAATATGCGACTTATGTGTACTTAAATCATCTCTGTCTACAATGGGAAAAATAAAAATATAGAAAAATGAAAATTTTTGTTGTTTTTCCATAAGGCAAAAGGAAAAAAAAATAAAAATGAGGTCAAGTAAATAAAATATAAGAACACAAAACAAAAAAAAAAAGAAATATTAAAAATAAAACTAGGAAAAAAAAAACAATGAAAAAGAAACGCTTTTTTATAATTACTTATTTCGATTTTTTTCTTAAAAAAAATTACATATATACTTACTTTAAAAGATTAAAAAATTTAATATTATGCTTAAAAATTAAATAAATGTAAACATGAATGAAAATTCCATGTTTATATGCACAATTTAACTCACTAATATTAAGGAAATAAAAAGGATATTATTTAAAACTGGCTTCATATTAATCCATTTTCACCGTTTATTAAAGTTTGATGTGCAGTCTACTGTATGATTTATTTAAAGTAAGATTATTTTAGATCAAGAATTTAAAAATTTTGAAATAAAATAGGAAACTTAGAAGTCCAAAATTTTATAATAGGAGTTCTGACCTAAGAAAATGAAATTAATAATTAGCTTAGCATATTTTTTTTATAAGTAAATATAACTATACAGACTTTAAAAATAATTTTAGAAAAAAAATTTTAACATACATAATATTTACATTTGTTTAATTGCGACCATATAATATTTATATTATTATATATATTTATGAAACTTAAGTACAATTCAAATTGTTGTTCCTTTTTTTGCGACTAAATTGTACAGAATTTGACCAGAAAATTATATAATTAAGTCTAACAGGCAGAAAATATGTTAAAAGACTAAAATGAAAGATACAAAGGGTATATTGCAATAGATTTTTTTTAATTCTCCAAAATTAAAAACAAATTTCATCAATATTTTGACATTTTCAATTAAAAATAGATATAAATAGATGATAGATATTCTATAGTAAAATATAACATTTTAAATTGTTAAATATAGTTGCTATAATAAATTATAGCACTCTTATCCACTTACATATTACAATAACAAGTTCAATCAATTAAATTAAGTCATAACTCATAAATAATATTCTAAATGTTTGCAAGTGTAGAGTAAAGTTTGCATTTAACGTAAAACTAAAATACAAAGATTTAAAGTAGTAATTGAGTAATGATTATCATACCAGTTTTAATAACATTGTATAAATATAAAAATCTTAAAATAAAATTTAAGTACAAATGAATCCTCCTGTCCGTTCAAAAGAAATTATGCTATAAATTAATTTTCAGCAAAATTGAAAAAGGCATGATAGGTTTAATTTAGTGATTTTTTTTTATCTTGGGTATATCGCTATCAAGATTCAATTCAATATAACAATAAAACAAGCATGATTGATTGATTTCTAATACTTATTTTGCAAAAAGTAATTGAAAATTATTAAATACTTTTATCATAATTAAAATATTTCTTATCAAAGTTCAATTCAAGAGGTGTTAAATAACTTTAATAATACAAGCATTTTTAAATTATATTAATATAATTTTTTTTTTTTAACTTAAGTAAATTTTATATAATTTGATATAATTCAAAATATGTAATTGTAAACATTGTAAACAAATAAAATAAAAAATTATTTTATTCACAATATTCACACCTTAAATAATATTTAATGTTAAAAATTCCAAGATATTTATAGACTTAACAAAAAAAAAAAAAAAATTCTAATAAGTTAAAATTTGAATTATTATTTTTAAATCGATAAATAAATATCGATTAATCGATTAGTATTTAATAAAAAAAAAATCACTAGGTTTACACTCTATTAAATTGATTCATTATTTTAGTAATAGAAACAACAAAAATAAATTTAGATATATATAACTATTATTAAGATATGTACATAAATGTATAATACCTGTTGACTTTATTGTAACATGAAATACTTTTTTTTTTTGTAATTTTATTTACTCAGGCAATCAAAAACAAAATAAATAATAAAAAAATACAAACCATCAAAATTCCAATAAAAGAAAAACAATCAAACTTTGAAAATAACTTTTCCTTTAAAATTCTTCAAAATTTAAAAATAAATTCCGCATAATTAATTTTTTTTATACATAAATAGGTACCATATATTACCAAAATATCAACACATACAATATAACAACAGTATTTAAATAAGTACTATAGTTTATTTTTTTTTAATTCTCAGTTTGTAAAGTTATAAAAATTATAATAAATATAGAAAATAAATTAGGTACTTAGTTAATTAACAATATAAAATAATAACTGATGTTTTGTATAACAGAATTGTTCTTAATTAAAATTTTTTTAATATAAGTAGGCATACTATATATTAATAAGTACTTACTAATTAATTTCGGATTCAAGATATAATACAAACACGATACCTATAAGTATATAAAATTGAAAACTTAATATTTCTTTTTAACAGTAAATTAGCTAAAGTTTTATTTTTTGACCATCTTTTTTTTTTATTTAATTAAGTAATTGTCGTTTTTATTTAAATAATAAATTATTTTTTATCCTTAATCTAATTTTTCAACTTTTCCAATTTTCTGAACACATATATTGTACATATTATATTTAGTATTTTTTTTTATCATAGTGTACAGATCTAGATATACCATATATATATATAGATTGGCCATTTAATTAAAAAAAGATTCATCTAATTTTGGCAATTTTTCACTTTTCTAACTTTAAACAATCTGGTCCATATTTTCTTTTTTTTCCCCCCCTAAAACTTAATAACCACATTTAAACTCTTGCGTTATTTTTCTTAATTTTTTATTTTACTGTTCTAATGTATTTATATATTTAGGTAATTAGATAATTTAGCTTTAACTATAGTTTTATATTTGATTTGAGTCTATATATTGTAGTTATAATTTTTATTTTTATTATTAATATAAGTAACTAGGTAATATCCGATACGAGTTGTTGCGCCCCTCAATAAATAAAACATATGGATTTTTAATTGAAGATATGGGTTAACAAGTTCCATGTCTGTTAATAGAGTCAACTGCACTGTTAAAGAGTAACAGGTATAATAAAATTTGAAGTCAATCGGTTAAACCGTTTTTATGTTAGAGCTAAATTGGCGGCCCGTTAGAGCAAAATGTTTAGTCCAAAAACACTCCCCGTACTCAAAAACCTTTATAAACAAATTTTCATGATGATCGGCTGAGCAGTTTATGAGTCTATAAATCACAAACAAACAGACAAACATTCGGTTTTTTATATAGATAATTTAATTTTTAATTTATTTAACTTTAGTTTTTATTATTTTCAATTTACATATAAGCAATTGACCAATATTATAGTTTAATTTCGGACATAATACCCTCTGCATTATTATTAATCTATCAAACTATTATTATCAATCTTTCAAGGTATAGAATTGTAGGAATACTTCAATTTCTTATTGGTCTATTTTAGTGTTACTCTAATCTCTAATCTGTTACTGATAATTTATAGTTTTTATAAACAGATGGATGTTGAAGATCAATTTTTCAAATGTAATATTTAAAAATCAATATTTATTTAAAATTTATGTGAACTATTACAAAACTTTTAGTTATATAAAAATATTGCATTAACATTATTGCTTTCTCTATGTCCTAGTGCAATTTGTCTTTACAAAATATATCAATAAATATTAAATATATAATATCAAATATTAAATATAAAGATTTTTATGCTCAAAATCATTTTTTTTTTTCTATTCTATTTATAAATTATCATTTACATTGACAACGTCGTAGTTTTGTAATATAAAAATAATACACTATCGCATAGCACAACATGGTAAATAAATATAAAATTAAAATAAGTACAAAACATGTCTAGAAAGCGCGGTAAAATCAACCTTAAATCTACCGAAAATAAAATAAAACAAAACTAATTTTTCTATATCTGCTCATTCACATTTTCTATATTTTAATTTTCTTTCATTTGTTTTTGTTTTTCAAAATGGATTACATTAAGTATATTTTTGTTTATAGATTTTTATATTTAGAAATGCATAGGTAAATGACTTTTTAGTTAAAAACAACAAATAACTAAATAAAAATAAACTTATTTTCATTTCTTTTCGTTTTATTTTCTTTCTTCTTTCTTATTTCTTTGTTTTCGTTTTTGCTGTCAAAGTTTTTATTAAATTTTTTACCATTAGTTTTTCTTTTTCTTTAACTTTATAAAATATAAGCATTTTTGATTATTTTTCTTATTTTGTTACAAGCGTGCGTATTTTGTTCCACAATATAAATTTCAGTATTCAATTTTTTATTTTATAAATTTTTTTTTACATAAATATGAATATTATATAATAGTATATATACTTAATATAATACTTATATATATATATATATATATATATATATATATATATATATATATATATAGGAAAAAACAGAATATAAATTTAAATTTACCTAGTTATATATAAGTATTTTTTTATTTTTTTGTTTGATGGAATTAAAGAAAGAATATATGTATTTAAATGTAGGTACTTCTTATAATAGATATACATTATATATTATATATAGAATATATAATATACATTATGTGTTACATATAAACTAATATATGAAAAAAGGTCTAAGAAAAATCCATAAGGATTAATTCATACTGAACAAAAATAAAAAAATTCTTTTAACAAGGAATAAAAAAAAAAAAATCTTTTTACAAGGAATCAAAATAAGAAGAAAGATTAAATTCCAACCCTAACCACCCCCTTTATATTGTCATTAGCTTTTACCAATAAAAACGAAAACAAAAATCATGTTCTATTCAATATAGTATTTTGTATACAAATATATACACAGTTACAAATTAAATAACCCTCCACCAACAACCATTACCATTACAATCAAAATCACTACTGCCTCCTTCACCACCACATCACAATCATTTCTATACAACCATCAAATCATCATCATCATGAATTCCCTTAAAATTTATTCACCATAAAGTAAAATGAGAATTTTCTTTTTTTTGTTTTTTTATCATTTTTGTTACACATAAATTTTTAACAAGGCTGAGGGCAGAACCCAAAAAAAAAAACAGAAAATCGATAAAAATGCTTGTGCAGAAGGCAAGAATTACTTACAGAAAAAAATTTAATAGAAAAGAATATAACAGCAGATAATACAATGAAAATACTTAATAAAACATTTTTTTATATCGTTACTTATATATATGTATAAACAATGCTTACTACCACCCTACTCTCTAAAATTGTATATGGTAGGACTTTAGTTTTGCGTTATCTTACATGAACGCCTTAATATTAAAAGTAGCTAACAATTTCTGAACTGTATTATTTCTATAACAGATTTTTTTTTACTAAACTTCTTCATACATTTTATATTAAAGACAATATATGTATATACAATATTTGGTAGAAAAAAAATTTAATAAATTACTTAACTTCAGATATTTTATAACATCAGCACAATAAAATGGATCGAACCTATTTTTTTAAGTTTGGGATTTTCTAAAGTACAACAATTGACAAAATAAGATTTAAAAAAATTATCAAAAGTTCTACATAAACATTTCCAGTTTTAATTTTAGGTCACACATCAGTTTTTAAACTTAATAACTTAATTCTTTTTTGGAGAATATCCATAAAGTAGGGGATTAATTTTTGAGTCATTATTTTGACTTCAAACCATTATTACCTGTTCATTCCGGACAATAACTATTCACTCAATTCTTTCCAAATTTGTCTATTTTACGGATTACCATCCAGAGCTCTAGGTCCTATTTTTTGAAATGTCTTATTAAGTATAAGACTCATATAATTTTTTGTTTCCGATTGTTATTGATTCTTAATCTGGTTTAGCTTGATCTTCTCAATTGTTTATCTATCTTGGTCAACATGTCCCACAGACTAATGCAAATCTTACCGAAAATCTACATTTTTTACATATTAATATTTGTATTTCATATAATGTTTTACTTTTGTATAATTAACCAAAACAAAATAAAAGGAAAAGAGGACTTATCCTCAATAACTCTCGATTATTCTAACTATAAATACAAAACCAGAAAACATATAATTTCATTAATACACAAGCACATGAGTAATTTTTTTTCTAATTTAATTATTTGATTAGAAAACGGTGAGCATAATATCATACAAGATAAGCATATTTTGTTAAGCACTGTTCTTCAATTTAATTATAAAAAGTCCTATTTATACTTACAGAAGAGAAATGAATCCATACTTACAGAAGAGACAATCATATGAATGAATCAATTTAAAATGTAAAGTAAAAAGAAAAATGAAAATATTTATTTAAAATATCGTAGGTTTGACGATCATGTAATGTTTTCATTTGAGTAATAAAATATCTTTTCCAAAAGAAATATTTTTATGTTTACAAAACTGACAATCAAATTTATTTAATTTACTTCTTTCCTTAATCTTTAATTTAATCAATTAGACCATTAAGAACTTATCGAACATTAATTTCTTCTTAATCACTCACTCATTTATTTTTTAAATAACTTTATCTTCAGCTAGATTTCTCCAATTCAATACATCCATATAAGATAAAGATAAAATTTTGCCCTATCTATTTACCTTACTCGAGGTTTGCCTTGGAACATTATTTTCAACAATATTTATAATGTATTATAAAATTTGAGAGTTTATTAAAATAAATATAAGTGAATAATGACAACTAAATTAGACCTTATATAAACATATTAAACTTAGTACAATTAAATTTAAATTTTTGATATTTATTTAAAATAATCCATTTATAAACTAACTACACCTCCATTGAAATTTTATTATAATCGTATAAAGTAAATATCAGTCAAATCTTACTTTTAAAAGAAAAAACTATCAAGCAAAATCCTTTAAACGACATTTATATTAATATCAAAATAAAAAAAAAATAAAAAAAACCTAAAAAGGAAATATAAATTAAATAAATTTCCAAATAAGACGTAGAAGAAACTCTTTAACTATTGTTAGCATTTTTATATTTGTGAACGGTTGCTGTAATGTATTACTACAAAACGACAACATCAATATTACAGGCAACAGCAGTAGCACAAAAAATACAAAACCGTATTTTAATTTAAGGAATAAAGAAAAATCAATTTTAGGAAAATTTTTTTTCTGTTTTTGTTTTTGTTTATACATACCTTAACAAATAGTAACAATGATTTTGACTGACTTTTTAGAAAGATGAACAAAAAGGAATTGGTAAAAAGAAAAATTATTTTCACTTAGGAAAATTCATAAAATTAATATTGTCATTTTCTCTTTGTATTCTATATTTTTTATTTTCTTTATAATGTTTTCTATGTTGTTTTTATTATTCTTTCAAAATTTTAATAAAATAAATAATGTAAAATATATTTTCATATGAATACTTAACTAAATAAAAATATAAATATGTAATTGTATTATATGTATTTGCAATCATTTTATAATTTTTACCAGAGCTGCAAACTGAACTTGATACTAAACTCAAACCATCAATATAAGTTTTTTAAAATAAAATTGAGATCCAAATCTATAGTCGAAATTTATCCTACTAAAAATTTGCGCAAGGCCGCAAATATCAGGTTTAAAAATTTATTTCATATTTCATTGAAATTTCCGGGAACATTGAAAAATAAATCAAATAGCAAAATCAACAAAAAATCTTAAAAGAATTTTTATTACCTTTGTTAAAACTTAAAATGTGATCTGCAAATATAAGTTCAAAAACCTTTGTTGCTTATTTATAACCCTAGTCGTAACCAACATTAATAGGCCTGGACATCGAAACACTTAAATGTATTTGTGCAAATTGTAAATGTAGTGTGAGAAAAAGCTTCAAAAAGATTTCATAAAAATTTTTTTGTTCTTTTATGCTTTTGTTTTTTTTTTGTGTTTTTTTTTAGAAAAAATGTTAATTTTTAAACAATTTTCTTTTCGAGTTTTCGATATGAAATATTCAAAATTGCACATGCCGAATTTTTATTAAAATAAAATTTGGAATTTTTTCTTTAGCATAGCAAAATTTCAGCTTTCAATTCAAAATTTTCAATATATTTTCAGCAAAATAAAATTTTCAGTTTTTTCTAGCATTTCATATCGCCGCCATTTAATACTCTCAAAAAATAATGATAGTGCACAATCAATGTTTTTTTAAAAGTTTTTTAGAAGTTATTTTTTAGAATAATTTTAGTTTAAATAGCTTTTTTTTGTTGAAAAGTAGTTAGACGACAATTTCCTTTTACTAAAAGACGTAAAAAAGATGGAAAAAATGAAAACCCCGTCTTAGAACGAAATTGAAAAAATTTCTAGTTTTTGCGCTATTTCTAGATTTCCAGAAGGACTACGACAGTTTTCTATAAGACTACGTGTATTTATTTTGAAAAATAGTATCCCAACCTTCCTCTCTCAGTGTCCAGGCCTTTTAAAAATTAATGTAGGTTATGCCCTAGTTGATATGAAAACTATGTTTTATCAAAGCTAATTTTGATCATTATAATATAACTATTTAATAAAAAAATTCCAAAAAATTATCTTGAGGAATTTAAATACTATACTATTGATTCCTTATGAATTGATGATTATTGAAATAGTATTTACTAAAGAAATCTGTTTGATTTTACAAAAATTGTAATGTAGATTTTGAAAAGAGTAATCACGAATTTTGAGAAGATAAATTTTTTATGGTAAATAATAGTAAAATTATTTAAAAATAAAAAATTTAATTTGTATTGATTTTGTTATTTTAAATTGATGATTAAGACTGGAAAAAAAAAAACTTAAATAGAGAAAAAAATAAAAAATAAGAACTCTGAACTCTAGACATCATAAAATTAAATTAAAAAAACAAAATAATAAAAAATAAGATTATAAGTAAAACAAAATTTTATTTGGCGAATGGATAAAAGTTATATAAAATTCAATTAAAGATAAATATTTCCTTTTCTAATATATAAAGTATATATATATATAACATCGAATCTATTAACAAAATTTAAAATGTCTTCTCTAGCTAAATTTAATAAAAATTTTCATCCAAAAAAGTAAAGTTACAGTATGATTTCAGACAAATTATAATTTAAGTAAGAAAGTCTAAGAACAAATTTGATCATATGTTTAAAAAGAAGGAAGATTTTATTTAATTTTAATGTAAAAAAAAATAAAACTCATTCTTGAATTGGTCTACTTTTTTTGAGACGTCATAGTTAAAACGATGAGAAAAAATTTTTAACATACCGTCTACTCAAAGAGTTAATACAAACAAGTAAGCTATTATTAAAGGCAGCTCAATATAATGCCAAATACTCCTTTACAAAATAATCATGTACTTTTTTGTATTTTGTTTTTTATTTTATGTAGTTAAATGAATTTTGGTTTATTTTAGTTGCTTTCTTTATTTGTATTTTGTACCTAGGTTAATAAATTGCTAATTTATCGCCTCGCCCGCCTATTGTTTTAATTTTTTTTTTGTCAAAATTTTTCACAGGTTCAAAAAAATAGTGGTCTTTTTCCGAAGAAGGGGAGCGCGGTTCCTCTTCTGTCTTATTGCATTTTTAATTTTGTCCCGTAATTGATCGAGAAAAATGTAAATATAATATATTATTGCATTGAAATATGCTAATATAATATTTAAGTAAGTAAATAGTTGACTATTAGCATATTGATTACGATACTTTAATTCTTTTTATTCATTTTAACTAAGAACTAAGTTAGTCCGAAATCACATATAATTCTTTTTTTAGTTTATTTCATTTATTATTTAATATTTAATTATAATGTACTTTAAAATTCCATTTAAGAAATACCATTCATTCTAAAATAAATTCCAAAAATAAAATTCTGGAACCGAGGCCTCCAGGTCACCTTAGGTTTGAGCGTATAAAATACAATATAAACACAGAGGGTGTGTGGGTTCAAATCCCACACAGGTGGTAAGAAAACAAAAATAATACACATTAGGTTTTAAATTTGACAATATTTTTAATTTAAATTTAATTTGAAAATGACAATAATATTTATTACTTTAGTATAGCATTTAAGTAAATATTATACAATTTTAAGCAATTTAGACAATATTTACGATTAAAAAAAAGTTGTTCTTAGCGAGTAATTATAAAAAGATTTTGATAAAAACCATAAATTTTTTAAAAAAGTACTTTATTTTTTTTTTATATCAAATTTATATTAAATAAAAATTTTTAAATTAATCACCTCCATGATAGATGTAAATCGACTAAGTTGCTTGTTATTCATTTTCGACTAAGATTCGGACATTTTAAACCATTACTGTCATTAAGCCGTTGATTACTTCACTATATCTATTGTACAATATTATAAAATACAAATACATATATATATTACATTTGTGCATCATCTATTTTCCTATACAACATTACTTATTTTATATTAAATTTTTATATATATACTTAAGTAATTATATATTTTATATTAATTATTTATATATATATATAAACTATTATGATATAAATTACTAATATTGGATATGAGATCTGAACGTTTTCACAAGTTAACTAAATCAAAATGTCATCCATAATTAGGATTTTGTTAAAATTGCAATAACATTCATTATATAAAGTACACTTATGTATAGTTATAATATATATATAATAAATGGTTCTTAAATAAAAAATTTATGTATGTAATTACTTAAGTGTTAAGTAAGAAATTTGATGTATTTTGAATTTCGTCCAACGAAGTCAAATATCACGTGAACTTTTGTTTTTTGTTAGCGTATTATTTGTAGCACAAATAAATGTTAGAATAAAGAGTACATGTGTTAGGAGAATAAAAAAATATTATGGATAATGTTTATAATATAATCTTATTATTAAAATTGGTCTTAATGAGTTCGCATTCAATTACTACCTATAGACAAAACAGTTAGTACTAACCTTTTCGCATGTGTAGAATTACTTAAAATTTTTTCTTTACCTAACTGCTTTTTGACAAATGCTAAGTATATATTTGTTTTGTTAAATGTTAATTGTTTGGCAATAATTTAAATTAAAAGAACGAATTTTATATAGCTGAATAAGATCAAAAACTAGATTAAACAGTATTCTCTTTTATTGGAATTTGAACATAGGTCTATCTAATAAGAGGTTAGCATTCTAACAAATATAACCTTCAACCACATAACTTACATTAGAAAAGCCGAAGAATTTCTTGAGGAAAATCAATGTCATTTTTAACATTTTTAGTTTTATTATTAAGCATGATCTTATACATATATAATCCTATCATTTTACTGAAATTTATTATAGACCGTTACTAAGTTTGCTATTATTTCCATTTCACATACAATATTTTTTTTAATTCTTTCGCTTAATTACGTATCTGTGTTATACAAACAATATAAAGAGTAATTATTCGTTTTTAAATGAATTAACTATGTAAGTACCTTGTTATATTTTTTAAATATTCGATTATAATAAAAAAGAACAAAAATATTAGTTATGAATAGCTTTAAAAATGTACATATGTAACATTTATTCAATCTTGTTAACTTTACATTGTACAATAAATCCTTTATATTTAATATTACAACGAAAAATGTTTTAACAATACTTTAAATTTCATTTAAAGTATTTCAAATGAATCACCTAATCGTGAAATGATTAACAATTCTAAAGTTTTATATTTACAATATAAATACATAATTTGAATAAAATTAAATATTAAATACATAAAAATAATTTTACCTTAATTTTGTTGTTTTTTTTTTAAGGTTAAAAATTAATAAATAGGTACTATTATTAATTTCAACATTAAACTTTAAGTAAAAAATTTTTTTTTTAAATTCAAACAACAAAAGTAAAAAAAAATATTTAAGTTAAATTTAAATTTAAAGCATAATTTTAGATTGAAAATTAAAAGAAAAGTTTTTCATGTATATATATATACATATATATATTTTATACTTTTTTTTTCATATAAAAAAAAATTATAATTAATTTTCCTTAATGTTTATTTATATTCATTGATATAATTATATAGGTACGTACATATATTATATATGTACATACCATATGTATATATTTATTTATTTCTTTATATAAGGTACTTATGATTAATTTAAAAATTAAGCTTCTATTATCCATTTATACCATGTCGTTTCTTATTTTATATTATAATACATAAAATTTAATTTTCAATATATATTATGTACTATTTTTTTATACATAGATACATAATATATTATATAAAATTTATGTAAGCGTACATATCATAATAATATAAACAAAAATAAAATTATGTTTTTTTTTTTTGTATTATATCCCTTAGCATCCAAAACAATAATACAATATCTTTCACTTAGTCAATATTTTCAACATCAGAAACATTAAAATAAAAATATAAAAAGAAAAAATATAAATGTTTTTTATAAAGTAAAAAAACATAAATAAAATTAAAAAAAAAAAACGAAATTTCGAAAAATTTCACATAAATTTTTATGCTTCCACACACATTTTTTGTCTGTCCTTGATTTTATTGATTTTCCTGACTATATTTATTCTTCGCAAATAGAACGTGTTTTTTTTATTACTTCAGTAGAAGTAAATAAGTATATAAGTATATATAATATATTTCCTCTTCCTATTCCCATCTCATTTCTCGTTCTCTACTCCTTATTTTTCCTTTTTTTTTATTACACTTTTAATTTTTTTTTTCATGTTCTTTTTTTTATTTCAGCACGAGTACAAGGAAAACCAAGAAATGAGAAAATTATAAAGGAAATAAAATAAAAGTTGAAAAATAGAAAAGATCTACTTTTTTTCCTCTTTCATTTAATATTAAATTGTTCTTTTGCTATTTCTATTTATTCACTGTTGTATATAAGTAAGAGTCTACATAACCGCCATCATATTTTGAAAAAAATAAGAGAAAAAAGTTAAATCCCTTTATGTACATTTTCTAATACCATCAAATATTCGATCTCCTTTTTTTGAATTTAATTCATGATAAAGTCAACACCTACCCTCACCTACTCAATCAAACAACATCTACTCTATTTACCACCCCATCCACATAAAAAAAAAATACCATTTTTCTTTCAAGCATTATTGTATGGTCTTCTTGTTTATCTTCTTTTCCTTCTTTATCTTCTAATATATATTTTAATATAATATAATCTAATATAATATTATATATATATATATATATATATATATATAAATAAAATATATAAATAAAATATATAAATACATATATTTTTCATCCAAATTTCAAATTGTCTAAGTGAGAGAAAACTTTCTTTTTACTTTAGCTTTTTTTCTGTTCGAAAATTTCTTATGGAAAAAAAAGATCCTCTAAAATAAAACATATTATGTATAAGGATACAAGGATTATATATTTTGTACCAAAATATATAATAATTGTACATAATAGGATGTAAAAGAACTGAAACAGGCAAGAAAAAATGAGCTTAAAAATGTTTAAAGAAATCTTTTGTGAGTCCTTTTTTTATTCAAGTTATATTATATTATATATATATATATAAATATATTAAACAAGTAATTCAAAATTGTAGCACACAGCTTCTGTTGTGAAACATCAACATCACAGTTATCAACAACAAAAACAACATAAAATCCAATTTAAAAAAAAAATAATTTATATAAAAAGTCTACTATATATTAATGTTCTTCTTCATCTTGTTTTTTTTTCCAAAGAATTTCAAGAATTCATTAATTTTAAGTTAGTAGGTAAGTACATATATATATATAAATATACAAAAACGTGTAAGGTGATTTATTTTTGTATATGTATCTGTTCATTTAAATATTTATCAAAATTTATATGTTTAGATTTATGTATGCACAAATATTTATGTTTATATTAAAAACAAATTCTTGTAAGAATTGTCCTTCAAAAAAAAAAAAAAATTAGGACGAATATTTTTACATTAATTCTTTTTTTATAATTTTTATTTTTCTTTTTTAAGATTTTAAATTATTTAATAATATGAAAAAATTCCTTTAATTAAAATTACACAGTAAGTATATAATTATATATACATATATATAAGTACATATATATTATAATATTATGTACATAATTTTAATTTATATATGATTAAAGAATATAAAATTATTAATTATAACTAAATACTTATTACTAGAAAAAAATTTTATCCTTAAGCCTCAATTAAATTTCACTAAAAAGAAACAAATTAAGTTTTGAGTAAAATCAGGGAATTTAAAAATACTTGTACATAAATATGGTTTAATTAAACTATGCAAATTGAGCCGTTATTATTTTTAATCTTATAAGTAAGTACCTAATAATAAAGACTTATATAGATAAGGAATATTGCTCTATTAATTCAAATGTCTTATATAGTGTAGAACAATCTTAGTTTACTGATTTTTGTATATAAATACATCGACGACTAAACATTTTTCATAAGTATCAAATCAACCAGAAGAGCTAGTATATCAACTATTTAGTAACGATATAAAAAACCTGTAAAAAAATTCAAAACAAAGCACTAAAAAATCTCTATGAACTGCCAATTTGTACTTCAACAAACTCTATGCATAAGCAATATAAAATTCTAAAAATTGAAGATCTAATCCGCTATACACAAACACTGCATATTTATAACATGAATACAGACAACATAATAGCACCCAATGTATTAAAATTAACAATATATTAAGGGACGAGCTAGTCATAAAAGCAGGCGTACCACAAGGCTCTCTACTAGGGCCGCTTTTATACTTACTATTTATTTATGATGAATATCCCAAAAAATAATATCATATCAAATTATAATAGTATATGCGGGTGACATCAATTTGATTGGAAAACCCAAAACTATAAAAGATCAAACTATTGTTGGATTACAATGAACTGAATATAAAAGCAAAGAAAACTAACTAACTATGTACATAATTTTCAAAACACAAAAAAAAAGATATGATAATATTACACTTGAAGGTAAAAGATCAAATAATTCAAAGAGTAGATACTGTGAAATATTTAGCTATGATAATTGATGAAAACTTAAGATGGGACAAACATATTAAAAACACGAAGAAACAAACTATATCTATATTTATGGCTGGAAAAAGATTGGGTGGTATTCCTATAATCATGCAGCTAAACTTATTTACAATCGCTATATTCTATCAAGAATTAGATACAACATTGCTCAAATTTGGAGTCATTGCTCAAATTTTCAACTAAATTCAGTTGGCACTGTAATTAAAAATTCTTTTCAAACTAAATCTGAGAACTAGTACCAAAGATTTCTATAAAATAACTGATATACTTGATATAAATCAACTAATTTACTTCGATAAATGTAAATATATTTATAAAAAATAGGGAGTTTGTACATAATTATCTTACCAGAAATAGAAAAAAATATCGAAATACTCAAAGCAAGACCTAAGAAACAAAATAGCTTAAAATGCAGTGCAATAAAACTTTTCAACTTTCTATCTATAGAAATCAAAAATGGTAAAAATTTGAAGATATTTAAAAAAAACTTTAGAAATTAAAATATTTAAAATTATATTATAAAATTTAAATTAAGTGATAATCAACATGTTTAAATTTTAATTTCTTTTACATAATTTATATATTGTAAATTAAGGTAAATGTACCAGTAGTGGAAATATAATTTCGGCTTAAGAGTTTAAGATTGTATTAAGTAAATATAACTGATAAATAAGTAATAATATTTCATTTTATTATTTTCTATGGTTATTTTACTTTAATATTTTGTGTTTTTTTTTGCAAAACATTAAAAAATCATTTAGTTATTGTGTTTTAAATAAAGAAAGTCAATTGCTCCTTTAATGGAGATACATTTATTTTTTGATGAACCTATAATGGACATAGTATGTCCCAATTGTGGAAATAGGGAGAAAAAGAGGTTTCATATAAAGACAATTAATCATGTTTTTTAAATTAATCATTAACATTTTATTTTAAGTAAATATGTTGTATTTCAGTAAAATTCAATTCAATCAAAAAATAAAAATAAATTAATTAAAAAACGTTAAATAAAAATAATATCCATTCATTGGATTATCACACTTAAATTTCTACTTTGTATATATTTAACAAAATGTTTGCTAAACGAAATTAAATAAATTCATTTCAAAAAATTAAATTATTAAAATTAAAATATAAAAAATAAACTTTAAAAAAATAAAAATAAATAAAAATTATTAAATAAAATTAAATATCCATTTAATGGATTATCACACTAAAATGAATTGTACTCTTTTAATTTCTTTTAATTCTAAAATGAATTGTATTCTTTAGGTACTTAATTTATATTTTTTTCTTTGTATTGTCATAATTTCTTCAACTAAATACCAGCCGCGGGAATTTAGTAATACTGGTTCTTTTATCACTTGGATTATATTTTTCTTTTCATACCACAGAACATCGTCTTTTTCAGGCCATTTCCAATGACCATTTCCCATTTGCATTACTTTTACATAAGCATCACCATTCGAGAAATTAATTTCTAAAATTAATCCCGGAAAATATTCATTTTCATATTCTACAATTACACACTGTCCTTGATTATAAGCAACGTTGTCATCATTATTTGTGTCAAAATTTATAGTACTCGATGCACTGTTGGTTTTATTTTTATTTTTTTTTAAATGGATTTTTTCAGTAATCTTTTGGTTCTTGTTTTGACGTAATAGCTTTTTCTTCATTCTTTCTTCAATTATTTTTTCCTTCTTTTCTTTTTGTGTTTTCTTATAAGTAATCCATTTATCGGATATAATTGCTGAAGGAATCTTTTCCTTTTTGGAGGTTTTGTCAATTTTTGGTTCTGGCCAATATAAATATTTTTTAAAAGGAGTTGGAACATTTTCTTTTAAATTAATTAGGCCTTTGGATGTAGATGGTTTGTGTAAATCGAGATTGTCTATAATTTTTAATGGTGTTTGTATTACTGGTGAATTTTGTATAGTAGGCAAAGATGATCTTTGCAAAACTTCTGTTTCCTTGGGTAAAGTCTTTGGCGAATTTTGTTTTATTGGCGAAATATTATTTTCAAATTCAAATTCAACTAAATCATTGTCACATAGCACTTGATTTAAAATGTCGACATCACAATCCATAAAATTATGTTTAAATGTAGTATCACCTATTGAAAAATTATTTTCCATGTTCTCATTGTTATCAGATTCTACAATTTCAACAGCATTATTGTTGGTATCCTTATCACTTGATATAATATTGGAATTTAATTTCGACTTAATGGTTCGCCAGAAAATATATAGATTTTTATCTTCTAACGCTCCATTCCATGTGTTGTTACAAGTGCTTTTAAATAAGTTTAATTTTTGAGGTTCAAGTTCTGTTTCAAAAAATTTTAAGAAATCGATATATTCTGCCTGTGTTTTTGTAGGAGTTTTCTGATTTGCCAGGTCCTTATTTTTTAAAATTTTAGTAAAGTTTATAGCATTTTCATTTAATGGATATAATCCGCAAGTTTTGAAACCATTTTTTAAATTATTTTTGTAGTTAGGATTATTTAATACTTTCTCAAGCATTGGGGCAAACTGTTCTTTTTTAATTTGTTCTCCATTATTCTCCAGTCTCCATTTTTTAATAGACTTTTGCCAATCGTTTTTAAGGGGATGAAAGAATGAGACATCCATTGGTTGGAGTAAATGGGTAGAATTCGGTAGGAGTGCTAGTAGCACAATTTTTTTTTCTTTGCAGAATTCACTAAGCGTTAATGTTAAGTGTGATGTATGGCCATCAAGGAAAAGAACTATTGGGAACTGTATATTTTGAGAAACTACCCATGGATAAAATGTATTGGCTATATATTCGAAAAAAGTTTCCCCAGTCATCCAGCCTGATTCACTTCTTCCAATAGTCCATCCTTTGGGAAATGATTGGGCTATAGACAATGGTATACGTTTGTATTTAAAAATGATCATAGGAGGAGCCAGTGTTCCTTCTGCGTTTCCTGTTAAAAGGGTTGTTAGGCATTCTTTTTCATTATTGGAAACAAATGAATACACTGATTTGTCCCCTTTTTTTGTCAAAACTTGCTTTTCTTTTGGACATAAAAACATCGCAGTTTCGTCGCAATTAAAAACTCGATTCTGATCATGAAACACATCATTTAAATTTTCAATGAAAACATATTCATTTATTTCCTTAAACCAATCTCTAATTTTGGTTTCAGTTATTTGTGCTCTCGATTTAGTTAAATTTTGCGAAACTCTCTCTGCTACGCTTGGATTCCGCTTTAAAAAGCTTTCATACCAATGTCGACCTGGAGAAAACTCATCAAATAACTAATTCAAGTAAATTTTGTTTATAGCTAATAACTTACCGGGTCTATTTTGATTAAAAGTATTTTCAATATTTAATTTAGTAACCAAAAGTTGAACCGAATCCAATAATTGAGTCTTGGATATAGGAAATCCATTATTTGATGCATAAAAAATCCAGTTCACTAAATATGATTCTTGTTGTTTTGACAGAACTGTTGAAATACCTTTTCTGGTATCAACACTGTATTCTCCTTTAACCCTTCTGCTCAAGGTGTTATATGGTATTTTATGTTTTTTGCTTTCCGCATATATAGTAGAACCCTGCTTTATTGCTTCAAGAGCTTTTATTATATCATCTTTACCATATCTTATTCCTTTTTTATTAATGCTTGACATTTTTTTCCCAGTAGTGGAAATAGAATTCGCCTTTAGTGGAATGATTGTTTAATTTATTGTATAAATACGTATGTAACACAAGTGTTTTATTTATTTGAAAAAATTTGAAAAAAGTGCAAAATTTTAAATAATTAAATTAATTTATTTTTTATTTTTATGCTTAATTAATTTGTTTTAATTAAAAAATTAATTTATCTGTTGCTTTGATCTAGTTATGGAAATACATTGTACATAAAGTGGAAGTATATCCACACGCAATAATTTTAATAAAAATTTTAACCATTTTGTAATAAAAAAAGTGTATTTCCATTTTAGCTCTATATAAAGTATTAATACTCAAGAATATTATTTAATTGTTCTTTTTTTTTTTGTTCATATTTTAAAGATATTTTTTACATTTCGAGAAAGCTAGTCAATGTTGCTATAATGGAAATATATTTCCACTATAGGGTCACTGCCCATTATTAATGTACCAGTAGTGGAAACATCATATTTATATTAATTAAAATAATTTATTAAATTTTTTTACACTTTTTTTAAGTTTTTAAGATATTTCTTTTACGTTGAAATTATACTTACCAATATTTTTCTATTTGTATAGTTTTTATTTAAAAATCTATTTTTATTGCACCCTTAACAAATTTTGAAACAAATTCTTCTCTTCTCTACTTTTTGGACTTCACTCATCGAATCGCAAAACAAAACTGAATTTAAATATAAATAAATAAATAGGAAAAAAAATATTTTCGCGCCATTTTTAAATAAATTTTTAGATTTAACGAATAAAATTTTTAAATTTAAATAAAACTCATTAGTTTTCTTATTTTCGTAAAAAAACCACTACTATCTCCACTATTGGTACGACTTTCCACTATAGGTACACTTACCTTATCTGAAATTATAAATAAATTATTATTTATTGAAAAAAAAAAAACATCAAGCACGAGCCCTAGGTTCCTTAGAAATACTAATATAATAAATAAAATAAAAAATAAATATCAACTATTAAACTACTTATAAAAATATAACCAAGAAATAACTTTTAGTACCACTTTCCTTTTTAAGAAAATCTTCATGGCTTAGATGACAAACTAAAAACCAAAATAATTTTAGACACTCTAAACATTCCCACAAAACAAAATAAGAAAAAGAAAATTTGAGTTGACGAAAAAATTTTAAACGAAATGAAAATATACATATTTGTGGGATTGAATGAATTTTATTTAAATTTTTGAATATAAATTTACTTTTTATATTCATTTAATCTCACAAAACATTAATATATAATATTGAAAACAATTTATAATAAGTAAATAAATAATCATTTTAATTTCATTCAAACTATTGAAATTTAAAGCTATCTATAGTGATACATTACAACTCTAATTCGAAATTAAAATTGTTACTGTCGTTAAGGATTACTTTTCCAATATTTTAACAAATGAAATAAAAATTAAATGAAGAAATTTAGAAGAAATATTAATAACAATTTAAAAGTATTATGTCATACTAATATAGAAAAAGTCTACAAAATTATTCAAACATTAAAGTCGACTGCTACTAGAGCATACTATATTTCAATAAAATTTATAAAAATTTCCTCTAATTAATAACGACTTTCAATCAGAAACCTATCCAATTTGTCTAAAAACAGTTATTGTGATACCCATATTTAAAACCAGGGTATAGCTTTAGAATATTCTATTCTAACGATTGTAAACTAAAATAACGTTTTTGAACCGCTTCGAGGAAAAACTTAGAAAAACAGCTGCCTCTCTTTTCTTAAATGATTTTATTTCTTAAAACACTTCCATTAGTTGTGATTTGATTTAAAAAATGCAACAGAGTCATCCACGTTATCTTCATATATTAAAACTCTTGAAATTAAATTTTATCTTCAAACAGTTAACTTTCTTTAAATAATTATATCAAGGATCCTTAATAAGTAGTACTTATAAATAATATTTTAAGTACAGATAAACTGATAACAAAAGCATCATTTCAATGTGAACTTCACTTAATCGAAGAGTTGCTAACCTAGCACCGGCTAATTTTAAACTTAAAATACCCTAAAATCCTAATGATTGAAAATAAATCGTTCAGCTTTGGAAACTCTTTTCAATATACATAAAAATGTAAAAATTAAAAATTTCTATTTAGGTCTAATTATAGACAAATCATAATTGAAATCAAATTATAAAAATTGGACTAACCTTAAAAAAAAGTAATTAAGAATATGCATAACGCCATTTTTTTTTTCTATTGCAAAGACTACATATGTAATTTCTTATTGCAGAAGGGTTTAATCGAACTAAATTTCACGGATGCAAATGGTTTTCTCATCCATTAATTTGAAATTGCAAAACTTTTTAAGCAAATTTTAATTGAATGAAACACCGATAATTAACAATAGACTACATATACTTAGTCAAAAAAATATATATTTAGAAAATGTTATTTCGGTATAAAATATTATAATATATAATGCAAAATACTTACATTATTGTCTTTTATTGGACAATAGACAGGGCAATATGTTTGTTTAACTACGTATATTTAGTAGAATAATTACAAACATTTTATCAGGAACTTAATAAAATTTAAAATAAAATCATAATAACTGTCAATTAAGAGACTTTGTTAATGAAGCCAAATCATAAGATTTTAAAAATGTCTATTTGTCTCGGCAAAGACGTTAAAAAAATGTTGAATACTTAATACAGAAAATTATTGGTTTAATTGAACATTTTAACATTTATATTTATTTGTTGATCAAGGTCATTAAAACTCTTTTAAAATAATTAACACAAGTAATATTTTTAAATCGCTTAAGTTTTTTAATTTTATAAAAATTTAAACCTAAAAGGAAATGAGAGTTTGATGATAAGAAAATTTTGACAAAAACAATAAAGAAAAATTTTGATTAAGAAAATTTTTTTATTATTACACATAATAAATAATTAGTTTTTTTTAAATAATATTAAGTGTGTAGTTATTATATACAAAACATTTTAAATAATAAACTCTTTTGTCATTACTAGACTGCGAATTGGTCATTCGCAAATTTCGCACAGTTATTCATTTGAAATACCTATCTGTCCCTCAATATGTGAGTGAGATGGTAATTCTTTTACTAACATTCAACATATCTTTGACATATCTTTTTCCAACATATGTTTCTTGTACAGTGATGCAGGAAGATTACATAAAATAAATGGTATCGAATATTTAAGGAAAGACTGTCACCGTTCGATGGAAAATGTTATTAACTTTGTTAAAAGAATAAATTTGTTTAATAAAATTAAAATTTTTTTATTTATCGTTATATAATTTAATTCATTCAACTTAAATTATTCACAGAAGTCGCTTTTGAGTTTGTATTAAGCATTGTAAATATAAATTGTTGAATATTATTATTTTTTGTTAATTTTCCAATTTTCCAAAAGTACTACTAATTCTTTAGTTTTTATATTATAATAAAATTTGTATAGTATTATTTAGTAAATAATTTGTAATTTTCACACAAGTTATATATTTCAATATTAGTAAAATAACATAAAAATCTAGATGTAAAAAAAAATATATAATACTGCTGTTAAGGGCTTGAATAACCTTTAAAGTGTTGATAAGTTCAAAAAAATAATTAACTCTTTTAAGATAAATAATTATGAAAACAATATTTAACTATGTACTTATGTATATACATAAAAAGTAAACACCAAATTCAAATTAAGTTTTAAAAAAAGTTGATTTTGAAAATCCTTAGACCTTTTAAAATGAATTATGTAATAAGAAATTTAAAGAATATTTTTAATTTAAAACAAGGTCATAAAATAGAAAAAAATTATATATTAAATAGAGAAAATTCAGCTCATTTTTCAAAAAAAAAAAATTTAATTTTGTTACCATTTTGAAACTATGCACCTTTAAAAACCATTCGTTTTAGATTCGTTTTCATTATGAAACATTTGATAAATATAGTTATTATCTATAACTTTTGCTTAATTGCAATAAATGTAAACATTTTGTTTTTACTGATTATTTAAATTTAGAGCATTTGAACAACATTATTTAATTTAAACTTAGAAGAATTTACTTGAATATTATAAGTATACTTCAATTGATAAGTACTTAATATTATTTTATAAACAATTAATAATTTTCTTTAAAATTTAAATCACATACCACCAATATAATTATATAATTATTTAGGTGAGCTGGTGAAAATGAACAAAAAAAAATTTTTTTTTTATATTGGTATAAGAGAATTAGTAATAAACTAGATGACAATGTAAGTGATTAAAAATAAGAAAATTTTGCGACTAGTTTGTTTTGTACAATAGTTTACTTAGTTTAAAATATGTATAAGAATTTTTTTTAACTGACGGTCAAGATCACGTACTTGTAACTGTATATATAAAAAAACGCAAAATTTTTATTTTCTTGATTTTTTTTATTCATACTTTAATTTTTGACAGTTGAATGAACTCTAGACAGTTGATTATAAACATATACATATTCAACATTGAAAAATGTAAGTAGGTAGAAAGGCATAGATGTTTCTCTCTTCATTTTTTTTTTTTGTTATTAGTATTTTTATATTAGTGAATATAAATTTTGAATAGTGATTAATTTTTTTTTATTTTTTAAAAACAATTCTGACAAGTAGTTTTCTTCTTTATTTAAAATAAAATAGAAAAAATATATGTAAGTAGGCACTGTAGTGTAAAAAAATGATTAGAAAACTAAAAATATGATGATCACATCACATAATCATGAATAATATACTTATAATAAAATAATGAATATTTCTAAACAGGTAATATATGTATATATATGAAGGTACATATGTATTGTATACAAAGATGATGATGATGAAAAAAATGAAATAAAACATAAAATTAAAACAGAAAACAAAATTAATGCAACAAAACACAACTGCATTAATAAATGAAAAGCTTTTTATATCATATTATATATGTACATAAGTGTACATAAATAGTTACAGTCATATTTCGACATGTGTCGAAAAATAAACTTGATAGTTGATTCTTGATATGGCTATAAAATAATATATGAATTTATATTACACACATAAGATAAATACAAATTAATTCGAAGTAAATTTAAATATTTTATAACTTCATGTTGAATTTTTAAGTTTTTTTAGTTACACTTAACATATTGCTTTTATACAAATAATGAATGAATTCAAATTTTTAAATAGGTATAAATATCGTTTTGGAGTATTAATACGAGTGCGTTTTGTTTCTTACTCTTAGGCTGTTACTCTATGATAGTTGACAGATAAAGTTGAAGTAACAGAATAGATTTTAACTCAATGACGTTACAATTTGCTTTTCGAAATGTACAGCCGAGTTATCTTTTTTAATCCTACTCGGGAAAAATTAACCGAGTGTTACAAATGTCAAAGTCTTCAATTGAATTTATTTATTTCAATTATTCAATTGAACTTATAATACTCGTACTTCTGAAAATTAAACTCCATTATAGTGTGAAATCAATAAATGTTCGCTCTATTTTTGACAGTTCAAATCATATTTAACTGTAGTCGTTTCGAAAGGGCCGTGTATATTTAATTCTGCATGCGAATGACAGTAGTTAATCCTATAAACGCATCCACTCTACTCAGAATAAGGAACGAAATGCATTCCTCTACAACAATTTTGTCACTTTTGAAGTTCGGAATAGTATTTTGCATATTAGGTATATCTGCAAAATATTTTTTGTTTTCAAAAATTATAATGTGTTCACTGGTCATGAACTTGTAGAATTTTTTTTTACCTAGTGATAGACAGCTATTATTTTTAAATTTACAACAAAACTTTGAAATATTATTTAAGAGTATATATGGCGTCCTAAAAGAAATTCTTATTTGTCTCAATTTTTTAACAAAGTACATATGTACTTATAATATATTATATAAAAAAAAACATTAAGTAAGTATTTTTGATGTTTTTTTTTAAAGAAATATCTTTGCAGTGCTTTCAATTTCTTATTTTTTTTAAAAAATCACTAATAAGACTAATTTAAAAATTAAAAAGGTTTTTGAGGATTACCTAATATAATTTTTTATACAAATAAATAAAAATGATTATAAAAATGAAGTACCTATATATATATATATGTGTTATATTTTATAAAGCTCAAATACTATACATATAGGTAACACAACTTGTTTAAACATACTTATGAGATATCTATGTATATTGTATTTTATATTCGTCTCAGGAAAATAAAATTTAACCATAATGATGAACCTCGAATGTTATAGATTATATAAGTAATAATAATTTATATGAGGATGGGACATTAAAATTTTCCATATTATTTAAACTTAGAATTAATTAATGAAAAATCCTTTTGAAAGTTCAAGCAAAATTTAAAGTATAAATTTCTAAATAGTGCCAAATATTATTTTTATATTTTTACTTCTTTTATTCAAGATGTTCCAATTTCCAATAGCAATACACTTTCTCAATTGACTCACCTTCAATTTAGGCATAATTTAATTAAATCATTTATTTTTAATTACTTACAATATTGTTGATCAATTTACACATATTTCCTAAAAACTACATAATGTACGTACATTATTCACAATCACAGCAATAATTCATTATTTATATTACATATTTTTATCTACATTTCGTAGATTATTTTGTAATTATAACATATGACAACAAAAGAAAGAAAATAATGCGATGAATTTAAAAGAAAAATAAAAAAAAATAAAATTATGATTAGCTAATTCGAAAACACCAAAACAATAATTTAAAGAAAAATCTGCTATTAGTTGCAACATTAATTCCTATAAAAAGTAAAGAAAATATTCATTTTAATGTTGATAAGAACTTGGTTTTTTTTTTGGATAATAATTTTAACAACATTTAATAATCCTGATTGTCATGCAACAAAAATTAAATACAAAAATTACTTAAAAAATTTTTAATTTTCTAAATTTTTGTATAAACCCACATTTTTCTTTAATAGAAATTGACCTCTTCATATTTTTCGCATACACCACCACTGTATGTAATCTAGAAGCGACGACACTTTTTCTACAGGCGCGGCGCGGGTGTAACATTACAGAATTTTTTTCTTTTTTAATTCAATTTTCAGATATTTTTGTTTTCAACTTTTTTTTTATTTATATGCTGCTTACATACTTGCGTTTGTATATTTCTTTTTTCATTTTATTTTTTTCATTAATTATATATTTATGTTGCTTATACATATAACATATTTAACCATACTATATAATATAGTATATACAGATATGTATATATATTATATACTTATTTTTATATACAGTATTCAATTAAAAAAAAAATAAACAAAAAATAATAAACACAAACACATTCACAATTCGAGAAAATGATCCAAGATGTCTGCTGCCTTATGGTGAAAATTTTGGAAAATAATATATAAAATAATTGTATTGCATTTTATAAATATAATTTTTTAACTTTGACTAATTTACTTTTTCTAATTAGCAATTTTTGAAACTTTAAAATTTAAACATGTATAAATAATAAAACAAAAATCAACTTGTAATATTTTTTTCTTTTTACGTCCAGCCCAATAAATAATCAATTCACAAACACGAGTTTTATTCTTCAATTTTTGTTTTTAAAAATTAAAAGTAGAAAAAAAATTCACGTAGCAAGAATTTTTGAACAACTATTCAATTTTTTTTATTTTAAAACCAGAAATGAATTTTCTAATTAATTTATATCTACATAAATGATGCTTTTCTTATTTTAATTAAAAAATTATAGGCTGAAAAGATTTTTCTAAACAATTTTTTTTTTCCTTTAAAAAAAATTTATCTATAATAATATTTGCTAGAGCAGCGCTCGTTACTCTTGAGGAAGACACAAGACATTTTTTTTCACTTCAATTTTTTTTTTTTTTTGTATAATTTACTTAAACACATTTCTTTAAATTAACACTTACATCAGAATTACGTAACTTAATTTTAATTAGATATTTTTTATAATTTGTTATTTTATAAATAGCATTGCTTTAAAATTAATTTAACAAAAATTAGAGTTTACAAATTTTTCATTTCTTTCACAAACGCGGCTGCTTCACCCGTCCAAATTTCATTTGGACTTCTAACTGTGATAAAGCGAATGAATACACTGGTTGAATTGTTTTTCTTCCTTCCTGTGCAAAAATTTGTAATCAGTTGTTAAAACTAATTACTATGTTTGATTACAAAAATATTAAATTCATAAACTTTCCAATCCATTATACTACAATACTACATGTATTATTGTAATTTGTAAATGACATTTGTAAAATATTTATTTATTCAAATATATTTAAAAATAAGTTACCATTCTAGAAAATTTTTAATATATATTATAATTACATATTTTTTAATTGTACTTGTTTTATAAAGAAACAAATATATGTTATATAATTTTACAAATATATAAAATATACTGTTTGTATTTTATTAAAAAACGAAACCTTATATCTCCTCATTTATTCAATACATATTTTGACATCTGTTTATTTTGCTAAATAATGTCAAATTGCAATAATAAAATAAAACCCATGTACTTTCCGAATTACGAAACAATTTTCATTTTCCAATTCAGGTTCAACTTATTGAAACTACAAAAGTTGCTGTCAAATCAAACATAATATAAGTTTACATACTAGATTGGTACCATGGCACTTGGCAATACCAAAAGTATTTTTTTTCTTCTTATCTATTATTTTTTATTTTCAGTCATATTCATATATAATATGCTATAAAACGCAGATATCTACTTGTACATTGTACAATAATATTACCGCGCTTATATAGCGAGTATTGGCGACTTGGTACTTCACTTGAAATTAGCTAGAATTCTAAGAAGCGTTTACACTTTTTTAGCTCGAAAACTTGTATGAAAATAACTTCAAATCAAATTGAATAAAAACATAACATTTAAAAACAATTAATGAAATTGAGCAGGGAGTGGGACCATGAAATGTCCTTCTATTCATAATGTTAAAAGATAAAATGTGAATTGTAGTGGTGGTTTTTAAATTATTTCATTCCCACTGGCGCCTAGAAATTAGAAATCTGATATAAATAAGAAAGAAAGAAATTTTTATTTTAAATAAAATGGAGACTTAAAGGCAATAAATAAGTTTAATGGAAAGAGAAATAAAGATATTAAGTGTTTTATAATTGTTATAAGAGCATAAATTAATATTTGATTATAAATAAGGCGGAAAAATATATTATGTATATAAAAAGAAACTGAGAAAACTGAAAAAGAAACAATAAAAAATGGTACACTTAACTTACTTTTAAATATTTTTCGCATTAATTTTATATTTAACTCCGCTTAATATTCTAATTTATTTAAATTTTTACCTCTTGACTCTTTTTAATTGGTCGCGTTTAGTAGCATCTAGTGCTACATGAATTTTGCAGCAAGAAAAATTTTACGTCAAATTGTGTACCGACTTTTTATTGACTATGTTTTTATATTTTAATGTAAAAAATTTTTGTTTACAAAATTTTGTGAGAATTTTTGGAAGTGAAGTATTTTTTAAAAATTGTAAATATAAATTGATTAAGAGATAAAAAAAAATAAGATTTTTAAAAAAAATGCGAATTTGATTAATTTAAAAAAAATTGAATTTAAATAAAAATTTAATGGATAGAAATAGAATTAGTGCAATGTTTTTGGAGATGGCTGACGATGGAGCAACAATTTTGCAAATTTAACTAGTTTAGTAGGCGAAATAATTGAGGTTGACGTTTATTCCCCTAGAAGTGAGCCGATAAGAAATGATAATTTTTATGAAGTTACTATAACATCCTACTCAGATGACTTTTAGATCACTTAGATGTAATCATTTAGTTGAAATTGAGGCTATAGATGAAATAAGTCAAAAAATAAAACTGGAAAAGCAGATTTTATTTGCAATATGGATGTTAGCACATAGTTCCAGTTTTAGTGAAAAAGCTTACCTTTTTAACATTTCGAAAGGCACAGCACATTATATATTTTTAAACCAAATCACTCTGAGGAAAATACAACAATTTCACGCGTAAGATAGTACAAAAATGAATGCAATCATCTTTTTATCATCACAAATAGTTCAGAAATTTTAAATAAAATAAAAATATACGAAATGTCACACAGAATTAAATTTTGCTGCGTTCAGTACAACCACGCAGCGCTGAATGCTGCACCGCTGCAATTCAATGTAGCGCTAAATTCTCCTCTGAGCGCGACCATTGATTTAGATGTTTGTTTTTTTTTCATTTTTCATTGGCATAAATACTGTCAGTGGGAATTAGATAGTTTTTACAAGTAACTCCTGTGACCAGGAGTGCATTTCGTTTCCAATTCTCTGGTAGTTAACACTATGACAGATAAAAGTCGTTTCGAAATGCCGGAGTAGAGTAAAATAAACTCACAGACGTCACAAATATCGTTTCGAAACACCAGAATCGAGTTAATAGAGTTAATTTTTTAAATCCTACTCACCAGGAATATTAAGAAGTGTTACAAATGGAAATTCATATTTAACTCTAGTCGTTTCGGAAGGGCAGAGTAAAGTCAACTCTGGGTGTGAGTGGGGTAGTTAATCCTATAAAAACATAAAATCTACTTGGAGTAGGAAACGAAACGCACTCCAGGAAGGTTGGGTTGCCTTTTCATTTATATTTCAATTCAACTAAAAGTAACAGAGAGGCCACAAGAGACTGTAATAGCAAGATAGTGCACAAATTCATTAACATTTTTGATAATACTATTACATTTTTTCAACTATCTTCCTCACTGTCTTAACATTTTTCTAGCTAGTGATTGTGATAATAATTTGACACTTCGAACAATTAAAAATGGCGACAAATGAAAAACAACATTCTTTTCAAATAAAGTTTTTGCGGTTGTTTTATTTTTAATTTGATATTTTGTTTGTGTCTATTTTAAACATGAAATATTTTGAAAAAATATAAAATAAACTTGAAACATTTTGATAAAATATAAAATAAACTTGAAAAATTTAGATGAAATATAAAATAAACTTAAAAAATTTTGATAATAAATTAAATGTCGTGATAGTAAAAATGCCACATATGTCACACAGACAGTAATTTGACATTTCGTATTACACACTCGCAAGACAGTAATACTACCTCCCTCGTCTGGCTGCCGGATAAAGAAGATTCATAAAAATTACCATAAGTATCCTCGAAAATATGTTTTCTACTAATATATTTTCCCATTTAACCATGCATTTTTATGAGTACGTGATATTTAAATTTTTAAAACAAGCAAATGTGCAAGCAAATTTTTCGTTTTAGTAAAAAACTATATATTAATTATAATAAACAAATTTTATTAACATTAAGGAATACGTTCCTTGTTTTAAACTATGACGAAAATTGTTTTACAGAAATCTACGTAAATGAACCGTTACAGAATGGCCGTCATCTTAAAATTTTGTAGTTTTATTTTTTGGTAAATCAGTGAAATTGAAATATTTTCTACAAAAGTTAACGGAAATGCAGAACAATGTTCATAATTAAATTAAGGTCAAGAACTCCAAACTGTATTTCTTATTTTTTTGTCTTCTGTTTTATTTTTCTTACACATACTTATTGTACATATATATGAAATTCAAATGTTTTTTATGAATAATGAACCCAATTTTCGAGCACTTTCCACTAAATCAAGTCGTATGTCATGAATAGCACGTTCAATATTGACTTCTAAAGCTTGTAGAGAGTCTGGTTTATTGCTAAGACCAATGATGTCTGTGTGGCACGTAGCCCCGTCTTGTTGGAACCAGATGTTGTCAAGATTAACTTCTTCCAATTTCGGCCATAAAAACTTGGTTGTCATCGATCTATACCGCTCTCCATTGACAGTAACGGTGTTACCAGCTTCATTTCGAAAGAAGTACATGTAGTTAATAATTACAAAAATGTTTTTCTTATGTTATTTGATGGTATACTAAAAATACGGTCATCTTTTACGAAATATCCCCAAATACGATCTTGCGGTGATTTCAAATCAATGAAATTGACTACGATTTTTTCTTCTCCGTGAGTTCTCTATATATATAGTTACTTTATGCATCCATTATGAAATTATTCATACGCGCGATACGTGAGAATCGATTGCAAATCTCTCACAACTACATTCATGTGTTTTCAGTTGTTGGCCTGTTTACTTAGGTTTTGCTTAAGGTATTAAGGCAAAAAAGTACATATTTATTTTATAATATGTATACATTTCGTTCACTCAGCTGTTTATATTTATTAAAATAATGTAAAGCAGTTTTTCATAACCAGTTTCATTCAGAGATTTTAAGTTTTTATATTACTTAATAATTGATATATTTTGTTTTTAAAATTAAAATTTAATTTAAATAATGTTATCCAAAATTTTAACTACTTGTAAAGTAACAAAATAAGGGATAAAATTCTTTTAAAATTTAGAAATGAAATTATTTCACCTTTTAGGAACTGAGGAAGTTTTATTTTTGAGGAAACTAAAGCAATAATAAACAGGGTTCACTCAGCTGTTTCTCAAAATTGTGTGAAAATATTCACTGCCTTTCTACTAGTACTAATATATCCATGGTAAAATATATGTTACTTCACCATTCTGTTATTGAAATTATTGTAAGAGAGAAAATGAACGAAATATTGTTTGGGTAGTATTTTTACAATGCTTTTTTAAAGGCGCAACTTTGTTACTGTTGTTACATATGTATTGTTATAATACAAATTATAGGAATACATATTTAAAATTGAATTGCAATGTATTTTTAAAGGCGCAACTTTGTTTAATTTTATATATAGTACACATAGTGGTAAAAAATAATAATCGGAAGTATTTTAAATTGCTAATTAAAATTTTTTGTAATTTGAATATGAAAAATGTATTTTAATTCCGCCAAACCACACGAGTGTGACGAATCGAATTTCGGTTTTGAAGAAAGACAAATATAATGTTGAAAAGGACAAATTTGAAGGGAAAAGAGTATATTAAATTCAGAATTCATAATTTAATAAAAAAATTTAATAAAAATGTTAAAAAATTGAATATAAGACATACCAATTACAAATATGTCTTATATATACATACATATATATGTCACAAAAAAGTAAGCGAACAGATAGCGCGATTTTTTTCATAACAAAAATATCGATGTACGAAAAAAATTTTTTTGGGATAATGCAAAATTATTTTTTTCGGCAAATTTATATTCAAAAGGTAAAAGTATAATCGACTCTGCTTTGTATAAATATTGTTATATCGTTGGTCGTTCGAAATGCGTTTAGGGCATAATACTGGCATTTAGCAGCTTACTCCAATTTATATTCGTTTTTTTAAGAATTCACATTATGGAAGAGTGATTTCTCGAACTGTTTCCTTTATTTCTCATAACGCTTAATTAAAATTAATAAAAATGAGAGAAAGTCTATTTAAATTTTTTATCACAAACGATAAATCAAATCTTTTAAGACATTGTACCACTAACATAAATAGTTTAGTTGCTAAAGTCAAAACCAACCTTCAAACTTTGACTTTCAAGCTCAAGTTTATAATCTCAATTTCGATTGGCTGCAAAGTAAATTTAGATTAAAAATGGCGAATCTAGATTTACTTAAGCAAAAAAGTGCAAATGGTTATTTCGCATTTATAAAATTGTTAACGTTATTATAACGTATTATTTTATAGAACAGTTCTACATTATTATGTAGTTTTTTTTAATTGTGGCAGAACTAATTTTAAATCATTAATGAATTGTACCGAAAATTTTCTTTGGCAAAAAAAAGCATTATTTTAATTGTAAAATTTTAAATTACAATATAAATTACAAATAGCACAAAACACACTTAACGCTAATTAATTAAAAAAATGTTTAAGAAAATTTCTATATAAAAACCGTACATGCTCCAAATATTTAATTTTTATTCTAAAGAGAGTTCATTCAATACAGGCCAGGCATTATTCTTCCAATTTTCCTTCCATCGAAGTGATTGGAATTCCTTTAAATTTCTGGTAAAAATTTCTTTTGTATTTATCAAGCTGAAATTATTAGGAAACTTTTCAAACCACATTTTTAATTGATCTGAAAGCTCTTTAGAATTTTCAAATATAAACCCATTTTCACCATCATTTACCAATTCACTTAAACTAAAAAAAAATGTATGACTTTTATTATAGAAATTAAAATTATAACTACCATTTAAAATTTATTGCGCAAACAGGTAAACCACAACCAAACATGTCAACAACTTTCATTGGTAAATCTAATCCACTTGAACTCCAATGCAAACAAACACCTAAATCTGCAGCAGCTAGAACTTTTGGATAGTCGCTTATTTCCAACCAAGGTGTAATAATAGTAATCTTACTAAATGTCATTTTTGATATTTTTTCAATATAAAACTCCTTCTGAGGCCCTTTACCAGTTATAATGCAAAATAATTTGGGGAATGCATTAGAATTTCTTGTAGATTTTTCATATTCTAGAATTTTAATATATTTTATTGTTTTTACTATTTTTTTTTTATATTACCATCTAAAGCTTCTAATAAAACACCAAAATCTTCATCTGGTGTCCAGCTGGTACTAGAAACAATTATTGCTGGTCTATCAGCTTTATAAGTTATCGATCCATCGCTAAACTTTTGTGTTAACGCAGTAGATTCTATTACTCCATATTCCTGAAAATCACGATCATCTTTAGGTAAAAAGTGTAGATACTTTTCAGATAATTTCATAAACAAATTATGTTTTTCTTCTAAACTAATTGGTCTAAATTGTACAGGTGATCTGTCATATAGAACAGTTGCTCTGAAAATATAAAATTTGAATGTATAAACATTACTTTGCATATACAACTTACTTAACTCCAAAATTTTTTTTTAAATCTTCTTTCATTGCTTTTGTAACGCAAAAATTTGCCGAGGCTTTTGCACCGAATTTTTTTTCTATCCATTTAGCTAATTTAATGGTAAAATTATTTTTATTTGGAATGTTTACAGCTAAAATGCTATATGTGTAATTATGCCAATCTACAACATAATGAGTTCGTGCGAAAATACAATATAACCAAACTACCATCAAAGTGGGAACTCCTGGTGGATTTTGTACTAATATAAAATTTGGTTTTGCTATTGAGATCAAAGCAATTAATAAGCTAAGTGATTGCCAAATACTTTTAAATACATATTTTAATGTCGATGGTAGGTTTTTTTCCGGAAATTGTGTTAATCCAATTATTTTAACTTCATTGGGTGAATTTGATAATGAATCTAATATTTCAGTTTCCGAATATCCTATTATATCGACGCTATAATTTTCTTCCAACAAACTCTGAGCATGATATTGCATTCTTGGACTGCGTCCAATATCACCTAAAACTACAATGCAAGCTCTTTTTTTTGTCATTTTAATTACCCTTTCTTTTGCTTTTCTTTACATAACTTTCAAGCGTTATATAAAATATATTTTAATTTCTAATATTACGAATTACACAATTACGATTTTTTTACTACATCGTTGATAAGAATATAAAATATACATAAATATACACAAAACAACAAAAACTATGCGTCGTTTCTCAGAAAACAGAAAAAAAAAAGAAAAGAAATTATAAGTTGTTAAAACTGTCATAAAATAAATAGGGGTGTGTTTTTAATAGCTGAAACTTGAAAGATGGCTGAAGTCAAAATTTTAAATAATTAAATAAAATACAATTTTAAAATTGCCGTATTTTACCATCATATAAGTTATTGGAAATTGTAAAATTAAAAAAATGTAATCATGTTTGTTTTATGATAGCTTAAGTTGTTTTTTTTTTATTGAGAAATATTTTCAATTAATTATGTAATAAGTTCGTATGTATTGATTTCTTAATCCTTCATCCACATTCTCTGCACTCATCTGCATTTACATGGCATTTACTATAATGAATCACTAGAATAGAAATGTAATTTTATATGCCATACAATTTGAATTTACTAATAACTGTATATAGTAAAGTTTTAGTCCGTGGTCAAATATAATCAAACGTTTTTAAATTATTTATAAAAAATTTTCTGAGTGATAAGATATATTAACCAAATATTTTTTTAACTACTTATGTTAGTTGAATTCTGAAATATGAAAGTTTAGTTGGGACGTCTTAAAAATAAATTTCTGGGTTTTGTTTTACTCATATTTCACTTTTCACATAAAGCCAATTTTGAGTTAATCTACAATCACTCTAAAGACAAAATATACGGATGCAACAACAATAACAGTGATCTAACTAAAGTACATAATATAAATAATAGCATAGCATGCTAATTAAAGTCGTAATATGTTGGCTCGGAAATTCAACCGATATTAATTTTCTGACAGTTAAGTATGTTTGATTACTAAACATACATAACTAAAACATTGAATATCGTTTATTAACACACAAACACTTAATAACTAGTTATTAGTTAATTAGCTAATTACGAATGGCAATTTGCTACATAAACAGACGAATGAAACGAAAGAACAAATAATACAATACATATTTACAAAATGTAATTTTCTTTTTTGCTAAAATAAAAATAATGCTTTATCTTTGGCTTTAAATTTTTTTTTTGTTTTTTAGTGAGGAACTATATTAAAATGACTACATATATTATAGCATAAAGTATACATAAAGTGACTACATATATTATAGCATAAAACTATATACATACATACATACATAGAGAACTTACGTAGAGAAAAAATAGTAGACAATTTCATTGATTTGAAATCACCCCAAGATCGTATCTGGGGTTATTTCGTAAAAAGATGACTGTATTTTTGGTACCATACATACCATACCAACAAATATAAGAAAAACAAAAAAAATATTAATTTTTCATTCAGTTCATGATTCATTTTCTTCAAACTAATTTTTTTTTCTCTAAAAATTGATTTTATATTAACATACATACATCCATACATATCTATCTATGCTTCCCAAACAAATGTTTTTATAATTTTAAAATGTAATTTTATAGATCTCATAAAGAATAACTCTACACAACAAATAGAAAATATTTGAACTTTGAAGGCCAACAAAATTTTATTATAATATTGCTTAAGTGGGATGTAAATTGTATTGTAACGGAGATCTATTTGTTTTTATTTTTTTTCTTTTTTGTTTAGAACAATATTTTTTCTAAAAATTACAAATATTTTTGGATGGAATATTGAAATTTTCTAAAATATTGGTATTAACCTTTGTGGATCCACAAAGGTATAGTAAGTTAAGATCAAATTTACTGAATGTATAATTACAATATTACATATGTTAAGGCTGGTTTTCATTAGACCGATATATCCACGAAAATGTTAGAGCACAGGCAGAACATACGAAAATGACATGTGTTTGAAAGAGGTTAAGCTAACAAGAAATCCATGAAACATTTGAAAATATCCAAGAAAGTAACCATAAATATCCATGAATTACATGTATGAATGCAAAAATTGTACATCTTACAAAAAAATTTCAATACCATGGCATTTAAATTTTGAAGTGTCAAAAAAATAAACAATTGTTTAAATTTTATTTTTTAGTGAAAAACTATATTAAAATGACTATATTATCGGTATAAAAATATTATTAATAAAAATAAATGTATATTATTTTTAGCAACTTTATAAATAAAAAATTTTAAATTGTTAACTAAATATGAATATAAATAAACATTAATAAATTAGGTTATGTACAATTTTAATTGTCAAAAGGTCTGTTCGCGTACAAAAAATTTACAAAAATTTTCGACTTTCGAAATTAATCCGCATACTTTTGAAAAAAATGAGAGTTAAATTAGCAACACAAATATTTAGTAGAACAGTGAGTGACGCTATTAGGACAATAATTGAAACGTTTTGTTTTAAGTGTTACTAAAGAAGTTGCAAAAATATGGTACATATTTAGTGCTTGATAAACTTTTTAATTGTCTCAACCTCAACAGTGGATCATTATATTCTGATAATAAATATCGATCTGATATTAAACTAAATAGCTTGTAGTTGTGTTGTAATGTTTGAAATTATTGTTGCTTGTAGTAATGTTTAAAATATTGTAAGATTGACTAAAAAGAAATATATTTTTAGAGAGAATGAAAATATAGGTATAAAAATATTATTATAACAACTTTATATTATTATTTTAACAACTTTATAAATAAAAAATTTTTAATTTTTAGCTAAATATGAATATAAACAATGAACATTAATAAATTAGGTTATGTACATTTTTTACTGTCAAAGTGTTGCTGTAATATTTTGTAATAATATTTTTTTTTCTCCCTCTTTCCCAGTACACTATATTTTTTCTCTTTCTATAGTTGCAACGTATCCACGAAATTTCTCATGAAAACCAAACCAATCTCATGAAATTTTAGTAATTATTTATATGAAGCTTGATTTACAAATGTATACATACATATCTCTGTAGCTAAACTTAAAAATAATTGACAGGTTTTGAGAAGTAGATTATTGGATTAATGAAGAAGAATTTTCTGTTGAAATTTTAGGTCTTTATTTTTGGGTTACAACAAGATCAATGTTTTTTTTAAACACATATGTAGTACATATGTTTATGTATATGTACATATGTGTATGTTATACAATTTTGTTTTATTTATTTTTTTATACTGTGGATTTTATGATAAAATTTATTTATGTGTTTAGTAACTAATAAAATTAGTTTCAGTTTAGGTTTTATTTTTAACGTGCGAAATTTTTTAATTGAACATAAAAAGTACATTAATATTGAATCAAACAAAAATTTTACAGTTTGAATTTTGCGTCATCAGGAAGAGAATAATATTTATTTTATTTATTTATAAGGTACCGTGGCACATGAATATTGAATGTACCAGGTAGCTATAACCCCTGTTTTCAATTTGACATGTGGAGTGATATAATATAAAAAAGATAAAAAAACAAAAAAAAAATGTTCATATAATGCATATGGCGTATTGTAATATGTATGAAATATGTTATTTAATTAAATAAACAACACAAACATATGTATAAAAGACATCAAGCTAAAAATACTTTTTACACGTTTCTCGGATTCAAGTTTTTGGTATGAAAGCAATACCTGTCTTATACATTCATGTTAAAAATAGCTAATCAAACGAAAAGCATACTCAAAAATTACTTTTTTAAATAAAAAACTAAAAGAAACTCGAGCGAAAATATACGGTTAAAAATCCAACCGTACGGTTGCTGTTTTCATACCATTTACGTTTACGGTTTGCATGATACATAGATTAAACTTTTATGTTTACGTTTGCGGTTTGCATGATAAGCACGTATTATCAATAATAGAAGAATATAGCAAATGTATCTAACTTATGACTGAAATATAAAATTATAACAAATAAACAAACAATTGTATCGTTTGTAAATTTTAATAAGGCTCAGTAATCAGCTATAGCAGTAGGTCAGTACTGCTTTACCTTACGTATTAATTTCAGTGCAAACTGCAAATTGAAATAAAATTCTAATAATATGAATATGGAATTGATAAAAATGTCATTCTGTTCCAAAAACTATAGACGCTCGGTAGGTGTAGTGCATGCTATATAGAATAATTGTATTTCTTACTGTATATTCTAAGATTTACTTAGGGAAAACATATGACTATGAAAGTTGTTTTGACATACCAAAATTTTGCAAAAAATTTATTTTACTGTCAAAAAAAACCTTTTATTAACTCGATGTTATATATAACTTGATATAACTTATTATTATTGAAATAACAGCAATTTTTATTTTATAATAATTTTAAAAACATCTACATTTTCATATTATAATTAAATCTAGAATTAAAGTAGATATTTTATTTGGCGCGAATATATTCTATGTTTTAAAAATATAAATTTATAAACAATGACCCATCCAGCTGTTTATATTGTAAGTATCCAAACATTTTTAAATACAATATACATAATTCTTAATTTTTTTAGGATTAAAAAATAAAATAATTCGTTAATATTAAACGGTTTTTGCTTTAACAGAAAACTAATAAAAATATATTCTTCTACAATTGTAAAAAAATCTTTTATTGCGTATATTTTAAAAAAAGACAATTATATTATATACATAATACATATGTATATATGTATATGCATATCAATTTAGTACGGCATATCAAATATTAAAATTAAAGATGATTAAATGCTTACATATGTGTATGTTTATGCTTTCACTAATTTTGCTTTGCGCTTTGATATTTTACTGAATTCAAACTGAAGTAGTTGTAATATTTATGTTTTATATAACTATAAATCTTTTACTTAAATTAAACCGGCTAATGCATTTGTAGCCATTATAATTTATAAACTACATCTTTTTTTATTATCTATACTATGTACATATACATATATGGTATATATATACAAAACATATTATATACTTTATATGTCACGTATAGATACATATATTATTTTGGGAATTACCCGGAAAAGTACAATATATAATTTAATTTTTTATAGGTTTCAATTGGATTGGCTGTTGGTGCAGTATTGCTGTCATATTTTATTTCCAATAGAACATATGAACGTCCATATTCATATAATTATAATAATACATCAAAAGGAGGATTTTGTTTGTAAGTATTTTTAGACATATTAAAAAGAGCTCTATTTATTGGATTAAATAATATGTACATATGTACATGTACCTTTTATTTTTCAGAGATGAAAGTAGTCAGTGCACAATTTGCCTTATTGAAGTAACTAATGAAGAAGAAAAAACTTATTTAGATTGTGGACATAGTTTTCATACAAATTGCATTCAACCATGGCTTAGAACTAGTGATATATGTCCTAATTGTAGACAAAAAATTTCATCTAGATAAATTACATTATGTATGTAATTGAGAATTGAAGAAATTGTAATTTGTGTCTCATGTTTTCAAATTGTAATTGGCTGTTCGTATAACTTAAAAAAAATACTGATACCTTTATAAATTATATTTAATCAACAATTTTTTAATTATTTATAAATAATTTTGTCATACATTTTACTGATAATCGGAAATTGTTAAAATAAAGTATGTATTGTAATATCTAATTATATATTGCGTGCATATGCCTCAAAAATGTAATATAAGTAATATCTACAATCACAGTTTTATTGATTTAAATTCGTTTTTTATTTGTAATGATATTATGAGTTCTCATAGATTATAGATTACTAAATTAAAAGCAATAAAATTTTAAATTTTTATAGAAATATTTAATAAAATTGTTAATTAAGTAAACGAAAATATAAAATTAGTTTTAAATTCTTGCAAAAAAATATGAATTAGTTTAATATTTAATGTAACTGATAGTTATAATAAAAAACAATTAATACTACCCTAATTCTCTTTACTTTAAATAACGTTGATTTTAAATTTTTGAATTAAAAATAAAGGATTCACTAGGATAGATCAAAAATCAAATATCTTAATGCTAACAAAACATATTCAAACATTCAAATATACACAAAACAATTTTCACTATTATTAGCACTATTTCATGTAGCAATTTAATACTAATTAAATGAGATCAATTCTATTAATAAGAATACTTTCCTATGCCTATTATATTCCTACTCCCTTTATATATTATCAATTTTCTTCCTTTCTCTTTTAATCGTACATGGGTTTTAAAAAACTCTATCCATTTTTTAAATTTGAATCAAAACACTTGTTCTTCACTTTTAATATGTAAAACATGGTAAAACTTTACTCTTATTATGTAATAGATCAGTCTGAAAACGGAAATGCTTAATTAAACTGCATGATATTAGTTTTGTTAATAAATGAATAATGTCGCTTATGCGTTAATTTTCCTTAAAAAAAATGCCTGGTTCTTTATCTTGAAAGGCTCTTTCAATTATGCTAGCGTTAGCCGTTATTATAATCTTATAATTTAAACACCAGTAATATAATGAGGTGTATGTGTAAGGTATGTATTAACTATTAGCAACTTAACTAAGAACATTTAACAAATCTCTGCAACAAAATCTTCAAGGAATGTTAGTCGGTAGCTAGAATTAAAAGACAAAATAATATGTATATGTATATATTTAATATTTCAAACTGATGATAAAGATAATAATGAATGTATAAAAAGTTTTAATTGAGAATGCATATTTTGCGGAAAATGACAAAATGTAAGTTACGTTTTTTATTTAATTAAAATAATTTAGTTCTTTTGGTGTGGTCTTAAGACTGATTTTTATTTTATATGTATGTTGATTTATTTATATTAAAATTTTTAGAGTTACTTAATGCTAAGATTAGAATTTCTTAATATAAAAATAATAATATACTAATTATGTTGTACTACATGGTAATTAGTATTAAGTAAATACTTAATACTAAAAATGTTTAGCAAATATCAATGTACATTTATTTAAAATAATTTGATCGAAAACAGTGAGATACAAGCAACTATTAGTACGTGTTCCAGTGTTTAGCTTTTTTTTTATAATTAAATTCAACATTTTGTTTTGTAAACTAAAAAGTTTTATCTAAAGCTGTTATATACATACTACTCTCACTCTAAATAGATGGGAAGTTAGATATAGTCGTTTCTTTTCTTCTTATGTGTTTTCCTCTCTTAAGGTATTCAGTCAAAAAAATACATATGCAATTTATAATATGTATACATTTCGATCACTCAGCTGTTTATATTTAAGAAAATAATGCAAAGCAGTTTCTTAACCATGATGAATTTAAGAAATTTTAAGTTTTTATATTACTTAATAATTGATATACTTTGTTTTTAAAATTAAAATTGAATATAATTAAGGTTATTCAAAATTTTAACTACTTGTAAAGTAACAAAATAAGTGATAAACTTTTTTTAAAAATTAGAAATGAAATTATTTCACCTTTTAGGAACTTATTTCTGAGGAAACTAAAGCAATACATACGCACGGTTCACTCAGCTGTTTCTCAAAATTGGCTGAAAATATTTTCTTCACTGCCTATCTATTACTTATTAGTAATATATCTATGCTCTAGACTAAATAAATTTGTAGTTCCAACCCTAATTTAACTACCAATCTCCAATAGTTGCAGTTAAGTGTGCTTTTTAAGAGACATTTGTAATTATATTACTATATTTTTATGCATATTACTTGATCTGATTTAAATTATCTGTTATTTTGCACGAAGCCCGTCTACTGTGATGATATAGTGTAGGGACGTGCATTTGGATTTGTATCTAACCTTTTCCAAGTTAGATAATATATTACATCAGCATTAGATAAAATATGTTCATCAAAATAAAATATTCTGAGGCTCTAAATCCCGCAAATGAATTTCTCACCTTACGTTTACATATCAATTCTATGCACTTTTGACATCTTACTTACACATGTATGTATGTTTTGATTTATTAAAATAAAATAAAAATCTAAATTTCTTTATCTGCTCCGTTTTACTTCTCCATTTAAGACCCTATCTATCAAGTGATGTTAATTTTTTTGTACTGTTATGAACTGTTTAAATGTACTGTTTTTTTTTAAAAAAGCTTCTTTTTATATTATTTTTACTACTTTTACATTTATCTACTGTATTTCTAAACAATTTACATACATACCTTATTACATACTTTTACAATTATTTGAGTTTAAAATTAACTTTAATCTGAACAGTCATTTTTTTACAATAATCTGAACTCTGAAGGAAAGACAATAAATAAATAAGTGTGACTTTCCATGTCCATGTAGTACAAATATTTTTGTTGAAAGTAAAAATACAAGAAACCTCGTAGTACACAGTAGCACCTGGACGACATCCATCGATAATATCAGATCATATATTCATGTCTTCCATATGTTAAACCAGTTAACCAAATTAATTTAAATTTAATGACTACAACCATTGAATAGATGTTTATTATTTTTATTTTATTAGATATTTGCAATGCCATACAATGCCCCTGTAAATTGACGGGCCTTTTCCTTGCGGATGTGGGCCAACGATTCAATATTATATAGTTTTTTTTTCTTTTAAATACTTGAAATGATTAATGATTTTTAAGAAATTTACCGATATTTTTAGAAAAAGTGTGCGCCCTAATAACGCTAAAAAACGAACATGACACGTCAGATGACATTACATATGTAAATTTTTAAATATTTTGAATTTGCAAATAAAATTTACATAGTGCTGAATAACGTAATCTTTTTGCTCCCTTTTTCTACTAGTGTACATTTTACTCTTTTAACGACGATAAAGGCTGGTTTTTCGTGGATATTATAGCAACTTTAGAAAGAGAAAAATATAGTGTATGTTGGTAGTATATTTTTATACTTCTAGTGGGAAAGAGGGAGAAAAAAAATTATATTATTACAAAATATTACAACAACACTTTGACAGTAAAAAATGTATATAACCTAATTTATTAATGTTTATATTCATATTTAGCTAAAAATTTAAAATTTTTTATTTATAAAGTTGTTAAAAATAATATAGTTTCTTAATAATATTTTTATACCTATAATATAGTAGGCATTTCATAGTTTCTCACTAAAAAATAAAAAAAAAAAATGTAAACATTTGTTTATTTTAAAATGTTTGTTTATTTTTTTGACTTCTTTTGACACTTAAATGATAGTGAGATATTGTTTTGTAAGATATACAATTTTTGCATATGTATTAAAACTATCCATGATATTTATAGCAAAATATATTCAGAGAACATATTTTCGTGGATATTTTCAAATGTTTCATGGATATTTACAAATGTTTCATGGATATTTTTTTAGCTTTATGTCTTTCAAACACATCATTTTTGTACCTTCTGCCTATGCTCTAATATTTTCGTGGATATATCGGTCTAATGATAACCAGCCTTAAATCGCCGATAATTTTTCCATCTACCTTTTATAAAAAATTTCTGTACAGTGTATTTTTAATTTTATTTTTTATAATTAATTTAAACAGTGTATATTTAACAACAGAGAATCACCTAAAGCCTAAAGCTCTTTTTTGTTGTTAGTAAGTTTTTATCATTTTTTTTTATTTTTATCATTTTTTTTTACCATAACCCTGGTTCTTTTTCTTTGTTTGTTCAGTTTTTTTATGTAAATTTTTACAAAATTATAGTATAAAAAGCTTGTTGAACGGTTGAATCTGTTTATGTGATGAAATATGTTCACATATATTGATCTGCGTTCTGCTGACTGTTTTATTATATTGATTGGCTAGATGTTATTCAAAATGCCGAACTTCCCACAAGTGGCGACCACTTGCTTCTGTTCTTTTTTCGATTTTATTTTTACACTTGCGGACCTCTCGCAATCGCCGAATATATGTTTGATTGTGAGCATTTACTGACAAAGGCTACAGTTGGCTGCTGTTGTCTTGTTGTATAAGTGGCCATGTGTCCCCAACCTTAGCCTGATGAACTTTACGTCCAGGGATCTTTTTATTGTCTTCAGTTTCTGCCAGTCTTCTATTCGTGGGAAGAAGATTTCTCTCAGGATATTTTCTGTTTGGTTCCAATTCATCTGCTTCTTTTTTGAATGTATTTTGAGATCGAAGTAAGCCCAAAATTGAGGGAAGTCGGAGTTGTTACTACATTATGTGATCGAATTGCTTCTTTTGCCTTAATATTAAATTGGTGCTTTTGCCTAATATTAAAATATTAATTCTTTAGAAAATTCGCATTCTTGTGATCTGGACAATATCTCGAATTTCACTTTGAAATTGATTTCTTATAATATTGTAAATATTTTAGCATTTTTATTTAATAAAAGTATATGTTTGGGTACATTTCCAGATGTTCTCAAAAATTCTTGTGTATAAACAACTATATGTATATATTTCTCTTCTCTCGTCAATTGGAAAAGTCTTTGAAAAAATAATAAAGAATAGGATCTTAAATTTTTTACTGAAATTGAACTACTTTAGCTCTTTTCAATTTGGCTTCATGAAAAATAAATCGACCCAAGATGCTCTTCTTGAGTTTAACACTAACATTTACAAAAATTTAGATGCAAAGAAAAATACAGCTGGGCTTTTTGTTGACATCACCAAAGTATTTGATGGTTCACCATAGAATTTTATTAAAAAAATTAGAAAATACGGGTATTAGAGGTTTTATTTTGAAGTTGTTTGAATTATATCTATGCAACAGGAAGCAAAAACAAAAATAAGTGAAACGCTTAGCAGATCCGAAACAATAGTAACTGGCGTTCCTCAAGGTTCAGTCCTAAGGCTCATTATTTTCCTGGTTAATATAAATTCACTGTTTAAGCTTTCATTTAAGGGTCAACTCACAGCATTTGCTGACGACATCGGTTGTGCTTATAGTGCTAATTGTTTTTTTAGACTTAATCTCTGATATTAATTACGATCTAGATATTTGAACAAGATAGTTCGCACAACATAAACTTGTAATTAGCATTAAAACAAAAATTATTTTCTTTAATTTCAAAAAATATAAATCACCAGAAGTCAATATAGCTTATCATGCTCCTGAATGCAAAGCGTTCAAAATGTTTAATGAATATTATAATGTTAATAATTTTCATGTACTCTACCGTCAAGACGTTAAATATTGCTCTAATTGCTTTGTTACCGAAAAAGTAGGTTGTTTTAAATATTTAGGTTTAACATTAGATTCCCAAATGAATTAATCGGAGCACACAATCAATTTGCTGAATTATTGCAGGTCTGTTCTAAAAACATTTTACCAGATGAAAGTTTTGTGCTCACAAAAATTCTTGAAATTAATTTATTTTGGGCTCTTCCAATCTAAAATCCAATAAGGAGCTCTTGGGCTCTTCCAATAATAAATCCAATTAGCTACTGGAGAGGTTACACGTATAACAGAGTGCAACCTATTATTGTCATACAAAAAAATATTATAAGAATTTTATGTAATAAAAACAGATTTAACCGCAGTCTTCCATTGTTTATTAATTTAAATATTTTACCTTTAAGACATCTATTCTGTTTTAAGGTTTTGAAAACTTTCTATATTCGCGCAGGATATCTTAACTCTATCAACATGGAACAATATAATCTTCGTATAAATCATAGTACATTCATACCTATCCGACGTTTTCGGACAACTACAATACGCAATTTCTACTCAACTTTTTCATGTCGTCTGTTTAATAAATTACCGGTTCACTATAAAATGATCAAATCACTTATCAGTCATCACGTTTTATAAACAAGTTAAACTGTGACTTCTAAATTTTGATTACACACAAATAAAATCACTTTTCCAAGTATTAATCTAGCATTACCGCACCGCACCTTCTGCACAAATTCTTGTTTGGCGTTTATTCTTTAGTTCTACCTTTTTAATGCCGTTGTATCATCTTTACTTGTGCTTCTTTCGCTTCTTCGATCACTTTGTTGAACTTTCTTTTTTGCTTAATAATTTGTTAACTTTTGATTATAATGTTAAGAAACTAAAGTAACTTGCTTAAAAATTCAACTTAACTAAAATAAATTATAATATATTGTATATTATTAATTCCCCACTATATTTCTATTTTAAGTAATTTTATAAATTAATATGTTTAATCAGTTAAAGGTCACTCAAGACTGTTTTGTATTAAATATAAAATGTTCCTTTATTTTCTCATTTTTAAAATTTTATTAATGTTTTCACGTAATTTATTATTGTAATATGTAAAATGTATATATGAGAAATTACAAAAATTTTTTTTTGAATTGATTTTTCTCCAGATAAGATTAAGGATACTGTTTACCTTCTTAAGCTTAATCACTAGATTGTTGATATGTGCGTTGTAGTTGAGTTCTCGGCTGATTGTCATTCCCAAGATTTTTAGCTCATTTTTATATCTTATGCATCAAGTTCTGGGTTTATTCTGCCACAGAATAATTTCTTGCAGAAGTGTATGGCTTTGGTCTTGCTATCGGTAAATTCACCCACATTCACGCTACACCAGTTCTTACACACTCTATTCCTCTTGCTAGTAATTCTTTTTTCTTGTCAAGATGTCTGCTTTCGCCATTTTTTCTTAATTTATTTATTTCAAAACTTATTACTAAAATATTTCAAAGTTATTATTATTATTTCAAACTTATTAAATAAAAAAACAAATACAATATTAAGCTTAAAACTAAGTCATAAAGTATATAGAATAAGAAAAGTAATAAATTTTTTTTTTTTAATTTAGCTTATTAAGGCCTTGGCATTTAACCGCCTGGCCGAATAGAAATTTGAAATTGAGATACATATTAGCTTATAATTTTATAATTTATTTATTAATGCATACATATGCATATAAACAAATGTACACATATATTTATACATATTTATGCATACATTTTTTTTTATTCTTCTCATTATCATTTCAATTCTTTATACCCGTATGAACTATGTTCAAGGGTATAATAAATTTGCCATTACGTTTGTGACACCTTAAAGGAGTCGAGCTAGATATAGTGTCAAAGGTATGGATCGGCTCAGAATCGAATTCTGAGTCGATTAAGCCATGTCCGTCCGTCCGTCCGTCCGCACGATAACTCAAAAAATAAAGGAGCAAGGGGGCTGAAATTTTTTTTACGTCACTTTTGTAAAATTGTTAGTTTTGCTATTTAAATCCAACATTTTCGGTCGGCGGGTTCGAGTAGCTGCCATACAACTTCTATCTGTATATAGAAATAACTCAGTATCTATTCAAGCTAGGTTTCTGAAATTTTGCAAATGATGATCAAGTTTTATGACAACAACTTCTGTAAAATTTAGTTGTGCTGGTGCAGCGGGTTCGGGTAGCTGCCATACAACTTCTTCGTTTAAATGAGAATAACTCAGTGTTTATTGAAGCTAGGACCCTGAAATTTAGTAAAGAGGTGTCGAGTTACATGCCAACAACTTTTGTAAAATTTGGTTGGTCTAGAGCAGCCGGTTCAGACTTCTTGCACCTCTTGGAACCTAATGAAGCTAGGCGTCTGAAATTTTGCAAATGATGATCAAGTTTTATGGCAACAACTTTTGTAGTATTTGGTTGTGGTGGTGCGGCGGGTTCGGGTAGCTGCCATACAACTTATCCGGTTAAATGAGAATAACTCAGTGTTTATTGAAGCTAGGAATCTGAAATTTAGTAAAGAAGTGTCGAGTTATGTGCCAACAACTTTTGTAAAATTTGTTTGGCCTAGAACAGCCGGTTCAGGCTTCTTGCACCTCTTGAAAGTTAATAAAGCTAGGCGTCTGAAATCTTGCAAATGATGATCAAGTTTTATGGCAACAACTTCTACAAAATTTGGTTGTGCTGGTGCGACAGGTTCGGGTAGCTGCCATACAAAATCTCTTTTTAAATGAAAAGAACTCAGTGTCCGTCCGCACGATAACTCAAAAAATAGAGGAGCTAGGAGGCTGAAAATTTTTTTACGTCACTTTTGTAAAATTGTTAGTTTTGCTATTTAACTCCAGCATTTTCTGTCCCCGGGTTCGGGTAGCTGCCATACAACGTCTTTCTTTAAATAGAAATAACCCAGTGTCTGTTCAATCTAGGTATCTGAAATTTTGCAAATGATGATCAAGTTTTATGGCAACAACTTCTGCAAAATTTGGTTGTGCTGGTGCGACAGGTTCGGGTAGCTGCCATACAAAATCTCTTTTTAAATGAAAAGAACTCAGTGTCCGTCCGCACGATAACTCAAAAAATAGAGGAGCTAGGAGGCTGAAAATTTTTTTACGTCACTTTTGTAAAATTGTTAGTTTTGCTATTTAACTCCAGCATTTTCTGTCCCCGGGTTCGGGTAGCTGCCATACAACGTCTTTCTTTAAATAGAAATAACCCAGTGTCTGTTCAATCTAGGTATCTGAAATTTTGCGAATGATGATCAAGTTTTATGGCAACAACTTCTGCAAAATTTGGTTGTGGTGGTGCGACGGGTTCGGGTAGCTGCCATACAACTTCTCTTTTTAAATGAAAATAACTCAGTGTCCGTCCGCACGATAACTCAAAAAATAAAGGAGTTAGGAGGCTGAAATTTTTTTTACGTCACTTTTACAAAATTGTTAGTTTTGCTATTTAACTCCAGCATTTTCGGCCGCCGGGTTCGAGTAGCTGCCATACAACTTCTTTCTTTAAATGGAAATAACCCAGTGTCTATTCAATCTAGGTATCTGAAATTTTGCAAATGATGATCGAGTTTTATGGCAACAACTTCTGTAAAATTTTGTTGTGATGATATGACAGGTTCGGATAGTTGCCATACAACTTCTCTTTTTAAATGAAAATAACTCAGTGTCTATTAAAGCTAGCTATCTGAAATTTAGTGAAAAAGTGTCGAGTTGCATGCCAAAAACTTTTGTAAAATTTGAATGGTCTAAAGCAGCCGGTTCAGGCTTTTTGCATTTCTTGGAACTTAATGAAGCTAGGCGCAATAGATTCGGGTAGCTATCATACAACTCCACAAGTTACATAAATATATCTCTGTAGTTCGGTACTAAAACTCTGAATGTTTTTAAAAGATGATCAAGTTTTATAGAAACAGGATATATTACGTTCATACGGGTATCCCAGAGTTGACACAGTCTACTCTACTGCACTCTTCCTCGTTTTTTTTTTATTATTACAAATTTGTTATTTTAGATTGCAATTATAAAATAGGCATTCCACTATTTATGTCATCACGTTTTACATTCTTTAAAATCAACCCTTACAACATTTTGTTTATATATTTTTTCATGTTTTTTTCTTTATTTTTTAGCACATTTCCAAAAAATTTTTGAAAAAATGTGCTTATTAGTTTCACTCTGTCCGTCCGTCCGTCCGTCCGTCTGTTTACAAAACTTCTACACCGTTAAAGATAGAGAAAAAAAATTTTAACCATAGGTAGGTCTCATAAAAAAAATAATTTTGTGGAACAACTTTTTCATGTAGCCCCCCCCATTACGGAGCTACAGCCCCTCAAACTTTGAAAAAGCCCTATTTTTAAATGCATATATCTTATGTTCTGCTTAAGATTTTTTCAATCTGAAAACGTCATTCGACAGGTATTTCTTTTATCTTTGTAAATTAATATCAAAATTATACAATTTTTTTAAATTTAGTATTTAAATTTACCGTTATGTGAAAACCCAATTTTGCATGATTTTTCTACTTTCATAACTCCGGCACGCTTCTAGATAGAGGCTTGCAATTTTGAATTTGCAAGAAAGAACTTGCAAGAAAGAACTTTTAGAATTAGTATAAGTTTGCTCAGAAAATTTTTTTGGACCACCCCCTGTTTATGAGCTATTAGGGCTTAAAAATTGAAAATTTGCTATTTTTAAACACCTGTAACTTAGGAACCTGTACACATTTTACTTCTGCAAGATATAAAAATTAAAGCTACAATAATATATTTTTACGTGTGTTAAAGGTTTATTTTAATTGTAAAGGGTTCCAAAGTTGCAGCTCTTCAAAATTGCGAAAAAGCCCCATTTTCAGATGTATATATCTCAGGCTATGCGTAATAGTTTTGCAATCTAAAACCGCCAGAAGATCGAAAATTTTATTATCTATATAAAACATACGATACGAACCTGAAATTTTGAGACAAGAAAGAACTTTTAGAATTAGTATAAGTTTCCTCAGAAAAATTTTTGATAACACCCCCTCTTTAAGAGTTATTACGCCTCAAAAATTGAAAATTTGCTATTTTTAGACACCTGTAACTTAAGCACCTGTACAAACTTTTCTTCGGCAAGACATGAAAATTAAAGGTTTAATAATACATTTTTACGTGTGTTAACGGCTTTTCTTAGTTATGTAGGATTCCGGAATTACAGCCCCTCAAAATTTCAAAAATGTCCTATTTTCACATTTTTTCTTATTACATGAAATTTTCAAATTTTTGTGTAAGTCACACTTCTAAATAGTTTATATTAAGTTTTGGAAATGTGCGCTTTTAAAAACCGTTGGTTTACATTCTACCTTGTTTTATTTTCATCTTATTCTGTTTTTTTTTTTTTTATTGATCATGATGAGATCTCGTTTGAAAGTTAAATATCTTATAAACCCTCAAGTAGTACTATAATAAAATATAGTCTTTAATTTTATTTTTGAAAAAACATAGATTATTATTGAGCTTCAATTCGTTCGGTAAATCATTAAATACTTAAGGCAATTGTATAAACAATTCTTTTTCTGGTTGTCTGTTGTAAATAATGTTAGGTAGAAATTAGATGTATTTCTCGTGTTATGATTATGAATATCAATAGATCTATTGAGGATATAGATAGCTTGATATGATTATTAATTATTTTAAAAGCAAGAACATATAGTTCTCGTTTACAGATACTATCAAAACTAAGATAACGTTGTCTGCATATTTTCAGTGCCTTAGTCCGATCTGCTCGTTGAGTGATCTACTAAGCGAAGCTAAGTATAGGTTGAAATACCTCGTGGATAGTGGCGATCCTTGAGGTGTTCTCCCTCTAATCCTCCGGATTTTGGAATAAGTATATGCAATTCTAATGGTGAGTCCTCTGTTAGTCAGCAAATATTTTGTATACTTAATACACAGAATATAAATATTGGCTTTTTCGTACTCCACCTCGTACAGTATTGAAATTATTCCTCTGGCAGGTCTGAAGTTGTGTATCTCCTTGTTAATATTGCTCTCTATAAGTCAGTTCAGACTATAAGCCACAATATTTTCCAGAATTTCGGAAAGAACTGGGATTACAGAAATACAACTGTAGTTGGTTAGTTCCTGTCGATTTGTGCCTTCTTTATGGATCGGGACCAACTCTGCTAACTTCCATCAATGAGGGATTGTACCGAACTCTAAGATGTTCTGATAGAGCTTCTTTAATCTACTCCTAAATGTTTTGCCGCTGTTTTTTACCATGTTATAGATGATACCGTTCAGCCCAGGAGATTTGCCTTTGCCACTAGAAATAGCATTTTCGCCTTCTTCTAGTGTTATTACCGCATTCATGTAATCATTGTGTGTGATCTCCTCCGAAGATTGGGATGATATCTGTATGTTGGAATGATATCTGTATGTTGGAAGGGTTCTGGCATCTTTCAGTTTCATCCTGGTAGTGTACCGTACACCTTTCCGCAATACTCCTGGCGTCGTATATTATTTCTTCATCCGTTCTAATCATGATTGTTGTTTTTCTAGGTTATCTGACTCATGGCGCAGTGGTTAAGTCGCCCACCTTTCAATCAAAGGGTCCTGGGTTCAAATCCCGGTCAGGTCATATAAATAAAAAATATGTAGTACTTTGTAGTAATAATGTATATCGTATAATTAATAGTAGTAATAATATTTACTATTAATATTAAAATTAATAATAATAGTAATAATAATAATAGTAATAGTAATAATAAGAATAATAATAATAGTAATAATTATAATAATAATAGTAATAGTAATAATAACAATAATAATAATAGTAATAATAATAGCTGCTACAGTGAAGCTATCTTTGGTTATATCATGCAGGTAAGCTGCTATATACTGCTGCACGTTGTAATCCACTGATGGCCCTGACTTTGTAGTAAAATAATAATAATATTAATACTAATACCAATAATAATAGCTGCTACAGTGGAGCTATCTTTGGTTATATCATGCAAGTAAGGTGCTATATACTGCTGCACGTTGTAATCCACTGATGGTTCTGACTTTGTAGTAAAATTATATGATATTAATACTAATACCAATAATAACAGCTGCTACAGTGACAGTGGGGGTTACCTTCAACAATTACCTCATGTAGTAAGGTGTTATATACTACTACATGTTGTAACTGTTGTAAAGGCTATAGTCACTGTTAGCAAAATAGTAATAATAATAGGCGGATTCATTGTTTCCTTACAGTCCCACTCCCAATTCAATGTTTCCGTATCCATTTTCCATCATTTCCTATCCCTACTCCCTAACCAATATACTGCGTTCGCAGGTAAGGGTTTCATCCGATTATATTGGCTAAATTGGCTAATTGGGTTTAATCAGTAAGAATCTGACACTACCAAGTGGGAAATTCTTGATGTCTTTGGAAGATTCCCACCTTTCTTAAGAAAAAAGAAAAAAAAAGCCCAGCACTCTAGTCTTTGTCCAGCTGTTCCTCATATCGCTGCCGTCGATGCTGCCTTAGAAGGCCTCTGAATTCACTCGACTTTCTCGCGGCTTTTATTACTTCTTCTTGTGTTAGTTTGAAGCTGTTAAGGATCTGCACATTTCCCTGTGATCTGTTGTAAACACTCCAGAGCCTGCCCTTTTTCTTCACCAGCCTTCTGATTGTTCCACTTGCCCAAATTGGTTCTATGCATTGTGGACTAACTTTCTGTTTTGGGGTTGTCAAGTTGACTGCCATTCTGAGAGGCTTGGTGAGGTTTGCTGCCTGCATCGGATTGATCGACTATGGACGCTTTCAAAGTTGCTCATCCACTTCTCTCTGGAATTTTGCCAGTTTCCATTCTTCTCCCTGTACTTTGTTTTTCTCCGGTGCACATTTTCGTATCGACCGCTTGTAGTTCTTCCAGACTTCTTCCGAATACCATTGTACTAAATTTAAAAGTTCTACTTTTGTTGGTTTTGGAGATATGCTCGTTTGCTCTTGTGTTCATTCGGAACTTCCCAAAATACGAACCCATACCAAGGAGCAGTCGAAGTGAAAGTTACCTTCTTTTTGTAGTTTGGGTTGATAAAAAGTGACAGACTATATTTTCGGGACTAAATACTAGGTACTAGGTAGTCGTTATTACGTTATGGTAACTTCCTCAGGTAACTGCTACGGCACTATAACTATTTTTTCTACGATGAAGTAATATTAAAATTAACTGAAAATTTTAAGTTTAGGAACGTATCACAAAACCACCCAAAAAGTTTTTAAACCTACCTAGTAATTTTCAAAGTCCCAAAAATCGTAATTGGGATATAGAGTTTTAATTTACGGGGACGTTATTTTTCTAGTTTTTATTATGTCCTTGTTTCTTTATTTGGAACTACAGAGACCCAGTTTTTATAAAGGAAACTTTGAAGTCATATAAACGTCTTTGTTACCTTATTTTGGAAGTACATAGAGGCGATAACTTAATAAAATTTTATAGTCGCAAAAGGTATTTTACTGCGGTTATGATTACTACAAGAATTTATACATACTTTGTTTTTGAGTTTTTTCTTTTTGTTTACTTTTTTTTCAAATTTATTATATTCTTTCATTTAATTGTCAAACATTAATTCAAGAGCTAAAAGCAAAATAAAGCTAAAAGTTTTTTAATCTTTTAAAAATGAATTGCAATAAACGAAAAAATTACTATAGATTAACAACCTTGTTATATAGAAAAGTAAGAAAACAGATAAAGTTTTATAAAAATAAATCTAAATAAAGCTATTAATCACTGCGGAGAAACAATATCTCGTACCATATAGTATAGCATGCGAAACGATAAGGTAGCTAAAATTTTGTAGTTCTAAACTGTCTTTTTTGCGAAGGTTTTATTCGTATTCGCAACTTTATGGTGATATTTATTAGACTTTGCCCCTATGAGGTAACAATATACAATGGAAGACATATTTTTATAAAATGAACAAAATTAAGTTAAATCTGTTAACAATAAGATACGGATTTTTCTTCTATATCACATTCTACAAATATTTTTATTCATGTATTTACAGATGTTCGCTTTAATTATGTGCGATATTAAATATTTTTTAAACATATTTCATAACAAAATATAAATTTGTGTAGGTACAAAAAAATAGATAAACGAAATAAAATAATAAATAATGGCTTGGTACATGAATTTTGTCAAAAGTCAAACCTATTTTTTCTAGTTTTGCACTTTTGTTTTCAGTTTTTGATTTTTTTTTTCAGTTTGTTGCACTGATTTCTTTATCTACAAATTATATTTTACTTATTTAAAAATTTTTAAACTTATGTTTCTAATCAAATATAAATTTTTTTTTGTAAACTAGATATTTCTTAAAACTCAACCAAATAAAAGAAAATAATGTATTTTTATATTGTCATTAATTACTATTTAGTATTTACTATTTAACTGACAGTGACAATTATATACATATATTTTATAATGTTGTCATTCTGGAGAGTGCAAAACTCATTTTATTGCTCCGTCAATATTTTCAGGGCAAGTTTTTAAAAAAATGTTGCAAGTTTTTAAAAATAATTTTTTTTCAAAAAAGAACACGAACATTTTTTTCAGTTTGCATTTTTTTTCAGAAAAGAACGGAAAAAATATGACTTGAAAAAAAAAGTGCAACCCCAGGTCAAAACTTTTTTCAGAAAAGAAAACGACATTAGTTTATAGGCAAGACGGAATGAAACGAAGGTAAAAGTAAAAAATAACGAAAGAGGACACTACTCGTGTGGAACACTACTCAACATTACAATTTTACTCATTAATTTATGTTTTAATAAATGAGTAAAATTGTAATGTTAATGGGCCATATATATTTTAATTAATATATTTAATGTTTCATTCCGTTCTTATAAACGACTGAACTGTGTAGCATTCTGAACCAATCAGAGAGTTGAGAACTATAAAAATTACTCAACTAATAAGAAGTTTGCTACACTTTTAGAACAAATGATATAAACGAATGTTTATAAATATTATCATAATACATTAGCGATGTGACTTCTTCGTATATAAGTTGTAGTAAATCTGCTACTTTTTCGTGAGCAAAATGTACTAATTAGTAGATTTTTTAAATTAATAGATACAGAAGTTTACAGAGGCATTTTATAGTAAAAAGATTAACAAAATAAGTAAAATAAACAAAATACAACACTATATATGAAAGAAAAACATTTAATTCTGTTTAAAACTAGGTTTGTATATAATAATAATAAATGAATAAAAAAAGCAAAACAGCCCTTTGATTTAAAAACATAGAGTAATAATATAAGAAAGGAAATAAACAAAGGGACAATTCTTTGACTTCTTAATATTGCACATTATATAACTAAATCAGTAATTTAGTTATATAATGTGCAATATATGGCAGAAACATAATATCACATATATGTACATGTTTTTACATAAAAATATCTTAAATTAATTAAAATTCACCATCTGAAACTAATATTTGGCAGAATATTAAAGGAGTTCTTCTCTTGGAGTATGCATTTCATTTTCTTTTATTTTTCTTAGAAGTGTTTTACAAAACATCATATATGTAATTGTATCGTTTTTTTATTTGTAATTAAGTTCATAAATAACAACATTCGATTATTTTTTCAATTGTCATAAAAGCTAAAAAAAAAACAATCCATGTTGCTCGAACTTTTTTTTTATTTAAGTATAATTTATAAAGAGTAAAAGTATAAAATGATATGCTGATTATTGAAATAAAAAAGTTACATAGTTTCTAAAAAAATGTACTAAATTCCAACAATTTCTAAAAAGTACGTACATAATTTTTTCGACAAATAAAATGTAGCAGATCTGCTACAATTGTATGAAAGTCACATGGCAGAGTCACTCAATATAAATACATATGTATATGGAACTTATATTTAATTTTTGATACGCCTGCACAAAAAATACGCGTGAAGTTCCTGTACGTTTCATTTTATTTAAAAGGCACACTTTATATATTGTTAAACCAAGCGTCAGTTATGTTGTTCATGTGAACTAGAACTATCACAATTAACTGAAAAAGCCATCATTTACAAGGGTTAGTATGCTAGTATGTTAGTAAATGATGATAAATGTTATAAAAAAAACCTAATATTTAATTGGTCATTACCACTGTTAGTAACTACTTATTAATATTAGTAATGTTGTTAATGGTAATAAAAAACAAAAAAACTAGCATTGCAACAAAACAAAAAGAATCTAACATGCAAGTTTAATTGCAATGTCAGACTAATCATGCAGACTACGAGAATTTACAATGCTCGCATAATGTCTGGCTGTCAGTATTAATTTGTTAACGGTAATTGCGAAGAGCTAAGACCCTAAGTTAGTCTCTGTCAACATACGCGAAATAGGCTCAAATTTGCCGTAGTCTGTAGAGTGGTGTGACACATTAAAAAGCTCGACCGATCTCAAATTATTCAGATTTTCTCTATACCTCATTTGTTCGGGAATATAAGGGGAGTTGATAACAATCTCCTGAACGAATATGATATTCGCCCTAGACGGCGTGACTCGAGGGAGTTCAAATTAATTAAAGAAAGTCTAGCTTCATATGGAGGAAGACGTATAGGATCAGTCCAAGCAAAATTGCGTAAAACGAAGCCTGTAATGCCCATTAGGGAGTTTCAAGTTGATTAGAATTAAAATGTGGTTTTTATTAGATACCTATTTAAGTCGTTATGACAATATACAAAATATTAAACAAAAAATAAGTTATTCATTAATCATTACCATTTCCATGATTTTGATTACATATTACTATATTTCTAATATTTTTCCAATATTTCCAAACAATATTTACAATATTACAATGTTTTAATTCTCTTTGCAACATTTTTAAGATAAGACAATTGGCGATTAAGATAAGGTAATTGCTATTGCAATATGGCCACACTTTTACAATGTTCTGTTTGACATTTAAAATTAAAATTTTTATATTAATTTTTTTCTGACGTTTTTGTTAATATTATGTGACGTGTTTAGTTGGTAAAATCGGTATTAAAAAATTAAAATTAAAATTTAGATATATTTAATTAATACAATAATACATATAAATATTTAAAAGTAAATAGAATGGATAAACTTTTCAAATGTTTAATTTTCACTTTATGTATTAACTTTTCTTTTGGATTGTACTTTCACATAGCAGAAACGGAAAGAAAATGCTTCATAGAAGAAGTTCCAGATGAAACTACAGTCATAGGTAATACCATTATTAAAAACATTAAAATTTATTCGTATTTCAAAAAAAGATAGAAGATAACAAAATGCGGGCAGAGTATACTTTATGTCTGTTCATACAAGCAAAAAGATGGTTGCCATTCAAAAAGAGAGTTTCTTAAGTTGTTAGCGGGAGTTTAGTGGCGGCAGCCTCCGAACTTGAAGAATTTAAATTTTCATATATCAGAGTTGACATTTACTTTTTTTGATTGAATATTTCAGAAAATAATCGAAAAAGTTTGCCCTTTTTTTATAACAGACATAAGTAAACTTTACCCCAAAATGCTTACGCATGCATCTAATGTAATTTATATTTTCTTTTTCAGTTAACTATAAAGTTGAATTATTTGATCCAAAATCTGGTGGTTTTATGCCATCATCACCTGGTATTGGCATGCATGTTGAAGTACGTGATAGTGATGATAAAGTAATTTTATCTCGAGTATACAGTTCTGAAGGGCGAATTTCGTTTACATCTCATACACCTGGAGAGCATGTTATTTGTATGTACTCAAACAGCACAGCGTGGTTTAGTGGTTCACAATTGAGAGTACATTTAGATATTCAAGTAGGAGAACATGCTATTGATTATGCTAATGTAGCACAAAAAGAAAAATTAACGGAACTTCAATTACGAATCCGTCAACTATTGGATCAAGTTGAACAAATAACAAAAGAACAAAATTATCAACGGTATAGAGAAGAACGTTTTCGTCAAACAAGTGAAAGTACAAATTCTCGAGTTTTATGGTGGTCTATTGCGCAAACTGGTGTTCTTTTGTGTATGGGATTCTGGCAAATGAGACATCTTAAAAGCTTTTTCGAAGCCAAAAAATTGGTGTGAAAAATGTTTATTTCTTTCTAAAATATTAGGTAAAATCACTTTATATAAGGATTTTTTTGTGTATTTTATAGTTCGCGTTTGAGAATATAGAAAAAAATTTAATAAAGCAGCGAATTTACCAAACCAACTTGTTTTCATTTTACACAGTTATTTTAGTTTCTAATAAAGCTGTACAAAGGGTTATTAAAGTTAAAAAAAAAAATTCTTTTTCGTTATATATTTTTATTTATTTAATTTCTCTAAATTTTGAAAAAAAATCAGTCGGATATATTTTTTTTAATCACTCAGAGATAAATTCTATACTACCTATACATAGTACACACATACGTATTATAAATGACATAATTTTTGAGTAAAATATCTTTAATATAAAACTATGCTTCAGCACTGTCAGCCGGGGAAGTTATCACATTTTCTTGATCACCCATATCATCATATCTTTGATGAGTCAATTTCCTTATAACCCATTTATAAATTTGAATAAATACAATATTTTTATAAGTAAATACTCCACTTAACAACATTAAAAATGCGATTATTATGGTTGCACTAACTACTTCCCGTTGCACAAGTAGAGATATTATATAAATTGGAATAACGCGAAAACAATCTATAATGACTCGATTTATTGATGAAGTATTCTTCATAACAGATACTGATGAATAATTATATAACGCAACTGAAAAGAAAAATATTACATGGGAGACAATAAGTGCTGGACTTTTATGGAGTTGATTAAATGCATCCGGTAAAAATTCAATTGAACCATTTGAATTATTATTAAACGGTGGACCAATTTTAATAAAATTTAAGGGAATATATAAAAATAAGCTTAACATAAAACCGAAAACACCTTGCCAACCTACTGCTTGCATTGGTGCAATGTCAATAGTTTTTATAAATTTTTCTTCATAAACATATTGAAGGGCATGAAAAATTTGAGAGCATATTACAAGCAGATTTGCGGTAAGAATAGCTTTCCAATCATATTCAATAGGATAATTTACATCGTATATAATAACCATTATTAAGCTTATTATCACAAGTAACATTCCTAACCAATGTTGTATTTTTAGATTTTGATTCAAGTAATGTACACCAAAAAAACTAACGAACAACAAAGATACTCCTGAAATACGGAAAAAATTAATAATGGAAAGTTTTTGTAATATTACTTTATTTCAATGTTACCTCTTATTAGTTGCCAACTAGATGCATTTGTTATGTAAAGTGAAGTTAGTAATAAACTTGATGCTATCACATCGAATGCAGATGGTAAAATAAATATTATTGGTGAAAACTGTCTATTGCCACTTGTAATTAAATTAAGGTTTTCCGAATCGTCCTTAAAATTGAAATATAAGTTATGTACTAGTATTTAGTAAATTATATTATATGTATTCGTATTAAGCTTACTCCTCTTCGTCCTAATATGAAATGTAAAAATTTATAAACTATTAAACACGTTATTTGTCCCAAAAACATTATTGTTGTCTGCAAAAGAGGATGCTGAAATCGACGATTTAAACCAGTAGAATCTTCAGCTTCTAATGTATCGGACCACCTAAACATTTTCAATGTGAAGATCAAATTTGTAATTACGTTATCAAAAATACATCCCGACAATAAGAATTGCAATAAACTCACTTTATTATCAATACATTTGAAACTCCACAGAATAAACTTATTAGTGGAAGGAATTTTATTACATCTGCCATTCTAATTTTAAAATTACGCAGTTATATTTCCTTTATTTTGTTAAGGAAATAACTTATTTGTCAAGAGTTGGAATTTTTTATTCTCCAATTGTTGTTATTTTGAACCACAATATACAAGTATCTCTCATCTGTAATTGACAGCTTTCACTTAATTAGCTATTATAACTAATCATTCAAAAGATCGGCATAAATCAAATTACCGACATTAACAGGTCAGAAGAAGAAATAGAAAGAGCCATCTCTTGGAAAATTATTTTACTGATTATTTTAAGAACATTTAATTGCAACAACATAGCATTTCAAAATAAAATAATTATAAATAATAAGATAATTAAATTATTTTATAAATATCATCAAAACATTTAAATCTTCAACTTTCTTTAATGCACAGTTTATAAAGTTGTATAGATTATTCGAATTTTCTTACAACAAATGTAATAATGTACTAATCGGATCAAGCAAAACGAAATGAAAAAATGAAATTGTACTATTTATTTCAAACAATAATAACAAATAATACATAATAACATACTAGTAACAAATAATAGAGTTTTCCAAAATAAAAACGACGATTTCCCTTACAATTATTTTAATATGTAAGTTTATTATGTTAAAATTTTAAATAAAAAAACAGTAATGACACTTCATAATACTTTCACATTTGTAACACTCCTTAATTCTCCTCGCGAGATTAAAAAAATTAACTCTATTACTCGATTGCTAATACATGGCTAGTACACACAAAATTTAAACATCGACTTAAAGTCATAAGTCATAAGTCTATGACATTTAATTAAAAAAAAAAATAAACAATTTTTACATTTTAACTCAGCATGGTATACATATACATACATTCATAGTCATACTGGATACTGCATATAAGATATATAGATATATTTATGAGTTACGGCATGTTACGGGCACCTGAGTATACACAAATATTAGGTACTACATAGGTAAATTGTACATGTTTTTGAAATTGATAAATTTGGTAATAAATTAAATGGCAAAATAAATAATGGAAGAAATAATTTCAATCAATAGTCAAGAATTATCTGAAGATTACATAAATCGAATTCTGACATTATGTCGTCTGTGTTTATTTCAAACAAAAGAGCTTGATTTGGATTCAGATTCTTATTTACCAGACAAAAAGTGGATAGATATTCTTATTAATGTAACTAACAATAGTTACCTTGACAATAATAACGAATATCCACAGGGTATTTGTGAGGAATGTTCATCTAAGCTAGTGTTGTTTTATAAATTTAAACAAAAAGTAGAAACATCTTACAACACCTTAGAAACTATTTTTAAAAATTGTGTTTTTAAGCAAAATATAGAAGAAGACGCTTGTAAAATTGATTCGGAAAATAACATAAATGATTATGATACATATAGCAAAGATGATTTGATTGAAGAAGTGCATTTGAGTGAAGATGATGATTTAGAACATTTTCAAGAATTTGCCGATAATATTGTATATAATACAGACAAAGAAGTTGAAGAAACAATTAATAACGAAAAATTAGAAGAACCTAATTCAGAAGAGATTCAAATAGAAAAAGATAATTATTGCTGTAATAACAATAAAGAAATAATATGTTATTTGGAAGTTGAAGAAGAAGAAGACAAAATATTTGATTGCGATGAATCTAATATGCATGATCAACAAGAATCATTTTTAAGTGATTCGTTGTATGAGCATGAAAATGAAACTAGCACTTTTAATGAAACCAATAATATCAAAAAGAAAGGAAAAAATAAAAATATTCAATGCGAAATATGTGGTGCGAAGTTTACAAGAAATTCAAGCTTAAGACAGCATGATACTGTGCATTCCTTAGAAAAAAAATTTGAATGTGATCTTTGTCATAAAAGGTAAATGGAAATTATTTTACATGTTAAATTTCTTTTTATATAAGATTTATATTAAAAGGTTCACACGTAGAGCTCATCTTGATATTCATATGTTAATACATTCTAATATTAGACCGCATTCTTGTGATATATGCGGCAGAGCATTTACAAAATCTGGAGATTTAAAACGACATCAGAAAATTCATTCGAATGTTTATGAATATATTTGTCATATTTGTAATAAGGAATTTAAAAGAAAAGAATATTTAACAACTCATATCAATTCACACTATGGTGTAAAACCATACAAATGCAAACATTGTAATAAATGTTATCAATCTTTAAGCGGCTTGTTGAAACATACAAAAAGCGTACATACATTTAAAGAAAACATTTAATTTTACGATTATACATAGATGTTTTTTTATTTTATAAAGACTTATAATTATAATTATTTACATAATATAAATTAAATTTACAATTTTTTGAAGCTTTTACCTAATAAAAATAATTCTGTGGAATCTTGTCGACTTGATTTTGGTTTAATTCGGCGTACTACATTGTAAAATTTTAACATATCTTTTTCTAAATTATTTACACTTTCACTATCCCATACTTTTACTAATAAATTACCATTTTTTTTTAATAATAATGTAGAACATTTTAATACATCATAACAAAGATTTACAATTTTTTCTTGATCTAAACTTTTAACTCCTGTAGCATTTGGTGCCATATCTGATAATATACAACTAGCTAAACGATTTGACAAAAGATTTTTAATTTTGTCTTGTGCATTTGATTGAGTGAAGTCCATTCCTCCTAAAATAGTTGCTCCCTATATAAATTTTAAGTAAATCAAGTTATTTTTTTATATTTAAAATTACTTGGATTGGTTGAAATGATAATAAGTCAATACTAATAACAAATCCTTTTGCTAAGCGCCTATTTTCACCATTTGAATTTGTTCGTTGAACAGCGACTTGACTCCAACTTCCAGGTGCAGCTCCGCAATCAATAACCACATCTCCAGGATTAAGGATTTTATGTTTATCATCAATCTCTAAAAGTTTAAAAGCAGATCGGCATCTATAATTCATAAATCTCGCCTAAAATTTAGATGTTTGAGCAAATTTGAAAACGTTTTCGGTACTTAAAACTTAAGCGGTACTTACTTTTTCAACATAAGGATCTGTTATTTGCCTTAACAGCCATTGATTGGAACTATGACTTTTATTTTTTTTCTTTAATGATTTTGAAGATGAAAACCGTATAACAGTTGATTTAGATATAAATGGAATCAATAATTTAGTTCCCATAATTTTAAAGCTCCAAATGTCAAATAAATAAACATTTAGAAAATGAAGATTAGTGATCTTAGGAATAGTTTTAGATAACAGAACAGGTACACTTTTAAACGTCAAACAATTTTTGAAACAGGAATAGAAGAAAGCATCTTGCACTTTTGTTTTTTAAATTACCCAAGTTAAAAGTGAAATTTGCGTCATCTGGATTTTAAATTTGAAAACTTAATGTATAGCATAAATAATCATGCAATTTATTTTAGATTATTTAGAGTAACGTAGATAAATAATTTTAAAAATGGAAGTTTTGGTATTAGAACAAGATATGCAAAGTTATTTTATAACTAAACGGCCTCTATAGAAGAAAGAAAAATTTTGGATGCTGATTAGATTCAAGCTATTGAGTTTGATCCTAATAGCAAAAATCTAAATAGCGTCAAACGGCGAAGTTTAGTTTATTTATTAGTCTTCAAAGAGACTCTTTAAATTACAAAGATTACAAAAATCATATAACAAATTAAAAAATTGGCAAACTGTTATATAATTGTGCTCCTTTATACAGTACACTATTTTGGGTACGAGATCTCCTAGACAATGGAAGCCTGAAGTCGCCAATATTTCTTAGCTTATAGTATCCACCTATATAATTGATATTCCTTCTTAGGTAGCTAGGCAGTAAATCATATTTCAATTTGAAGATAAATACCCGTGCATCATATTTTAATTTTTACATCCATTTTTACATTACGTATATTTACATTACGTATATTTACACATCCATCTATTTATATATCAATTTTACATTACGTATATTTACACATCCATCCAAGTGTTCTTAACATATCCTGCATTCTTGAACGTCTGCTTCTTTTTAACGCAATTCTCATAATTTTCTTTTGTAATATTTACGGTCTATTTATCTTGTCCGGACTATACATAAATAGAATTGATGAGCAATAGCCAAAATGCGGGAGAATTATCGAATTATATATTAATATTGCACATTTTTTTGATATTTTGTTCCTAGTTACGAGGATACCAATTTTGTTTTTATTTTTAATAAATGACAAAGTATTTATACTAATTTTTTGGCGAAATATATATGAGCCTTTCCTTTTCTCCTTTTGTCATAAATTTGTATGAAATGTTTCGTCTTGATTTTGTATGAAAATTTTCTACCATTTGATTAAACCCATTTACTTTAAAGTGTTGTGTTCAATGTGTTCTAGTAGAGAAAAAAAATATACATAGCTATTATAATGTATGTATACACAAATAAAATTTATTATGTATACATTATACATAAGATAAAATTTCTAAATATTATTACTATATATAATACTATATATATACTAAATGTAATACTATATATATACTAAATGTAATACTATATATATACTTTGGGTTATGTTTGATTGTTAGGAAATTGAAATAAAAAAAAAAATTTTAATTTAAAAAATAAATTTGAATAAAAATTTTCTAAGGTTACTTCGATTGTTTTTGAATTTTTTTTTAAACTAAAAGCGCTAATTTAGTGAAGTATCTATTTATCTACTTATTTTTTGCTTAGTTATGTTTATTTTTTTTTTCTGTTTTGTGTAAAGAATGAAAGTGAATATAATATGTAAGTACTATCTTGTCGTAGAAACCTGATTGCTGAAAACAGAAGTATTCGAAAATAACCGTTCAATAAGAGGTCTTATTTATGTATTAACAAAAATATGTGACAATTTTCAAACCATACTAGAAAATATTTCGCCAGCCTTTAAATGTTATTTTTAATAAAATTTCAAAGTTACTTGTTTTATTTTTATTTTTTGGTTTTTAAATATAATGTTCTCTGAATATATTTTGCTATAAATATCGTGGATATTTTTTACATATGCAAAAATTGTATATCTTACCCATAGATATATTACTAATAGATAGGCATTGAAGAAAATATTTTCAGCCAATTTTGAGAAACAGCTGAGTGAGCCATGCGTATGTATTGCTTTAGTTTCATCAGAAATAGGTCCTAAAAGGTGAAATAAATTCATTTCTAATTTTTATAAGGATTTATCAGTTATTTTGTTACTTTACAAGTATTTAAAATTTTGAATAACCTTAATTATATTAAATTTTAATTTTAAAAACAAAATATATCAATTATTAATATAAAAACTTAAAATCTCTGAATGAAACTGGTTATGAAAAGCTGCTTTACATTATTTTAATAAATAAAACAGCTGAGTGAACGAAATGTATACATATTATAAAATGCATATGTGTTTTTTTGCCTGAATATCTTAAGATAAGAAAACACATAAGAAGAAAAGAAACGACTATACATAACTTCCCATCTATTAGTTAATATATCTATAGTTAATATATCTATGAATGCAACTCAGTACACTATACTTTTCTCTTTCTAAAGTTGCGATAATATTCACGAAATTTCTCTTGAAAGCCAGCCTTTGTATATGTTATATATATGTAGTTACAAACACTGATAAAAGTTATAAACAGAATGCTGTCGACAACGGTATCGGAATTCTTCAAAATAAAATGTCGGAAATAGCTAGTGTCAAATTTTTAGGTTACAAAAAATATAAACTAGGTAAATTAAAAAATGGAAATAATGGATTTTCTGAAAGAAGTGTTGTACCCGCGTAGGACCAAATGACTATATTCCAAACATAGTTGGTATTACCAGCTTTCATCAAGTATATTTCGTTAATATTATCCTTTAAGGACGAAAAGGACTTTTAAAAGTATCCTTGTTGTTTTGGTCTTTTGTAAATAAACCGTTATATCTGGCAATCTGTTAGGTGTACATATATATAATTCTTAATATAAATTTAATTAAGGTAACGGTTTTAAGAATATTTTAACGTTTATTTGATGACGATAAGTGTTACCATTTTAAAGATATTGTAGTTCAATGTTGAAAATTTTTAACATCTTTCTTTAAAAGTCACATATTTATTTCTAAATATATTCAAAATTAGAAGCTCTAATTTTTTTCTCTAATTTGTGCATACATACTTATAGTCGTTATCCAAAACTTTAGAAGATGTAAGCATTTATTAACAAGAAATTATTTATATTTTTAACCCTTTTCTATATAAAACTAGGAATATTCCTTTTACGAAGTAACAATTTCTTCTGAAGTTTGGAGCATTTAATCTCTTGAGGACATAAAGGATTTTTAAAATTTATAAAAGTTATATATTAGCTTGATTTAAAAAATTAATTGGTTTTATAACATTTTTACATAAACAAATAATGTTGTGCCTTTTACAAAGTAATGTAGGACAAATACTTTGTACACTCAAGTTGTTATTCTAGAAAATAAAATAATTCACCTATACATATATATGAAAAAAATTATGTTATTATGTTTTTAATTTATGTATTTATTTATGCTTTTTTAAATTATGTTTTTATTTTTATTTTTTATTTTTCTATCTAACTTAACTAACTTATTAACTAAATAAAAATTAAATTAAAATTGGAAACAAATAAAAAAATAAATTCACTAAATAAAACTAAAAATAAAAATAATTAAGTAAATAGCAAAATAATTTGCTTTATTCAATAATTAATAAATAATAATTAATTTATTTTAAATCTTAAAAACTAAATTCTATGCTTGGCCCTTGGATACACATATTTTATATAATTTTAAATGACCTTTCAGTGTTACATAATATGTATTTTATATATGTAATTGTATAAATTTTTGGTGAAAAATTTAGAATAGGGAACAATTTTAAATTTTTTTTTAAGTTTTAATAAGGATAATAACAGGTTAATCAAATATAAAAAGGTTAATATAATAAAGTTGGCATAGTAATAATATAAATAATATAAATTGTTATAATAAACTAATATATGTAATAAAAAAGTCAAATTAATTTAGAGTTTTCTTGTAAAGTTCTGAAGTGGGAATTGGGAACTAACCTTTACGTGTGAACAGTTTCTGACAGTTTATGTATGAAACTGTTCTCACGTAAAGGTTAGTTTTTTAAAATAAATTTTTAATTTTGTTTTATTTATTATTATTTTATTTTTATTGACATTACTTACCATCATAGAAATATATACCATTTCATCAATTATTCAACATTCATCAGTCGCTTTTAAAACGACCGAATAAAGTTTAAAATAAATCAGCTATAAAACAATTTCATATTATTTTCTTCATAAAATGGCAAGAAATGCTGAAAAGGCGATGACCACTTTAGCTCGCTGGAGAGCAGCTAAAGAAGCGGAAAGTGGAGAAAAGGATCGAAGACCGTTTTTAGCTTCAGAGTGTACAGATTTATCTAGATGCGAAAAGTATAGATTAGAAATAATTAGGGAAATTTCAAAAAAAGTAGCGCAAATTCAAAATGCAGGATTAGGAGAATTTCGTATACGAGATTTAAATGATGAAATAAATAAACTTCTACGAGAAAAACGGCATTGGGAGAACCAAATATCATATCTTGGAGGACCACATTACAGACGATATGGACCGAAAACATTTGATAGTGAAGGTAGAGAAGTTCCCGGTAATCGTGGGTATAAATATTTTGGAGCAGCAAAGGATTTACCTGGGGTTCGAGAACTATTTGAACAAGAACCCCCGCCTCCTCCTAGAAAAACTAGGACGGAAATGATGCGGGATATTGATGCTGATTACTACGGTTATTTGGATGATGACGACGGTATACTAATACCTTTAGAGGAAAAAGCTGAAATGTTAGCAATTCAAAAATTGAAAGAGGAATGGAGTGCACCGCTTGGAGAAAGTATGCAAATTGATAACTCAAGTGAAAATAATTTTGTTAAAGCATCAGTCTACGTAGAAGTACCCTCTCAAAAGGATATAGAAGAAGCAATTTTGCGAAAAAGAAAACAACAACTTTTAGAAAAATATGGTATTGATTAAAATGTTCTTTATTTCTTAAATTGAACGATTTGTTTTATTTTAAATTATTATTTTCTAAAGAAAAGGCATCTTTTTGACATTTAGTGCAGTTCAAAAAATTAAGTTTATTTCTAGATCTTTGTATTTGAAAATAAATCATATAAATTTAAAAAAAAAATTACAACCAACATAGCCTTATTAAAACTGCTGTTTTGCTTTTGACATCTCACGTCAAAACTTTTGGTTGTGTGTTTAACTGTTTACTGGTTGTGTGCTTATAGTTATAGTGAAATAAAATTATTATTTAATATTTATTTTAAATAAAAATGCTTTTTCTTTCTAAATGTACATTAAGGTTTATAAATAAAATTCAATTAACCTTATTTTTCCCTAAAAATATTTCAATTTCAACCCCACTATTGGTTAAAGAAAGTAAGATCATAATTAAATTTAAATATTGTATTATAAAACCATTTAAAAATTTGTATTTAAAGTAAGGGAAAGTCAAGAAAATGAAAAATTATTAATTGAAGGAGTATACAAAGAATCACATAGATCGCAAAATTTATTGGAAGAAGCAAGAAAACAAAATTTTTGCCCAGAATGTACTTTGCGGTTAGATATTAAACACACTGATGTATTAATTTTAAGCCAATATGTTCGTAATGATGGATGTATGCTTCCTAGAAGAGTTACTGGATTATGTAAAAGACAACAACGTAAAATAGGAACTTTAGTAACAATGGCTCAAAAAGCTGGTCTTATGCCTAATTTGGCACCTGCAAATAGTAATAAGGATCCAAAAAAACGTTTTGGTTGGAAAAAATTCAATAAGTACTATGATGAATCAACAATTAAATATTAATTTTTGTTGTATTATTGTTGGTAAATAAAAGTAATTTTATTGCAAAATAATTTTGTTTTATAAGAAATTTTAACGTTTTTAAAAAAGATGTTATTTGAGTAATAGTTGTAAAGGATATATTAACTTGGTTTCTTTTTATATGTACATACATACATATATGTAGAGTTTTCTGTGAATTTTTCGTTTAGTCGTTGATCATATCCCACATTTCTACCCAGGTCGTTGACTTTTAAATGGTACATTTCATAGCAGGAATATATTGATTTCAGTTATGAAAACTATGTGGATGAGCAGAAGTTAAATTGGAATATCTGTCATTCATGCGCACAAACATACAAATTTGTTAAGGTCAAGTATATTTCATCTGCCAAACCGAATAGCATCAAAAAAAAAAATTCCATAAATATATTAAAGTTTTAAAATGTCTAATTATCAAGAAATGCCAGACGGTAGAAATATTATATTTAATTTATATAAAATGTTAAATTTTTGTATTTAAAAATGGTATTTAATAGATCATACAGAATCCGTTGAAGTTTTAAGAGAGCGTCTCAACAATATGAAACGATTAATGGCTGAAAGAAATGCCCAAGCAAAGAATTCACATCAAAGAGTCGAAGATATTTGGACCAAACCTCATCATACATCAACTGGAATTATTGATGGTATACTTTTTAATAAAATGGATAATTATAAAAGTGGTTAACATCTAAAAATATTTTAGGAAATTTTTTAAGTATGGCATTCGCAACGGCTTTGATTGTTATAATAACTGTGTCTATATATGCATTTTATAATTTATATCATGCAATTTTAAAGAAATTTCCTTCTCATCACGAAGAACTTTAATTCTTTTTTTTTTTTTTGAGTTTTAAAAAACTATTTTCTGTGAACGGTAAAAAACACTAACTAAACCCTTATAAATAATTTAAGTATTAAAGTGAAAATATTAAGCAAAAAATATATATCACAAATTAATTTTTGATTATACTTAATTTCAATGAAATTAAAATAAAATTGTTAATAACCAAGTACATAACTGTAATTAAAAAAAATATGAAAATGTTATTTTTAACTTTCTAAGTGATTTTTTATTTTTAAATAGAAAATACAAGATTTATAATAAATTATATTTATTCATGATTTCAATATATTTGCATGTATAGTATAATCCTAAATTATTTAAAATATTAATGAGAAGAAAAATGTTATACGTAATTTAAAAAAAAAAATTAAATAATGCAAAAAAATCAATCTTCTATACAAATTCTTCATCCTATTCTATTTTATTTTTACCATGACTAATGAGAAACAAAATTTCAAATGTGCCATTATTTAATCTAATAAAAATAATTTGTTTCACACCATTACAAAAAATTTGAAATAAAGTTATGTACAAAAAAATATGTCACATTATAAACTAAATAACAGAAAAAGGTTTGTTTTATTTTTGTTAAAATACTTTATAAAATAGATGTTTTATATCCTTAAGAATATTTATAGTGTATTTTATTTTTTATAATAGATAAAAAGCAGAGTGTAATATATTATTTTTTTAATGATATTATATTCGATATAGTAGAGTTACATTATTTTAATATATGAATGTATATTTCATTTAAAAAATTTTATTTTTATTATTTACATTGTGTATAATAGTACCTGTTTAGTTTAGTTATGCAATAATAATTGCGTTGTGCGAGCAATTAATCGTGCAAACATTTGATGGGAGCCATTCCTCTTTTAATTATTTTAGTTGTTAAAATATAAAAATTTTTATTATTATATCAATTGGCTAGCCGTTCATAATCTAATTTAATTTCTATATTACAAAAAAATAAAACAAATTTACGATCAATTGCTTGCTCAACTAATTGAAAATTTTATTTTATGTTAAATATTTGAATTTGAAATATTATTATAACCTTTTATTAAATTTTGCACGACTTTCAAACTTTTATAATTTTTATATTTAAGTAATTTTCTTATAATAATATTTACTAGTTACCATTTTTCAATTTTTATCGTTAAATATAAACAAATATGTATAGAAATTTTAAAAACTTTTTTTTGCTTTGTAAAAATTATTTGTAAACTTTTATAAAAGAAAAATGATTTGATTAGGTTTATAGAAAAATCTTACTTTTTTACTAAGAAAAATGATTTTAAACCTTAATTTAATTATTTTAAAAATAAGAAAAAATTTAAGGCATTTTTGAAATTAAATTATCAGGGATTTTTTCAATAAAATTTGCTGGAAATTGTCCTTGTTTGTTATTAATTTCGCCATATAGCCAATCTTCATTTATACGATATAGAACTTTAATCATGTCGTTTTCCTGAAAATTTAAAGTAATTTAGAGATTTAATTTAGTATATAACTATAATTAAGTTTTTACGGAAATAGTCAAATCCTCAGGTTCTGATGCTTCAAATGAATACAATACTTTTACTAAATTATTAATATTATTTGAAGATTTTTGAAGCGTAATTATATTTTCTACCTTTTCTGCATTGTGAGTTCTTAGTTTAGCACCATCTTCTTCCTCTAAAGGTACTTTAACATCAATATAACTAATGGGAAAAATTCCTTCACAGCCCTTTTTATTTTTCCCCATAAACCATTCATCATTTACTCTATTAAGAAGATAAATTTTTTCGTTTTGCCTTAAGCTAAGATCACCATCTTCCACACCCTCGAAATCATACATAGCAATACCATAAGAAGATTCACGACTGTCGTCGAGATCAAAATCATTTAAATCACTACTTTCGAAATTAAAATCTATATTTTGCAAATTTGAAGGAGGGGGTGGTGGTGGACAATTGGGCATGGGAGGATCTTCATCATCAAAACTATTTTGCAACTTATATGTTGTTTTGGTTCTTTCGAAAGCTTTTGTTGACATGTAATTAGATTGGTAAAAATATTTATTTTCGCTTTGAACGGGTGGTTTAGGTGCCAGACCTTTTTGTATTTTTGGACGAATAATTGTTGGCATACCTAATTTCTGTGGTTGCGTTAATGTTGTACTTTTTCCGCTGCTTACTGGAAATGCAGAATTATGTTCATTGTTTTTTCTTTGGAGAATATGCAAATTTCTTATAGGATGAGCATCGATATTTTTCATATTATTTAAATGCATATAATTAAGTTGACCGGAATTATTAATAGCATTACTTTGAGGTTCATTTAAAATATCCCAAGGATCTACTGGAGTTGATAATTGTGTTGAATTTCCTGATGCATTGGTCGTACTAAAATCATCTTCAAATCCGCTTTCTGGTTGAGAAGCACTTCCATTATGTGGTGAACTGAAATTAGAATCTGAACTAAAACTGTCAACACTAACGCAATCACTATTTGATTTTTGTGTAAATGTTGGAGAATTAGGTGGGGAATCAAAACTTATCAATTGAACATCATTTGAATCGAAATTGTGTGGAGAACTATTTGAACCTGAAGAAAATGCTGCTTGACTTTGATTACTAGACCAGTCATAAAATAAGCTATTTGAAGATCCTAATGAATTTGTATGATTGTTAATTGAATTGTAAGAATTCAAAAGTTGTGGAATTTTAGGTGACGGATTCTGTCCATTATTTACTGGAACAGGAGATTTCCTTCTTCCAAACAAATTTGACAAAACATTTACTGATTGAGGAGGCCTGGAACATTTGGCTGATCCAAATTTATTTTCGCTTTTACTCAAGGCAACTTTTGGCGGTGGAGGTCTCGGTGGTAGAGGTTTTCTACTGTTTCTGGTATTGTCTCCTACTGATTCAAAAGAAGCACCTGTCCAATTAGTTGAAGGAGCATATCTAGTTTTTGCCGTTGGAAAATGTCTAGTTATTGATTTTCCGTTATTTTCATGCGTTTTTATTGACATTGATGTATACATTTCATTGGAGTTTGTAACTGCATTTTGTTGACGAACTTTATTTTTTGTAGATGGTGGGGGTGGTAGTGTTATTGTTATTTTACTATAATTTTGTTTCTGACTATTTACGCCCACATTTTGCTGCAAATGATTATTTTGAGGAGGTGGCGGAGCAGGCCGAGTGGGTATTGTCATAATATTGTACTAAAATAAAAGAAAATAATATAATAATTTTATTATTTTAGTTATAAATTTCTAAATAAATAAACGATTAACCAAAAAACATTTTAATTAAAAAACAATTGTTCAATTTTATATTATGTAATTCGTGAAATTTTAAAATTTATTTTCAATTAATGAACAAATGTGTAATTATTTTATTTTTAATTTAATTTCTAGTACTTGTAAAGCTTATCTTATTATTTCATTTATATTTAAATTTTAACTTGAAATATGCATATATATCTAAAATTTATGCGTCATTTGTGGCTGATAAACGAAAGGAAGTTCAAACCGATAAATAAATTTATTTTTATTTTGACGTAATATTCAAAATCAAAAATAATTATAAAAACAATTCCAAAAATTACGTCTTGATTTAATAATACATTATACTTAAGGTACAAATTTTTGTTTGTCTTTTGGTTAATTTGTTTTGTTTAATCAGTGTTATTTTTGGTTTAATTTTTAATAAGAATTTTCACAAACTACTACTTGTTTTATGCAGTGCTTACTATTTTTTGTTTGTTTTTGAATTACATATAAGAAAATTAATCTTAAAGCCTTAAAATTTTCTTTATGAAAATTCACATTGCAATTATAAATAAATTAAAACAATAACAGATTGAAGCATTATGTATGTGTCATTTTAAATTTAATTAGTTAAAATTATAATAAAATCTATTTATGTATCAACTAAATATTAATCTCATTTTTGTGTACATATATTTAAACCATTTTCTCTACCATCATATAATTATTATAAATGAGAACTTTTTACAGACCTTGATTTTTTAACGAAATCAATTTTAATAAATTCTCTGATAACTATAAAAAAGTATTTTGTATACTGGCACAAAGAAAATTTTTCTACACTTCCTTCCTGCCACAAATTTTTTTTTCTTAATTTTTGTTTTACAAATAATGACTTTGTAAATATAAAAAACAAATTAAAAAGAAAAATAATTTACATAATTTAAATTACACCCAAATCTTCTAAATATTTAATAATTTAATCAATTTTATAGTGTAGTTTTTGTTTTATAATTTTTATTTCTTTTCTATCAATATCAATCCTGAATCCATCTGAATGACGTCTCATAACTGGAATTTTGACATAAATGTTTTAAATGGGTTGACATTTGACATTAAATTATAAAATGAAAAATTAAGTTGAATTTACATGTACATATTTGTTAATTGTTAACCCGATTCAACAAGCATTTCGTACGGACCTTACGGAATTTAGTATATTGTTGTTATTGTTGTTCGTTGAAACTAACCCTGCTCAATGGTCCGCACGCCTCCTACAGCGTCTTATCGAATCAATCTTTACCCTTCATGAAACTTATTATGTCTCTCTGCATGAACATTCTCATTTTAGAGAAGGTTTCCCAGTGTTCCTCCCCAAGACTTCGCCTTTGGGATCACAAGTTCGGACATGTAGATTTCGATTTATGCCTCTTGCCCGCATCTCTGCATAGATTTGTTTCTGCTATGTCTATTGTCTATTTTTCCGGTATGAGCTGTTAGTATCAGATGGGCTGTGATGATTCCCGTAAATAGTCTCAAGTGCATTCTATACATTTAGTTATTGTACCAGATATTTGCTTAAACCAAGCTTGTAATGATACTTAGATATTAAATGAACTTAACACTTAATTGGTCATTACCACTGTTAGTAACTACTAATTAATGTTAGTAATGATGTTAATGGTAATAAGAAACAAGAAAAAAACAAAGAAACTAACATGCAAGTTAGATTAAAAATGACAGACTAATCATGCAGACTAGAGAATTTACCATGCTCGCGTAAGGTCTGGCTCTCAGTGTTAATTTGTTAACGCTTATATCGACGAGCTCAGACCTTGAGTTAGTCCCTCTTAACATACGTGAAATAGGCTCAAATTTGCCATAATCTGTAGAATGGTGTGACACATTTGTAGAATGGTGTGAACACATTAAAAAGTTCGATCAATCTCAAATTATTCAGATTTTCTCTGAACCTCATTTGTTCGCGAATAGAGGGGGAGTTGATATCACCGCGAACAATCTGGTGAACGAATATGATATCCGCCACTACACGCCGTGACTGGAGGGAGTTCAAATTAATAAGGGTATTCACGAGTTGGTGCAAAGTGGTCTTGCACAAGTGCAAAATTTTGCACCGTAGCATATTTCAATTTTTTGACAGTTAAAGTGCACAATTTGCTGTTGTTTTCATGTATAAAAAAGTGCAAAATTTTGCAAGACTATGCAAGACCTAAAGCCTATTGTATATTTGTGCAAGACCATTGCAAAGTTTGTTTATATATTTTTTGTAAGCGCTATATTAGATAAAAATTTAAAAAATGCCTAAAAAAAGTGGAAAAAAAATTATTCCTGATTATTTATTAATTCAAGCATATGAAGATATACAAATATCTGAAATTTTTGGTAAGCATATTAAATTTTTATGTAAACAACTAAACAAGCACATCAACGATATTTGACAGTTCAATAAAAATTCATGCTAGGGTTGCTCACGAGTTGGTGCAAATATGTGCTACGGTGCAAAAAAAATTTGCACTTTTGCATCAACTCGTGAATACCCTTAATTAAATAAAGTCTAGTTTCATATGGAGGAAGACGTATGGGATCAGCCCAAGCAAGGTTGTGTATGGATTCAATACAACATAATTAGATTGTTTTTAAATTTACTAATTCCTTTCAACAGAAAAGATGGCGTTATGAATCAATTAACAATGAATTGTTGGAAAGGCTGGTTTTCACGAGAAAAAAATATCCATGAAAATGTTACGAGCATAGGCAGAAGATACTGAAAAGACCTGTGTGTAAAAGAGAAAACTTATATAAAAATATCGTCCAACGATTTTTTTATTTTGGTGAATATTGTCTATAAGTTCTTAGAAAAGTATTTTATCAACGATATTTCTGAGTATATATTTTTTCTCCCTCTTTCCCATTGATAGTACACTATATTTTTTTCTCTTACTAAAAATGCGATAATATCATAGATATATTAACTAATAGATGGGAAGTTAGGTATAGTCGTTTCTTTTCTTCTTATGTGTTTTCCTGTCTTAAAGCATTCAAAAAAGCATGCATTAAAGCATGCATTTTATAATATGTATACATTTCGTTCACTCAGCTGCTTATATTTATTAAAATAATGTAAAGCATTTTTTCATAACCAGTTTCATTCAGAGATTTTAAGTTTTTATATTACTTAATAATTGATATATTTTATTTCTAAAATTAAAATTAAATTTAATTAAGGTAATTCAAAATTTTAATTACTTGTAAAGTAACAAAATAAGTGATAAAATTCTTAAAAAAATTAGAAATGAAATTATTTCACCTTCCTTGTTTATATTTGGTGGAAAAACGTACGTTACTCCAAAATTTTTAGGCAAGGGAGAAAAGCGGGATGGAAATGATTTGACATGATTTTGCCAAAAAAAAGCACCTTCACTCTGGTGTAAACATGAAGGTTGAAAAAGGAGTGGAAGGTCTTAGACCTTGTTTACATTTAGTGGAAAAACGTACGTTTCTCCAAAATTTTTAGGCAAGGGAGGAAAGCGGGATGGTAAAAGAAAAGCACGTACGAAAAATAAAATTTCCTACGTGTCTGACAAAATGAAAAAGAAATGCAAAAAAATCGTCATTTCATTTCTAGAGTAGGGTTACTATTCGTTTTTTTTAGTGAGATCTGACAATATAGAGTTTTGGTGGTGTTAAACTAAACTCTGTTGTTTGCACCCCAGCTGGAAATTATGGCTAAATCATGGTTGACCGTGTTGAACATAGAAAGCTGTTCTGCATTGATGGCGGTGTTTGCGCTGTCGTCGGCGAAAATATGGATTAGATTGAAGGTTGTAGATAAGAGATGGTTGATAAAAATCAAAAAGAGAGTTGGAGCAAGGACGGATCCTTGTGGAACGCCAATATTTATTTGGAATTTGTGGAATATGTAACCGTCGACTAGAACACCAATACAGCAATTCGAAAGAAAATCTTCAATCCATTTACAGAAAATAGTTCCAAAGCCTATAGGTTGAGATTTGCTCAAAAGAGCAACGTGCCAAAAAAAAGCTCAAAAGCTTTCGAAATATCAAGAGCAACAACAGTACATTCGCCAGAGTAGTGAATGCTGCTATTAAGTTTTCCACAAAGATATGTCATAAGATCGCTAGTGGACATCTAAAACCATATTGTCGATCATTCAAAATACCATTATCATCGAGATATTTCCTAAGCTTTTGGTTTATGATCGTTTCCATAACTTTGAAAATAATGGAAATTATAGCTATAGGACTATAGTTTGAGGGGTCGCTATCCCAGTCGTAAATGATAGGTAAAAAAGGTTGCGCAGAATACTTTCTTTCTTTCTTTCAAAATAGAGAAAGCAATATTTTTTAGAACCATGGCAGGGATTCCATCGGGACCAGTAGACTTTCTATCATTTAGATTCTTCAGAACTTTCACTAGAGCTCGGGTCCTGAACAAGATTTTTCCAAATATACAGGAATGATCATCAACAGGAATGATCAACAGGAACAGGAAAGGCTGTGTAATTTCCTATCCACATTTATGTGGCAGAGAAATGCAAAAAAACAAAACAAGATGTTGGTTTTGGATGGTTTGGTCGAGAATCCCTGTTGGGTTCTTGACAAGTTTAGAAAGTTGGAAGAGGTTTCTAAATAGTTCAACTTGCCTACCTTCTGCAGAATTGTGACTAGAAAAATGGAGCCAGTTCTTGTTATGTACATTGAAATCGCCAGCAACAAGAATCTTGGCATCTGGGTATTTTTTCAGGATTGAGTTCGTGTTGTCGGGTAGTTCATCAATGGGCACAGGTGTCTCTAGCTCCGTTGATGGAGATCTGTATACAAAACAGATACATACAGAAAAAAGTTGTAGACTTTTCAACACGGATTTTTATACATATATAGTGAAAAATATGGTTGGAGCCTCTTAGATTGTAAAGGGTGTTAAAAGCTACATCAGAGCGAATATATAAAGCGACACCTCTGTGGGAAATAAAATGCGAAACTAAAGAGTAGCCGTTAATATTAAAATTAATATTGTCATCTCTGACTTGAGTTTCGCATAGTGCTTAAAGAGATTAAATGGGCGTCTACGGTACAAAAGTTTGATGCAAGCCCACGAATATTGCAAAAAAAATCAATAGAAAGGTTGGCGATCATGAAGTACCTACAATTGAGTACAGAAATCGAAAATTTAAAATAATAAAAATTAGAATAAAAATTATGCAAATATTTAAATAAGTTTTAAATTAATATAGCAAAAATATACTACAAATAATAGATAAAATAAAAGTTAATCCAAAAAACAAATAAAAAAGAAAGAACTATACCTAACGAAAACGTAATTCGATAACATCGTAAAAAATTAATAGTGAATATATAATAAATTAAATTGCAAAATTTCAAAACAATCGGGCTCGGTTACTATTCTAAATCTTTGAAGTTATTTTATTGCATGTTTATACTTTCTATTTGCATGTTTATGCATGTTTGTAAATATTAGAATGTTTAAGGATGTAAGAAAAGACTCACGCCGGCAAGGTATATCTTGCGTAGTATGCAAAAGAAGTAAACGGGAAGTATTTGAATTTTTATTATTTATTAATTTTAAGTAATAAAAATTGGGTTTTTACGCCAATTGGAAAATTGTTATTATATTATAATACACTATATTTTTAAATTTTCAAGTTGGCTTTTTCCCTGCTAATATTGATCTTATTCTTTTCTTTCTTATCAAAAAAAATATTCTTTTAAAATAACATTTTTGGCATTCAGTACATTCTTCATTTTGCTTTAAGAAGCTTCAATATGTAAATTGCATTTTCGATTTTTAAACTGTGATAAAAAAAATAAAAATTTAAACCCGACTTGTAAGTACTATAATGCTTATAAGAGTTAAGAACGCTAGCAATTTAAAATAAAAAATCACGCAATTACTCAAATCATATATGAATTACATTTATTTAAAAATTGTTAACGAAAGAAAAAAGTACTAACGGTTAACAAAAAGTACTAAGAATAACTAATTATTAATATAATTCACACATTCATACATTAATACATTCAACAATGACATTATACCATTTATATACTAATCAAATTATAGTTTCTATTCTTTTTGCTGCCCATACACGGCGGAATAGGTTGTAAACTTGGTACGCGGACAGGTTTTAGAACCATACCATACACTTATCCAACCTATCATCCAACCATTATGTAATTATGTACTTTATATTTTTATTATTTTCTCAAATCAAAAAATCTCAATGTTAAAATGACATTTACGTTGTACAACTTGCCCATACCCGATACAACTCAACCACAAACAAAAGACTCCGCCCACAAAAATCAAAATTTTTTGATATTCATTCAACCAACTTTCCAACCATCAAAATGGTTTTACAACTTGCCCATACACGATACAACTTATCAAGTCCGCGGACCTGTTCTAAAACCTGGTCCGCCGGGTATGGGCAGCATTATGTTAAATAAAATTCTTTATTTACATTTTTTTTACACATTCATATTATTTTTATAAGTAATATAAATACGTATATGTATTGTGTACATTTTCGAGTGTAAAAAATGAGTTTTTCTCATTTTACAAATGCTTATAATTTATAAGTGGAAATATTTTGAGTATTGAGCAAATTTGGGTACAATAAGATGTATATTGAGTAATTTACGTTTTTAAGAAATTGACTAGAAAATATTGTACTGGATCAGGATAAATACTCTATGTATATAGTTTCTTTATGGTTTTATATAAAAAGTTAAAATTAATTTATTTACGTTTACAATATAAAGATGTCAATAATTTTTTTTTTTTTTTTAGTACATTTCTCTGCCACATAAATGTGAACAGGAAATTACACAGCCTTTACACAGCCTTGGAAATTACACAGGCGTGGCTGTAAATGTCGTAAGGGGGAATAACTCTTACGACGTGTGTGGGATTCGAACCCACACTCCCTCGGTGTTTACAGCGTATTTTATACGCTCTTACCCACTAGGCCACCGAGGTATATATAAAATCAGTCTTATGTATAATCAAAAGCAAACAAAAATTAAAATTAGTAATAAAAAAATAAAAATTCAACAAAAATTTGGTATAAAATCAGAATTACTTAAGAATTAATTACATTATAACAAACCAAAAAGAGTGGGAAAAAAAAACAATAAATATTCTATTCCAAGATCAAAATTAATTAGTATTTAACTAAGAACAGGTTTTTACATTCGTTTTTTAAATTTTTTACATTTAAACTTTTAATATCAGCTGGCAAATTATTATAACTTCTAATTGCTGAGTTCATAATTGATTGGAGTCCATTAAGATTTGTACTTGTTAGTACTCCGCAATTACTACGCAGATGATGAGATGTTTTGGTTTCATAATTATGTATTTGATTGTTCGTTATAATCGTTATATTAGTTTGAATGTTATTTTGTGTTACATTATGTACATGAATTATTTTGGACAAGTCTCTGATGTCTGTAATTTTGCAAAATTTCTAATTTTTTATGTATTTCATTTGTTGGTGACCTTTTATTTAACATAAACAAATTTTTAATTGCTTTGTTTTGTATAATTTGTAGTATTTCGATGTTTTTGTTGTACATATTACCCCACACTGATATTCCATAAGTTATTGCGCTGTAGAAAATACTATAAAATGTAGATTTTTTTACTTTCAATGGCAAACGCTTTCCTATTTTTTTAAATAAACCTGCTACTCTTCTTGTTTTTTTAGCTAATTCTAACGTATGTGGAGTCCAGTTTAAGTTTTCGTTCACAATAATGTCAAGATATTTATTGTGTCACCCTTTCAATTTCCGCATCGTTATATATTACCTTTATTATTTCAATTTTTGGTTTAATTAGCATAAATTTGGTTTTTTTAACATTGACTGTTAATTTGTGAGTGTTCATCCAATCATGTATTGTTAACATGTCTTTCGCTATAGCCTTTTCTAATTCTTTTGTATTGTGCTGTGCGTACACTATCACCAGGTCATCGGCATACAAAAATGGTTTACCTTTTGTTTTTATCAACGAAAAATCGCTTATATAGCATGAGAATAATGTTGGTCCAAGTGCATTTCCTTGTATCACGCCATAATCGATATTTGCAATATTATTTCTTACGCTATCGCATTCTGTATATTGTTTTCGATTTTCGAGGTAATTTTTGAACCAATTTAGTTTTAATAAAAATGAATTTTTTCGTAAAATTTAGATTCTAACGGTAAAAGACTATCGCTTTTCGAACTATTTTAGGGGGTGGTCACGTGGCCCTTTTTTTGGTGGCAGTTATATAATGTACTTTACCCAAGTTTTCCTTATTTAACATTTTTTTAAACATTTTGTTAAATAATTCTTTCAAATAGTAAATTAAAAAAGTTTCAAATGTAAACAACCTTTTTGGTTTTGACTTTTGTAGTTGTCAAATGAAAATAATAAATTATTTTTTAATAAGTTATTTGAAAAACTAGCTTTGAAGCTTATTATTTTATAATAATCGAGTTGTTTTTAATCCGTTTGTTTATATCATTTGTTTCAAAAGTGTAGTAAACTTTTTATTAGTTAAGCAATTTTTATAGTTCTCTGATTGGTTGAGAATGCTCCACAGTCTTATAAACGAACGAAATGAAACTGTCAAAAATAATAAATTAACTGATTAAACTTTAATTTTGTCTTGTAAAGGTACCTAATTAAAAATAGCAAAGGTTACACCTTTACACAAGTCCGGAGATAACTTCATTAATAAGTATTGATCTCCAAAAGGCAATTGCAGATCGTAGACGATAGGCGATTCAATTGATCATGACATTCTGCTAATGAAAGTAGTACTAAAAAAATAAATTAAATTTAAATTAAAAATTGAAGGTGCGTAAATCTAATGATTTTTTTTAAAGTGATCCAACCAATAGAAGGATTTTGGTTCACAAGCTGTACAAAACGTATCTACTTGTTTCGGTTGTCCAGAAATTGGTCGGACCATATTATAATCTTGGTAGCATATTATGCATCTGGCTCTCTCTTTCTTCCATCCTTGGTTTTTTCCTGATTTCGTTGTAATATACGCTTCTTGTTCTGTTGTTTAGCATTCAAGTCATTTCTTTGATTAAATCCATCATAGACTAAGGGATAGTATAATTGATTTGCTAAACTCCAAAATTTTAACTGTTCTATTTGTTTTTTTATTTAAAACATATGCATTTATAATAGCCGTATTTAATAGAATTTCAAACCCAACTTTATGAAACCATCTGACAGTTTTTCGAAATGATGAAAAATAACTAACTAATTGGTCGGATAAATCTATACTTGCTTTGATTTATTGTATGAAACAATTACGTCTGGTTTAATACCTCGTTTTCCCATTCTGTTTTCGCTCTCAATTAAAGTACCACGATCCTTAGTTGATAAAAAGCATACATTTTTTTTTCCTTCCACATACCGACCACAATTCCATTTTTTCCTAAGGCAATTCATTGTCCCTCTTTTAATATTTCAAATTGGGCTACTCCTTTCCCTTGTATTATTAGTGTACCTCGCAAATGTGTTTTTCGTAAAATGCAGTAGTTAGCAAGTTGATGTATAAAAATTATCAACTGTTAATATTCTCCCTGCATTGCAAATATACGTAGCTAAACTGTATTCTGTTTCACGATTTGTACATTTTCCCGAATAAACTTTCAAACGGTAAGTGTATCCCTCTGAGTCTGTCAATTTGAAAAATTTTATGCCATATTTATTACTTTTTCCGGGCATATATTGTTTGAACAACAATCGACCTCGAAAAGGTACCATAGATTCATCAATTACAACATCTTATGGAGTATTTTGGGCATCTCTAAAGTTTCTATTAATTTTATCAACAAGTAAATCAGTTTTGAATAGTCTTGAGGATGACAAATTGCTTTAGGCATTGTAAGCAAAATGTACATGTCTCAAAATTTTTTAAAAATGGTTTCGTGACATAATTTTAGGAATAAATTTATTACTAAAAAAAGGTTCTATACTCCAATAATCTCTAATTTGCGGATAATTTATAATGCCCATATAAAGAACGATAGCAAAAATTTTTTTGATTTCATCTGAATCACAGTCTTTACTCCATACGCTATTTTTTTTACGAGTGGTGCTTCTATTGTTTTCATGTCTTTGTCTTTCTCTATTAATTTCTTGTACTATTAAATTAATTACATCATCAGTCAAAAATAATTTAAAGTGTTTATAAAGTGAAGTTAATAAATATTTTTTTTGAGAGAAATCCTTTTCATTAAAAATTTTTAAAGTGGTTCCATCGGCTGATTTCCATTCACTAAATGCTGAAACTGAATCATCCATTATATTTGCTATACCTTCAAATTCTTCAGTATTTTCAACGTTTAATTGGAAAATATTATCACTATTTTGGGAAAAAATCGCTGTCATATTGAGAATCTGATTCGAAGTCGTTATCACACCCACTTGAAAAATCGTCATCTGTTTCACGCAAAATGTTCGATATATCAGAGTGTTCCATTTTTAGCTCTAAACATTAAAATTTTAATTTTTAAATACCCTTCAAAACAGTATAAAAAATATTTCGGTAGGTAACTGATTTTTGATAAATTTTTTAAAAATGTGCTTAAGCTTCCAGAAACCTGTTCACTTCTTCAGTGTTCGTAAAGATAAAAGAAAGCAACAAAAAAAAGCACATTCAAATTTAAAAAACAGGAAAATCCCAAAATGTCAAGACGTTAAATTCAAAATTAATGTTCACCGGTGAGCAAATATTGAAAAAGTTTTTGAACTTTGTCCCCAAATGTCCGGTGATGTATCACCGGTGAACATTAATTTTTATTGCTTCTATCGCCATCCTGTTTGAAAAATAAGTAAGCTGTCAAAATTTCAGCTTACTGTCAAATTAGGAAGTACATTAAATTGATTCGGGATTTTGAGAACATTCAGCAGTTTTCACATGTGATACACGTGGGACTTAACGCAAGTTTATTTTTATGTTCACCGGTGAGCATGAAATTTTGAAAACATTTGAGTGATGTTCCCCGGTGATACACGTGTGACTCAACCTATTAAAAAAACCTGTACCAAATAATTTCAGAATAATTGTGAATGGTGAAATCCTTCAGCAAACTGATCTTATTAGGTATCTTAGTCTATATATAGACAAAAATTTGAAATTGACCTATCACATTGACCATGTTAAAAATAAAACTATTCCTTAAGGCTGGTTTTCATTAGACCATATCCACGAAAATGTTAGAGCATAGGCAGAAGATATAAAAATGATGCCTGTGTGAAAGAGAGAAAACTAAAAAAATATCCATGAAACATTTGAAGGTATTCAAGAAAGTAACTATAAATATCCCCGAAAATATGTTCTTTAAATATATGTTGCTATAAATATCGTGAATATTTTTAATATGCAAAAGTTGTACATATCTTACAAAAAAACTTCTCACTGCCATGGCATTTAAATTTTGACAATTGTCAATAAAATAAACAAATGTTCAAATTTTTTTATTTTTGTTTTTTAGTGGGAAACTATATTAAAATGACTATATTATAAGTATAAAAATATTAGTAATAAACAATATTATTTTTAACAACTTTATAAATAAAAAATTTTAAATTTTTAACTAAATATGAATGTAGGATTAGGAATTAGTAAATAAGTAGCTATTTGCGTTAATTTTACCATTTGCTCATATTCGATTAGTAACTATTTGCGATAATTTTACCATTTGCTCGTCAAGTATTTTAAAATAAAATAATAACAGTTTAATTTTTTTTGTCTGCTCTTACATTAATTTTGGCTTTACTTTTGGTATATAAAATTAGAAAACACATGTTGTAAAACTGTTGTTTAAGTTGAACGAGAAAGTAAAGTCGTAGAATTAAATATAAGAATTGAAGAATCAAGCACATATTGGATAATTTTATCAAGGCTGAATTTAATTTTTGTTTGTAATTTTTTAGAATTAAATAAATAGTATTAGGAAATCATAATATTGGATTTATTATTACTTATACATAATACATATATTATATACTCTACATTTGGGAGCTCAACAAATAAGTTAAGGAATCATTTTGTAATTTCACCGTATGAATGCGGTTAAAATACTACAGTTAAAAGTATCGGAGTTGAAAAAACCAACTTAAAAAATTAAAACTCGAAAACATTGGAAGGAAAAGTTTACTACAAAAAAACTAGCTGCCGCATTACAAATAGAACTGCCAACGAGGACAGAGACTACAAGTTCAAATACAGACTCAAATAGTGAAGAAGGAAAAGTAAAAATGGCCGAAGATGAAAAACCCTCTTTAAAAGATATTGAATTCTTAATAGAAGAATTTTCAGGAAATGGGAAATGAAATTTATGGTTGGAAGATTTCGAGGCAACAATCGAACCGACAAATTTAAACGATCTTGGAAAACTAGTATTGGTAAAAAAAGCTAACTGGTCCTGCAAGAAGTTTCATAAGAACAACAGTTTGTAAAAAAATTTGATCATTTAAAACAATTATTAAAAGCAGAATTTGAAACATCGTTTTGCCAAGGGAACATACATGATCAATTAAAACGTACGAAAATTCAAAAAGGAGAAACGTTCAGAGAATACATATGTATACAGAATGCAGGAAATATGTCAAAGAGCGAATTTAGATAAAAAAAATCATTAGTTCATTATATTATAGAAGGATTACGTGTGACGAGGAACGTAAAATAATTTTGTATGGTGTCAAAAGTATAAGCGGACTAAAACAGAAATATCCTGAATATGAAAGTTATAAATCAAATTTTTTTGAAAATAAGAGCACATGAAATAATTCCTTTAATAATAAACCAATCAATGATATCAGGTGCTACAATTGTGGCTCAAAAGAACACAGACGAAAAAATGTACGTCCGAAACAAAATGTTTTAAATGCAACCAAAAGGGTTACATTGCACCAAATTGCAATCAAAAAACTATCAATACGATAAATGGGTATGATAATCTTAAAAACGTCAACATTAATAGTTTTTCGTTTCAGGCGTTAATTGATACGTGAGCTGACATGTCATTGGTAACAGAAAGAGTGTTAAAACAATTGGAAAATATAAAGATATCACAGAACAAAATTAATTTAGTTGGTCTCAACCATGGTAGAACGACTACTTTGGGTTCTTTCGTAGCGGAAATAGAAATAGACTATATAATTTCAACCAAAAAATTTGCAGTTATTCCAGATAATGTAATTAAAGTAGACGTGTTCATAGAGAATGATATTATTAAGAAATTTAAAATTATTTTAAATGAAAGACGTCCATTTTTTAGTACATCAAAAAATAAACTATTGATAATGCATATCCAAATTGAGGAAAATTCCGAAATCGATGTCCCGTACTTTTTACTGTACCACAAAAAAAAAAATACCACAAAAAAAATAAAACAAATACCATAAATAAAAATAAAACAAATAAAAAAATTGATTGAAAAGTATATACTAAAAACAGGGAAAATATGCCCAGTCGAAATTAATATAATCCTAGAGAATGAAACACCTATAATATGTCAACAGCCAAAATGGTTGACAATAAATGAAAGGAATGTAGTAACAAACCAAGTTCAAGAAAGGGGAAAATTAGGTGTAATAAGGCCATCTACATCTTCTTTTGCCAGTCAAGTGGTGATTGTAAAAACAAAACCAAGAATATGCATAGATTACCGAAAACTCAGCAAGAAGACGATTAAGGCGCATTTTCCAGTGCGAACTATCGAGGATATTCTGAATAGTTTGCAAGAAGGTAAAATATTTTCAAGGTTGTATCTAAAGAACAGTTATTTTCACGTACTAATTGAGGAGAAAAGTAAAAGATTTACTACAAATGATGTACAATTTGAATTTAACTTCGTACCTTTTGGATTAACAAATGTATCATCCGTGTTCTTAAGATATATTAATTTAATTTTTAAACCACTAATTAATAATAACATTTTAGATATTTATATGTATGTTATATTCATACATTCGAAAACAGAAGAAGAAAACGTTGAAAAACTTAATATCATATTCAATGTTGCATCAGATAATGGATTAAGTTTTAACTGAAAGAAGTGTACGGTTTTAAAGCAAAGTGTTGAATTCCTGGGTCATGTAATTACAATTAATTATAACTAAAATTTCTTATGATTACTTTATTATCATTATAAAGGTACGTGTGTAGCATAGATATATTAACTAATAGATAGGCAGTGAAGAAAATAGTTTCAACTAATTTTGAGAAACAGCTGAGCGAACCATGCGTATGTATTGCTTTAGTTTCCTCAGAAATTGCTTCTTAAAAGATAAAATAATTTCATTTCTAAATTTTTAAAAGAATTTTATCACTTAATTTGTTACTTTATAAGTAATTAAAATTTTGAATAACCTTAATTAAATTAAATTTTAATTTAAAAAACAAAATATGTCAATTATTAAGTAATATAAAAACTTAAAATCTCAGAATGAAACTAGTTATGGAAAACTGCTTTATATTATTTTAATAAATAAACAACTGACTGAACGAAATGTATACATATTGTTTGTAAATTACATATGTATTTTTTTGACTGAATACCTTAAGATAAGAAAACACATAAGAAGAAAAGAAAAGACTATACCCATAGATATATTACTAATAGATAGGCAGTGAAGAAAATATTTTCAGCCAATTTTGAGAAACAGCTGAGTGAACCGTGCGTATGTATTGCTTTAGTTTCCTCAGAAATAAGTCCTAAAAGGTGAAATAAATTCATTTCTCATTTTTTTAAAGATTTTATCACTTATTTTGTTACTTTACAAGTAGTTAAAATTTTGAATAACCTTAATTAAATTAAATTTTAATTTTAAAAACAAAATACATATATCAATTATTAAGTAATATAAAAACTTAAAATCTCTGAATGAAACTGGTTATGAAAAACTGCTTTATATTATTTTAATAAATATAAACAGCTGAGTGAACGAAATGTATACATATTATAAAATGCATATGTACTTTTTTGACTGAATACCTTAAGATAGGAAAACACATAAGAAGAAAAGAAACGACTATACCTAACTTCCCATCTATTAGTTAATATATCTATGGTATGTAGTTACTAGTTATAGAAGGTAGTCAAGTTATCAAGGTAGTCATATCACAAATACAATATAATCCGGACAATGCATACGACATAAACATTTAAATGCAAACCACGGCTTCAATCTTTTTGTTTTTTGATCCCAAATGATTCCTTTTGATGTTTTTAATTAATAAATAACCGTTTTTTATTTTCAAAGTTTATTTATTTTATTTATTTTTCATTTTGAATTTTTCTAATTTTTTATATAAACGATCCAATATCTATATCCAATATGAAAATAATATTTATTTAAATGGCCGCATGATTTTCCAATGGTATTTTTGAAAATTTCTGCCATAGTGCAAGGCCACCTATAAATACTAATTTAAATTTTCATATAAAGAGTTCATAATTTTACGTTTTCAATATAAAACTGTCAAAATTTTAATTTTTCGTAAAACTAAAATTTTGCATTTACATATAGAAATTACTAAATATGTTGATATTTACGTTTAGAATTAATTAAATATTGAAACAAATGATAATATATATTTACTTTTTCATTTAAAAAAGTTAAAATTAATTTATTTACGTTTTCAATATAAAAATGTCAATAATTATTTTCGTAAAAAATAATGAAAAAAAAGTTTACTTTTTTTTACAAATTTAAATTCAGGACTCGTGGCCTTTTTTTTCGCTGGGCTACATTTCGTATACATTCCCCCTTTTTTAATATTTTTATAATTACATTTTATTTTATTTATTTATTTACTCTTATTTTTTTAATTTTTTACAAAGAATATTTAAATTTAATTACATCATAATTACAATAAAATAAACTTTTACTTAACCAATGATACGATTTGTAAAACGCAAGCTAGCAAGGAAAGGGCATGTTCATGTAAAGTAACGTATCCAAACGTATCTCAGTAAATGTCATATTCATAAAATTATTTTTAAAAACTTTTTCAAATAGTAAATGTGGACATACATCCTATTCCATTCCTATCATAATTCCTATGCATTTAAATTTAATTGTCAAAGATATAGAATTAAATTAAGGAATGTAAAACAAAACAAAAACGTGTTATTGTTATTTTTTTTGTTGTACAAGTTATAAACATTTCAATTTTTTTATGATTATAAATGTACTATATTTTATTTCATTTACTTTAATTTAATTTTATTTTATTAAACTAACATAACATAATGAATGGATTCGAAGTACAGGTACTTGAAGGAAAGGTAATTAAAGAAAAAGTTTAGATATTATTTTTTAAATATACATACATATGTTTTAAAGGGCCGTTCCCTAATGGCATTAAAGAGCTATAATGAAGGTGATACTATTTTTGAAGAAGAACCTTTCGTATCATGTCAATTTTCATGGAATTGTGCATATGGATATGCGGCGTGTGATCATTGCATGCGTCCTTTAGAAACTGCTGAAGTATATTAATTTTTTTTTGTTTCCAATTAAATTAAAATAATTAAAATTTTAAGGAAAATGTACGTAGATTAACAAACAACTCTTCAATAACATTACAATATCCAGATCTATGCCCAACAAAAGAGTGGAAAGATCAATTTGTAGAATGTCCCGAATGTGAAGTACGCTATTGCTCTGAGGATTGCAAAGTTGAAGCATTCAAAAAATATCATGCTTCAGCTTGTTTGGGAGTTTTTAAATCTGATGATACACATCCTGTAAATATTTTAAATGAAACCTGGAAGTATGTGTTTGCCTTTAATGTCAATTTTTAAAAACAAAAAACCAAATATTGTTTTAGAAAAATGCATTACCCACCTGAGAGTGGTACTATTATGTTAATTGTTCGCTTGATGGCAAAGTATAAACAAAGTCGAAATAAAGAAGAATTCTTAGAAGCGCTTAGTTCATTTCAAAGCATAGTTGTTAACGAAGAACAACAAATTTATCATAAAATGTTAGGTGCGCATTTTGAAACCCAAATGGAACAATTGTTCAAAACTTTTCTTAATGCTTTTAGTGGTGAAGATTACACAACGGTAATTTAATTTAAAATTAAAATTTAATGTGACATTATATTTGCTTTCTTTTAGTTTTCAACACCTGAAGCTTTTAAAACACTAATGGCTTTAATAGGTACAAATTCACAAGGAATCGCTACTAGTCCATTTGCAGAGTGGGTAAAAAAAGTTACACAATTGAAATTATTACCAGATGTAGAAACAGAACTCAATAGTTTTATTGATGATATATATTCAAAACTTAATGATTGTACTCTTACTCTTCTACAAAATTATACAATTTATTGTGAATTAAAAATTCTTATTTCAGTTGCAGGAGAATTTTTAAACAATGAAGGTTCGGGCTTATATCAAATCCAAAGTAAATTAAATCATAGTTGTGTTCCTAATGCTCAATCAAGTTTTCCATATTCAAATGATATTTTGGTATTGAAAGCTATTAAACCTATTAAATCTGGAGAAGAAATCTGCATATCATATTTGGATGATTGTCAAATTACAAGAAGTAGGCATTCCAGACATAAGGTAAGAACGAAATAAAATTATTGTGTAATGCTAATCTTTTTCTTTTTTTGGAAAAGGTTTTGAAAGAAAATTATTTGTTCATTTGTAAATGTCCAAAATGCTTAGAGCAATCTGATGATCCAGATGAAACTAGTGAAGACGAAGACGATGAATTTGATGTCGATATGGATGATGATGATGATGATCATGATGAATGTGCAAATGATATGAATTGACATTTTTTTTTGGTTTTCATTTAAATTTGTAACTTTCGTTAAAATTAAGCGAAATAATACATTTATTTACTAATTGAGCCAAGTGTTTGTAAAAATTACGAATTTTTTATTAAATTTTATTCTAAAAATATTGGAATTATATATATATAAAAAAAGAATGGAATTATTTAAAATGGAGCATATCTAGCATCTTTTTTGTCGTTTAAATCCGGCAAATTATCCGGGTAACAGCATATCAAATCATCGATTTTATCACATTTCTTAGGTTTAGTTCCTTTCAGTATCGGCACAACTATTGGGAGTTCAAAAATTTGAAACTTTTTCAGACCAATTAATGATTTCGCACCCTTGTTAAGATTTTTAATATTTCCAATTTTACTTCCTATACTAGATCCAGACATGTCAGCTAAATCAATTAAATTTTTATTAATAATTTTCTGAGTTTTAATTCAGTCAAATTGAATTTTTTTTTTATTTTTAGAGCTGAAAGCAATTTATTTTTTAACAGCCAACTTAGAATAGGTTTTATTAAAAACTTGAAATTATAGACTTATAGCACTAAAAGGTAAGCATAGTAGTGTGATTAATCCATACATACTTTTAATTCGGAGCGGGTCAACAATATACTTTTTAATACAATGTCATTTTGCAAAAAATTATACTACTTTGTCTTAAAAAATAATACAACATAAATTTATTTATATTATTTTTATTTAGAAAACAAAAGAGTATACATAAATATGTATGTACATGAATATTATTATTTATTATGTATAGATATATACATATATTAATAAAGTAGTAAGGTTTGTGTAGTTGCAATTTATGAGATGGAAATCTATTTTGCAGTTAAAGGTTGGACCCAGATAGCGACAGCTGAAATGGATCTCTGCAATTTAATTACTCAAGAAGATGAAATTATTTTATCAGTCTTTAACTTTAGTAGTTGATTATTTTGTTATAAATAGGTTGTTAAGTTATAGTTGAATTTTTGCTTAAACGGCGTTAAAAATAAGTGTTATATTTTGCTCAGTCAAGCTCCTAGAGAACTAGCGATCTTTGCTGTACATGAACGACCATTTCTTAATGCCGAGCTAATGAAATTCCCCCCTTTAGTTTACTTACACGTTACGGAGAAAAATCGGACAGACAATTCAGAAAAGGAAGTTAACGCTTCTCATGCTCATAATTTCTAAAGATACACCAAACATAAGTAATGAGAACCATATACGAAACTCATTTTCAAGCAAAATAAAAAAACAATTTAGAAACTAAATAAATTAACATTATTAAATATTTCAATATTTCTAACAACTTCAGTCTTAAAATATTATTTACGAGTATCTTATAATTATTACAGTCATTTTGTTGCATGTTAAACGGGTTGGCGATAAAATCCAGAAATACAGAAAAAAATAATCCAGAAAAATTTTAATTTGAAAATTTACCCTATATTGAAAAAAAACTATTAAAAGGGGCTTCGGTAGTCTAATGGGTAGGCGTGTGGCGCATTAACCGAAGGAGTGTGGGTTCGATCCCCGCACAAGTCGTAAGTGATTTTTTCTTTATATATACCCCCCTTACGACCTAATATAATGTAAATATATAGTATATAATATGTATAAACAAAATAAATAATATTAGTATATAATTTAATAATAATAGTATAAAAACCTATAATGGCCTTGGTAGCCGATGGTTCAATAATATTGCATTACATTTATGTATGTAATATTAATATAAATAAATAAATAACTATTAAAATCATATAAAAATGTTAAAAATTATATAAATCATAAATGATATATGTATGAAAATCGAATTTTTCCATACCCCCACTATAAATTTAAACATTTAAACAATCCTCTTTTTGAATACGTCAACAATCAGGTTTAATATTTTTTTTTAAATATAAGCATTAATCTTTATTTAATATAAAAAACAAATTTTATTAAGATTAGATTATTTCTTATTTATTTAATTTTTTATTATTTTAACAAACATTTTATTTTATTATGTGACCAAATTAAACTTAATTTATTTTTTTCTTACCTACCTCAGTATCAAATAAAGTATTAAAAGGGATAAAATTAAGTTTCATTTTGGGTTGGGGATAAAATCTAGAAAGACATAATACAGAAATTATAGAAATTTTTCAAAATTGCAAATGAAAAAAATATGGCATGGGAATATTCTAATCCGCGCTACTTATTTAAACAATCCTCTTTTTGAATAAGGTAAGTAAACGCAAGAATCAGTTTGATTTTGTTCATTTTATTACTTACATACATATGTATATAAAATCCGGGAAAAAGATAAAACTAGTACGTTAATATCGAAAACAAAAAAATAAATTTTGACTTTTTTATATATATATGTATGTATATTAAAATCGATTTTTTTCATAGAAGGGGCTGCCACCACCGTATCCCCGCTACAGATTTAAACAATCCTCTTTTTGAATACGACAAGTATGTAAATGCATACAACAAGCATCTATTTGATATTTTTTTTCCTTGTATGAAATAAAAAAAATAAAAGTTAACTTTCTTATATAAAAAAGAATTTTTATAGTTGAAGGCTGCGCCCTTAAAATTCCGCTAATAATTTAAGAAATCCTCGATAAGTAGGTATACCCATACGGCAAGCATCTATTTGATATTTTTTTTCCTTGTATGAAATCAAAAAAAAAAATGTTAACTCTTATATGAAAAATAAAATTTTTTTTAGTTGGAGGCTGCCGCCCCCAAACTTCCGCTAATATTTAAAAAATCTTTTTTTTAAACTCCGCAAGTAAATCCATAGGACAAGCATCTGTTTGATATTTTTTTACATTTGATATACATATGTACATACATATTATGTATGTATATGGATCACACGTTATAAATAAGAAAAGTAAAAGCATTAGCCTTCGTGTTTTCAAAAGAAATTCCAAGTTATTATGAAGCAATGAAAACTTCAAATGAAAATTCTACGGATTTTGTACGGATGCATTTTTCCAGGAAAAGCTAAACCGATTTTTTGTTGCGATATTACTTCTTTTTTTAACTGTTTTATTATTAATTGTCAATTAATTGTCATAGATTTTTTATTTATTAACTCTTTAAAATTTCCTTTTTTAAAAAGAAATATACATACATACACATTTGATAAAATTTTTTTTTATCATTTATCATCTAAATTTATGTAAATAATCCAGAGCCAACAATAATGGAAAACAATATTGTAGGTTATGAAATAATCTAAAAAATTTTCTACATACATACATACATGAATTATGTCACATGTTGTACGGCCAGGAAAGTCTGGCCATCATATGATAAAAAAAGAACCGATAACCTATTGAAGCTATCCCGCCGTAATATAGCCAGAACAAAAGGTGTGTTTGCGGGCTACTAGCTAATTGGTGAACATGCAGCCAGACTAGGTATCCCATTCAATTCATCATTTCGAAGGTGTGGTGAACAGAATGTGGTACTAATTGTTGAAAGTTTGGGACCACAGCTAAAAATAATTTAGAAGACCTGGAAACTGAACGAAAAAAAGCTGTATATGGGTCTATTTTTCATGAAAATACACGTAGTCTTATGGGAAAAAATAGGGGTCTAGTACAAATTTTTAAATAATTCAAAAACAATTAATTTTTTTTAAGTTCTTCCAAAGGACGTATTAAAATTTCATTTTTTTTACATCATTTGGTAAAAAATAATTTTAAAAAAATTAATTTTTTCATTGATAAATATTAATTTTAAAAAATTGCTTCCAATTACTTTTTTATTTAAAAAAGTTTTTTAAAAGCTTTGGAAGAGAGCATTTATTTCGTACAATATTGAGCAAAAAAATTATTGCAAGCCACGTAATTTTTATGACAATTGAAATTTAATAAGTTCAGTAAAATCTGAATTTATATGAATTTTATATATGTATGTACATGTGGAATATATTTTATATGTATGTAAAATTGTAATAATTTAAATAATTAGGTAATTAACTTAATATTTTTTTTTAAAATGGTAGGTCTAGTCCACTTCAGCTAAGAAATGAAAAATATATTAATATACGTACCTATATCCAAAAATAATATTTTTCATTAAAATTATTTTAAATAAAAATAAAAAAATATATCACAAATTAAAAAAAAAATACCTAAAATTATAAAACAAAACAATTCATTAAAATTATAACAAAACATGGAAGATAAAGAAATTTAGAAATAATGGCATAAACAGATCTTGAATGGGCGAAAATTAAAAATTATATTACGATGCCTTACAACAATATTTTTGAGTTTTTAAACTTAAAAGTTTAATTTGTTCAATAATAATATTTCCCGATTGTCATTCTCTGAATTTTGATACCGTGTAGGAAAAGACAAAGCTTGTTTTAAAATAAAGAAAGAATTATTATCAGAATTTAATTGCACGCTATTGAAAAACGAAATTGAAAAACGAAATTATTTGCTTTTATTTTATTTATTTGCTTCTTTAAAAGCTATGAAGCGGGTAACGAACAGATCCGTTATTAATAGTTATTCTAAATTTAAAATCTATTAAATATTTAAATTAATAGTTATTTTAAAATAAAAATTACAATTAGGTAATTATTATCAGATAAAACATATAAAAGTATATTGTTGTTTTTAGCTTTGTATAAATTTCACCCATTTAAATTTTTTTTTTTCAATTTTTAAAATTAAATTATCATCGTATGTTTCGGTTTTCTTTTTAAATAAACATTCAGGGTAATTGGAGAAAATACTGGGAATTGCATTTGGTATCAAACGCAGCCTTTGAGGGTTATTTAAAGAAAAACATGATTCCGAAAAATATAATTTAAATATGGAACTATATGCCTTCGGTTGCCAAACCGATATTAATACCGCCCTTATCCATAATGTTCTCAAAGGCTTTTTTTTTGGAAATCGAAAAAACGCAAAAGAAAAAGTCAAAGATTGTTTGATTCAAGAATTTCACATTTTTTAAATATTTTATTTAAATTAATTAAAAATGGCAATATAAGATGCTAATAACTAAACAATGTAATTCTTCAAAAATATTATTTAGTTAATTCTTTAAAGTAAAATTTAAAAAAATAATTTTCCAATATAAATTTAAAAATAAATACCTACAGTTTATACTCATAACTATTATACAATGAATTTTTTTTTATTAACTGTATCCTAAAAAACGAAATAGGCGGATTTTTTATTATGGATTTTTTTACAGATTTTTTGCCGTCTATTATTTGGAATTTTCAAAACTATAAATAAAAATTTCAAAAAAATTTAGTTCTTTCTCAATGTCTCTGGTATTTTGATATCATCTAGCTCTAGGTTTTCGAGTTCTTTTTGTTGCAAACTCTTTCTTTTTCTACTAATTTTTGCATTTTGTGCAGTTTTTGATGGTAAATATTGCCGACAGTTTAAGTTTATTGCACAAAATAGTAGAATCTGAAATAATTTTTGATGGTATTTTTTCCGTTGCTTGGGCTTGATCTGTCACGTATAAATTGATTTCGCAAATTTTTGAAGAAGATGCTATAGGATCATGAGTATGTGCACTTGGACCAATTTTAATAGTTCCTTCAACTATATAAGTGGTAACACGTCCAGAGCATTTATCAACTTTTCTCCTCTCACTCTCCCAATTTGTGGTATTTTTATTTGTTTTTGATAATAAATACCCATAACCATTAATATAATTTTTTTTCCTCTTATTTGATTGTAAAATGGTTATATTATCCATATTTATAAATTAATGGTGAAATGGTAAAACAAAAGTAAAATTAAAAAAAAAACAACTACTTCCAAGAAGAATAAAAATTATATAAGATTGTCGAAACTTCAGAAATAATTTTTATTATTACAGATAGATATGGGAAATTCCAAAAAACAGCTAGTAAGTAAATAAAATCAGTAAATTCAAAAATCCCTTCAAAGCATTAAAAAAGAACCCAACATACAAATAGAAAAAATTGCAAGTATCATTTAGTGTTCATTTTATGGATTTTGAAATTATGAATTTTGAAAGTATGGATTTTGAAATTACAGATTTTGACTATTCGGATTTTGAATTTACGGATTTCGTATCAACCCATCATTTATGTATGTATTATTGCAATTGCGATTTAAAAATAAAATTTATTCGATTGAGCTTTTTTGAAGTGCTTTTGCTTTAAAAAAAGCTGTTCAATTATTAAATTTTTCTGTGTACAAAAAAGAAAAATTAAATTTTTAAATTTTCTATTTTTTTATATTGTTTTTTTTTTTGTATATTGAATTTGTTTTTTTTTTTGTATTTTACATGTATTCAAACACATTAATTTTTTTATTATAGGAAATTGGTTATTATTTATGATTGTTCGATGAATGTATGGTCGTCAGACAGACTTCTTTATGTAAATTGTATATGTTTTATAAATTTAGAAAAAGGCCTATCTTGTACAAAAGTGTGTGGTCCCTGAAAGATTTGTGCTCGTTATTTTAATTGTCCAAAAATTTTTTAATGCTCAAGCATTAAAAACCATATTCCAAAACTGATATTACAGAAAATACTAAATATTCCATCTAACTGAAAAAACCGTAATATTCGAACATTATAATTGTGAAAATAAATTTTTAAATAATGAAATTCACATAAAAAACTAAAAGACCAAAATAAAGTACAAATTAAAAAAATTTTGATAAAACCTAACTTAACAAAAAAAATTTATTCGACAAGCCGTAGTAAAGCGAGCATGCCAAGAACTTTGAGAAAATGATTTTATCGGGAATGGGTATAATAATACAAATTCGTTGAATGTTAATATAACATTTTATTTTAAAAACTATGTAGGTAGGTACATATTTTTTTTGTAAAGGACAAACTAAATACATACATCTCATATCTAAAAGAAAATAAATTATAAATATTGATAAAAAAACAAATTAGTATAAAATTTATTGTACCATACTCGATACTCGAAATAGTTTACATACTAAAATGTATATAAAAAAAAACCATTTATTGAATTTTAACTTTTATTTTATAAAACCAAATGCATTCCAATAGTCTTATTATTACCATAGTTATAAGTTATAACCTTCTCTGAACCACATCTCATCATAAAAATGTAAGCTTACCAGCGTGAATATTTGAATGTTAATTTTAAGTTTGAATTGGAAAGAAAACTTTTATTACATAAATACATTCTATGCACTTTAAGACATTTGAACATTTTTGACATTTATGCGGACGCAAGTCACTACAATATTTTTGGTCTGTATCTAATGAGACCGTTATAGAAAACTGTAAAACAATTATCTAAATAATTTTTAAAGAAAAAATATTAACGTTTTTTAACATTCAGAACATTCAAAAGACTTCTCCATATTAAGTTATTTTAAATTGTTAGTTAACTTAGTTTTTTGTATAAACTTTCGGCCACATATAATATCACAGTTATAACGTTCATTGTTTTGTATTATGTATTTTTCTGTGCATTAACATATTTTCTAACTTTAACCGTGAAAAATAAAACAAACAAATCAAAAAGAATTAATATTCAAAAAAATTAAACAAAGTACTTATCTGATGTTCATTGACCAATTATAGGTGGACAAACATTAGGATGAACTTGAACTCGATCTATCAGTATCTAAGAACTATCTAAGAAGAACAGAAGTCTATCTTAGAACTAAAATGACATGAAATGTAAATATTAAAAATTTTTTGGTGCACCAATGCCTTATTTACTTTTAATTTTAAATTGTCAAATTTTACATTAAACTTGTAAACGTATTGGCATTCCCCTTTTTACTCTTAAATCAACAATTTCTGGTATCATATAATCCTGGTAAAAATTCAATAGCTTTGGTAGCATTTTAGCATATAGTATTTCATTATTAAAAAAGTCATCGTCTTTTTCTATTTTCTCTACTTTTAAATTATGTTCTGAACCAGTCCAAACACAAAAAAGACAAAATTGTTTTTTTGCTATGTGCAATTGACCCTGCACTTGGTAATTATAAAAATTTTTGTTTACTAAAAATGTTTTTGTTTTTTTGTCATTTTTCCAAAATATAATTTTTTTTAAGTTTAATATCATCATCATCCATTTTAGCAGCTGAGAATGGACATTTGATTCTATTAAACCATCCTGATTTTCAATTAAACCGTCCGGAGATGCTGCTAGACATGTATGTATTTCATCAATAAAAATTCCACATGGCATAATTTTGATTTTCAATTGGCTTTGCAATTGTGCTATTGCAAGTGGTTCATTCACTCTACCATAATCCATTGGTATATTTTGCTATATAACAATATTTTGCTATATAATATATCTTTTAGACGAGTTGGAAATGTTGATGGATTACGCAGACGACAAATTTTACCAAATGATGAAGCAGTTATGAGTTAACCGAATTCTTCTAATATTATGCCATTGGGGACAGTTATACTGCCCAATTGTGATATTTTATATATTAATTCTGTTATCGCATTGTATTTTAAGTTTGAAAGCAATGCTGAAATAGCTTCTTGTAATTCGTCCCGATTCATGTCAGGTATATTTGCATTAGGTCCGTAATCACCGTGTGGACCAGCGAAAAGTTTATGTTTTTTTGATTTTTCTGTTTTTCTTTTCTAATAGCATTTATTTTTAAGAGCCGTGGTTCTAGATTTTTTATATGCTTGGATGGACTACAATTAAGTACAGTTTTTTGCAGTATATAATGTGCTCTTTGTGTGTTATGTTGCAGAACTGCAAATTTGCATTTATAGTAGCATAAGATTGCGCAGGAGAACAGTTTACTCTTTTTCCCCCTTAAAATTTTTGTATTTAATTAAATTTCGTAACAAAAAGAATTAGCAAAGAAACAATTTTGTATATATTATATAAAATATTGCAATAATTATGTAATGATTGAATAATATGTAATTTGTTTATGCAATTTAAAATTTTCTTCCATAAATTATTAACAATTAGGTTATTAATTCCTGAATTCTTAACAATAATTATTATAAACAATACATACAGTTTTAGCAACTAGAGAATGATAATGTTCAACTTTATTTGAATCTAAATCATATATCAAGCTTCTAGCATTATACGTAATCTCCCAATATGTAGCTTGATTTGATCGAAAACTTTATCACCAGCAATTAATGGTACCAGATTTATTTCACCATCTTTTAGGCCTTTGCAAAAATATTTTTCGCATTTCGTGTGATTCCCAAAAATATGGTACGGTAAATTGTCAAGATCTTTTTGAAGTAATTTCACCTATAATTTAAGATTGTATAGAGAATTTATCAGTTTAAATAATATGTTCGAATTATTGCGAGGATATTAATAGTATATAAATTACCTTTTCATTGAAAGTATAGCGCCTACAATTCCAACTGTAAATTTACTTATATTTTGACCAATTCGCTTCCGATTAATAAGTTTAAATTTCGTATTTCCAACTAGCTCCCTCAATTTTTTTTAAATTGTGCATTAAATGGTTTCTACACTCAATCTTTTCTATAAATGTATTTTCATATGGTTTGGCATCTAAAAATTTTTTAAACATCGAGCTATCACCGTCAGCTATCATTTTATTATATCTGATACCATAAAGACTTTCACTTTGTTGAAAGCCTTGAAGTATAATATGTATGTGACTCCATATCTGTCGATGAACCGCTATAATTTATGTTACATGTATGATCAGTAATGGATGCTGTAGAGTTTTGGGTACATTGAGTAGATTTTTGGTACATTTGAGGAGCAGTAACAATATCTTTCTGAACATCTTCTTCTACACGTACAAATGTAGATTTGGCCATGGCCGGAATGTCAAGAACATTGAGGACTTCTTGCCGTCCTTCATATCCAATACCAACACCTACTACAGCAGAAACTACTAAATAGTTTATGGGTAATTTTAAATCTTCTTTCGGACAAGTTTCTATTGATGCAGTGAAATTACACATGTTACATTTAAAAAAAATTTTAGAATTTAAACCAAATCTCTTGTCTTTTACTAATATTAAATTATTGAAATTACAACCAAAAATATTATTTGAGTGATTTGCGATTTTTCTGTGACCATTTATAAAAAAAATTAGATTAACAATCCTATTTTGTTTAATATCAGCATCATTATAATTTAGTTGTGGATTTGAATCAACATATTATAATATTATTATTTTTCTCCAAAGTTATTTCTGCTTCTGATGATGTAGAAGGCACTGGCAAAAGATTTTTTACTGGAAAATACCATATTTGATACTTCATTTTCTGTTGATATTATTTTTATATTTTCATATAAATGGATGTAGGATGATAGTTGAAAACTCAAAGATGATTGCGTTATGATGATTAGTGTTAGTAAAAAGATTGTCTACATCATCAGCGAGCTTTACCACCACTCTATCATATGCATTTGAAAATGCAAGATCTATCCATTTATTATAATTGTTGTTGGGATAACTAATAATCTGCTGTAAATCATTACCATAAAACTCCCTAATAAGACCGAAATCAATCTCGTTCTGGAAGTTAATTGGTAACAAACAAACAAATCGTCAGAATCATCAACAACAAAAGAAAGAGCCAGGCGATTGAAATCGCCAAAAACGAAAATTCAGTCATCCTCATGCATATTTGAAATTATATTATGATATATACTATCAAATTCAGAATATGAGGAATTGTCAAAGTTCGGAGAGAAATAAACAATACCTAAGTATAAATTATTCGTAACTAAATTAATTTTAACAAATTGGTGTTCAAATGATTGAAAAGTACTAGTGATTAATGGTACACTAGGTAAGTTATTACTTACGGCAAATAATACACCACCACCTCGCGAACTATTTGTAAACTGTTAATTACGATCACTCCTGTAAATGAACAAATTACCATCAAGAATTTCTTCGTTTCTAAACGATTCGTTAAGCCACGTTTCAATTAGAGCTAGTACATTAAAATTGCATGACTTAGCGTCAACATAAATTTATTTATTTTTTTTCTTTATTAATACTTAAAAACAAAAATTCCATTATGGCCAATATTTCACTTAAATTAAAATTTTAATATAATAAATAAAAAAGAACAAATGTTATTTTACTTATTGTATGGAGTAAAAAAATATTATAAATATAAAATATTGAGATACACTTTTTATTTAAATTAAAAAACAATTGCGACCTAAGCCTTAGCTGTATGGTCTAATAGTATAGTTAAAAAATAAACATCAAAAATAAAAAAAAAAATAACAAAAAGAAATATATAGATATATACATATATATATAAAACCAACAAAAAAGTTACGAAAAAAATTATTTGCCTATTAAAGCATTAAAATATTAATTATCATATCGATTTAACTACAATTGAAGTTATTGTAATTTAGATGTATTTGCATATAACATTCTTTCATGATTGTGTACTTTGTTTTTATTTCTTAAACATTTAAACATGGTATAATAATGCTTTGTTACATAATTATCATTTAGCACATAATACAGTAACATACGCTCAGTAATTTTTTTTTAAAAGTAGCAAAATTATCAATAAGTTTTAAATTTTGTGGTAGCTCATTGTACATTTTTAGGCAGATATACAAACAATTTTTTTTCTGGTTTTCAGTCCTGAAAAGCGTAAGATACAAGTTTGATTGGTTTCTGGTATTTCTATTGTGGATATCAAAATTTCTATTAAGTATGAAATTATGCTTGATCTCATTGAAAATAATTTTAAACGCTGTTAAATAAAGCTCCCTTTGACAAAAATTACTAAAACTAATGTATGGGTTCGTAAATAATAAGTTAGAAGGGTGTCTTATTGGGTAATTGTGAATAATTTTAATATCCTTTTTATTTAGTATATCTAATTTGTTTATAAATAACTGAGATGCTCCGCACCAAATTGGAGTCTAATATATAAAGTGTGATTTTATATAGGCACAATATATTTGATACATACTTTCTTTAGTTAAGAACTTCGGTAATCGCCTGTAATTGCCCATGCCATTTTATTTTATTGTCTAATAACAAACCAAGATAATTGAAAGATTCCACAGTCTCAATAGTATTATTTCGGAAATGAAAATTGGGGTTATTAAAAATTTTATTTTGGAACAGCATAATTTTTGTTTTTTTATATTAAGGGCCAGACGGTTTTTTGTAAGCTACGTTTCTATTATGTCAAGGTCATGTTGAATAGCATCCCTCAGTTCCTCCTCACTATGTTTTGCATTTTTTAATACAGCATCGTCTACATATAACTGTATCGATGCTTTTAAGTTTAACTTAGTTAAGTCGTCTATGTAAATTTTAAATAGAGTAGGACCCAAAATTGATCCCTGCGGGATCCCTTTATTTATTTCTTTATAACTGCTAAATACATCCCCTATACGTACGTTTTGCATTCTATTTGAGAGATAACATTTAAAAAGCTCAATTTGACCTAAATCAAACTGCAGGTTAGAAAGCTTTAAAAGAAGAACATCATGGTCGACACAATCAAATGCCTTTTTTAAATCAAGAAAAACGCAACAAACGTACATTTTATTGTCCATACTTTTAGATATGAAATCCGTTAAGCTTAGACAAGCTGCCGTTGTATTAGATTTACTTTCAAAACCATACTGTTCTTCATTTAAAATGTTGTTATTTGCTATAAGCTTATCTAATCGACTTTTTATAATTTCAAATATCTTAGAAAGTGCACTCAGTATAGATACTGGCCGATAATTATTGGGGTCTCTTTGGCTACCATCTTTAAAAATGGGCGTAACAAGTGGCAACTGCCGATTTTAACATATTTATTACATTTTTTACCTCAGTATTGTTAGTTGGTGTTACCTGAAATGGTTCATATACATATATACTTCTTGAAAAGTTACTAATATAATCCTGATCAATAGGCTCTTGAGAAATACTAATTTGAGTTGTAACATTAATGAAGAAATCGTTCATAATGTTTGCAATGTCCTGTTTATTACTAATCTTTTTATTGACATATATAATTTCATTAATACTGGTGAAAGAAGTATGTTTACTAAACATTACTAATCTATAAATCTCCCACAGTTTTCTACTATTGGTTGGTTCAGCGGCTAATTTATCCGAAAAGTACTGCTTTCCGAAAAGTACTTTTTTTTTGACATATCAATTTGGATATTTGGTCAATATTTTTATAGTAGTGATATTAGTTCCTTTATACGCTTGTCATTAGTATATTTCTTTTTAAATTTATAGTAAGAATCGCGAATTTTAATTTCATTTATTATCTCATCTGTTATCCATTCCGTTTTTTTTTTTGTTATTTATAGGAATTGTTTTTGAATGTTTTTTTATTAAAGAGGTTAATTTAGAAACAATTAAACAAAGTAATCAAAATTATCGTGCGTACTAATTGTGGTCCAAAAATTATCACTAGCAAATCTGCCAAAGTCAACGACTGTTTTAGATTGCTTAATTTTTTCGATATATGATGATTTATCTACACTTATTAAAAACATTTGATGGTCAGATATAGGTCTATCAACTACATGGAAAAAATATTGCTTTTGAATCATATCTGTAAAAAAATGATCTATCACCGTTTTTGAAGTTTTTCCAATTCTAATAGCAAATTCTTCTGTAATTTTATTATAAATTACAATTCAATAAATTTAAATTGAAATCTGCTATAAAGATAGACTGTTTGAATGTAGTAGTAATCTCCATCCCCTTAGCAACAAAATTATCTACCTTAGTTTCTTCTGACCTATATATTGAAAAAACATTAATGTTTTATTTGCCTAAACTGATTCCTAAAATATTAGACTTTTCAAATTCTTCCTCAAAAAGTAACGAACTGCTTAAGCATTCTTTCACATAAATTGCCACGCCACCATATGCATTTTCTCTATTTGAGAAATAGCCTATAAATCCAGGTAATTTAAAAAATTGGTTTTCCGTTTTTTTTAGCCAAATTTCTGTTACAACAACAATATGTACTTCACATTTATAACTAAAAATTAATTCTTCTAGATTATATAATTTATTTCGGAGACTTTGGATATTTAAATATATTATTTAAATTATTTTTATAATTTTCCCCTATTACTTTTTGATCTACACTTGTATAATGAGAGACTTTTAAGTTAATTCTTATATTTTGTATCTCATGACCCATTGACATGTCCAACAAACAAATATAATCCATACGCATTGCAATTATAAGCATAATTATTTTTAATATTAAAAAAAAGAAATTAGAAACAAGTAATCAGCTGTTCAAAAAATGTATTTATGGAAATTAGAGTTCAAAAATAAGATATTAGTTAGAACTTAGAATTAATTTCATCTACTAAACAAAATTGTTGCGAAAAAACGCAGAGTTCGTTTTAGTACGGAAACCTCTCACGTTTTGGTAAAAGATCGAGAGATTCTGTGGTTTTTTAAATTTCAAAGAGATTTCAATTTTTTCACAGATCAAATTCTTTTATTAGTATTCCAGGAGGCCAGCTATTATGATTTAAAATAAAGTGAAGCTGGAATAGCTAATTTAAAAGAAGAGCAGCGTTTAGCTGCTATATTTAAAATTGAAATACTATTACGAATACAGTCAACATTAATAATGTTTGTTAGGTGGTGATATATATTACAAAGGTGATGTATATTATGTTATTATTATTGTGATTAGTATTATAAATATTATTGTTATTAATATTATAAAATTATTATTACCATTATATTATTATTATTACCATTATTATTATTATTATTATTATTAATTCTATTACGATTATTATTATTATTACCACTATTAGTACTATCAATTCTGTTATTTCTACTATTATCATTATTATCATTCTCATTATTATTACTATGTTTATTAATATTTTTGATTACAAAGTTACTATTTTTATTATTACTAATATTATTATTATTATTATTATGGTTAATATTTTTTTATTATTATTATTATTACTATTCTTAGTTTTACCATTATTATTATTAGTTACACTATTGTTATTACTATTGCCATTATTATTATTACCGTTACTATTATTATTGTTTTTGTTATTATTGTGAATATTATTATCACTAATAATATTATTATTATTATCATTATTATTATTACTATTATTATTATTATTATTATTATTACTATTATTATTACTATTATTATTATCACTAATATTTCTATTATAATCACTATTATTATTATTTTTAATATTACTACTACTTAATAATAGTGTTAGAAGACGAGTTTGAATTTAAGTTCGGAGATATATCAATTAGTTCGTCCGTAGACCGTAAGATCCATTTTTTCAGACTGAACTAGAAGGGGAGATTTTAGTTGAATTAAATCTACACGAAGGTTGATGGTTTGTTCAACCTCAGAACTGGGCCGTGTGAGTGGTTCCAACCCATTAGAAGAAAACACTATTAGAACGCTCGTATCACTCACCATAAAGTCATTACAATTAGGAACTTGCAAGTTATTAAAATTTTTAAATTTATCAAAATCTTCCGTTAAGGATTCGAAGGTTAATGCTAGATTTTCGAATGCTGTTTTTAGGGTATTAAATTTTTGATCCATTTTCAGCATGGACAACTGCAAAGCTGCCGGAGAAGTTTTACGGAGGTTTCACAGTACCAGGCTAAACCTGGCGAATTTTTTACCCTATCCGCCAATGGAGGTGTGAGTCCCACACATGGTAGGCTCAGCATTTACGCGACATGTGACATTATTGCATTCAGACAATGTAAAAGATGTGAAAAGAGAAAAATATAAGTAAATAACAAAAATGTCAAATTACAGTCACCGGCGAATCAAATATGTAATAAGCCGAAAATCCGAACAATTTTATTTATAATATAAATTATAATATTATTTATAATATAAAAAATTGACAACTACTGCACAGAAACTAATGTTGATTCGCTTAATTCTAAAACGTGTGGTCACGCTTTAGAAATAGAAAAAAAATTTTAGTAAATGACAACAAGAGCTAACAATATTTTCAGGCCATGACATAGAAAAATTTGAATGGATTAGTGCATACCATAGATATATTACTAATAGATAGTAGGCAGTGAAGAAAATATTTTCAGCCAATTTTGAGAAACAGCTGAGTGAACCGTGCGTATGTATTACTTTAGTTTTCTCAGAAATAGGTTCCTAATTTTTGAGATCCTCAGAAATAGGTTCATTTTTAATTTTTTTAAGGATTTTATCACTAATTTTGTTATTTTACAAGTAGCTAAAATTTTGAATAACCTAAATTAAATTAAATTTTAATTTGAAAAATAAAATATATCAATTATTAAGTAATATAAAAACTTAAAATCTCTGAATGAAACTGGTTATGAAAAACTGCTTTACATTATTTTAATAAACAGCTGAGTGAACGAAATGTATACATATTATAAAATGCATATGTATTTTTTTGACTAAGGTATAAGATAGGAAAACACATAAGAAGAAAAGAAACGACTATACCTAACTTCCCATCTATTAGTTAATATATTTATGGTGCATTTACTCAAACAAATGAGAAGAAAATTACATTTTAAAAATGTTTTTTTGTTCTTATTATTTTGTTTTTTTTTCGAAAAAATACCCATTTTTTGCAATTTTCATTACAAGTTTTCGTTATGAAATATTTTCTAAAATTTGTCGAATTTTATATTAAAATAATATTTTAACGAAAACTTCGTTTATTTTATTTAATAAAAAATTTTTATTCAAATTAAAATTAATAAGTAAAAGCTTAAAAGGTGGAAAAATTTAGCGATTAAAAGTTATTAATCGAAATTGATTTTACTCTTCAGAAAAAAGAATTCTGATATAATTTAATTATCTTACAAGTTTATAGAAAACTGCTAGAGAGATGGTTAAAATCGCCAATCGCAAATGTTTGAAAATTGATATACAAATACATCTGATTTTTTCACGTTTCACAACTTTCTTTTTCAAGCTTTCCCAATTCCCATACCTGCATAATGGTCGACAATTTGTTCAAACTTCAAAGTATTTAAATTCAGTGTGTATGAACTATGTCAGACTATGTCGTGTGGACTATGGTATAATCAAATGTCAATAGCGATGGTAATAAATAGTGTTTGATAATTGAATGATAGATTCGGATTGGTTGAAAAATAAATTTTTAAAGAACACATTTATAAAATTAAAAATATAAATTAAAAATGAGGATATTTAGTTTTTTGCATAGTAAGTTAAAGGATTTTTCAAATTTTCCCAAAGAATACATTGAGCGTGCTCAACGACAAGTATATTGGAAAACTCCAAAATATGGTGCAAATTATTTACCTCGGACAATCGAGAAGAAAAAATTTCGTTATACGACAAATCGACAATGGACAGGGCAATTTAAGCAGCAAAATATGCCAGGCACTCTCAGGAAAAAGGTTTTTGTTGAACCAATCGAAGAATGGAGCTTTTTCCGCGGTGATAGAGTTGAAGTTTTAGTTGGTAAAGATGTTGGTAAACAAGGTATTGTAAGTCAGGTCATAACGGAAAGAAATTGGGTTATCGTAGATGGATTAAATTGTCATTTGAGAAAAGTTGGTGCAGACAAAAATTATCCCGGAATTATGATCAAATCTGAAGCACCTCTATTAGTTACATCTCAAATTGCATTAGTTGATCCATCTGATTTACAAAAAACCGAGTTTGAATGGCGGTATACAGAAGAAGGAGAAAAAGTAAGAGTGTCTACAAGAACCGGTAGAATTATTCCGATACCAAGTTCAAATGAAGAGACTCATGATTATAAGTCAAAGAGCGCATATATTGAAAGAGATAAGGATACAGTTAGTGAAGTTATTTCTGAAATTACATTTGATCCAAAGTTGAAAACCTTTGAGATGGATTTAATGGAACATTATGATATTAAAGATGATTCAACGCCGAAAAAAACATACTGGTATTAGCTTTATAATAATTTAATAAATTTTGTATTTTGTTTCAAAACTAATACATATATCTATTATTTATATATTAACCCCATTTAGCTCTTTGAACGCCAGAAAGTTTATTGTAATCTGCTAAATGTCTCCATACTATTCTACTTAATCTATATCTGTGTACTATACCTCGAGATCTTGAAGTTCTACAATAAGTTAAGAGTTTTATTTTTATTCAATTCAGCTTTATTATTTCTTACATTGCACAGCGTTCCCTTACTCGTACTAAAGAGGAGTCTCTAGGAAATGCTGCAATCTCTTTATCAGCTATTTCTCTTAGTTCCATCGGCAGAATATCATTTTTTCTAAGTGAATTCACTCTCAAACGATCCTTAGCATGTTCAATTACACATTTTCTTCTTTTAACATCTCGTATCATTCGCCAATCGGTATAGTTTGTTCTGACTTGTAACTAAAATTACGATAGTAATAATTTATTTAATTGTTATTTTAATTGAAAGCCAATAAGTAAACATTAAATCATAAATTAAAGAAAATGAATGAGTTAATTCTTACATTTAAATTTACCAGTTGAATAGATTTTTTTACAAATTGCCCAAAAAAAGCCATTTTAATAAAATCATGTGTCTAAAAAATTAATTTATTTACATTATATAAAATGTGACAGTTATTTTGTCAACTCATATAGGGTTTGGTAATATTCATTGTATTCACTCAATGTCAATTAGGGATGTGTAAAACCAGAAAACAATTGTTACATTATTAAAATAATATGATCGTCAATTTAGATTAAAATATTTTAATTTGAATTAGAATGGAATTCCGTTTTTGCTTAGCAGATATCACAAATTTAGAAACTTTTCAAGTAATACCACCTTCCCAGAATAACCAGATGGAAGTATTTTACTAAATTTTAGTACATAGTCAATACGGAACAATTTTGTATTTTATTTTAGACATCTTGAAATGTTTCCCTATCACGACGAAAGATTTCTAATCAACGGTTTAATGTCTATACTGTCTATTAGTTCTATTATGGATAAAGATTTATTGAAAAATGTATATTTTAATTTAATATTTAAATCGGGTTCAAATTTTTTTTTTCAAATTCAATTTGATATTGAGGTGAGTTCTTGAGGTTGAGATATGTTAAATGTAAATATTTGTTGCACTGAAAACATTTTTTTTGGAATTTCAATTCTATGCTGATTTATTGATTCTAGCTTTTTTATAAGTCTTTAATAAGACATTGTTGTTATATTTAATTAATTTAAACAGAATTACAAACTGATTCTAAAGTTTAAATTTTTAAGAAAATATTTTTAATGATATTTGTAATTTCTGTGGTGGCGCATCTTTCCATAATTAATAGTATAGAAGAATGTCATAGCAAGAAAGGTAACTTGAAAAAATGGTGCGATTCCAGCACGTTTTGGTTGTACATATTTGTGTTGCCAACGCCAAAAGGCACGGGAGAATGCACCAGCAAGAGCTTGTGGGCTCTTATTACGACGATTTAACCAACTTCCAATTTCACCAAGTTTAACTTGACTTAAAGGTGTGTCAGCTAAAAAGAAAATCGAAATTATTAAAAGGAATTTTTTAAAATAAAAATTAATTGAAGAATTATGTAATTAAAACAATTAAATTAACCTTAAAAATCTTAGATTTTTCTTTTTTTTTCCCCTAGTTTTTTTTTACTTACGTGTTCCATAATAACGTGCAGGATTGTATGGTCCATGAACTTTTGGATTATATTCAGCTGGATAATCACCAATTGCCATTTTTAATCAATTTTCTTATTCCTGATAGTATAATGAATAAATCTTTCTCTACAGAGCTAAGGCAAAATGCGAACAATCAAATTTCTTTCAAATACAAGTCTTGTCAAATGAAATGTCAACATTTTCGATTTCGAAATTTCGGAAGTATGAATATACAGTACAGTCACTTCTAAAACTGTAAATTGGCTATACTTATTTATTATTTTACTTGTATTTTCGATTTCATTTGTTCAAAAAAAATTTATTAAGAGTTATGCAGGCATTATGCCAAATTATTTTGAATATATGAGTTAATATTTAAGAGCTAAAGGTGATGGCCGCATGCAAGTCATCTATCCTGTAAACTTAAATTCATAAATTATAAATTCCGTTTTTTCTATATTACTTAAATTGTTCTTTCAAATAAATAAAAGTGTCAAATTACAATTCTTACATTTATATTTTTTTTCTCTTCATATAATTTTTTACTGTCGCGATCAAAAATGATGACATCGCGAATAATTGCAACTAGTTATTTCTAACTGTATAAAATACAATAAAATATTATCCAACTGTACAAATTTTTATAAAATAAAAGTACAGTTATAATTTGGTCGTTACTAAGTAAAGTTATATAAAACATAAAATTAATTAAATTAGCTGTCAATACAAAATTATGTTTTAAATTAAGTTATTAAATTAAAATAAATTAAGTTAAAGTAAATTATTGTGTTTTTTATTTATTTTTATTTTCTTTGAGTGCTTCTAAACCTAAATTTGGCGCAGTCGGTAGGATTGCCGACGGTAAAACAAAAATAAAATAAAATAAACATTTTTTTTAAGAACAATAATAATATCACAATCAAACAATAAAATTTGTTTTAATACAAATTAAAAACTTTGATTTACAAAGTAAATATTGTGATGTATTATATAAAAATAATATTTTGATAAACAAAATATATTTTTTTTTCTTTCTTAAATAAAATAAAATAAAAAATAAACTTACCGTTCTTTTATCAAAAAGAATAAAATCGGCAATTAAAAATAAAATTAAAATAGTGATCAACATTGTTACTCACCTGAAATAAATAAATACGTAAAAAACATTTATTTAATATTAAGTAATTTTAAAATTTAAAAATATAATATTTTTTTTTTATCAACAATTATCAACTAAATTATCAAAAAAAAAAAAAAAAATAATAAAAATTATATCAACAAAACCTTACATTATCATTCAAAAATTTATAAAAAATTAAACAAAATGGTTGTGACATTTCGGGATATTATAACAGAAGCCAGATCTGTTGAACCCTTCACCGGAACTGACTCGAACGAGCTTAGCTATTTCTTACAAGAGGCTGACTCGTTATTGAGCCAGTTAACGGATATAAACGAGAGAAATTATGTTAGCAGAATTTTAACTACCAAAATTGTAGGCCAAGCAGCAACATCTATTAGGAAACTATTAGCAACAACGGTAACGTGGCAACAAATAAAGGAACAACTAATCAAATCATTCGGAGTTAAGGAGAACTATTTAATATTGAAAGAACAAGCTGATGCAATAAGAATGGTCACGGTAAGTCAATATTATTCCGAACTAAATGAAATCTTAGATAAACTAAATATTAAATATAATTTAGATATAAATAAACCTATAGACTTTAAGCCCGAGAATAATGAAATAAGTATTCTCGATAAATTCTAAATAAAATCAATCGACAAGATTCTATGTACCTTAGAACAAAAAATGTTACTTCCTTAGAGGAAGCATATAATGAACTGGTACAAACTGGAATTTCTAGTAACAATTATAATTCATATAATTCATATCGTGGTAACTATAAAAATAACAAAAAATTTAATAATAAAAATGATAATCAAAATAATAATCGTTATAATAGTCATGAAAATAAGTATAATAATAATTTTAATCGCGGTTCGTTTCAAAATAAAAATAATAATACTAATAATTATAACGGATTAAATAAATTTAACAAATATAATAACAATCTTAACAATTATAAGCAACAATATTATAACAATAATAATAATTTTAACAATAATAGGCAACAATATAATAATAATAATAATAATTTTAACAATAATTATAGGCAACAATATAATAATCGTAATAATCCTAGTGGGAATTTCTCCAATAATTACCGAAATAACCGAAGCGCTGACGAAATGGAAGTAGATCCTCCTAAAGTCGAGGAAAATTTTCATTTAGTGCCTCGGAAAATTCATTACCAATAGTTGAATTTACTATCGGTAATACAAAAGTCAATTGTTTAATAGATTCGGGATCTACTGTTTCTATAATGGATGAAACATTATTTCCACATATTAAAAGAAAAAAAATTAAATTAATACCTTATTCGGTCAAAATAAAATTTTGTATGAAATAGTAACAGATGTTCCAACCGAATTCAACCAATATGCTGATATGGTTTGGAAAATCTTAAAATTAAAAAATAAAAAATTTAATGCCATACTAGGGCAAAATATTTTAAAAGCAATAGGCGCGAAAATTGATTTTGGTAATAATACCATTAAAATTATGAACAAAGTCACTAAATTTAAAGACTCATGTCCATATGACGAGGTTCACGAGTTAAATTCTATAGATTTAAAAAATAATAAAATTATTAATTACATTAAAACCGACCATCTCAATGAAGAAGAGAGGAAACAAGTTAATGAAATCGCTTCGAAAAATAGGGATTTATTTTATCAAGAGGGCGATAAATTAACAAATATTAAAGTAATTAAACATCAAATAATTGTAAAAAATAGTCAACCAATATATTGTAAAACATATCGATTTTCCAAAATCCAGGAAGAAGAAGTGGAAAAGCAAACATTAGATATGCTAGCCCAGGGAATTATTAAGCATAGCAATTCGCCTTATAATTCACCTATTTGGATTGTTCCAAAGAAAATGGATCAATCAGGCAACCAAAAATGGAGAATTGTTGTCGACTACAGAAAACTCAATGAGATTACTGTAGACGACAAATTTCCAATTCCAAATATAGATTCATTGTTCGACAAGTTAGGTCGATCGCAATACTTTACAACTTTGGACCTTGCCAAGGGCTTCCATCAGATTCTAGTGGATGAAAAAGATCAAGCTAAAACGGCTTTTTCAACGCCTCGAGGTCACTACGAATTTGTCAGGATGCCATTCGGATTAAAGAATGCTCCTGCCACATTCCAACGTACGATTAACTACGTTTTACGTGATTTCATTAATATTTCTTGTGTAGTAAATCTAGATGATATACTCATCTTCAGTACATCACTCCAAGAACATTTGGAGGTTATTTCAAATATTTTTCAGAAATTAAGAGAGTTTAATTTAAAAATTCAAATTGACAAATGTACATTTTTAGCAAAAGAATCTGAATATTTAGGCCACCTTTTAACCAACAAGGGTATCAAACCTAACCCGGCCAAAGTGGAAGTAATAAAAAAATTAAATTTACCAACATCGAGAAAATCAATAAAGAGCTTTTTAGGAATAACGGGCTATTATCGTAAGTTTATACGCGATTACGCGAAAATAGCCCAACCATTGACTCATTGTTTAGAAAAACATAATAAAATTGATGTAAATAATAGTAAATACGTAGAAGCTTTTGAAAAATTAAAACGGCTAATTACTGAGGATCCTATTCTAAGGTATCCTGACTTCAAATAGAGATTTACTCTGACAACCGACGCGAGCCAATATGCAATTGGGGCCGTTTTATCACAAAATGGTCACCCTGTTTCCTTCGCGAGCCGTACTCTTAATGAGCATGAGATTAAATATAGTACGATTGAAAAAGAACTTCTTTCAATCGTATGGTCTACAAAATATTATAGACCATACTTATACGGCGTTCAATTTACCATTAAGACAGATCATAAACCATTGGTCTGGTTAAACTCATTAAAAGAGCCTAACTCTAAGCTCCAAAGATGGAGAATAAAACTGAATGAGTTTGATTTTAATATTGAATATCTAAAGGGTAAGGACAACAAAGTCGCCGACTTTTTGAGTAGAATTGATGTGGAAAACAATGAAATTTATGCTATAGATAATATGAGCGATAGAGCTACAATTCATAGTGCTATCGAAAATTTGGATAATGCTATTCCTATTGTAGACAATATTGTTAATAAGTATCTTTCTCAAATACACCTCGTAGAGAATAAATCTGAAGAAATGGAAATAAAATTTAAAAGATACAGAAAGTTATATATTTCCACAGAAAATCTCAAAAATTAAAATTACTTAAACGACGTTCTAAGAAGATTTATCAAGTCAGGTACTACAGCTATTTATACTAAATTAAATGACCTCTATTCGCAATTTTTCAAAATAAACTTTTTAATCTATTTAGTAATAATTCCAAAATAAAATTTGTAAAATGTTCAAAACTGGCTGAAGATATTGAAAATGAAGAAGACCTATTACAAATAATAAAACAAGTACATGAAAAAACTAACCACCGCGGTATATTGGAAAACTTTACAGAAATAAAAGATTTATATTATTTCCCAAACTTAAAAGACTTTATTTACAAATTTGTCAATAACTGTGACGTTTGCAATCTAGCTAAATATGATAGACATCCAAATAAATTCAAGTATCAATTATCTGAAACTCCTTCTGAGTTAAACGAAATCGTTCACGCTGATGTCTTTTATTTGCAAAAACAAATATTCTTAACAACTATTGATAAATTTAGCAAACATTTAACAGTATCCAAATTAAACGACAGAAATAGCATAACTATAGTTCAGGCCCTAAAACTTAGAAATTCTCTTTTCGGTAAACCCAAAAAATTTATATTCGACAATGAGTTCGACAGTCTAAACCTTAAGGACTTTTGCAGATTAGAAGAGATTGAAATTCACTTTACATCACCCAGAAGCCATACGGGAAATTCGGATATAGAAAGAGTTCATGGAACTATATTAGAACATATTAGAATTTTAAATCTTACTGAACCTGATTTAGATACTGAAAGTAAAATACTTAAAGCTGTTCAAGCTTACAATAGTACAATTCATTCAACAACTGCAACAAAACCTATTGACTTTATTAACGGGAAAGTTCTAGATTTTGACATTATTAAAAATAGATTATTAGAAAATAAAAATAAAATTATATCAAAATTAAACGAAAATAGAATAAACTTCGAAATACCAAATACCGATAAAATACTTATAGAAAACCCCGCCGCAGTTCGTCATAAAGAAATACCAAAATATAAAAAAATTAATTGTAATAAATTCAACAATAAACTAATCGATAACAAAAAGAAAAATATCCATCCATTTAGAATTAAACGAAACTTTAAAAAATTTACAGGTAATAATTTTACTAATGCTAATTCAAATAAACCCCTGTCAAGCCTTAATTAACATTCAAAAGTTAGAAACTGAAGCTGGATTTACAATCATACAACAGGGAAACATTCAAATTATAGAAAACTACCATAAAATTGTTCATAAAATAAACCTTGCAGAAATACAAACAGCCATAAATCTTATAGAAAATAATATCAACATATCATTTAACCTACCAGATGATGAAATTCAAATGAAAACCTTGAATAATAAAATTAATAATATTAAACATACATTAAAAACTTTAACTACTTTTAGATATAAGAGAGCTCTAATCAATCTTGGTGGTTCAATTCTGAAATGGATATTTGGAACCATGGACGAAGATGATCGAATAGAAGTGGAAGACCATTTAAAATCAATTGATGAAAATAACCATAATTTAATAACAAACGCTAATAAACAAATTAAAATAAACGGTAATATCGAAAATAATTTAAAATTAATTCAAAAAACTATTAACAAAAACAACTTAATGATTAATAAACTTTTAAATGACGTTTCTGTAGATAACAAAAAACTAATCAAACAATTTCAATTTTTCCAAATCTTAACAAACATAAACCTCCTAAACGAAGAACTAGAGATAATCCAAGAAAATATAATTTTTTCTAAGCATCAAACTATGAGTAGATCTATTCTTACACCGGAAGAAATAGACTTATTCGAAATAGATTCATTTAAAATTCAAGAAATAAAAATTTCTCTAGCAATATATGATACTAATCTAATATTCGTTCTGGAAATTCCAGTCACAAATAACGTAACAGCTAATAAATTAAAAATTTTACCAGTTCCAAACTCGAATTTCGAAGAACTTAGTATTGATACTTTTGATTTTATTTCATATAAAAATAATATTTACTTTTATTCTGAAGAAAGATATATAATGAAATTAAAACCAGTGTCAAATTGTATTCAAAATTTATTTAATAAAACTTATAACGATTGTACAAAAAATATTGAAACTAACTTAAAACTAATTGAAATTGATACTGGAATTATTTTAATAAAAAATGCAAAAAACTTAAAATTAAATAACAATTGTAATAATGTTGAATACTTATTAAATAAAAATTATGTATTATCTTTTAAAAACTGTTCAATTGAAATAAATAATATGAAATTTTCAAATAAACTTAAAGAATTTAAACAAATTATTGTAATTCCAAGTTATACTAAAATTAATAATGTTTCTAAACTAATAAATCTTGAATATTTAAATCATAAACAAATTGAAAATTATGATAAAATAGAAGAAATTAGAAATCTGAAAAGAAAAAAAAGAAAATATTAATTTATGTTAACAGTTCTATAGTATTAATGTTTGTAATAATATCAATTATAATATTTTTAAGAAAAATAAAACAAAGGCAACAATTAGTGGCAATTAACGTAAAGAATAAAGAAAACATCGTTCAGGAGAACAATGATCTTAAGGATGGGGTAGTCATCTATCCTGTAAACTTAAATTCATAAATTATAAATTCCGTTTTTTCTATATTACTTAAATTGTTCTTTTAAATAAATAAAAGTGTCAAATTACAATTCTTACATTTATATTTTTTTTCTCTTCATATAATTTTTTACTGTCGCGATCAAAAATGATGACATCGCGAATAATTGCAACTAGTTATTTCTAACTGTATAAAATACAATAAAATATTATCCAACTGTACAAATTTTTATAAAATAAAAGTACAGTTATAATTTGGTCGTTACTAAGTAAAGTTATATAAAACATAAAATTAATTAAATTAGCTGTCAATACAAAATTATGTTTTAAATTAAGTTATTAAATTAAAATAAATTAAGTTAAAGTAAATTATTGTGTTTTTTATTTATTTTTATTTTCTTTGAGTGCTTCTAAACCTAAATTTTGCATACTTTGCTTCGAAAACTTTGACAGCTAAAATGAATTACATTATTTCTTATGGTACTGACCATAGATGTATTAACTAATAGATAGGCAGGCAGTGAAGAAAATATTTTCAGCCAATTTTAAATTCAGAAAAAAGTGAGGCAAATTCTCATACAATGACAAAACACTACTACATCGAAAATATTGACTGTCGTTGCTACGAATTTTTCAAAAGAGCATTGCTCACTGAATGTATTTTTTAAGTTTCAGGAGCAGCACTTTTAATATTTTAAAAACATAATTCGAACTAAAATATAAAAATAATCATCATATTATTTATGTTTTGTATTTTTTTATGTTAAATTATATGTTAAATTAAAACAATTCTAGATAATTTATTTGGGATAGAATTATTAAACTAATAATGACAACTTATTCCCAAAGGAATCTTTCAACTAAGGTTCATACAAACTGCAATAAAAACTGGTATTTGTGTAGCCTTTATGTTAGAGTTAATTCCACTTCGAAAATTAAGAAAACCGTAACAAAACAATCATTCCCAAATCAATCAACATCTTGCCGTATATATATTTAATCAAATACTACGTTTAAAAAAAGCTTATAACCAAATTTTTTTATGGACTGGTTACCAATTATTGAAATAAAAAATTTAAGTTCAAAGCAAATTTTTGTAGTTCAGAAGAATAGTTTTTGGAGAGTAATTTATTATTTTTTAATATTTGATGATCTAAATTAATTTATTGGTTCCTGAAATTTCTTCTAATATAGCAAAAATACCGCAACTGATTTTAAATTTTTATTTTTTAATTATTTAACAATATATGGAAAACTTTAATTTTTTTAATTTTTCTTCTATTGTTTTGTTTTAAGGTTTTAATTTTCCTATCCTCATTTTTAATTCTTTCTTTCAAAGGCCGTAATTTTTCTTTCTTTCTTGGTTTTTAGACTACAAAGAATGGATTAAATGTTGTGAATAATTTTCCCTTTAAGGAAATTCTCGGATTTTCGTTATTGTTAATTTCATAATATAAAACATTCATGTTATGTGATTTAATTAAAAGCAATTTTATGAAAACTAAACTGGAAAACAACATGCCAATTTTATCAAAAGTAAGTTGGTCACGTGAGTAAGGTGTTAACTGCAAAACACTTGACTGCAGCTATACGTTTATCACGTGACTCATTGATAGCCAATTGTAACTGGTTCTACTCCATTCAAAACTTATTGCATATTGCTAACATCCACTTTGATTTAAGCCCTACATTCTTGGGAAATCTTTAAATCAAAAGAATGAACTATTAAATTTTTGTTGGGAATTTTATAAATTTATATATTAAAAACAAAAATTTTAATTCAATAGGTATTTAAAAAATCAAAATATGAACAGTTTAGATTTTTATAATAGTAGCCACGTCACTGGTACAAACATATTTTCAACATCATGTTTCATATAATTTATTTATGTATTTATTTATATTAATATTACATAAATAAATGTAATGCAATATTATTAAACCATCGGCTACTAAGGCCATTATAGGTTTTTTTTTATGCTATAATATTTATTTTGTTTATATTATATACTATATATTTACATTATATTTGGTCGTAAGCGGGGTGCAGGGATCGAATTTCTTAGTCCTTAGAGGTGTTTTATACACATTTATGTATTTTATACATTTAGGTGTTCATACATATGTATGTCAACGTGGTTTAAAAACAGATCAAAAGTTAGAATTGATATGTAGGATCATAGGTAATTGAATTTTACCACATTAGGTAGAAGTATCTTTATTGTCAAATTATTTGTCCTTTGCCATTGCTTTATTGCTTTATATGCAAATTGGCATATTTTAATCCATTCGCCAAACAGGAGCACAATTTTGCAAATGTAAAAACGATGGGCTTATACATATGTATGTACATATATAATATGTATTTATTGTAAATTTATAATTGAATATCCATGCTATAAGGATTGAAATAAAGTTCATTGTAATAAAAAAAAAAACCAAACAAAATTATTTTCTAAATCAATTTATTACTTACGATAATTATAATTCAAATTTTATTCTAAAATTAATATATTATTTCATGCTTTTTTTAATGTTTTTTTTATAAGAATCCTTTTATATTTTTAAGAATTTGATTAAATCTTTTTACAAAATATTTTTATAAGTAGAAAACGATTAAATGTAGGTCAGGTTCGAAAATAATTTATTTAACACTTTATTTTTCAATTTGATTGAAATTCGAGCTTATAATGTAACATATTTGAGTTTTTTTTTTGTTTTGTAAACTTTTTATATAAAATTAAATAAAAAATTTTACTAATTTGAACGAATACCTTATGTATTCTATTTTTCAAAGTTATAAAATACAATAATTTCTTTAGTAAATTTAGTACATACTATTTTCATTTTATAAAATCTCATATACATACATATATGTATATGTAATGTATCTATAATGTTTTTTAAAATAATTTCCATGTAAAATAATTAAATAAGAAAGTTTAAATAAAATTATTTCAAAGATAACGATTTAACATTTTTTTAAATTTATTGGGAATGAAAAATAATACATTATAATATATTGATAGAAAAATAATAAACGTGGTTCAGTTGAATAAAACTATGTATGTACATATGTATTGCATAGTACTAAATAAAGGTAGAAAATTTTGTGTCTTTTTTTTAAATTATTATGCATGAGATTAATATGCATGAGAAAAAATTTTTAATAGAATTTTTTTAACGAACTCAACAAATTTTTATCGTTATACATATTAAAAATTGTCATTATTCAAAGTTTTATAAAAATTAAAAAAGAAATTTTGCTAAATGTTATAATTGCTAAAAAATTACAAAATTTGTTTTTTCTTATAAAATTATTAAATTTTTACTAAAAATTTTATTTAGAATATTTAATTTTATTTATGTATAATGTATGTATTTATTTAAAGTCTAAATTCAATTTTGATGATCAAGATGCAAATTTTTAAAAGGAAAAATTATTATTTTATGGAATAATGATGTATGAATAGTTATTCATATAAACATTAAACACTAGTATGTATTTGCATTATTCCACGTTCATACTCTAAAGAAATCAAATTTTAATCAAATTTTAATATTAAAAAAAAATATAATAAATATGTATATATTATGTTGTTTACATTTTACATTAATCTTCAAAAAATGTGTGAATTTACTTATAAAAATCTGCATTGCGATCAAATATGCAGTAAACTTCTTTTATAGAATTTAACTTTCACATCTGATTTATTTTTAAACACCAAGTAGATTTTAGATTAGATTCAGAATTTAATTTATTTAAATTCAAAGATTTAATAAAATCCTAGATTTAAAGATTTTGTAAAAGCAACAATTTGAGCAAAATTTTATTGGCACATACATACATTTCATTTATATTTTATTTTCTTTATTTCTAAAACAATTTTTGAAATTACTAATTTTCAGAACATTACTTTTCAATTTGAATAATTCTTGAAAGATTTTTATAAAAAATTTTGAACCTAAATAAGATCTTGATCATCAATAATATTTTCATTAAATTTTGAAACTTCTAATAGTTCTTTTTTGATTGTTGCAACATTTTGCTAATATAGCGTTAAATCTTATATAAATATGTATTATGTTTGTATGAAAAATTTATTTTTTAAAATAGTTTAAAATTTAACAATGATTTGAATTGTAAGTTTTTAAATTTGGCTGCACTATATTATATTTTGGCGCTTTCAAAACTTTCGCTCATAAGCTTTTTTTTTTTTGGTTTAAACTATTCTGCTGCTTTGCTACTACACTTAAAATAAAACAAAATAAAATAATAAAAAAACTCTATTAGGATGTAAACTGTATGTGTATCTAACAATCAAATAAATTTTTATATGAAATATGGTTGGATTAATTATTTTATGTTTAAAAAAGTAGGTGAAATATTTAATTTAATAAAATCATATATTTTTTAAAGTAGTTCCGAAATAGCAATAATTAAAATTGAATTGTTCAATACGGTATTTAAAATATGTATTAAATTACAAAAGTATGTATTTTTATTTAATTTTTTAGAGAAGTAGAACCTTCTTTTTTTGTATTTTTTTTTATCCTTAGATCAGAACAACTTTTTTGTTTTTAAATATTATTTTTAAAAGATTTAAAGAAATTTTGTATTGTCTTATATTGTATTTTGGTTTCATTTTTTTTTTCTTGTGTTAATAATATTTGCATATATTGCAAAGTTTTTCAGAGAAAGTTAAGATTTTGTTTTTATATATAAATCTGTATTTTGTAATACCTGTATAAATTTCTGATTCACTGCTGATTTGAACAAAATTTAATATATGTAATATAAATTAAGAGAAAATTCTTATATGAAATCTGTTAAGTTAATTTTAATAGATAATACTATGTAATCGTAAATGAGTTTTTTAAGAATTTTTAAGAATAAATCAGCATTTTTTTAAATTTTGTCATATTGCAAACAAGTTCAATAACAACATGATTAAGTATCTTCTTTTTAGATTATATGATTATATGACTGCTGTTAAATTAATCAACTACTTAATCAAAAAATACAAATAAAATAAATAAATAAATAAATAAAAAAAAATAAGTTTAATTTAATTTATTTTTTAATTGTTAAAAGCACAGAAATAGTGATAAACCTTAGGTAATTCACTTAACAATATAAAACATAACAATACTATTTCAAAAATTTCTAAAATAGAAAATAAAAAATTTGATTTTTGAGTTAATAACTAAAAAGCAAACTTAAAAGGAAACTTAACATTTCAAATATTAAATTAAAAAAATTATTAATTTTTTTTTTATAATTTTTTTGTTCGATAATAGAAAATTTATAATGCCTTAATCTATAAATGCGTTGAATCACCTAGAGTACCGTCTGATTTCCGTCGATTTGTTGGAGGAGGAGGCGCCGGTACTTGAGGTCTTTTAATATTTTGATTTAAACCACGTGGTGAAATTGGCACTTGATTTGTTGGTGTTGTAGAAGTAGTTGTAGTTGTTGGTGTTGAATTTGTTGTAACTCCAGCTGTAGTGAGACAATTTGTATTATTTAAAGTAGCCGAATTATTAACACTATTATTAGATAAAAGATTATTAGTTGCTGCACCGGATTCCATTAATATAAAATCTTTTGTTGATGATATTGCACAATCAGCAAATGTTGCCGAATTTTCAAATAATTTTGTTGGTTTGGGTTTCGGAGTTGGTGTACAACCAGTTAATGATGCATTATTACTTGTGACTGAGGATGGTGTTGACGTTGTTTTGGTTAATTCACCTGTTGTACCAACATCAATAATAGCAACTTGCTTTTTATCAACACTATAAAATTGGGCACGTTCTAAAGTTGTAATATGGTTACCACTACCATTATTTGTAGTACATGATAAGCTATTTGTTGAACATAAACTATTAGTACTATTTGCTAAGTTGCTGTTTAAACTTTTAATAGATGAACCATTACTATTATTGTTGTTCATATTTTGTGCGTTTGAATTGGCTGGAGAACCCGATGAGTTCATTCGAAAGCTAGAAGCTTTTTTTATAGATGTAGTACCAGTAGAGTTCTCATGGTTATTACTACCAGTTGTTTGTAATGAGATGCCATTCAACGAAGATAAATTTTCGGCATGACGATGGAATTCTGACTGAAATGCATTGTCTGCTCGAAAACTTGTAGGTCGCATTAATGTTACAGGTCTTTCTGGTATAGATGGTTTTTCACGTATTTCAGGTTTTTCTCTTAGGATACTTTGTTGTGCGCTACTAGTCATTTCATCATTTGTTACAAGTGATAAATTTTCAGTACTTTTTGTAATATTTAAAATTGTTCTCGGCATTGCCACAGGCTTTGGTGGTATTTTATCATTTGATCGATTTTTATACGTTGCTCTATTTAAAGTGAATGAATCAATTGGCTGATTTGCTGGTCTTGGTGGTTTATCTGGTTTAGTTTGACTTTTATCCGATGCATAAACAGTTTGGGACGTGCCATCACATTTTTGAGTTGATTGTTGTTGTTGTATATTAGAGTTATTAGTATTATGATTTCCATTTTGATTTACAGAGGAATTTGTGCTAGCTGTTGACGAAACCATAGACGACGACATTTTATTAGCACTACTTGGAGGTGTTGGAGCAGAAGCTTTATTATGCTTTCGCCTTGGCAATAATTTAGGACTTCCTCCTTGTGATGGACTAGCATCTGATAAAGAATCATTGGAATGACTTCGACCAATTGATGCGTTATCGGCTGCAATTAAAAATTAATTTTATAGAAAAGAATTTATTTAATTTAAAATAAATTCTTACCTATTAGAATACGACTAGTATCATGACTGCTGCTTCTTGAATGTGTTTGGTAAGAAGTTGATTGATTTTGATTATGTGTTTGATGGTTTGTTATTGATTGATGTTGGTTTTCGTTCATTATAGCTTGACTTTCATTCATCACATTAGATGATGTCGTTGTAAGACTATTCATAATATTACTGTTATTGTTAATGGATGTCTCATCAATAAATAATTTATCTTTTAATGTTAATGCGAATTCAACCTCAGCACCGTTAAAAAAGAAATCCCAATCACTGACTAATAATTCAACAATAATATTAACATTTGCTGAACTGGAAACTTGTAATGAAAAATTTTGACTATCTTTTGATGAATCTGGTGGCCAAAGTATGTTAGGTGACATTACAATTGCAATATTTTGTGATGTCATTTTATTTTTATCACTATGTTGGCATAAATGCCATAAAAATTTCGTTAAATATTTTAAATTATCATAATTTTCTTTTGGTAATTGATTTACAGCATTTTTAATTGCACTTTTACGTTCGGCTGGTGTTGAACGCTGTGCTGCCGATAAAAACTGCTCATATAAACCAAATGTTAATAACGGTTCTGGTAATTCACGTAAATACGACTTTAAAACACATGCTGCCAAATGAACATCTTGATAATCTTGTTGTAGTGGTGGTATTGCATATTGGGCATCTATTGCATTTTTAAATCTTTTTAATTTTGTTCCAGCACAGTTTACTCTAAGCAAACCTTCTTCATTTAAACCACGTTCTAATAATATTAAGCAGCATAGCTCAATAACATATGATATTTCTCGACCAGTTGAACTTAAATGATCCTTAATTTGTACACCAAAAATTTTCTTCTTTTTACAGCTTTCGATATGATTATTTATTTCTTCTAAATTTGTGTCAATTTGTTTTAATGATTTTTCATAAAAATTTCTTTGACACTCCATTAACGTTTTTATACATTTCCCAATTTCTTCATCTTTAGCAATTAACTCAAACATTTGAGCTGCATAGGAATCACGTTCTTTCTCTAATTTTGTTTCCCATTCTTCCAGATCGGATTTCAACTGTTTTAATTTGGCATCATCATTACGAGGGTTCTACAATAAAAAATAAAAAAAAATTAAATAAATTATTTACTTTTATTTATTTTTAATCAAAATCTTACATCACAAGCCTTTCTTATAGAACTACATTCATTTAAATATCTAGATACAGCTCTTCTATGTGTGGCTATGTCTTGAATATCTTTTTCTAAAATAATTTTTAATTGTTTTGCAACTTTTTCATCTGTTTCGATTTCAGTGTCAACAGCACTCTTAGCAATTTCCTTTTCTAACTCACCTACAAGCAAAAAAAAAAAAAATAGATGTCATCATAGTCTTCATTAAGTTTTTGCATGTTATTCAACTCGAATTTCAAGAATTCTATCTAAAGACTTTTTACTTACCGCATTTCTTAAGGATATTACAAAGTACTAAATCATTTGGTAACTGACTTGATGATTCTTCAAGTGCTTGTCCTAATTTAAATTCATGAACCTTTTTTATTCTTTTATCTCTTTCTTGATCACTAGATGATGGTATTATTTTCTTATGAATTTTTTCTAATACGTCTTTGTATTTTTCCACTTGTTTTTCAATTTTTGTTATTTCCTCATCTTTTGTATCCGAACGAGAGGATCTGAAAGAAAATTTTAGAAGTTTAAATATAAAGTTTAATATGTAAGAAAATGGTAAAATATAAAAATTAAAATATCTGTAATAGATAATAAAATTTTAAGAGGAAACAAGTTTTAAAATTCGATAAAAACTTCTAATAAAAAAAAGATAGTAGCAAGAAGTAGCAAACATTGAGTAGTGCAGCAAGAAGTATAAATTTGAAAAACTTTATTAAATGAAAGAAATATTATTTTGTTATTTTATACTTGATGGTTTTGTTATAATTTACGTAATATTTTCCAATGTTATTTCGTCCTTGATCTTTTTTCAAGAATAAAAAATTTCTTTTATGTTTCTCAATTGATTTTTTTTATCTTTGAAATGCTAGCGTGTTCCTATTCATGCTTAATCATTTAATAAATCATTTTAATGAAACACTTATTGTTAAGTTTTAGTTCCAATTAACCAACTGAATATTTATTTTAATTAACATTGAATCTTAAATATTTTTTATCTTAATATAATTTCAACACTTAATTCAATAATTTAAATATGATGCATTCAAAGGCAACCGAAAACTAAACAGTTTTTGTTTTGTATTTTTGTAAGAGAGAAATTTTTATGAAGTGTCATGAATAATGCAAGGGGGGATGAAAATGTAGAAATGACCTCTACAAAATAATTATTTTTGATACCTTTTAAATAATACACTTTAATAGTTTGTTTTAAAAAAAATCTGTATGTATATGCATATATGTACATAGTTTTAAGATTCCGGACGAAAAAGTAATATAAATTTATATTTCATATAAAATATTAAATATAATTTGTATTGTTATTAAAAGCTTCTAACTTGACATATTTTGAATAAAGTTTCGAAAAGGGAGGACGCCCGATTTTTTTTTTAACGTTGCAGAAAAATATCTTATTTGGCGATGACGATATTAAGGGCTTCAAATTGTCCTTGAGGGAGGCAATTTATTTATAAAGTTTACCACCTTCATTTGTGATCGTTCTCAAAGTTCCGGTGATTTGGTTACCAAATACTAAAAGCGTACAATAAAATTTCTTATATCTTTACATTTTGCCATAATTTTTTCATTCAACTTTTGTCCATTTAAAATACTTGGGGATCCTGTTTATATATTATTTATTATAGTTTATAAAGGGTGTTCAAAATTGAGGTATCATTTTAATTTTAATAAAAAAAGACTTTTTTTTTGAAATATTAAATATATTTTTATTTTCATTTATTACAAATAGGTTCCGGTTAATAATGAAAAATTATGTCGGCCAAGTGGCCCCCTCTACTACTTCGGCAGGCTTCCAATCTTTTACCAAAATTCTGAATCACGTTGTTCAATAAACTGTGGTTGAAATCTGCTCGATACCCAATGGTTGAAATCTGCTCGATAATGTTATTTTTAAGCTCTTGAATTGTTGTGGGATTATTGCTGTACACTTTCGATTTCACAAAACCCCACAAAAACATAACATTATCCAACGGTGTCAAATCGCACGATCTTGGTGGCCACATCACTCCTCCTCTACGAGAAATAATACGATCTTCGAACTTTTCCTTCAAAAGATCCATTGTTTCTCTTGCTGTGTGGCAAGTGGCACCGTCCTGTTGAAACCACATATTCTCTACGTCCAAATCATCAATTTCCCGCCACAAAAAGCTTCGGATCATCTCCCTGTAGCGATTTCCATTGACCGTAATCGCATTTCCATTTGCGTTTTCAAAAAAATATGGTCCGATGATTCCTCCTGACCACAAACCACACCAAACCGTAACTTTTTATGGATGTACTGGTTACTCTAAGATAACCCTTGGATTCTCTTCACCCCAAATACGGCAATTCTGTTTATTGACGTAGCCATTGAGCTGGAAATGAGTCGGTGAAGATTATTTTGTTAAAAAAATTCTCATTTTCTTCTTGTTTTTCGATTGCCCAAGAAACGAATTGCCGACGTAATGCATGGTCAGTTGAATTTAATTCTTGATCTTATAAGTCTTTAAATGGAGATCACGATGCAAAATGTTGAATAATGTGGATGGTTTGATGTTTAATTGCTGCGAACGATGACGAATGGAAGTTTTTGGATCTTCTTCAACACTTCTGCTCACAGCTGCTACATTCTCGGTTGAACGGCCACTACGTTGATAAATCTTGCCTCTGTTATCAAGAACAGATCCAGTTTCTAGAAATTTATCAACCATCAGCTTGATGGCACGATTTGTTGGAGCATTTTCTCTACCAAATTTTGTTCGAAATTTCCTAATTACATCTTGAAAACTTTTACCATTTTTCAAAAAATGTTGTATTAACAAAAACACGTTGTTCCTTCGTGTAACGTTCCATATTAGCTAACCGGAATGTATTTAGAATATACCTAAAGAAACCTCGTATAAAAATTCCAGGTAGAAAAAAAATGGCGACAATTTTGAACACCCATTACATATACGAAGTACAATATTTAACACGAAATTTTAGAGAAATTACATAGATTCATCTTGTAATACAAACAATATTTTGAAATATTAAATATATTTTTATTTTCATTTATTACAAATAGGTTCCGGTTAATAATGAAAAATTATGTCGGCCAAGTGGCCCCCTCTACTACTTCGGCAGGCTTCCAATCTTTTACCAAAATTCTGAATCACGTTGTTCAATAAACTGTGGTTGAAATCTGCTCGATACCCAATGGTTGAAATCTGCTCGATAATGTTATTTTTAAGCTCTTGAATTGTTGTGGGATTATTGCTGTACACTTTCGATTTCACAAAACCCCACAAAAACATAACATTATCCAACGGTGTCAAATCGCACGATCTTGGTGGCCACATCACTCCTCCTCTACGAGAAATAATACGATCTTCGAACTTTTCCTTCAAAAGATCCATTGTTTCTCTTGCTGTGTGGCAAGTGGCACCGTCCTGTTGAAACCACATATTCTCTACGTCCAAATCATCAATTTCCCGCCACAAAAAGCTTCGGATCATCTCCCTGTAGCGATTTCCATTGACCGTAATCGCATTTCCATTTGCGTTTTCAAAAAAATATGGTCCGATGATTCCTCCTGACCACAAACCACACCAAACCGTAACTTTTTATGGATGTACTGGTTACTCTAAGATAACCCTTGGATTCTCTTCACCCCAAATACGGCAATTCTGTTTATTGACGTAGCCATTGAGCTGGAAATGAGTCGGTGAAGATTATTTTGTTAAAAAAATTCTCATTTTCTTCTTGTTTTTCGATTGCCCAAGAAACGAATTGCCGACGTAATGCATGGTCAGTTGAATTTAATTCTTGATCTTATAAGTCTTTAAATGGAGATCACGATGCAAAATGTTGAATAATGTGGATGGTTTGATGTTTAATTGCTGCGAACGATGACGAATGGAAGTTTTTGGATCTTCTTCAACACTTCTGCTCACAGCTGCTACATTCTCGGTTGAACGGCCACTACGTTGATAAATCTTGCCTCTGTTATCAAGAACAGATCCAGTTTCTAGAAATTTTTCAACCATCAGCTTGATGGCACGATTTGTTGGAGCATTTTCTCTACCAAATTTTGTTCGAAATTTCCTAATTACATCTTGAAAACTTTTACCATTTTCAAAAAATGTTGTATTAACAAAAACACGTTGTTCCTTCGTGTAACGTTCCATATTAGCTAACCGGAATGTATTTAGAATATACCTAAAGAAACCTCGTATAAAAATTCCAGGTAGAAAAAAAATGGCGACAAAATCAAAATGATTCCTCAATTTTGAACACCCATTACATATACGAAGTACAATATTTAACACGAAATTTTAGAGAAATTACATAGATTCATCTTGTAATACAAACAATAACTAATTATTGGATGTCAAAATATAATATTAATAATTTTTTTCAACATCTCCCTGGGCTCCTTAAAAATTTTAAATATTTCATGTTTTTTTTTTTATAACTTTAAAACTTTTAATGTATTTGTTGGTAAAAATGTATGTTGCCTATATGTATACATAATTTTAACTTTAAATTTTATTAAAAAAAAAAGAGGCATAGGTGCAAAATTAATTTAGTAAAAGTTTACTAAATAAATCATTGAAGTATAATAAAAAAAATATTCTTTGTATCATTCTATTAAATTAATCTAGTATATATAAAGTAAAAAGTGTGTTTTTTTGTTTGTTTATCTAAGATTTACATGAAAACCACCGATTTGATTTCCACCAAATTTAGCAGGAACATTTTTATGAGGCTGGAAGAAATTTTCAAGCTGTAATTTGAAACTGTAAATGTATCTCATAATAAATAATTAATTGAAATACAATGTTATAAGTCATAATTTCATAAGACATTTCAATTGTCTTCTTTTAAAATCAAAATATAAATTTAAGAATATTTTTGAACTTTATTCAATTTATTTTAGAAAAAGAAATTAAAAAAAAATTCAATGACGCCTTGAAATCAATCTTTTTTTGTATTTTCTGTAATTAGTTCAGGTAAAATAAAAATTATAGAATTTATTTTTTACTTTCTATACAATTTTTCATTAATTTGGATAATTTCCAAAAAAAATTAATAACATTACTTTGTGTTTAAATTCATATACAGTACACTTCCAAAAATAAAGCAGCAATAGGTAGCTAATTAAAATCTTTTTTTCGTTGTTTGAAAAACAAAATATGGTAAGTTTGACTTTTATTGTCTTTGTTTTGTAAGTTTGTTATGTATTTCAAGTTATACAGTCATACCAAAATTTAAACTATTGCTGCCGTATTTTATAGTGGTAGAGTATTTTTTTAAATTAATCAGAGTTAATAATGATGAGTAAAGCTTAAAAATTTCAAACTTATTGCAATTATTAAAGAAAACAAACCACCAAATTCGCTAAGTAATTATCGTTTAATTTTTTCTCCTATAAGGAACATAGGGCATCGACTAAATTATTTATAATTTATATTTGACTAAGCTTCAGTTTCTTGATTTATTAGTTTCACCAAGTTGTCGATTACCTACTTGGCTATAAACTATTCTCTATTTTAATTAAATTACTAAAAGTTTTTTAAACTTATTTTAAAATGTAATAAAAGAAACATTGCAGAACATAAAATCGGGTAACATTTTTTTTTAAATAAAGTTTTCCGTAATACCGCTCTATCTTTAGATTTGGTTATATACCAGATATTAAGGATTGTAAAATTGTAAAATCAAAAATTTTTCAACACTAGAAGTCACTTTTTTGAAAACAACCGACAAATATCGGTACTAAGTATCATTATCTTATATAACATTAACATCCCGCACCACATTCTTATTTTAATGAATTGGTATTTACTTACTTATAGGTTTTATTTCAATTTTAGCATATGATATTAATATAATATATACATATATACTTTCCAATATATTTCCCTCAAAACATTATGAAAAATTTGCAATTATGTAAACTAAAATCTATAAATTTTTAAAAATTCAAATTAAAAATTAACTTTTTATTACCATATGTAAATATATAAAAATTATAAATAAAATAAATTGAAGTACATTATTTAAAACATTACGATTTACGCCATTTATAAATTGCTGAATGTTTTTTTTTTTTAAATAATTAATTTAAAAACTATATTTATAACAAAATATGTTACGTTCAGTTAAGAGAGAACGCGCTACAAACTAAAATTAAAAAAAAACTTCAAGTATTATTGCCGTTGCCGCAAAGCTTATTTTCATTTACAACTTTATTTTCAATAAACAAAACTTCACGATAAGACAGTTCGGAACCCCAAATGATTACCATTTAATAAAAACTGCAATATTAATGAATGCATTTAGTGATAAATTGAAATATTGAAATAATATATTATATAAAAGAACCTTAACTCTTATGATAAGAAAATATATTATGCAAATATATATGTACTAAATAAATTGAAATGTAATTAAAATTATTTACAAATTATATTACGGAAGTGTAAATGAATTTTAAGATTTGGTTTGAAATATTGAACATTTTACATTTGTGTTCTTACGTAATTGCTTTTTAGATTGTGTGTATGTATATAATGATTCTACTGTTTATATAAGTTTATAAGTTATATATAATACTAAAAAATTCTATTAAAATTATTTGTTTTATTTAAAGAAAATTGTATTGCATACTTTTTTATTGTTTATATAAATTTCGATAATTTTTTATTATTAGTTTATTTACTTACTAATAAGATCATTCATATGTATATATTTATTTAATCAATAAAACATATTTTTTTAATTATAATTACGACAAAACTCTTTTATAATAATTAGAATTCGCTTAATGTTGTTAATGTTACTTTTTCTTAAAAGTTATATATTATGGTTATATAAGAATATTTATTATAAGATTTCAACGATGAAATATTAAAAATAAATCAAAAACGAAAAGTAAATAGTTTATTTATTAAGTATAGTTGAAGTATATGTTGTATACTTAATGTTCTACAGAAGCAGGTTAACAACCAATCATCTTCTATAATATATAAGGTCTTTATAATATATAAGATCTTTACCTTATTTTTAAATAATGATAATAAAGTTCGATTAAAGAAAATATTTTTACATCGGTTAGTAATAAAATAAGTTAAAGTGCTTCTACTTTTAACCATCATAAATGAAGCGTTATACGTTATTTAGTTTTTTTAAAATTTTGTTCTTCGAAATCTTGTTGTCTTTATTTTTTAAAATTTGACTTTTCTTAAAAAATCTTGCTAAATTTTGTTAATTTTTATGTGCAAAGCATTTTTTCGGAGTCGCAAAATTATTCAAATCAATGAGTTTATAAGCAGTTATATCTATATAATAAAGGCAAAGGTTTACAGAATATGTATATTGATTTTCAAGCAAGATTCTGAATTATGAGACAATTTATAGTTGGTTAAAAAATTAGATTATCAAAAATTAAATTTATAAATAAAAAAAAAAAAAAAAAAGAGATTTTAATAAATATTGAATATTGGGGGTGCCCCAACTAAATTAAAATATGAAATAAAATAAAAACTAAAACAAGATTTCATAAATATAAACTTTTTTTTTTAATATATCGTCCAGATATAAATATCTGCCGATATTTTTAGAACCCTTTTCCCTTTAGCATGTGGACCATCTCGGTACAAGTATTAAATTATAATTATTTAATATTGTGTTTACATTATTTTTATTATATTTTATAATATATTTGACCTGACCGGGGTTTGAGCCCGAGACCTTTCGTCTGAAAGACCGGTGACTTACGCACTGCACCATTGGTCAGATAAACCTTATATAACATATTAAATTTAATAAAAATTGTGAAATAACTTTACCGAATATAAAGTATTACACTAAACAGTTTGGCATTTGGAAAGGAAAAAAAAAATCTGACAAGACAATTAAAAAACAAGTAAATGTAATAGTAAGTCGCTGCAACCCACTGATTAATATCCTACACCTGAAAAATTCAAATTAAATTAAAAATATATGTTATTTTAGTTATGTGTTTAATATAAGGTAAAAACATAAACCCTTTTAGAACCCTTGTACAAGTTCAATTTCAAGTTTCTATCTTTATTAAATTCGAAGATATGCTTGTTAAACCTTGATAGACGTGTGTCAGCTACCCAAACTGCCATTCTAGTTTATCTTAAATTTCAAGGACATAAAGAAAACATTGCAGAATACCCTTGTACCAATTTTAAAGGTCCTATTTTTATTGGTTTTGCAGCTAGTCTTGTTTGCTATTTGGCTAGTTCGACAGCATATAAAATCCAAATCCATGGCTTAAACCATCTCAAATACAAGTTTTCAATTTTAAAGGAAATGAAACATGACAGAACATCCTTGTACCAAATGTAAAGGCTCTATTTTTATTGATTTTGTAGATATGCTCGTTTGCTCTTGGGCTCGTTCGAAAGTTTCCAAATTTCGAACCCATCAATCGAATTTTCCCAGAAGCAATCTCCGCCTTATTTTCGTAATTAGTAACCTACACTATATAAATTTCATCAAGATATAGCTTTATTAGTTTTTGAGTTTTTGTGTGAACGGACAGACAAACGGACGGACAACGTTAAATCAACTCAGGACTAAGTGTCACTTTATTAAGAATATATATACATGTCCATACTTAACTTTCTTCCTTTCCTTCCTACAAACATCATACCAAAGTTAATATACCCTATACTTTAGGTGTAGGGTATAATAAGGACTGACTATATCCAAAAAATATAAGCAAGTAGCTTGAAATTAACAAAACAAATACAAGGATTAATTATTACTTAGGTATATTACAACTATAAAAAAATGTTGGTTTAGACTTCTAACTAAATTTAGGGAATAATTTCTACAAAATTTGACTTTATTTTAAGGAGCATTTAACATGCATTTAACATTTTCAAAATAGGTATAATTGATGTAAAACCTTGCTCGAAACTACAATGAAATGTAAACTTCTTCAAAAAAAAAAAAGGGAACAACTTTTAAGATTGTACAATAAATTTTTTAGTACCTGCACGTATGTTCTGTCATACAATCTTCTCATAATTTTAAATGTTAAAAGATAATAAATATTAAAATTTTCGCACATTAAAAAAAAAACTGTAAGAGAAATAAAAACTAATATACATATTATGTACTTAATAGCTTGTACTAATTTAAAAAAAAAAATTAACAATTTTTGAAAAAATATACTAAAAAATTAACTAAAAATTCACCTGTGTTTACATTAAGGAGAAATGATTAACTGATAATTTTGAAATATAAATGTCCACAATTGTTTATTTTGTTACTTTTATTATAAATTATTTTATTTTATTATAAATTTTTACACTTAAGATACGATCATTAACCCACAGAAACAGAAACAAAAAGAAAAGAAAAACAAAAAAAACTAAAGTGAGTTAAAATGAGCACCTTTTATAATAATTTGTCATATGTGCTGATGAGTGATGACTAACAAAAGTTGTTTTATTAATACATACCTATTCTATAATATTAAATATTCATATTATATGTACTAAGTATATAGTGTAATGGTGTTTTTATGTATGTACCTATATGTATATGTAGATAGATATATGTACATATGTTTGATTTTAGATTGTGTCATAAACAAATATACATTTATGGTATATCTTTTATTTTTGGTTTTTTATTATTTCTTTTAGTTATTTGTTTTTTTTTTTAACAGTTACTCTTAGAAAGTTAATAAATTTTCCATATTTATAATTTTAACTTAGTTAGTTTATTAGCTATTAATTTTTAAATTTTGTAAAAGCTTTTTTTTTTTGTATAAAATAGGTATGACGTACCTATATTATATGCATACATATATGCATACATATGTACATACATATATCTAAATAATAAAATGAATTGAGGGGAACTTAAACTTTTAACTATCTTTTTTGGTTACAAGTTACAACCATACATTTATACCTAGGCACATACTAATAAATAATCTAATAATAATTTCTAATAATCCATATTTGTGAATTTGTGATTAGAAAATGTTTATGGTCACAATGGTCACAAAACTAAATTTATGTTTAAATGTGTAATTATAACAGTAAAACTCTGGTTTGTAAAAATTAAATTTGATTAGAGAATTTTAGAATCTTAGAAAAGAGAATTTTAGAAAATATTGAATTGCATTTTAATAAGAATATTATACGATAAACATTTTTAAGGATTAAGGATTTATCATCAGTAAAAAAATTAAGGACTTTTAATAAAATTAATTAGTTTTTACTTAGAGTTCAACTTTAAACCTATTATGACACTGTTAAATTTTCATTAGTGTGAAGAGAAACAGTATTATATGTAATAAAAATGTATAAATCTCATGTTTAATACATTAATATAATTTGTAATACATTAAAAATGTAATTCAATTTCAAAATTTTCAACCACCAAATCATTTTTGTTTTGACATTTGCAACTTAATTTTGGAAGAATAGCTGTTTATTTGAATAATCAGTTGGTAAAATTAAAAAGAATATCGCGAACTTCTTCCGATAATATTTTTCTCATTTTTTATTATAATTTAAGATTTCTAAACCGCAATAATATTTACTTTTGTAAATACATACATATTATGATATTTTGTAAATTAAATGACAAATGACGTTTAATATAATGCACTTATTTACATATATATTAATTTCTTTTTAATATATATGCAGTCTCTTACTCTCTTTTAAATGTAGTTGATAGTTTAATAGTTTTTAATGTATTAAAAATGTAAAAAGAATGAAGTGTCACATAGACTTAACCAAATTAAATCTTTTAGTTACTTTTATATGATATTCTACTGTTTTTTATTTTTTTTGAGAAATTTATGAATGGATAAGCAGTAAGCACTAAAGAAGTTCATTCAATCGCATAAATTTTTGTAAAGAAAAATTTTGATAGAAGATAATATATTATAAGACACCATTAATAAGTTAATGGTGTCTGTTCTAATTATGGTTTACCGACATAAAAACAAAACAAAACAAAAAAAAAATAGAACAAAGGTAATAAGAAAATAAATGTTTCTTTTGTGGTTTTAAAATTAATATTTAGTACATTTAATATCATAGTTATTCAAAGATAACAACTATTAAATTAATCATAAACTAATTTGAGTTCAAAACATAAAAAAAAACAGTAAAGCAAAATTTTATTCAGTTAAAAAGAATTTTAAAAAGTTAAAAAATTTATAATACAATTTTTAATCAAAAATTTCTGTAAAAAAAAAAATAAAATAAAAACTATAAAAAAAACATTAGATATAATTATTATTGACATTAGATAGGTGACTTGATTGATATCGATACATTGGGCAATTTGCACTGATTACAATTTTTTATTGATAAACATTTTACTGGAAAGCTACTTTTTTTTTTTAAAAAAAAGAAGAGGTTTTCTGTAGTAACTCTAAATACAATTTTAAAATTTCGGAATGTATTTGTTTTTTTTTTTAAATTTAAATTCAGTGCTTAACTGAAATTTTTATAAAAAAATTCTTATATTGTTACATAAAAATAATTGTTTTATGTACTTGGTAAGTAAGCACTTGGTCATATTTAAATAATTATCTGGAAAACTGTAAAAGATAAGAAAATATGTATGAACTTAAATTAAAACTGAGGAATAGGTGATTTTGAAAATGAAATAAAATTGATAGACTAATAATGGTTTTTTATGCAAAAATTACAGTTTTTTTTATAAAAACAGTGTAAAATATTAATTTTTTTGTATTTTAACCTTGTAACTCTTCAACTATGAAAGATAAATAAAAGTTGGAATATTAGTGTGACAGCCCATAACTTCAGCTAGCTACCAACACTTACACGAATCTTTTATGTTATACAGGGGCCTTTCTTTGAAAAGTTGTATATATAAGTTCAATGATATTGTACCTATATATTTAAAAAGTTAACGAAATTACTTTGAAGGGCGTTATCTCGGAAACCGTTAGAAATAGACTCCCCCCTCCCCCCCAGAACAATTTTTTGTTTTTTCATGAATTTTTCTATCACGTCCGTTCTTCGTGACCCTTGAGTTCCGAAAACTCTGTATATGAAGGATAAATATTATATATAATTCTATAATATAATACACAAGATGTTGGCGAGACCTTGCCAACATGTAAAAAAATATATTTTATATCTATAATAAAACACTCACACTGAATGTAAACTAAACTGGCAATGATGATATTTCTGTATATTTATTTAATAAGTTAAAATTTTATAACCAGAGACACAAATCTTTGACTCAAAGTATTATCAAGAGACACAAACCGTTCATTAAAAATATAAATAAATTTAGTAAATATTATTACCGAGACCAAATTTTCCACTAGAAGTATTATCAGAGACACAAACCGTTCCTTAAAAGTGAGTACAGTCAAAAAAAGAAAAGTACATACTTAAAAAACACACATTTTCAATAAAAGTAAATTCAGCCAATTTTAAATTTTTAAATTTGACCGCCACATATTATGAACTGGTCGCAGCGGTAAATTAAAAATAAATTATTAATCTTCTGTTGGCGTTTTCAATCTTTGTTTTGGAAAAAAAAAAATAAAAATAGGTACTCTTAATAAAATTAAAACGCCTGAAAGTGAAAAGAGCAAAGTTTATAGTAAACCTCATATTTATAAAAAAAAAATAATAGGCCGATTTTGTTCTTGACTTTGTTTTCATTAGTATAAAAGCTGGTAAAAGCTTCGTAACAGACTTTAAAGTAGTTTTGTATATTTAGGTTGAAATTTAGACTTTTAAGCTAAATTCTCGCTATTACCACTGGTATATAACATAAAATATTCGAATTTTTTTTATTAATATAAAATTCGGTTAAATAATTATATTTCATAACAGAAGTCTGGAACTTACCAGATATTATAAATGGATATTTTTCTTAAAAAAAAAATAAAAACTAACATAGAAAATATCATTTTAGAAGTCTTCACTCACAATAGATTCATAATTTTGTACTAATTTATTATTAGACCATTAAATTAAAAAGCTGCCGAAAACGACCGTCACAAAAAAAAAGCCCCCGAAAATATATGAAATTGCATTATCAGAGACATGAATCTTTTATTAAATATACCAAAGACCTCTTCCAAAGTACATTTAAATAAAATAAATTCAGCAAATTTTTTTCAAGCTAAAAAAAAATAAACGCAAAAGATTTGAAAGTAGTTTTGGTAATTAAAGTAATTTCGCGGCGAAAACAACTGTTTTTCATCGACATAAAATTTTTTTTTAAAACTAAAGAAAAATAGAGTAAAATTTTAACAAATATTAAAATTATTTCGATTATTGGGATTGTTTTAAATGTAACAAAAAAAAAATGTTGTAGCGGTTGGTGTTGGTTGGTTTTACGGCGGTTTTTATTGTGCACTTTATACATGTGTTTCAAACAATTTTTGAGATATCGGCACGAACTTTTACCCTGAATGTATTTTTAACTTGGACCATTTTTTCTCAATGATTAAAAAACTGTCAAAAATTACCGCCACGAAGAAACGGCGAGAAAAAATTAATAAACTGTACCTAACATTTTTAATTTTATATGTTTAGATTTGTTTTATGTTTTTTTTCTATTACAAGTAAGTAAGTGATTTCAATGTTTTTTTAATGGTGCTGATATAAAAATGAAATTTTTAGGTAGTTTATTAAGGGAGTCAGTATGATAACGTAAATGCTTTTGAATCTATAGAAATTGTGCAATTGCACAGGGGATTTTCTAGTATGTATATATCTATATATAAGTACATATATATAAACGCTATGTAGATTAATAATATTTTTCAACCAAAAAAATAATGTCTTTTTTGTGTTATGAACTTAAAAATAGTTTATAACTATGCATGTATTAACAAATGAATGCTTTAAAAATGTTTTATTGTTGTTAAGATGTTTTTTTTTTAAATTTTATTCGATTCAATAATTATTTAACTACAGTTCTTTCTGCCTTACTTACTTAATCACCTAGCATGATATTTTTAATTTTATTTTCAAATTACCATTTTTTTTTTAAACTTCCGATATTTTTTCATCTTTGTCATATTAGTGAAGTTTACTTTTTTTATTTGCATATTCTATTTAACTTATTTAAAATGCAGCGTATTGAGAAAAAAAACATGAAAAAATATGATCATCAATAAAATATAATAAAGGGTGACATAAAAACACAAAAAAAAGGATTAATTTCATTTCACTGCTTCACAGTTAGGTAATTTTTAGAGAAACAGAAACAAATTTAATGTGGGTTAGTGCTTATTTCTAAAAACATATATCAAATGTAAAACCAGGGGTTTGTAAAATTATGCATTCTAAAAAGTAAATATTATCGGAAGTTTTTAAGGTAAAAATAGAATATATGACAAAAAGAAGTTTTAAAAAGGTATACCTACAATGTTATAAATTTTGGTATAAATTGGTGGTTTTCTTTTCCTATGTATATGATCGAAGGGATTTTCCCAAGAGTTTTGTTTTTTTTAATGAAATTATCAAAATAGAAAAAAAAACTTTCTTCAATTTTCAACTTTCTTCAAAACATTTCACCGCGAAACTAGAGGAGGCTAAAGTGCTCATGCTTACTATGTGGAACTTCCTAAATGGTACTGTACTGCACTTGTGTATAGTATAAATTATTATACATTTGCCGCTTAGTATTAAATGGTACTATAGCATATTTGAAAAAGTTTTGGACTGATAATCGTTATGTGGAAGGTTAGAATCTGCTTTTGAAGAATGTATAAACATATATATATATACAACCCATAGTTCTAGAAATTATAAAATTCACCCAAATTATTTTAAAATACTAAAAAATTGAAAAAATAATATTATAAGCAGAGTGACAGGCTATGAACATACTAACGGTTCGTACGGGTATCTAAGAGTTAACAAAGGCAACTGTATTCTTCCTAGTTTTTTTTTAAAATAAATTAAAAAAATGTTTCTGTTAATTGAAAATAATTAAATAAAATTATTTTAAATTATACAGAGAATAATAATTAGTATTGTGACAGACATATTGAGATTTAAAAAATAGGTGAGTGCTGTAACTTTTAACAATATCCGAATTACAAGCACTTAAGTCACAAATACAATCTTATGTTTCGTATTAATCGTATGTTTTAAAGATCATACCTGAATGATTGTGGTTTTCTATGTTTTTCTTTCTATTAAAGATGAATTTTTTGTTATTTTTTTAAATGAAATGTGGCCATTTAATTATTTTTGTTTTCTTTTTTTAATTCGTAAGTAGCTTTTAAGAATTAAATTTGGATATTTTGTGATTTATTTATGTTTTTGTTAATTTAAAAATATATATTTTTTTTTTATCAATGAAATATGACTTTTTTTTTTAATTCAGTAAATTTTAAAATACATATATTTTTCTAAGAAATAAAGAAATCTTTATAACTAAAATAAAATCTTTTTTATCAAAATGTTTTTAAATATGTAATAAAAGTACACAAATTTATTATTCGATCACAATTACCAGCCTATAGGTGTCACAGGTATTTGTGACATAATATATACATTTTTAAATACATTTTATTAATTGTAATATTTTTAATATTCTTAATTATAATTATTCCAAAAATAAGTTCTAGGCTGATAATAATATATTTAATTGAATTGATGAAAGCATTTTAAGTTATTTATCTTGTACTTTTGTTTTTTACTCCTTTCCAAAGTAAAAAAAATTAAAACTGTCACAAATACCCACATTTCCCTACCATAATTACGGTAAGATAACTTTGACCTTTTAATACTTTCATAATTAAAATCATATTTAAAAGTAAGTACGTAAATTATTTATTATATTAGTTATAAAATCAAATAACTTAAAGATTTTAATAACATCAGAAAGAGAATCTCCACTTATCTACTAAACATTTGATAAGCTGTCAAATTTCAAAGCTGTTTTAATTTATAAAATTCGAAATTTATGACAAATTTTTTTATTAAAGCTGACAGAAAATATCATTAAAAATGATTAGGTTTACAATGCAAATTTTTATTTTAATATTTATTTTTATATTAACTTTAATCGCATTTATATATAAAATAAAAAAAAGATGTACTCGTACATAACATATGTATATGTTGGATTAAAGATGCAAGTTTTTTAAATAAAAACAAGTAAATCAAGCTCTATTGATTTTTTTTAGTCATATATTATAAGAACAATTTCTTCAATAGATGTAGAAAGAATACAAATAAAACTATGAAAACTATATAGGAGTAATTAAAAATCTAATTATATTTTATAATATATGTATAGTATGTAATTTTATGTATACATATATAATATAAAAATTATACGATATAATATAAATTAAATACTTATGTAAATTAAGCAAAATAAAAAAAAAACTTAATTACTTACTTATGTTTTATAAAGAAATTATTATGTATTCTATCTATAACAATTGATTACATTACTTAATAGTAATTAGTGGTTCTTTAAAAACTAAGTAGTTATAACCTACATATATTTAAAAAAAAAAATAAATAAAAACACGTAAGTACTTAATTGTCCAATTATAATTATATAAGTCACAACGGAAACATCAGCGAGTCTTTCCAAACTAATACCGGCGTCAAACAGGGGTGTCCACTATCACTATTACTATTCACAATCGTCCTAGATAATATAATGTCCGAAGTTTGTAAACAAAAGAGGTATTACATGGAGCTTCTCTCGTCACTTAGAAGACCTAGACTATGCAAATGACATAGTACTGCTAGCACACAAGGTTAGCGATATGCAGTCCAAACTAGAACACCTAGAAAGGCTAGCACTTAACGTAGGTCTTGAAATTAACATTAGCAAAACTAAGGCGATGAAAATCAACAGCACCAACAACCATCTCATCATGCTGAAAACGCATCTAGTTGAATACGTCACCCAGTTTAACTATCTCGGTAGTATAATGTCTACAGATGGTGGTGCGGATGTGAACAACAGACTTAACAAAGCAAAGGCAGCATTCGGACGATTGTACCCTGTATGGAAAAACCCCCGAATCTCAAGGAAAACAAAATTAAGGATCTTCAACGCTTGCATAAAAATCGTACTAATGTATAGTAGCGAAACATGGATGTTATCGAACACCATCATTCAAAATTCACCATCATTTCATTTCACTAACCGCTGTCTGCGCATAATCGCAGAATATTCTGGCCGCTCAGAATAACCAACGAAGATCTATGGAGACTCACAGGAGAGGAACCCATACTGAGGCAATTAAGAAAGAAAAAATGGAGGCGGATAGGCCACACACTAAGGAAATACTAGTACAACATAAGTCGCATGGCCCCTTGGAGTGGAACCCCCAAGGAAGCAGAAGACGCGGATGTCCAAGTAACAGCTGGAGTAAACGAACTCAGCCAGTGTAACCTCACATGAGACAATGTAAAAACATGCAGGAAACCGTGTGAGATGGAGATGCCAAATAAAAGCCCTATGCTCCCTCGTGGAAATGGACAAAAAAAACTATATAAGTATAACAATTATGTTTTATCAAATTGAAAAATATTAATTAGATAAAACTTAATTTCTGTGCAAACATTGTATAATAAACTCATCTTCTCAAGTAACATCGATTCTTTAAAAATCGAAATATAAGAAACTTGAAAAAATTCAAATCTTTCTAATTAGAATGGTAAAAAAAATATAACAATTTAAAATTTAAGGCAAAAAAAAATTATTGAAGAATTTCAAAAAGAAAAAAACGTAAGCACAATTTGGCAAAAATGAACAATGGAAAGGAGTATGGAAGAGAAGGATGATCGAATCCAAAGTCATGTAAGGTTATATGATATTTATTTGTAACATCTATGATAATATTTTTTTTTAGGCTGTTTACAAAATGTTTAGAAATGTTTTATTATTACTGCGAGAAAAAATTTTTCAAAGTTTATTTTGTTTGCTTTCAATTTATTGAAACTATTTTAAATTATACAGGATGGATGATGTTAGGAATAAAAGTATAAATATTTTTCAGGGGTAATTTCTGAGGCTAAAACTAGAAAAAAATCATATTGGACGGTGGATCTATACTCAGTCGTTTTCAAGACATTGTAACTTTCATGTTTCTTTTTTGGTTTTATTTTTTTTTTTCTCTATATAGCAAGCCGTTCAAAAGTTATAGATATTTATATGAAAAGTCGCTAAAACATTTTTTACCCCTCATATCTCGAAAAGGGTCCAGAATAGATCCCCCCTCCCATATAATTTTTTGTTCGTTGTGATGTTCTCCATCACCTCCTGCTCTATGTGCAAATTAACGCGAGACACCCTGTATAAAACAAAAATATATTCCCAATATCTCGAAAACGACTGGGAATAGATCCACTTCACCTCCTTCCACATTATATTTTCTAGTTTTAGTAACAGGAATCACTTCCTAAAATATCTGCTCTCTTATGCTAAACATCCTGTATATGTATGTATAAAATATGTACATATATACATATATGGTGTGCCAAACAGAAACATTTTTTATATAATATGTATATCAATTTACCTTTATTGTAGATACCTAATATGTATATATATATTATATAATATATTAATTTGGACAAATAAGCTTTAGTGAAGTTATGTAACTATGCATTATATTTCGTTATTATGTACCTATATAAGTATATATGTATGTATATCTGTTTTGGAACGTATGTTTTATTAGTCTATATAATAATACTGCTTAAATAACTAAATAATAATTTAATTTAAGTAGGTACTTACTTATTTCTTAAATATGTACATATGTATATGTATGTACAGGGTTTTCCAATTTGAGTGATATGATTTCTAAGTGACGTTTCGGCCATTTGTAGTATGTCATGATCTGTCTTTTTTTTTTATTGTATTCAGTAATGTTTACAATTTCATCATGGACCACCGTAAACGTCGTGAATTTGCTGATTTTGTCTTGGAACAACTTGAAAACGATAATGATTTTTTTAAGAAAATTATCTTCTCCGATGAAGCTCACTTTCATCTGAGTGGTGCGGTAAATAAACAACACTGTCTATTCTGCTGCGAAGAAAATCCACAAATTATTCACGAACAACCATTACATTCACCTAAATTGACGGTTTGGTGTGGTTTTTGGTCTGGTGGAATCATCGGTCCGTACTTCTTTCGAAATGAAGCTAGTAACACCGTTACTGTCAATGGAGAACGGTATAGATCGATGATAACCAACTTTTTATGGCCAAAATTGGAAGAATTTGATCTTGACAATATCTGGTTCCAACAAGACGGGGCTACGTGGCACACAGCACGTGCAACAACCGAATTATTGCGAGAAAAGTTTGGAGATTCGATTATTTCAAGAAATTGTGACATTGAATGGCCTTCAAGAAGTTGTGATTTAACCATTACACAATTAGACTATTTCTTGTGGCGCTATTTTAAGTCATTGGTCTTCAGCAATAAACCAGACTCTCTTCAAGCTTTAGAAATCAATATTGAACGTGCTATTCATGACATACGACTTGATTTAGTGGAAAAAGTGCTCGAAAATTGGGTTCATCGAATTCGTTCCTGCAAAAGAAGTCGTGGAGACCATTTGAATGACGTTTTATTCAGAACTTAATTGTATCGATTGTACTTCACATTAAATAAAAAACATTTCAATTTCCTTAACAATTAGTGTGTTTTTTTTGAAAAGAAATCATATCACTCAAATTGGAAAACCCTTTACATGTTAATGTTTTATTTTATTTATTTATTTAAGTAAGTATTTCAACTATTCATTTTAATTCACATCTGAATAATGTAAAGTATACTGTAATATAACTATGTAAATCAAATCAAACAAATCAGCATCAAGTTGCGAAGAAATAATGTATAATATGATGTATGACTGATTAGATTAACACATAAATGAATTTTGCAAACAAAAACTTTTAATTGAAGAGGTGTTGATTTTTTTTATTTTTTTTTATTCTCGATTATTCTAATTTATATAAATTTTTATGCTTCGGTGAAGTAGATCTTTCCACACGTTCAGAATCACGTTTAACTTACAACAGTAAACTTAAAAAATAGTTACAACTTATTATGTAAATGCAGTAGGTAGGTATATAAATATTATATAAATCTGTTTTTAAATATATTACGTATGTAATATAAATTAAATTAACATCAATAGATTTATCAAAAAAAAAAAAACAAAATTTCCAAGGTAAATTTCTTGTAGTAATGTAGCTATTAATTTTTCAAATTTCATTTTACATGGAAATTTTTTTTAGAATAAATCAACCACATTTAGTTTTTAATATTCCAGTTATAAAAAAAACACTTTGAATAAAAATTTTTCAATTTTAATTTCATGATGATTACTTAACAAAATTCATAAATAAACAAGTTTTAAAATAGTTTTTTTTAAAAAAAAAAAAAAAAAAAAATTACAGAAGAAAAGAATAAAAAAAAAAACAATATACAAAACTATACAAGTTCGAGACCTTCAAATTTTTTGTTTCTAATATTTTTCTTAAGTTCTGTTTCTATTTTTACGTCACACAAAAAAAAAAACTCTCGTTTTAATATTTCATTAAGTTTTTTTTTTTTTTTCATTTGAACTTCTATGTAATTAAATGAAGCAATAGAATTAAATTTTTTAATTCTTTTGTATACGATTTTTTTTTTTAAAAAGTACATTTATGAAAGAACAAATAAATAACAAAGAATTAACATTAATGTAGGCATGCCGGGTCTATTGGGAGCCAAAACATGTAATTTTTTTGAAATTTTATTATTCTATTTTTCCGTATACAATATATGTATGTACATAATTAATACAAGTAAAGTATAGATATCGCGAAAAAACTAATCCATATGAAAGATTTTCAAATCTGCTTTAGTTCGAAAACAAGAATTTTCGAAATACATACCTATATATAATATATACCTACCTAAGTACATATATTGTTTTTCTGTTAAAAATTCAGTTCACTATTAAAATTTAAAAAATTGAGATGATTTCTACAATTGAATGGTATTAGTAATAATTCGTAGTTGTCAATTAAAAAAAAAATATATACCTACCTATTTTTAATTTAATTTAATTAAAATAAATTCAATAAAAAGTTCGGAACACCAAAATAATTTAGTGAACGTAAAACTAAACTAGTTTTTACTAATATTTTCATTCATGACATTTTAGATGATTTTTCTTAATATAAATTACAGTAATATACCTAAGTATAGCAGCAGTTTAACAGTTTAACACACATCAATAATGAGGACGTCAAGAGAAAAACACTCTCAGCTGATTCTTTTAATATATTCCTGATGATGTCGATTCTCAACTTAACGGATGAAAATGAGTAAATGACTATAAAAAAAAGTAGATGCACAACAAAATATTTGAATTCACTCACTAAATTTCAATTACATTTTTTAAATTTCATTAAAATTTATAAGTAATGTGTGAGTGAGAATGAAATAAAACATACAAAACAAAACAGAAAAAAAAAAAAAAACTTAATGATCATCATGTTTCTTTGATGACTCAATGTTAAGTAATTTTCGGTATTTTTTTTTTTATTAATTTCACTATTTTTTTCTTTTTTTTTTGTTGTTTTACTAAATATTATTTACTCGAACATACAGATTTTCTTTAAATATACATACAATATTCATTGATTTTCTATATACATAATATACATGTAGTCGAGCATTCATTTTTTAACAGAGAACACATAATAAATAGATATGTAAATAAAATAATTGCTCGATAAAATTATTGTGTACAACAAATTTATATTACATAGGCATATTGAATGTATTAAGAATCTATTCAGAAATTCACTTTTTATATTTTAATTTTATATAGTTATTCCCTTTTATTTACAATTCGCATTCATTTGACATATTATCATAACTCTTCTTTGTTAATTTAATTACATATTTTTAATATGTACATTTCATGTACATCCATATATAGATTTACATGTAAGTGACAGCATGTTAAATGAATATTAGTTGTGCCACAGTTATTGAACAGCGGATATAAATATAAAATAGAAAAATTTTGTTAAAAAATCATATACAGCTATCAATTAAATTATATTAAAAAAATTTAAAAGTAATTATTGAATGTGTAAAAGTAAGTATGTACCCTTTATATGCAAATTATTTAAGAAGTCTAAATTAATTGAAATGGCCACAGTTAACAGTTACAATAAGTTTTTATCTGGTACTGAAGAAGAAATGTGTTTGACAGACAAAAAAAAAAAATTTATTTATTTTTGTATAAATGTATGTACCTAATTATTTAAAAATTATTTGAAAAAGAAAGTTAATACCACTGAATAATAACTTTTCACACTATTGATTATAAAAGAACAATAGAATATGCAATACTTTTTATACAAAATAAAAGGAATAAATAAACCAATTTGAAAAATTTTTATTTTTTTTTATTTTTTTGGATATTCTATTGTTTGTTTAAAGCAAGCAAGAGAAAAGTTTATAAAATTTCAAAAATTTATGAATTCATTGTAAATAAAAACAAAGCAAATTCAATACAATAATATTTTTTTATACTATTTATTTCTAATAAATTTGATAACTAACTAATTTAATATGAATACTAGTTTCGAAAAAAAGAAAGAAAGATAGAAAGTGAAGAAAAAAGATTCAATGTTTTGGTAAAATAATCTATATTTTCATATATGTATACATATAATTTAAAAAAAAATATATTATTGTTTATCATTAATAGTAGTAGAGAATAGTGTTGCATTAAAAATTAAAGATAATAACAAAAATAATAGAAATGGATAATAAAAGATTTGTAAAAACTAAAAGCTTTATAAAAATACACGATATATATGTCAACGAAAATGAAGAAGGTATATAATAAGTATAAAGAAAGTAAAAGTAATATAAAATTTTAAATCTAACATCTAAAGAAATTACAAACTCAAGGTTATTGACAAAATAAACTAAGTTTAAAGTCAAATAAGAATTAAGTAAGCTAACTATTTGATTACTGAGAATTTTGACTATTTGACAATATTAGTTATTCATTTAGCAAATATTAATTGCTTCAGCGGATTTATTTAAAAAAAGGTTTGATTTTTAAATAGTAAATGAAAGTACATATTCATAAGTTGCAAGAAGCCGTCGTATATTGTAAACCATTAGTCAGACCGATGTGATTAAAAAAACCTAGTCCCCTATTCTATAATAGAAATTAAAAATAAAAAAAAAATGAGAAATGTACCAAAAAGTGACACCTTATTTTTTGGGGGCGATTTTTTTAGCGGGCTTAAAGTCGAACTTTTTTATTTTTTAAAATTCTCTTACTTTCATATTCTTATTATATACTTAAATTGATAAGCCAGGAAATACCGTTATTAGATTAGATATATGATATCTTTAAGTAGAAACTTTATTTAGATGAAAGTAATATCGCTTTATGAAAATTCTATTCTAGACTTCTACAATTAACTCATTTGAGTATAAATACTAAAAAAATTAATATATTAAAAGTTTTATATTTTACTGTTAAATAAAATACTCAAATAAAAAAATTTATATTTTTTCCATGGCGATATTTTTTTTTTTTTTTTTATGAATAATAAATTAAAAGTGTGTACATATTGAAAATGAGATATGCAATCTTATTTTTAGATTAAAAGTATTTTGTGTATGTGATTAATTTTTAATTTAAAAATGCAAAGGAAAATATATTACCTACATACTTATAATAGCAAATAAAGGAAATGCACAAAAAAAAAATTTTTTTCTAAAAATTCTACAGAAAATAAAAATAAAAAGACGACCTGAAAGAAAAAATATAATTTATTGAAAAAAAATAACACAAAAAAGGAAAAGTATATAATTAGATATGTAAAGTTAAAAATAAAAATTGATCAAAAAATAAAATCATGACCTTTGGAGTTACATTATAATCAATTACAATACAAATTATAAAAAATTTCTATATTTATATACATAGATAGATAATAAGTTAATTATTAAAATATTTTATTCAATTTTAGATATTTTTATAATGGTATAAATTATTGTCAACAATGTCCTCATATGTGCGTTATTGACAGTAAACCAATTTAAATTCTATATCTAGTTATTAATTTTAAAAATGTTCAAAAGTCTTTTAATAGTTTATAAATAACTCTATATTTTGTAGGTTTACTTTGCAAACAGAATAAAATCGATATTTTATAAAATTACGGTATAACGAAATATATTGTATTAATGATCGAAAAAATATTACATTATTTATTTTGATAAATAAAATAACAGCTAGGTATAAAAGCAAAAATCATGAAATAAAAATAATACATTTAAGTATGTTTATATATTAGTAAAGTAATAGTTAAATTCATCAATTGAAAAAAGAAATACACATTACATTATACTTTCAAAGGATAATGTTGCTTGTGTTGTACGGTAATTTTGAATAGTTTTGGCCAAAAATGCAACGTAGAGTAGAGTTTTTAATAAAATTCCTTGAAAATTAAATTTATACTTATATTAAATTATCACATAGATTATTATACTTATCAGACAGATTATTTAATTTTAGTGCTAATCTAAAAAAAAAACTTATTGCGATAAGCAAAAAAAAAAAACAAGAATGGGTTGGGTATAAGATTTCAAAAAAAGAAAATTCCATTTCCAAAATACCATTTACATAATTTTATGGCAAGCTCTTTAAATCGTGGAGGCTTACAAACTCCTGCTTAACAAATTATTGTAACCCTAATAATTAATGTAATCCTGATAAGATTTTGTAGCCAACTATGAAAAATCTTCTAATTCAGAAACTCACATATAAGTACATAGTATATGTATACAAATATTTTGTCGAAAACGTATAACTCTGATTTGGAATTCAACTTTAAAATTCCCTCGAATTTAGAATCTCGCATTCACATATAATATAAATATTCTAGAAAATAGTAATATAATAATAGAAATATAAATATTTTAGAAGAATATATACTCTGATTTTGTTTCCACTTATAAAACAACTTCTAATATTTTTTGTCGTGCATATTATGTAATTTTATATAGTTTATAAGTAGATTAGAACATTTCATTATGGAATTTTTTTTTGGGAATATTTTTTTTTGGAATTATTCTTTTGGGAATTAAGTATGACACCATCCTAAAAAATATGAATAAAATAATCTATCTAAGTATATTACTAATTATTCTTTTTGCTATTATTTTCTAATTCTAGTTACTTATCTAGGTTAGGTTTAAAAAAAAAAAAAAGTTTAGGAACTTTTTATGATTTTCCTGATAAAATTTTCTTTGGGTCTTACATAATACCCTGCAATACATATAATTTACGTTATGTTTTTTAATTTATTCTTAATTTTTTTTTCCTTCTTTGATTGATAGATAAGTATTTATTGTTAAATAAATAACCGTCTATTCAAGTGCATTTAACTCAAAATACTAACTAAATTATCAATACAAAATATAGAAAATTATAGTATATAAATTTAAAATTTATTTTAGTTTTGACGTCAAATTTAATTTATTCATAGAAATTGGTATTCTTTTTAATTAAGAAAATAAAAAAAAAAATAAATAAATCGGCAATCAACTAGAATTTTAAAGAAACAAACATTCAAATTTATACATGGAATTATCAAGAAGAATAAAAACTTCAATGAAAAATTTAGAAATCAATGTCAGATGGAAAAAAAAAAATTAGGAAGCAAAAATATATAATAAGTACCTATATATTAAATGTTTTTCTAATTTAAATTTTAGATAGAACGTTAAGAGAATAAATCTTTTATGACGATAAGTTAAATTAATTTTTTTTTTTAAATGAATTAAAATTAATTTATATATATATATATATATACAAGTAAGAATCTATTTATATACAAATGACTCAAAATTTTATTTAAATATTTTTTTAAGTTATAGTTATTTACTCATTTTATATATTGAAAAACAATGGATGAATATTGTAAGAGTATTAATAACATATTTTTTAATAATTATTATTTTAATTAATCATCATTATTTTTTATTTTCATCATTAGTTATAATTCATTAATTGAATTTTTATTTACTTTTAGATTTAAAATCAAAAATATAATTAAATATAAAACGGTAATAAAATATGTACTAATTTCCTATAAAAAGTACCTAATATGATTGTTACTAACACTACAATTTTCAATAATACAACCACTCATTAACTACCTACTAACTTACCTTACTAATAAAAACTAAAATAAAAAAAATACACCTTAGAAAAATAAAAAAAAACATAAAAACAAAAGACATTATGGAACCTGATGATGATAAATTCGATTTTTATTATACATACATACATATTATATTCTTTTCTTTCGTTTTCTTTTACCTTCAGAAATACTAAAATTTGATATGGTAAAAACAAAAAAAAAAAAAACAAAAAAAAAATGAGAATCATAAATAAATCGCGAATAAAATCGCATTTTAGAATAGGAATGAGTCAGAGATTGTCAAATTAAGTAAAGTAAACGAGAATAGAAAATTCATTATGATGTTTTTGTTTATGTTTTTTTTTTTCTTTTAATTTTTTTAAACATGTGTTGTATACGTTGATCTTACTAACGTAGAGTGACATGTATGTTAGGTGGTTTTTTTTTAAATGGATGACGAGATTAAAACGTAAAGTTTTATTTTCTTTTTAAAATACCATTATTTTAAATTTTTAAATACCTAGAAGTATATATTTTTCATTTTCACTGGTGATATACTTAAAATTTGATCAATATCAATGATCAATAAATACCCAAATTAAATTAAATTAATTTTAATATACATTCAAAGAGTTGGGTCGGGATGGTAGGATTTTCTTAGATAATAAGGAAAAACAAAATAAACAAATTTTTGTTCACTTCATATGAAAGTTTAATATAAATATATAAAGTTTTTAATAACAGTTTTTGCTATCTCTTGAATATTAAATGATTTTTTTCTGCTAACTATATATGGAAAAGATACAAAAATATCTGATAAAGATAAAAATTGAAATTTTCCCTTTACGAACTAAACTTTATCCTGTTTTAACTTTTCCTATCACCGTTTTTGCGCGATTTCGTAGCCGTGCAAATGTAAATACATAAATATTATCAACTTTGTGTTTTTTCTAAAAGTGGATGAACACTCTGCACATACAATTTTGAATTATGCACATACTTTCAGAATAAAATTTAAAATTTGATTATTCCTTTTTATGTTTATAAAATTGGTAGCATTTTTTATTTCATAAAAGCTAACAATTTTTTCTCCCTTTGAATAAGTAATTTTACGTTTTATAAATTTGAACCCGTTACTATTTTAAGTACTTATATGTTCAAATTGATTTAAATTTTCACAAATTTTATTTCTTATTAGACTAAAGTTCTTATTATAAACGAAAATGCCTATTTTTTCACTAACTAATTCATGATTTACTATTACAAAACAACAATTAACCATTACTTACGTATACTTATATTACAATAATCAAAAATAGTTTTATTGTTCACGGTTATTTGAGTGAATTGGAAAATTTATTTAAGAAATTTTATAGGTATAATTTGAAAAAAAAAGAAACAACAAATTAATAATTCTATTTTTTTGTAATAGTTATTAAAATAATAAGAATCGTAGTTATTTTAGTAGCGAAGGTCACATTGAAAAAAAAAAAATTATTGTTTTACTTAGTTATTTTTAGTAAAAACAAATTACTTTATAACATATACATATATTACCTATAATACCTTGTTACATATATTATATAATAAAATATAACTATTCATGTACCCATACGATATTTTTTTTATCACACCTCGTATTTTTGTTATTTTTTTTTTATTTTTTAATTAGGAAATCACTTTAAACTTATATTACAATTATAATTTTTCCATATACATATAAACATATATTATAATATTTATATAGTATATAAATGTTCAAATGGTTAATGATATGAAAAATTTTATTATTATTTAATATGTGGTAATGTTTCTAAATGTTCTCAAGGTGGTTTCATATAGACCACTACTAGTTATTAAAGTACTTCATTAAATTAACTTTGATTTATTTTTGAAATCTTTAAAAAAAATTTAACTGAATAAGTAAAACTATTTTAGTGTTTTTTTTTTTTATGTAAAATGCAATTACTTTTAATCGCCTACAGTAACTAACTATAAGAAAATAAATAAATTTTATAAACGTATCTTATGATTTTAATAGATTTTCAGGAAAAATATTTTACGATATTTAAAAAAAAGGAAAAAAAAGAGGGAAGATTCCGATGATAGGTAGATATAAATTTTTAACTAGAATATACATATATATACTTATGTAGAGAGAATAAACATTCTTTTTTTAATTTGAATTTCTGTTTGTGGTTGTAAAGTTTAAAAAAAATATAAGGAGACATTTTTAAACTTTTTTTTAGGTAAGCAAAGAAATTTTACATAAATCATAAACATATTTAAATTAACATAAATAAATTGATATATTAATTATAAACCGCTAAATTAAAAAAGAAAATTAACCAATTTTAGAAGTATTTGAATAAAACTTAAAAAAAACAAAACCACAAAATGTATTTCGTTACATTAAGTAGATAAATGCCAAAATATTTTAAATAAAAAATTTTATAAAAAACAAGTGACAACAAAAAAAAAAAACTGATTTCATATTTTGGTTTTTTTTTTCTTGTTTTTTATTGAAACCGCAAATGTATCTTTAATTTAGTTTAATAAAAGAAAAAAAAAAAAAAAATAGAATTTTTATTCAATTACCTTTTCATTATGAGAAAATTAAATAATTTTTCTTTTGCTTCTTTTTAATTTTTTAATTACGAACAAATTACTTATTTTAAAGATTTTATTTTATGGATGAGAAACTTTATTTTAATAAAATTTATTTAATAACAAAATATTTTATACATAATATCTACAATATGATTATTTTAAAATTAGAAAATTTTCACTTTAAATTTTTAGTTAAAGTTAAAATAATTCCCGTAATAATGAAACTATAGTCATTCTAAAATTTTTCAATTCTATTCGATTTAAATAATAAGTATGTAAGTATGTAAATTTAATTCTTTTTAGATGGATGGTCTTTTTTACGTAAATTTATTATTACGCTTAAAACGAAATTTATTAAAAATTTTGAAAATATCAAGAAAAAAATGTATATCAGATACTTCAGATAAAGACATTACCAAAAAGCTAGAAAGAAATCAAAATCAATATCATATATTGGAACAATAAAATCTAAAGTAAATAAAAAATAAGAAGAGGCTTATGTAAAGGTTTATTGAAAAGGACTCAGTGTATAGTCAACATCTTATTGATATATATACAACAATTAAAACATAAAAGTAAACAAATAAGAGACCTAATGTTAATACATATGTACAACATACTTTACTTATGTATAAAATAATGAAATTAATAGGTGTGTTTATTAGTCAGCTCTAGTACTATCTACATCAACCCTAGAGCAAAAAAGTACAAGTTTTGGCGTTCATTAGTTTTAGAAACGTGTTTCTTTTGTTCGAAAGTGTTCTAGTTTTGTGTTTATTAAGTAAGTTGTTCTAACTTGTTCTAAGTTACACTTTTCTGTTCTAGTTTTTTTCAGATCTGTTTTGGACAACCTTTTTTTTTTGTTTGCTGTCCTATTCTATTCTAACATATTATAACTACTTAAGTAAGTTCTTAACTATAAAAAAATCCAAAACGAAAATTGAAGAAAATATAAATCAAATAAGTACATACATAATTATACACATTAATATTAAGAAAATTATTTTTATAAAATTTGTAAAAATCTGGAACTACATTAGGTCTTGAACATACTTAGTTATATAGTTATTATATTCATTTTTTATTAGAATTTCAATAAATTTGTATCAGATATTAATAAAAATTTATTAAGTTGAATTTTAATTATTATACAATCAATTAATTTGCAGATTTGCAGATAAACAATATATTTTTTTAAATCAATTTAAGTACATACTTATAATATTAAATTACATATTTGCATTTTGTAATTAATTTCCTTGTGGTCTTATAAAATAATTAAAGTCAAAAAAAAAAAAAAATAATTTACAAGACAAGAAGTAAAATTTTATCTAAAGTTTTTATACTAAAACATAAAGTAATTTAATTAATTAAAGAAATAAAAAAAAATAATCAAATCCTAACTATACACATATTTATTATATACTTTATACTACACTAATATGGATAAATACTAAAATTATTATGTATTACAACACTCTTTTAACTTATACATAACACATAAAAATTTTAAATAAATTTATCAAAACTTTAAATCTATTTGCAGCATTAACTTTACAATTGAAATTGATCAAAAGGGCAAAATAAATTTGACTAATTTGTAAATAAAATTATATTATAAGTATGTAATATGTACTGTATATAAGTGTATAATGTATAAGTATAACATTCTGATGAGTATATATAATTTAATTGAATAACATGAGTAAAATTTTATATGGTGACAACGAAAGTGATATAAAAACATCGTCAGTAAATAAATTCATATTAAGAATGAATATAAGAAAATAAACTTTTCTTTTTATTTATTAAATTTATTTGTACATATATACATATATACGTATATATATGTATTATATATTTACTTTTCTTTCAATTGAAAGGCTTGTCTTTTCATAAAGCAGAAATTTTAATGGTACTTATTTTGCATAAATAATAACATCAAAAATGAAATATGTAATAAGAAAATAATGAAAAAAAAAGAAAAACAAAAAGAAAAATATATCTATGTACTTAAGAATGATCTTTAAACTAAAACGACAATTCCGACAATTTAAAATTGTATTGAAAATTTAAGTTTAAACTCTGATTAAGTTTATGACAATAACAACAAATACTTTTTTTTTTGTTTTGAAAATATAAAATTTATGGTCGGTCACATTAAGAATCCATTTTTTTAATTTCGGTTTTTTCTACTGTTTTTTTTTTTTTAATTGACAAATCTTAGATATCATATATAATTGTGACTAAACTTTTACATTCTTAGAATCATTTCAAAATATTAAATTAATTCCTTAAGTATTTTTGCAGATAAATGTGTCAGAGTTATAAAATTTTATTTCTAATGCACTATTTGATCACATACTTAAGTAGTATTTAATTTGAAAATAAAAAAAAACACTATTTTGTTAAGGTTGATGTTGTCTAAAATTAACATAGGATGTGAAATTAACATGGAAAATTTGTCTTAAAATAACTTTGGCTATGAATATGAATAACTCTATCAATAAATGTGTAACATTGTATGAGTTTAGGGCCTAACAGAAAAATGAATTGAATACAGTGAAATATAAGAATAATATAGGATTCGCCATAATGTTTCGCATAAGAACATTTTTAACCGTTTTAATTAATAAATTTTAATATTGCTTAAGGTCTTATTTAACTATACTTCTTCTTTTTATATGTCAATTTTATCAACGATAGTATTTATTACTTAATAAGTTATCTTTTTTTCCATTATCTTTGATACACTTTGGATATTTTTTTGTTTTCCTCACTTTAATTTTTTTTAATTTTGTATTTTACGCCTTGCTTGGCTGAATGTGAAATATATTTAATCAGAACGATTATAGCTTAAGTAATCATTCGGTAAGTTATTGTTAATAATAAAAATAATATGTAATAAAAAATATAGAGGGGAAAAAATAACAATAAATTTTTTATTTGATTTTTCTTCGTTCTAGATTTTCACTTTTTTGTGAAGAGATTTTATATGTGTCTGAGAGTTTTTTTTAAATATTTGGATGATAGATATATGAAACTCTTTAATATTTCCATTATTATTTGAAACTCCAAATAGAAAATTGAGACAAAATAGATTGATAAATTTTTAGACTTCTTCGTTGTGGCATTTTAACAAAATCTACGCGAATGATCTCATTCGATAACTACTAATATTATCATCAATGCATAAAATATTTAAAAGAAAAGTGTTATACAAAGTGTTACAAATTTTAATTACGTCATATTTAAAAAAAAAAAGGAAAAACATTAAATATATTTAATTTATATTTAAATTCATGAACCTGAAAGTAAAAAATAAAACAAACAAATGTATAATAAATTAATAATATGTATATATATATATGAATATTGTACAGTCTGGACTACAAATTTATTAAGCGTTAAATGTATTTTCTCTTTTTTTTAGTTTGGTTTAGTTAAAAAAAAATATATTAAATAATTTTATTAATTAAGTATGTTTATGTAAATTCATACACGAAGTAAACACAAAACGTTTAGATTTGAGTTAACTTCTAAGTTTATCATTAAGTATTAAGCAGAAAGAAAAGTTTTAAAAGAATTAATTACTTAAAGCTGTCATTTTAATTATATTTAAATGTTAAATGCTGATTTAAGCTTTTAAGAAATTAAAAAAAAAAACATTTAAGTAATATGATAAATAATCATTCAAAAATATGATGAATATTATTTTTAAATAAAATTATTCTTTTAAGAAATGAATTGATTCTTTTTGGTTTACACACATTTCGTAGCATTTGAAAAAGAAAAACCACACATGCAAATTAAACTTACGAAATTGAAGGATTCCGCCCAACGCACGACATACGAATTTTGAAAAAATCATTTAAATTGTCCATCATCTTTATAAATTTTCTCATTAATATCCAATTTTAATTTTTTTTTATTTTAAACATAAATATAATAAAAAATTTACGTACGAATGAAAAAGGTAATTAAGAACTTTTTTTAACATCTACCTTATGAAAATTATCGTTAAAAATAAATTACAAAAAGATGAGTTGTGTTTCGGTTTTAAAATAGGTATAATTTAACTGAAATATATATAAAAAATACAAAGTTCTTAGTTAGGTAATTGTAACTTTCAAAATATAAAAAAGCAAAAGCAAAGCAAAGTAAAATTTTAATCCTTTCGTAAATTGAATTATAAATCTGAGTTCTTCTTTAAATTATCATCACACTTTGAGAAGAGAAATATACTTAGTAATATTTTAAATATTAAAATGCAACACCTTTATATTGTCGTATTTAAAAATATATAATTATGTAAAAACATCAATTGTGAAAGGGTTATTTTTTGCCTTAAGTATTTAATATTAAAATTTCATAACGTTATGCAAAGGATTTAAAATTAAAAAAATACTTACATAATATAATTATCGTAAAAAAATTGCTATATATTTAAAAAATTTATTCGTTTAGTTAACTGACTCGTAATTTATTTTGTTAATATATTATTTTATTTGAAATTCAAAAAAATCATCAAAGTAATTACTTAACTAACAAAAATCATTCTCTTGAGATAATACTCATAAGTGCGTATTGCATATAGGTACATTAAATATGGACTTTTTCACCTAATTTAAATTTTTTATCAACTTCACGTCTTCGAATATTTTGAACAAATTTAGTAAAACCCTCTCTGAATTTTGTTATTATAGGTATATAAGAAAATCTATTTGATTATCATTGTTTAATCCTTTAAATATAAAATTATTTTTTTAATTAACATTATATGAACTGCAATATATGTACAATGTAATTAGTTATCTCAGTTGTACAGCAAAAGCACCTGTGTAAATGTTTTTTTTTTTGAATATAAGTTACACAAAAATTAACATGTAATGCATAAATGTAAATAATGCATAAGTGTAGACACTCCAATTAAATAGAGATAAAAAAAAATATTAAAATTGTTTTAAACTAGATTCCAATGTAGGTAGGTAAGCTAGCATTGGTTTCATTTTAAAATTTCAAAAAAAAAATGATTATTTTGACAATATGTTGTGCTGGTTTTTTTTTGTTTTTAAAAATAACTTTATATTTTGTATTGTGACAAGATTAATTTAAGAGATTTAAAATGATAAATTGAGTGCAGATACGATTATGTATGATTATTAAATAGGTTATTGCTCTTTATTATTATCAAGTTATTTTTTATAAAGATTTTATTAATACTTCTAAGTTCTAATTACCTACTTAAGAAAATAAATTTAAAGAATATGAAGTTTTTATTTTAGAACTTTTAAAAATTCTTTAAAAATGCAAATACTATAGGTTTCGTACAATAATATCATAATGAATAATGTATGGAGTATTCAATAATCCAATTGAATTACATAAACTGATGTTTTGTTATCAAAAATTTTATTTTTTGATCAGGTACTTGAGTTTTTTGGTATACATATCTATTTTATATGAGCAAATTTTGAAGAAATTAATTTAAACTTAATCTCCTATCGTTTTCTAGATAAAACTTATCAATCTTAATTGATTATGTATATAGTAATGAGTTTTTTTGCAAAATATACACGCCCAAACGATTAAAATGAAATGAAGTAATCAATAAATACTTTTTAAAACGAAAATTACATATGTATACATATATCTAAAATTCAAAAATTATTATTTGAATATTTTTTAATTTACCTTGATAAATGAGTTTCAGCAGCAGCTTTGATTTTATTAAATTGTTTCTTCATCTTTTTTTTGAATAAAACTCAGAAAAACTTCCTATTCAGATAAATTCAGGATAGAACCTAATTATTGTCACAATGTTATTTTATATTGTATACAGCTTTTTGTTGTTTCATAATAAAAATATATGTAAGTAGGTACATATATAAAGATATGAAAAAGAAAATTATGGCATTCCAATTTCCATACAAGATTTTTCCTTTTTTTCTTTTCAACGGAAATAACTTTAACTTTTTATATTTTCTATTACTTTTTTTTTTAAATAAAATTATATTACTTTTTAAAAAAAAAGGATCCTTGCACCAAAAAAAAAAAGCACAAATATTATTATGAGATCATCAGAATTTTTTTTATATTTTCTTGTTTGAAAAAATCTTTTCTGACACTGCCTAGCCTATTTGCTACCACATAAATAATAAAAAAAAACAAAATTGCTTCACATTCACAATATAAAAATTTTCTTATTGATTTTTTTCTTGAAAATTATTTAAAAAAAAAATAATTATAGCTAACTTATCGATAACATTATAAAACTATTACTATAAAAAAAATATATTTTTGCACACTTAAAATAATAGGTTTTTCTTTCACACTATATAACACTAAAATTCCTTTGCAAAACTAAAAAAAAAAAATGACTGCAAAATTTTTCAAATTGATAGAAGGCAAAAACTTTTTTGCTGATTTTCTTTGTATGGTTTTTTTCACACTGTCTCATTCAATTCAGCTGTCAAAACAGTTTGACATTTAGTTTTGTTATGATTTTTTTAAGAACAAATACATTTTTTAAAATCTTTAGAAAAGTGTTGCAATGGCAGCACTTTGCTAAATAATTGTGTCTAATTTGAGAATGAAAATAAAAATTAAATTTGTAGAATTTTGATAGAAATTGATTACAAAATTTATGAAAAAATATTATATTCGCTTATACATTTTAAAAATTTGGCAAACAGAAAAATTAATAAATATATTTTCATTAACATAAATATTTTTCAAAAATAGAAAAATTAATATAAAAATATTATTAAAGAAAGATAAATGAAGCTATATTGTAAATATGTACGTACATACATAAATCGTTTTAAAATTAATGGTTACAAAAAATATTCATCTATGCATTGAGCAAAACTCTATCCCGAAAAATTTAATTTAATTTTTATTCATTCTCGTAATTAAAATTATATATATGTATGTATATGTATAATTAATTTGTACGAATATTGTATTCATATTTCACAGAATAAAGTTGGCGCATTTTTTCATTCTGATGGCAGAATTTGTTTTTTATGGTTCGGAAATATTTTTAAACCTGTCTAATTTCTATTTGAATATTGAAAATTGAGTAAAACTGGTTTGAATAAAATACAGTAATTTAAATACGTTTGAAAACGAAAAAAAGATGTACCACTTGCACCAACAGTGTAATCAAATGAATGAAATCAAGAAATCAAAAAGTGAACTGTTGTCACAACAAAATACATCAGATAGGAGTGCAATAAGTGTAAAACGTTCAGTAAAGTAACTTCATATATATATGTAGTAATAGCTCTTATGGTTTTTAAAAATATTTTAAATTATTTTCTTATGAAAAGAATAAACTATTTGCTAATTTGTAATTTTGAGCATATAATTCAGCTGATATAAATTTTGATCAATATTTAATTACGGAACGAAATAGTCCGAATGGGCCTTTCCACACGAGTAGTGTCCTCTTTCGTCATTTTTTACTTTTACCTTCGTTTCATACCCTCTTGCCTGTAAACTAAATTTGTGGTGGGGATTTTTAGGAGTAATTTTTTAAACCAAAATTTTAGAGTTTAAAAATTTAGTCCACTAACACAAACAAAAACTCAAATAAAAATTTTTATGAGGGTCAAAAAAATTTTATGTGTACATACGTTTCATTCTCGTTTGGAAAATTAAAGAAAAAAGTTTTTGAAACGGTCGCAGCAAATTCTTAAAAAAGTAAAGTGATTTTTGATCTTTCACTTGATGAAATTTTTAAAATATATTCTATTGACAAAAAGAAATTATGTGCACAGTACAGAGTTTATTCTATTTCTAGGTACATACATATATAATATATATTATTTAAAAATTACAGGCAAAAAAATCTTATGTTACTTAAATACAAAAAAAAATTTATTTGTTTTATGCGTGCTTTTTTTTTATATTTATTATCTACCTCTCGCAACAAATTTTGTTTTAAAATGAAATATTTACACACACATATAAAAGTAACGACTATCGAGAGGAACAGTGTGGAAATAAAAAAAAGAGGAAAGTAGTCACGAAACGAAAGAGGACACTACTCGTGTAGAAAGGTCCAATAGGTTTCAATTATTTATGCTGTCAAAAATTCTGCTTAATATGGGACCAGTCTTATGAATATTTGCAAACTATGTTATTTAAAAGATTCATTTTATTGCTGAGAAATGATTTTATGTATATAAACATTGATGATGGTAAAGATTCAATTAGGGAGGCATTGTTAAAATTGACATTTTGGAATAAACTAAAAACTTCTGTTTGTTTACATGTTTAAAAATTATTTACAAGATTTGAATCTAATTTAAATTTTAATATAAAAAAAGTTATATTACTTAACAAAAGCTATATTACTTAGTGTGACTACAGTGTGCTGTATGATATGGATTAAATAAAACAAACATAAGAAATGGATATAAATAATTCAGATTGCATTATAGAAATAGTTGATGGCTCGCAGATACCAGCTTCTGAATTAGCCGAGTTTGAGGAAACTCAACCTATAAAATTAGAAGCAATTAATGAAGAAAGTCAAGAAATGTTAATAAAAAGATATGTGAGCGGTGAAGCTTCATTTCCAGTTTATTACACAACTTTAGATGGAGAAGAAGAATATAATGAAGAAAAACCACTATTAATATCGCAGCCAATTTCACTAGAAGATTCTTCATCAAAAAGACGACCACCTAAAAGAAAAACTGGTTTAAATCCAGCCTTGCAAGGTTTAATGGGTGAAGCTAATTTAAGTTTTGTGCGTGGAAAAACTGATATAGCTGAAAAAATTTGCTTAGAAATAATTCGGCAGAATCCACTGGCACCAGAACCATTCTATACAATGGCTCAAATTTATGAAACTAAAGATCCAGAAAAATTTTTGAATTTTTCAACAATTGCAGCACATTTAGATCCAAGCAATAAGGATCAATGGATTAGAATTGCTGAAATAAATGTGGAAAACAAAAATTTTAATCAAGCTCGAGTACATTATTCAAAAGCAATTAAATATCATTCAAAAGATTATGACTTGCGTCTTAGAAAAGGACAAATTTTAGAAATGCAAGGTGATGAAAGAGATGCAATGTTAACATATTTATATATGATACAACATATACCGGAAAATATGCCAGAATTTTGTTTAGAAACTGCAAAAAAAGTTGCAAAATATTTTTATGAACAATGTAAAATGAATCATGCTTTAGAAGCAATGAGGATGGCTTATAAAACTGTACCAAATGCATTTTCAATTGAAGATTTAAATTTGTTTATGCAACTTATAATGATAAATAAAAGCTATGATCAAGTAGTATATATTATGCGAGATCGGTGTGGTGTTGAAATGGATTTAAAAGAAGGACAACATGAAGGTGAATTAATAATAAAGTCATGTGTTATACCCGATAATTTACAAGCAGATTTAAGAGTCAAATTATGTGTAAGTTTGGTATATTTAAATGCTTCGAATTGGTTACCATATATAATAGAATCTTTCCGCAAATTTATATCGATAAAAGATGGAATTGATTGGTATATGGATTTAATTGATGCATTAATGTGTAGAAAAAATTATCATGAAGCTTTAGAAGTTATACTTTTTATAATGGAAAACGAGGGAAGTCAACCAGCATTAGTATGGTTAAGGGCAGCTGAAGTTTATCGAGAACTTGGACAAAATATGGAAGCCATAAAATGTTACTACGAAGTTATTAATCTTGCTCCGGCTTGCTATGAAGCCAAATTTACATTATCTGCTTTGTTAAAACAAGAAGGTAGACATTCAGAAGCTGTAAAAGCGTTGGAACAAGATATGAAAAATGAAATAGTTAATCCACGTCTATTATATGAAAAATGTTTAATGCTAAAATCTTTAGGTGAAATTGATGAATACTTAGAAGTTGCTTACATTTTACTATCACGCCAATCCGTACAATTCAGAAATCGGGAAGAGTTGGTTGCATGGTCATCTGGTGGGAATAATTTTAATCAAGATTTTCTTAAAACTATTTTGGCTAGTCGTTTAGAAGATGATAGTTCAGAACCGGAATACAATGAGACTGAAGCTAATTTGTCAATAGACGAAGAATATGAATTGTTTAAAGACGCTTCAAATGTTGCCTATATTCAAAAAAAATTTGGTAAATTAGAAAAGGTATGCTTTGCAGTAGCCACACAAAAAAGATTCAAAACAAAATTTCGTGAAATTGAACGAAATATAATTTTATCATGTCTATATAATGATGATACAATAATATCATTTTTATTTTTTAGAGAGAATTTATTAAAAAATTTAAATAATAATGGTTGTTGGAATTTTATGAATATTTTAATTCAAAGAAGCGAAGAATTGCGTTATAATAGATTCCTAAAAAGAGTATTAGCACGGCATAATGTATCAAAATATATGAATATACTTTTAGCTAATTATCATTTAACTGTTACATCTTATAAATATGCTTTAGATATATATACATCAATTTTCAAAGAAGTTCAAGATCCCCTTTTATGTCTTTTAATTGGTGTTTGTTTTGAAAATATTGCTTTACAGAAAAACAGTTTGAAAAAAGCAACTGGTGTTGCTCAAGCTGTTAGTTTTGTTAATAAATATTCTGAATTAAGAATGAGTTCAAGTACACGACAAGAAATTTTCTATAACATGGGAAGACTTCATCACCAAGCAGGAATTATTTATTTAGCTTTACATTATTATCAAATAGCTTTGGAAGTTAAAGATCCACTCGTTGAAGAACATTCAAATATTTTATGTTTAACACAAGAAATTGCATTTAATATTCATTTAATTTATAAATCGCAAGGAAATATGGATATGGCTAGAAAGTATTTGTATAAATATTGTGTTGTTTAATAATTACGCCTTACATTTAACTAAATTTGTGCATGATATATTATAATTTATGAATATATTTCTGTATTTAATTATTAAAGATTTTCTTTTATTATATTTTCAATAAAGATTTAATTAAAAAAAGTTAATTGTTTATTTTGTAAACTTACAATTAACTGAAAGCAAATATAATACTTTAAATTTATCGTTTGCAAGTGTCAGTATGTTAGTAAATGGCACTAAATCTTAGGAATGTAATAAAATAAAATAAATATTACTGAAGTTACTATTTAATACTTTAAGTAATGTTATTATTAGACTGTCTCTTAGTGTTAATTTATAAACGTTAGTATCAAAGAGCTCAGATCTTAAGTTAATCTTTCTCAACATACGTGAAATAGGCTCGACTTTGTGAAAATTTGTAGAGTAGTGAAAAACCTCGAACGATCTCAAATTGTTCGGATTTTCCGTACAAAGCCAAATATGATATTTTTATCATTTGATAAACCCAAAAGTATGCAATTTTAAATGCAATAGTTGAAAAATATCTACCTAATTTAAACTTTAAATTTTCAATTTTAAAATACTGAAACAAAAACTTGTCTATTAAAAAACTGTCCATAACAGAAAAAAACACAAAATTCAATCAATTACAAAAAAAAAAGTAAGAAAAATAAAAGAAACAAAAATATAAAAACGTTGAAACCCCATTGTTTTAAATGTTTCTTCTACTTTCCATCTGAAATATACAAGATTTACACTTAACAATAGATGTTTTGCACTTAATTCAATTTAAAATAATTTTTATACTATTTTAAGAAAAATATTAAAAAAATCTAGTATTAATAATTTAAGAATATATGATCCGTTAGTTTTGGTTTAATTTTTTTTTCTATAACTTAAAATTACAAAAAAACGGGTGGTTTATTTTTACTAAATTTTGGAAATATTTAGTTTTATTTAAATTATTGAAATATATAACAACATTTTCGCCAACCAGCAAATAATTATTAAAGAAAAGATTGATTATATACCATTAGATTATAATTTATACTTCAATTAATTGCATTAAAATTATTTTAAGATTAAAATAATTTTTATCGATAGTGTATTATAAAAAGGAAGCGTAAAAACTCCTATTAATAAACAGCAGGATATCAAATTTCTTTTATTGCTATTTTTATTTGATTTTCTTTTATTTTTATACAAGAGTAAAAATGAATTTTCCACAATTGACCACAGAGTTCTGCTACTGTTATAAAGCAATGTAAGTAAAAGATTGAAATATAAAAAACAAAAAAAAAAGGAACAAAATTCCTGAACACCCTTAATTTTTCTTCTATAAAAGCTGTTTAACCATTTATGAAAATTCTTAGTTGTTATTAAATATTTGGAAAAGGATAACATTTTTTTTTTAATTGAGAAGTGAAAACGATAATAGAAAACATTACTTAAGATTTTTCTAAGGTTAAAAAAATTAAAGTGTAACAATTTATTTGTGAGTTGTAATTTTTTTTTAATTACTAAATATTTAAAAAAATATATTTAACTTTAAGATAGTCTTTTTGTAAATTTAAAAATATAAATTAAATAAAATTAAAAATTTAGTTTGTATAATACAAATCTTTTCAAATTTTAACCATTTACACTTCTTATACGTTTGGAAAGAAGTTCTGAAATATTTTAAAGATTTTTAAAATATTTATTTGAAAATATCTTTTTATTAAAAATTAAATTAAAACTTTGAGTGATTTAATATTTTGTTTACAAATTTTAAATTTTCCTTATAATTTTCGAAATATTAATAATCTGTTTTAAAATTTGGAAAATTATTCACTAACTACCATAAAGAAAATAACTAAGTACAATCAAATTATGAAAAGCTATTTACTAAGTTTTTTTTAAGTTATTATAAGGATCGTATTCCAAAAACTCACTATAATAAGATTTTATGTTTTTCATGTTTAAAAGCAAAATTCAACTAAAATTTTTCCGTATTATGAAATTTTGAATAATACAATAAAATTCATATACAATCTGAAAATCAAAGCTAATTCTCAAATGTGCGGGGTTTTTTGACTTTCATGATTCGTGAATTAAACAATCTATCAATTTTATATTAATAAATCATAAATAGTTTTCTTTACATATGTAAAATTAATATAAATATAAAGTTGTACGAACAATTCTTTCCCAAAATTAATCTTTTGTTGATCTTCTCGTTTAGAATTTTAAATTTGTTTCTTCAAAATATGTTATAATTTGTTTATGGTGGTAAGTTCTCTAATAATCTCTGTTTCTTATTAAGACCATATTATTATACATCAGTATAACCAATGGTCTCTATTTAGCATAATTTTATAAAGAATAATTTGAATACTAAGTTTTTTTTTAAGAATAAGTGAACAACATGTTGAAACATATTTAAATTTTGCATAATTTCTAATTCTTCTTCTAAGAACAAAAATAAAATTCCAATGTGGAAAAAAAGGCATTAATTTTAAGTTCTTGCTGTTATAAAAAATATTGAATAGTATTTATTTTATTAGCAAAAAAAGGAAAGAGCAAAAAATATAAATTGCATCATTATAGCAATTTATTTCCTTAGAAATGTTGAATATTACCATTAATTTCCATTCGATAAAGAAGTAAAAATTATAATTATAAAACATAATTTTCATTTAAGTATTTATAGAGTTTTTCTCAATAGGTGGTCATTTTGAATATTCTTAACTAATATTTATAATATAAATTAACAACAAGTTAAGAAATTATTTTATAGGATATACTTACGAATAGATTTCGTGCTCAATTTCTTTTTAACTTTACACCCAGATATTTTGACTCATTTAATGAATTTGTGTCTAGATACCGGTTTTCGCAATTGTAATTTAAATGCTCAAACGGTCCTTATAAAATTTAGATAGTAAGTTCATTTATGTATATGTAAATGTAAATGTTTCTTAAATTAAAAAATGAATCTCTGTAAAAGGCCTAATAAGGCCGTTTTCGAACGTACCGAATATGTATAATATTTTTGTTTCATTTGCTAGTTTTGTAACAAGGTCGGGTAAAAGAAAAATATTTCAAAGAAATTTTATGTTTTATGGTATAATTATAAGAAATTTTTATGTATAACAATACAATTATCTATTGGTTTTTTTTTTCTACAATAGTCCGAGCCGGAATGGAATTGTCCATTTCCATTCCCTTAGAATATTCTATATAAGCAGCTTGGTATACTGAAATATATTTCCAATTGTCACATTTGGACATACACAACAATTACATATATTTCGTATTATTTTTGGCTCAAATTTTTTCCTACCTTTTTATCCCGTACGATAATGATCGGGTATATTCAAATTGCTCCTCCATTTGTTTGTATTTGCTCCACCTCGAAATAAGCTACCTAGATATACCTTCAAAGGTATGGATTGGATCAGAATCAAATTCTAAGTCGATTTGTCCGTCCGTCCGTCCATCTGTCCATCAGCAAGATAATTCAAAAACTAAGAAAGCTAGAGTCTTAAAATGAACACAAAATATTCTTACATCAATTTGCAGGTTCCCAATTTTTTTTGATTGACATCCGAACAAAACTTCGGATAGCTCTCGAGGAACTAACTTTTAGATCTCCATATTTTTTTGAAATAGAGCCATGAAATTTTAGCTGCGATAGATATCATAAAAATATTAATTTTATGGAACAACTTTTTTTGTAGCCCAATCCGTTACGGAGCTACAGCCCCCAAAGTTCGAAAAAGCTCTATATTTAAATTGTTATGACACAAGTTGTATAAGGTACATATATCTTCAATTTGAAAAGGCCAAACGATTACTGCAATAAATACATATATACTTGTGGCTTACGGTGTCTTAATTTACCGTTGTGCGAAACTCAAATTTTGCAAAATTCTTGACTCCTTCTATTTTCCAAACAGTTTAAGTTAGAAATTTAAAATTTTGAAAGAAATTAGGTCTTTAAAAATAAGTATGAGTGATTTCAGAAAATATTTATCGCCCCCCGTTTCGGAGCTGTATGGAGTTAAAAACTAAAAAATTCCTTATTTTTAAATACCTGTCCAAATTTTTTTGAAGTAATATACAAAAATTAAAGCTCCAACATTATATTTTTATTTCTAAAAACAACTTTTCTTAATAATATAAGGTTACCTTAAAATTGACGAAAGTGTGACTTCATTTTTCTAAATTTTTCTAACAAATTTTTTTAACGATTTTTTTGCATTTTTTTTACTCGATAATTTGAAATTGTTGAGAATGATGCGTAGTGCAAAAAAAAAATTAAATGAATAAAAAATATAACGGTTGCTTGAAGAATTCATATTTATATCATTTTAGTATACATACTTATATAACTCATGTTTATTTACATATCCTATCGTATTATATGTATAGTATAAATTATTATACATTTGCCGCTTAGTATTAAATGGTACTATAGCATATTTGGAAAAGTTTTTGATTGATAATCGTTATGTGGAAGGTTAAAATCTGCTTTTGAAGAATGTATAAACATATAGTTTGAATATATGTACAACCCATAGTTCTAGAAATTATAAAATTCACCTAAATTATTTTAAAATACTAAAAAATTAAAAAAATAATATTATAAGCAGAGTGACATGCTATGAACATACTAACGGTTCGTACGGATATCTAAGAGTTGACAAATGCAATTCTTTCTCGTTTATTGTAGTTTTACATAATAATTTTTTATTTTCTCATTTTTCTCAAGTTTTTTTTTTAATTATTTAGGTTGGTAGGTAAGTTCGTCCATTTATGGCACATGCTTTAATTTTCTATAAGTACCTTTTTGTTTTTAGTATGAAAAAGTTCTAAGGTACATATTATAGATAAGTTGATGAATAATAAATTTTAATCTAAAATGGCAATTAAATGTGTAGTAGAATGTGTTGTGCTGGTGAAGGTTGTTTGAATTTGTTCCTGTGGCGAACCTGCAATAAATATATTTACTGCAAACATTTTTCCAGTTTTTTCAAATATTTTTTTAAAAAAATATTAATGATAAAATTTCACTTAACAAACGGAATAATAGAAACATTCCAAAATTAACTTATATGTATATATAATTTTTATCTATTATATAACATATATGTATATACTTAAATATTTTTAGTTTCGTAGAAATGTTTTTTGTTACTAATAAGTAACTAATGGATTAAATTTGTTTTTGTTTTTTTTTATTTTTATTATTTTATATAAAAGCGATATAAAAAAAAAACATCATTTTTTTTAATTGATTTCTATCCGTTCTACACATTTTCAGTGTGCCAATTACAAAAACTTTTACCTTATAAAGAAAAAAATTGTAAAAAAACTAATTAAAAAAAAAAAAATTTTAGTGTTTTGAACAAATGGGTATATCAAAGTATAAAAGAAATAGTTTCACTCATTTTTACTAATCTAATGCATTTTTTTACAACAAAAAATTTTATTTGCAAAAGTAGGTACAATCAAAGATTATATAAGTATTTTCATTCCTATTTTGATTCCTTATACTTTTCTTTACAGTTTCAAATTATTTGTTCCAGTAAATCGTTTTTAAAATTTAAGATTAAATATTCTAAAACAACAAAAACAAATAATTTTTTCAAATCTTAAAACTACAATTTATTAAAATTTATTTTGCGTTTTGCACTTTCGACACTCTTTGCTGTATAGTGAGATTTCATATGTAAATGTATCTATTTCTTTCAATTTTGTTGTTTTTAGTTTTTTTGAGTAGCAGAGAAAAATTTGGTCAGGTGATGAGAGTGGTTCATCTTATTGTAATTTTTCTATTTAATTTTTAATGATTTAATTTTCTTAGAACAAGTTGAAATTAATATATTATCTACGTATATACTTTTGATTATATTTATTTAATTTTTTTTTGATTGGGGGTCGGGAAAACTTTGAAAGCTATTGCAAAGCGTAGGACGGTGCGTGGGGCCTTCATCCGAACTAAAACCCGTTCCCAGTTTTATGTAGTTAAACCTAGTCATAAAGACTAATTCCATTAATTTTTTTTCATATATTGGTTGCCAGAAAATCCATTGCCAGTGTAGAGACTAAAGCGATAAATGTCAGAAACCATGTGGGGACCTGCATTTATTGCTAGTTCTAGCGGCTTCTTTCTTTTAAGCCTTCTACGTATTCCATCGGAATATAGGAGTTGACCGGCTTGTGCATTTATATGCCCTTCTAATAGGGCCTTATGTTTCATTGCATAATTTTTTATTTCTTGTATCACAGTGGGAATGTTTAAGTCTCTATGTAAGTCACTATTTTGCACATACCAGCGAGCATTAACCATGTTTCTCAAAACTTTATTTTGGAATGTTTGAATTAGCTGTAGATGGATCTGTTTAGTACAACCTCAAAGTTGTATACCATATAACTAAATCGGTTTAATTATTTGGTTATATAATAGTATTTTATACTGAATTGGCAACCTGGAACTCCGACCCACGAGCCAATGAATTTCTCTATATTTTAAATCACATTCTACTTTTTTCGGTTTTATATGTTCTTTCCACCTTAACTTGACGTCTAATGTCATACCCAGGTATTTCGCCATTTTTTTTTGACGTATATCTACATTATTTAACTTAATAGCAACGGGATTTTGAATAACTCTGCTTGTAAAATTAACATGCACAGATTTCAACTCATTCAATTTAATTTTCCATTTTTTGGTCCAATTGTATAATTTATCTGTAGTTTTTCTGTAGCCTCGTCAATATTTGACCCTACTGCCATAATTGAAAATATAAGATTGATTGATTTGCATTAATTTCTCTTAGAGTGGAATACTCATCGTTCTGTTTAATTCTGAATAATCTGTCACTGAGATATGATGAGAATACATCTACGAAGACTCTGGGCAGTATTTTACCTAGTTTGTATAATAATCCATTGTGCTATACTTTATCAAACGCCTGGGCGACGTCAAGGAATATTGTAGAGCAAATCTTCTTTTCTTCAAGAGTCCTTTCTATAACATTTGTTATTCTGTGTATTTGATCCACAGTGGAATGTTTAGGTCTAAAACAAAATTGATAATTTAGAATTAGTTCCCTTTCTTCTATTATACGTTTCATTCTTTAAGCATGCAATAATTGGTTTCTATTTTAATTTCCCTTGGTAATTGATTAAATCTCCTAAAGTCTTTGTATATTAATGAATTTTGGGCGTCAGCTGTTAAGTAATTTTCCAACCTAAAATTAACATCAGCGTTCCTTAGATTATACGCTTGAACGTGCTGGATTAAGTTCATTCTTTGACCTAAATAATTTGGCAGCTTTCGTTTTCTGAAATTAATGATATACATAAGTACATTTAGTTTTATTTTTTGACTTATACTTATCCAGTTCAGGCATTCCAGCATCAGCTCTACTGACGTATTAGACCTATTACACTTTAAAATAATTCTCATACCGCGTTTTTGGAGTTTTTGCAATCTATCCATATCACTCTTTGAACATATTTCCATTGTTGAGCAATATTTAAAATGCGGCTTAATTATGGCATGATATATATTAATTGTACATCGTAAAGATACACTGTTTCTAATTCTTCGAAAAAATACGATTTTTTTACTAAGTTTTTTGCGAATATAATTAATATGATTTTGAAAGTTAAGCTTTTTGTCAATTATTACTCCTAAATATTTCATTTCTTCAATAGTTTCAATTGTTTCACAATCTATAACAAATATCGTCACTTAGACTTCCATTTATAGCCATAGCTTTAGTTTTCATAATATTAATTTTTAATTTATTCATTTTTAACCATTTGCTTAACATCTTTAAATCCTTTTCTAAGTTTATTTTCATTTACCTAATATCAACCCCATATTAATATAAGTTAATGCATCATCTGCAAATAACATTATTTTAGAGTATTTTAGAACATTTTTGATGACATTAATATATATTAAAAATAATAATGTTCCTAACACTGATCCCTGAAGTACTCCTAATTCTATTAAATTACGCTCCAAGATAATTCCATTTATTTTAGTTCTTTGGTATCTATTATTCGGGAAAGATTCAAACCATTTAAGGTCTTTATTCTCAATACCATACTTTTTTTATTTCAAAATTAATATATTCCTATCAACGGTTTCGAAAGCTCTCTTAAAATCTAAAAACACTGTTATTATTTTTTGCTTATTTTCTATTAGTTCTTTCCATTTAATCATTGTCCAATTCAGAGCCGTTTCACATGAGTGACTTTTACGGAAACCAGATTGTTCTTTTATAATTAGCTCATTTTCTTCAACATATTTTTGCAGTTGCATTTGTATAACTTTTTCCAATATTTTTTCCAACGTAGGTAACATATTAATTGGTCTGAATTCTTCACAATTTTTAGTATTACTTACTTTTTGTATTGGTATTATAAGGGTTTCTTCCCATTTGTCTGGAAATTCACCTAACTTCATTGAGTTATTAATTATTTTAACTAAAATACAGCCTAATTCATTACAACTATCCAATACTATTTTAATATTTATCTTATTATAATCTCCTTTATTATTTATATTTTTACAGATTTCCTCTAATTCATTTTTCAATATTTCTTTAAACTTAAATTTACTATCAACTTGCTCCATCGTATTTTTATAACTTTCGCATGGAATGGATCTATTAATTTCCTTTACACTATCTATAAAATACTTATTAAAATTGTTAGCTATACTACTACTATCCTTAACCATTGTTGAACCGAATTTAACTTCTCTAATTTCAGATTTTTCTTCTTTTTATAGCTTCCCATGCTTCTTTTTGATTCTCCGCTTTCTCAATTCTTTTTTCAATAAAGTTATCTTTTGCTTTATTTACTGTAGCTTTATAACTGTTTCTTAATACTTTGTATCTCGCCCAGTCCTCCTCTACATTAACCAAATACGCCTTTTCATAAATCCACATTTTATAATTTTTCATTCTTTGTAATTCTTTACTAAACCACCCATTATCTTCTTTCATTTAATTCTCCTTTTAACTTTAAATTCATTTACTAATTTATTCATCACTCCATCTAAATTTCTTACACATAAATTCATATCATCCATTATTCCTGCTTTTAACATTTTTAAATCTAATCGTGGATGGGTGAACTTTTTCTTGTATGTATTCCTTAGTAGTCTCTATAGTGTAAAGCGCTTTCTTTAAATCCCAGAACATTGTTTTCTTGCAAGGGATATCTAGCTGGCACGATTTATTTTGTTTTATAACAAATATAATCCATTGTATTTTGTAAAGGACTTATGTATAAAATATACATATATGTATAAAGTATACCAAAGGCTAGCTATATACAATTTTATTTTAGTTTACTTATAGTTGTTATGGTTCAAAATATTTAGGTATTAATTAACTGCTTCAGTTTGACCTTTTACCATCATAATATTGTTCATATTATGTATATTTGCAATTAACAACCCTAAAAATTTTTTTTGTTATAAGTTTTTTTTTTTTTTAGTCAAACATAACAAAATTATAAATTTTGCTAAGGATTGTAACATATGTGTACTAATCTTTCATGGTTTACATGAAGTTAATCCGTCCTTCATAAAGATAAATGAAAATGTAAAATGTATAAAAATAAAAGTTTATATTATGTATGTGTATGTGGAATTATATCATATTAATCATATGTAAATTCTTATCATTATATTTTAACACCTCCATACATTTTTAATTTAATTCTCTGCCATGTCATGGTTTTTTTTGATAAATCAATTTGCTAAATTTTTTCCTAAAATAAGTTTTGTTCAATAACAATTTTTTTTTTTATTTTAATTTTATAATTTAATTAAAACATTTTAATTAGATTATTTTTAAAATGCATTAAAAACAAATTAGCAACATTATTTTTAAAGGTTTAAAATATCAAAATACGATATTTTTGTTAACCATTATAAATCATATTAGATTTTTGTATTAGACATATATTGTTTAGTATAAGCCTCAATTAATTCATCATTTTGAGAATTATCACTAACTAATTTGGTCATCATTTACTTGGATTAGTTTGTTAGTAAATAAAGACTAAACTTCTTTAACATTTACTTATAATTACTGTTAGTGAAGTGAAATGTCGAAAACTAAAGATCTAATAGAAAAAATGTAACCTCCTTCTGGTTAAATAATGCAAAGGCATGGTAGATTAATTATGCAGATTATCTATGTTAATCATGCTAGCGTAAAGTTTGGTTCTTAGTGTTAGTTTGTTAACGCTGGTATATCAAAGAGCTCAAACATTCAGTTAGTCTCTCTTGATATACACGAGATCAGTTTAAATTTGCTGTATAAAAGATATTTAAAAGTTCAACCGATCCAAAATTGTTTTAATTTTCCTTATACCTTATTAGATCCATTTCGAAAAAATGGTGAAGCAATATGACTGCAACTAACTTCGTAAAGAAATATAATGTTAATTCAGCCACTAAACGATTAGAATGAAGAAACTCCAAATTAATTAAAGAAAGTTTGACCTTACATACAAAAAAAATCACTTTTTTAACTTAGAATCATTCTGTTTTAATTTTATAAGAAGTTTAAGTGTTCATTTCATTATTCTATAAAAGGCGGTTCTAGACCCGATAATTTTAAAACAATCGTATTATATTAGTCGAAAAAGAGAGGTCTTCTGCACTTTCTACAGTGACATTTAAGTACGTAACAACCTCTACACATATACTTCTAAAACCAATACAAGTAATAGAAAATGCATTTAAAATGATCAGTCATAAATATCAGGTACGTAGATCGAGATATTAATGCAGTTAATGGATACAATAAATACAAAATATTTTTTAAATTATGGGAAATATGTTTATCACAATTTTTAATTAGATTTTTTAATATTTTATTTTCATTTTTACATAAATTTTTATGGCAAATCAATAAAATGACAATGAAAGAAAAATGCCAAAAATAAATTATTAAAATCTACCATGAAAAAGCACCGACATTATTACATCTTTGATGAATATTGAATAGAAGTAAAGATTGCAGGAAAGGACAAGAGTAATTATTACAAGCGCGCATATCATTATCGATATTAATGAATAATGACTAATTAGTCGGAAATAATAGTGTTAGAATTTTAGTTTTTTTCTTTTTTTTTAATCAAATAACAAACATATTTGTCGAAAAATAAAACTAATTTCTAAAAACTATACGTACATAATTAATCATGTATTTTATTTTTGTTAAAGGAAAATGCCGATTAAGAAAACTTTCATTTCAATATTATAGAAAAAATCTAAAAGGTGACCATATAGTAGTTTCCCATTATCCTTTTTTAAGTAAAAGAATAAAAAAAATATGTATCTGGCAGAAATTAATAAGGTATAATTGAATTTTTATGTATCTTAGGTGTTAGAGATTTTGCGTAAAACTCAACTTGAACTTAAATCCTATTTCTTTAACTAAAACTACGCCTAAGCTCATAGATTTTGTTTAAAAAAATGAGATTTGAGTTCAAGTACAGTTTTATGAGTTCGATTCAATGACTTTTCTTCTGTTACATTATAAACTACTAAACTGACTTCTAATACATTGTAAACTACGTTTTATTAAGGAAGTTTAAAGCATTAATTTCCAATTTTTACCAATAAATTAATGGTTTAACTTAATACAAAAAATGCATTAAACAGTTATTTCACAAAATTTAAGTTTAAGTAGATTTGGCCATTTGGCTTTAAAAAAATGAAATCTATTCTCTTTAAATAGAATTAAATAATTTAAATTTTGAAAACAATAATAATTATCAATTTTTTTTTTGAATTTTTGTTTAATGTACGGGTCTCTAAGACAAAATTTCGACGGATAAAATATCGCAATAATTAATTTTAATTTAATTGGAAATATTTTGGAAAAAGATTTTGACCCTGACTCTGAACCCTGATTTTGAATCCAACTCTAAAATCCCTCCTCGCAACATTTTTTTCTCGCGACATTTTGTCCATTTGTACATATTCTGGAAAAAGAAACAACCCTGATTTTGTAATCAACTATATATAACATCCCCCTAAATTCGGAATCTACCATATACATAAATATGCATATTCTGGAAAAGAGGGCAACTCTAATTTTGTTATCAACTCTAAAATACTTCCTAAGTAAAAATCATGTGTATACGTAATTTAAATATTCTGGAGAAAGTGTATAACACAGATTTTGAATCCAACTCAAAATCCCTCCTCTAACATAATAATTGTAATCTGCTCCAAAAAAGAAATTTCTCTTTGGGACTGGTTTTAATGCAGTATATTTATTATTTTTAACTGCATTTATTTATAAATAACTATATTTTTTCACTTTAAAATTAGAATTTGTATCATTTTTACTATATGGCTTTAATTTGTAAAGTTTTAGAAAACGATAAAAAAATTTGCGATATGGCTTTATTTCTCATTTAAAAGCAAAATAAGGCCATTATGGCTTTATTGCGTATGGCTTTATTACACTGTCCCGTTTTTTTAATATTTGTAAATTATCGTAAATTATGATGAGTATCAATTTCATGAATTCTACCAGAAATAAACTGGTCCTGTGGAAAATAAAATTAGACATGTCCAATTCAAGACACGACCTGCAAGACTATGATCATACATAATAATAAAATCGTCTTGAAATAAAAAAGTCTTGATTTAAGCTACATTAGATATAAATACTATATATTGACTAAAAATATAAGATTTGACAGAATATGGTCACATTCAAATTTAGTGCGACGTTCTTATCTATATATTAACTATAAATGTTATATAAATGAAAAAAATAAAAAATAAAAATAAAATAAATATAAATTTTATTAAAATCAAATTGTTTCTACATACAAACGATTTAATATACACCTGTATGTACAAATGTAATTTGATAAGAATTTTGATTTATGATACATATTAATTTGATCCTTTTAAGACTATAGACACATTTAAATATGTTTAACAATATATGGTAAGGCGTGTGAATTTACAAGTATGTGAAATGATTGAACAGGAAATAATTAATTTTTTATGTGTATAAGTCATGTTTATTTATGTATTAGTAATTTTTAGAGTTAAATACTAAAATTAAATAGAAAAATTAGTTTTTAAATTTATAGTGCGAAACTTAATCAGTTCTTAGTTGCAATTTGATCACGGTTCGCGATAGTACTTTTCATTTGAAAGTGAAGAAAAAAAAAAAAAAGAAGTCTAAAAAATATTTGCATTAGAAAAATTAAAACGTTTATTGTGAAAATTTAAAAAATTTTTTTGTGTAATAAAAAAAAATTCAGATTAGGTAATTAATTAAAAATTAAGAAAATATTAATAATTATAAAATAAATATTTTTATTGAAGTAAAAATATAATAATGTTTTTTCGAATACTTTGAGTTATGCTTATAATTTATTCTTATTTGTTTGCTATCACCTTCGTATTCATTTCAGTAAAATAAATTGGCAAAATATTTTTAAAAGTAACTTTGAATAGAGTTTCATTATTAAATAAAGTTAATTTTATCTTCTGAGTTTCAGTTTAGATTTTCTTAACTATGGTGCTAGTTTTATTAATTTTTAGTATTGAATCCAATTTGCTGAAGAAATATTATTAGACAATTCCTTTTTTTTTTAATGCATTTCTCTGCCACATAAATGTGGACAGGAAATTACACAGCCTTTCGTGTTGAGGCGTGGCTGTAAATGTCGTAAGGGGGAATAACCCACACTACCTCGGTGTTTACAGCGTATTTTATACGCTTTTATCCACTAGGCCACCGAGGCCCCATTTATTAGACAATTAACAAATCTGCGAGAAATGTAATATAAAATAAAAATATAAAAGATAAAAGATAAATACATATTCAGAATAAATTTCGTAATTCTTCAGTCAAAATAAATTCTAGATACATTTTAAAATTCGTTAAATACTGGTATTTTTTTTTTTTGTTTTTTAAATGAACAATTGTTTAAGTTCAAGGGGTAGTTTTTTTATTAATTTATTATCACTTAACATAATTAGAAGAGTTTTTTAATCGAACTCTAATTTATTATATAGAGAATATGCTTTCAAATTAATGTTATATATTAATATTAGGGTAGTTACTATTTAAAAAATGTGAAAGTTGTTTATTATTTCATTAACTATACATATAATATGTTATCTAAAGGATTATTATAAGATTATTTCACCTAAGATTAAAAAAAATATGTTATAGGTTTATTTTATATGTTTTTCTTTAATTTTGTTATTATTTTGGTAATTATAATATTTTTCAGAGCTTTATGAAATAGTGTCACAAGAAATTACGTCATATTCAAGAAATGAAATAAAATTGCAAGAAGTGAAATAAAGTCGCAATTCTTTTTGTCATTTTTTGTGACCTTACATAAATTTTGATTTTGCGATATTATTTGAATTAAATTAACAATGAAATAATGTTGTAAAAATTTAAATATTTGATCTTCAACCATAACCTTTCGACCTTATGTCTCATTTAATAATAAAACATTTATTTGAAAAATAACACAAGTAATAATATATACAAAAATAATTAGGAGCGTTTTTAGAGTTGATTATAAAATCAGGGTTTTCAAAAATTTGTTCGTGGGGTCCCCATTATTTCAAATATTTTGTTGTTAAAATATGTATGTACAAAAAAAGTTTGGAGCGATTTTATCCTGATCCAGAATATGTGAAAAAAAGAGTTTGGAAATAATGTCATGTTGGGGAAATAAATATTTGCAATCTTAACAATCGACATTATTTACTTCTTACGACGTTAGATTAATAGATTTTTGATTTGCGACTTTATTTCATAATAAAATAATGTTGCAAATTTTAAAACATTAATTCACTTTTGATTGCGACGTTATTTTTTGTTACATTATTTCATAAAGCAGATCTTAGCACATTTCCCTAATAATGTTTTTTTAAAAATGTGCTTTTTAGTTTAATTTTCTCTGTCATATGTATTCTTGATATGACTTGATATGTACGTTTTTATTAACGTCACTTTTTAGGAAGTGACAGCCCAGAAACGTTCGGATTTCTAATTGAAAACTTAAAGTTTTTTGAAATTTTTTGAATTTTATGTGTATAACAATAATTTTGAAAAATGCTTAAAAAATAAAAACAATTTTCTTTACAGAAAAAAATTATAAATAAATAAAATTAAAAAAGATGAACTTATAATGATTTAGAATGTTTGCTTTAAAATCCATTTTTTTATCTTAGTTTGTTTTGTCGGTTAACAAATACCTACATAAGTTTTGTGAATGTATAAACCATGTAACTTTATGTTTTATTTACTGATATGTTGTCAATTATATTGTTTAAAACAATAGACGTATATGTGTTTAAAATTAAATTGACAAAGACGAACAATATAAATTATAACGCGTCGTGAAGTAAGATTCTGCGAAATAAATATCCGGGACGTTCTTTCACATTTAATGAGAAATAATACCCTCGGGTTTTATTTACCAATTACTAAAGAGAAATAACGGCCAGAGCATTGAGGGAAACAGAAATTTCACTTTTATCTACGACTTCTTGAGAAATAAGGGCTTGAGGTGTATTCAAATTTCTACTGACCCAGAAAATTAAAAACAACAAATTAATCAGTTCTTTTCATATATTAACTATAAATGTTATATAAATGAAAAAAATAATTCTAAGAAAAGGCAATATATTTACGTTGTTCTAGTCAGTTGGGTAATCCTACATTAGTTATATGTGAATTTCTATTTTTTTTCCACGTTTGTTATACTAAAAATTGGATTTTATTACATAATTCAATGGCAAATAATACCCCAGGCTTTATTTCCTAAGAAGTCGTATATTAGCTTGAAAGAGAAATTACACCGCGTGGTTTTATTTTTCATATTTTAGGGTACTTACTTTTCAATGACTTATAAGAAAAAACGTGCCAATGTATTGTTTCTCATTAAATGTAAAATAACATCCTGGAGGTTTTATTTAGCATGGTCTTAATTCACGACGTCAATTATAACATGTCATTTTCAGTAAATGTAGCATTTTTATTTACTTATTTAAATTAATCTTATTACAAATTTCATTTTGTAATATTACTAAAACCATCGGCTATTAAAGCCATTATACATATAGTCAATAATTAATTTATTCCGATACAAATTAATAATTTCTTTTATATTTTATTTTAAATATTGATTTTATACAGATCATATTCATTGGCCAACCACTAAAGATGATAATGTACGGTGTTTGGTTTTATTTAATAACAATTTACTTAAATTTATATGGATTAGTGGATTGTGGTATTATAACACCCAGAGAAATGGATATTAGACGAATAAATAACATGGAAATAAGAAAAAGACCATTCTGTAATGCATTTACTGGTATGTTTGTTTTATTTTTTGTTTTTATAAATCATATCAATATAAAAATTAATCGTAATTAAAATAAAAAACTTTTTATAATTTGATATTTTTATTATTTTAAAATAAGGTTGTGGTAAAAAAAGATCAGCAAATATACCATATAATTTACATGATATAAATGGAAATTCTTTAAATAATCAAAATAATAATCAAAAGAATAATAATAATAATCCAAATAATGAAAATGGACAAATGGAAGAAATGGATAATTCTTTAAGTGATTTAATTGATTTGAATGCAGAACCAGCAGTTGAAGATTTAATGCGTCAAATTATGTCACAAGGTAATAAAATTAAACTTTAAAATTTCAAAAATTATTATGTACATACAACTTTTTACTAATTTGTAAATAGGTCACATAATTTAATTATATACATATTATATATATTATAATTTAATTTCATTTATTTTGAAATTCAATTATATAAATTTAACTGTGATTCATTTTTTATTTATAAATTTTTTAAAATTTTTTCTAATTTTATAAAAAAAAAAAAAAAACACAGGTTTTAGACATTTAAAATATATATTTAGGGTATAGTTCAGATTGGAAAGAAAAAGGACCAATATACAGAGAAACCTGCATAAGTTGGCTACCTGAGGTTCAAAATTTTCAGGCCAAATTGTTTCTATTAAATTGTGTTATCTCTGTACTCCATTGCTTTCGTAATAATTTTAAAGATTTTAGAATCAAAATATTTGTTATGGCGAACTTTTACAGGGTGTTTTACTTACAAAAAGTTAGGTAATATAAGGAAAGATATTTTTAAGATACAAGATATATAATTAAAAGATAAAGAGGTATTTTTAACCAATTTTATATGGAATTTTCTTCATGTTATACTCTGGCCAAATTTTCGCAAGGAGCTTATATTGTAATGGTAGATCACTGTATTTAGAATTCTGACAATATTTAACGTTATATATCTAAAAAAATTTAACTTAAATTCGTCTATATCTTTTTTAATTTCAAAAATTTTAAAATTTGAATAAATTTTAAATTTAAATTCTAGAATCTATAAATACTTGTATAGAAAATCGATTAAAATAAAATAAAATAATTTAATTTTTTTTCTTCCTTTAGAATTGTTCTAACACTATTTATTATTCATTTATTTTTCAATTCATATTATATATTATATATTCTTTTTTATTTTATATTTGATAGCAAAATTATGGGAAGCTATACAAGAGGCAAGTCGTGAAATTCAATTACAAAAACAACATATTGATCGTGGAACTGAAACACGTTTTCCAATATTTAATGCCCAGTAATAAATCGTTCGAAATAGATCAAATGTATGAAAAAAAAATCAAATTTTTCTGCGATCTTTACAAAATGTTTAAATAAAAATTAAAAAAAACAAAATATAATTATAAAATAACTAAATAAAATAAAGAAAAATAAATAAATAATATTATGTAATATAATTCAATTACAATTTGCCATTTATTTAAAAAAAAAAAAAAAAATAAATTAAAAATAAAATTTAAAGAACATTGTTAATTCAATATGTTATTAAAATATATTTAATATATACTATAATATTTATATAAATGTAATTTTCGATTATGTACTATATTATAATAATTAAGTATAAATACATATTATGTAAAATAATTTTTTTTTTATTTGTATTTTTTTTTTCTCAGGGTGTTAACAACAACAAAATTATAAAATATTTAATTAATTTATTTTTATTAATTTTTCATAAGTTTAATTATATATATATATATATATATATATATATATATATATACATATATGTATATTATTTTAATAAAGTTTTAATGTTAATACTAATTTATTTTTAATTTGTAGATAGGTAATTTTTTTTTGTTTTTTATTGTTTCAACTTTTATGAGGACTTCCGCCATTATTCCCCCTTATTGTTTTTTTTTTTTTTTTTCTTGAGGTTAATTTAAATTAAATTTTCGAAAAACAAAATTAGTATTCTAAATTAATTGTCTACCAATTATTAAAAAAGTATAAGATTTTATTGAGTTAAAACAAAAATGATTCTGTAATTTTTATTTTAATTTTATCTTTAATTAGTAGTGTGATTTAAATGTAATGAACACTAAGAGTTTAGTTAAATTTTTAAAAAATATAAACGTTTTTATTTTTCTAAAATTATATAGTAATATTCTTCTCCCCATAATGTTTAATAAAATATTTAACAAAAAAGCGTAACTTATAAATTTGAAAAGCTTTGAGATTTAGTGGAAAATTTTGATTAATATTGTTATAAAAGATTTTTCTTAAAATTAGTACTAAAGTACTCTGTAAGTACTAAATTATAGAAACATTCAATTTTTTTCATTTACAATTTTAAAACTTGAATTTATTTATAAGCTGATATTTATTTCTTTATTAGTAATATTATAAATTAGATAGAATAATGCAATATGTATTACTAAATCTTGATATTATTATGTAAATTTTTTTGATATTGCATATTTATAGGCATTTTATATAAATTTAAAGTTCATCTTTTTATTATTGTAAATTTCTGTGCTTTGAAGTTTAAAATTAAAAGAAAAATATATTTTTTTGAGGTTAAATGTTATACAATTATATTATACTTTAAATTTAATTTAAATTTTTAAAGTAGGTGTTTAATGCTATTTTCTTTATTAAATTTTTCAAATTTATTCCAGCTGAAATTATTGAAAATTTCATAAAGAATTGCTAAATTAGAGAAGCAGCTAAATTTTAAAATATATTTTTTTTTTTAAGTTCAGAAAAACATTAAATTAAATTAATGTTTTAATAGTCCAATTCTTTTTGCTGTAAACTTTGTAGCAGCTGCTGTTGTTGCTGTGGTTGCTGTAATTGTTGTTCATGTAACCGATGTTTCTTTTCAGCATATTCAGCTTTTTTTGTATTTAGAGCTTTTCGCACTTCATTTTCTAAAGATTTTGAATCAAACCGAATATCATCTAAAATTTGCTCTAGAACACGAAAATTTGGATCGTATAATGGTTCATCGGGTATAGTATTTATAATAAATCCCGGTGTGTTATCTAATTCTGAAATTGAAACTGATGCTGTGGATGGTGATGGTGTATATGATTTTAAAAATAACGGATCTGATCGTTTTCTCAGGTAATTAAAGCAGCACGTCCTATTGAAAGTTAAGTTTATTTTTTTTTTATTTTAAAATTTTACAGAATATTATAATTTAAATAATTACCTAAAATGTTTTGTTCCACAAGCGCTAGCACATTCTCTTCCACAAGATTCGCAAGCTATTGCATTAGACTTTGGTAACATACATGATAAAAATACTAAAAGGATTTTTTTTAAATTAGGAAGTCTGTTAGTTTTAGCTTCAGTGGTAATAACAGAATAATGAATTAGACTGTTTTAAATGTTCAATAATTTTTTTTAAGAGACAGAAAAATTTTGCTTTATTCTATTTATGTTGAGAATTTAATTTCTTATTATTCAATAATAAAAATTTTGATAAATAGAAAAAGAATAGAATAAACTTAATTATAATTTTATAGTTATATAGTACCTATTTATAATCTTTATGTATTTTATTATTAATAAGATTACTTTTAATTTATATTCTTTTGCTATACTATATGAATTCAAAAAGTTTTTGGACAAAGATGACTCCAGACCTATTCGTATCAAGCATCAGGTTAGATTAATAATTATTATGATTTGCAATATCAGTATTAAGGTAAAGAAAAATGATTTAAATTCTTAATAACAAGTATATTTTTAAATGCTACATTGCAGAGTACAGCAAAATTATATTAAATTGAAAAGACTTAAAATAGATATTACAACTACATACAGAATAGCAGCTATATTTTAAAATATATATTTTTTAAAGGTAACAAAAAGCTTTCCAACAATTGTTGGGATATAATCGTGCTTATGTATAATTTTATAGGGTAACTAATCATTGCTTATGTATCAATAAATAGGGTAACTAAATACAATGGTGATTGTGATTTCATTAAATTTTTTGAAATTTTTTCTTCTTTTTGAAAATTTTATCAGAAATTTTCGGTTAGTCTAATACTTCATGTCATATAATACTTTTCAAAATTCATAAAAAAATTTATATAATATTTTATATAAGAGTAAATCGAAACGAAAGTTTGAAGTAGGAATTGTCTAGGTAATTGAATACTGCAACAAGTGTTCTGCAAAAAGTTATAGTATTAAGATACAAAATATTAAGATCATGAAAATATAAGGCCATTGATTTTAAAAATTTAATGAAATAAAATAACAGAAAAACAAAATTTATCTATAATTTACTTTTGTTTTCACTAAATTGCCTTAAATAAAAATTATTTCTACATTAAAAATGAAATTTATTTTCTATTATTTATAATGCGCCATGTAAACTTTAATGTTAAATTTAAAATTAATTATTTAGAACTTACTAAAACAAAAAATGAGAAACCATAATTTTGTATTTAAATAATTGTAAACCTTTTGATGAGCATTCATTTTTCTTTGATTTGGTTTTTGCTTTTTTTTTATTTTTTAATTAATAATTGTATTTTTTGTTAGTTTTTGAATCGGTAGAAAATTAAAATTTTTATTTCACTTTTAACAAATTTTTTTCTACTTTAATTTTTTAAATCACTTTAATCCTTTTATTCCAGATATAACCGCTTTTGTTACAGATTTTTTTAATTTTTATATCACTAGTGTCCACCTGTTGAGTGCGAACATAGATTTGTTTCTATATCTTCTTTGTAATGTCCTTTTATATGAAAAAATTGTCTAAAAAAATAACCATATAAAAGATCAAAGCATATTCAAATTAATGTCTTATATATTATTATTTTAAGTAAATATTATAACATATCCTTGCAAGAAGATATAGCAGATTTATAAGAGAAATTAAAAGAGGGTAGAGAAAAAAAAACATTAAAATAAAAAAAGATGAAAAAAATGAATAACAAGAAAAAGGAAAAACCAGTATGGATAACATCTAACCAATTAAACTTTTGTTAAATTTCAAACAATTTTGTATGTAGTTGGGATAAAAAATATTAAATAACTTTTTAAGCTGATACTAATTCTGTAGAACATTTCCTTAAAGTTAAATATATTTAATGCAGTTGTTTGGTCCATCTGTTGCTTATTTTAGAAAACTTTGTTGTATATATATTTTTTTTAAAATAAGTAAATAAGTATTAAAAAGTATATAGTATAAGTATTAAAAGTATTAAAAAGTAATTAATCGAACAGGATTAAAGTTTTACTTAGAGTAGAACTTTTAAGTAATCAATTTCATTTTGAAACATAATAAAAAAAATTCAATACTATTACTGCATATTATACTGTATATTGCAACTGTTGATTCATTGTTCCCTTATAGTGCCACTCCCCAATTTAAAGTTTCCACATGTCTGTTCTATCCTTTACTATCTCTACTCCGTAAGCAACGCAGTATGTTGGTAGTCATCATATTATATTGGCTAAAGAAGACTGTGAGTTTAGTCAGTAAGAATCTGAGGACTTGCATCTTTCTTAGACAAAAAAAACAATATGTATACAATTTGTATTTCAAGTCAAAAATGTGTAATATACCTTAACTATCGAAACCACTACTTATCTAGACATTTTAAGTTAATAAACCATGTGCTTTAACCTTTGGTCATCGAAGCTCAATATTAAAAATTTAATGATAGTTCGAATTAAAAATTGCATATTTATAGGATTAAAAAAAATTCTTCTGTAAATTTATCACGACTTTAATGACTTTATATATATTTTTTTTTATTTTATTAAAGTTTCGTTGTGTATTTAAAATACATTTTCGATTTGTTCTTATTTTATTGAAAGCCGATTAAAAGTTTCTTCAATAAGGTTATTTTACTTTATTTATAATAAAATAAATTATGTTAAAATAACTAAAATATTGTGATACGTAGGAGTAAAACCAAAAAATAAATAAATTCATAATAAATTTTTATTTAATCCTATTAATATTTTATTTAATATCTTTAGGTTTAGGTTTAAAGTTATTAAAATATAAAAAAAAAAAACTGGATTTTTTAGAAATCAGTTGATTGATTTGTATAAGAAGAATTTAAAACTTATAATGTTCAACTTATTGTCAATATATATACCTACTGAATGTTATTGGGTCTAGTTTTTCCATGATTGTAAATAAATTCGGTTTATGGAATCGTCAGGCATCTAATGAAAAAACAAACTTCATTGGGTTATAAAAAAAAACAAAAGCTTATTTAGGATCTGCTTAAAAAAATTTATTATGTAATCAACTTTATATATATATTTTATAAAGTGTCAAACTACAATTCTTAATTTATGAAGGATTTAATAGTTAGTAAGTACTAAGTGGGTGTTTGAAAATAAAAAAAAAAATAAGTGATAATTTGTTTTCTGTTTTCGAATTAAAATATTTACTTTAAAATAAAGTTGTTCAAAGAATCTGTTTCTAGGTTGAAAATTAAACTTAGATATATGCAAAATTTTTTTTTGCGTTGTTTTGCAAATGCGTTGAATATGTAATTTAGTTAAAAAGAGTTCTGAGTAGCACGTAATATTTTATTTTAACAAGATTTTTGATTATTTTCTATAAATAGGTTATGGTGTTTGCGTAATATTATGTATCCTTTTTTTTTGTAAGAGTTAATAAATACCTATTATAAAAGACTTTAAAAAAGACTTTAGTTTATACTGATTTAGCTTAACTCTAGATTAATCATTTTTTATGAAAATATAAGAGCGAATTTATTACTTTTTAATATAATATTTTTAATTTATGTAAATAGATATAGAATGCGGCCTAGTTAATTTCTTTTTTACGAGGGTCGGTGGAAAACTTCAAAAGTCACCCAGAAGATTTGCATCTGATTGTTCCACGTAGTGTTGTACTTTAATTAACCAAACCCTTTTTAAACCAAACTTAACTTTAGGTTGTGTTCTTTAATACAAATGTACAGTTTGGTTTATGGGATAGTGAAAAGAATTAGAAAGAAAGGATTAAGGAAAGAAAAATTTTTTTTTGAAAAAGGGACTTAAGAAAAATTTAGGATCATGTAGAATGAGTATATGTAATTTTTTTTATTCATTTTATACCTTGTTGATATAATCTATGAAGACAAAAGATAAGTAATTAAAGAATTGGACACTGTGATTATTAATGTTAACGTACTTAAAACACAAATTAAAATAACTAATGTGATTAATTAAGTTAGTTAATCTTAGTTCATACCTTTGTTTTTAGAATTAATACAATTGTAGAATTTTAAAATAACAAATAATTTCGACCCAGTCCAACATGATGCTTTATTAGCAAAATGCAAAGCATTATGATTAGGTAGAGTCTTTTTAAAATGGATTGAAGATTTCCTTTCGAATCGCATGATTCGAGTACTTGTCGATTGTTATTTATCTGACAATTTTATAATTAATGCTGGTGCCCCTCAGGGATCGGTTTTGTCTCCCACTCTCTTCTTAATATTTATCAATGACCTTCTTTCAATAACGTCCAATCCAATCCATAGTTTCGCAGATGACAGCTTCCTTAGCTTCCTATGAATTTCATAGCCGCTGTGGTATTAATCACCAGATTAATAGAACAGCAAGAAATTTTACTATCAGTGAGCTAAATAATGATTTAGCGAAAATCCAAAAATGGGGTGAAGTCAACAGAGTTGATTTCAACACCAAAAATACACAATGCTGTTTAATCTCGCGTAAAATACCTACTACACTACACCCAACATGACATTTCCAGGTGAAGCTTTGCAGCACTCAACAGATTTAAATATTCTGGGCATCGAGTTAAATCAAAAATGGAACCTTATGCCTGCACATGTGTTCCCAAAAGTTGGTAATTAATTTGTGTATGTTATTGGTAATTCATTTGTGTACGTACGTAACATTAATATCCTTCTTCAAAATAACTATCCAAATTTTCCCTTCATCCTTCATAGTTCCAATTATCCTAAATCCAATTTCCCAAGAAATCCTTACCTCATCCCTTTCTCCAAAACCAAGCTGTACATTATATTATTATGTATTAAAGGACCCATCCTAAAGTTTGGTTTTAAAGGGAGTGGCTTTGGTTGGTTAGAGTCAAACACTACTTTGTCAAACACGACTTTTAATGTTTTCCACCGTTCCTCCTAAAAAAAAAAATAATTGATTGAATGGAATAATTAGAAATTGATATTATTACAAATAGTTTTTGTAAAATATCAATTCATCTTAAAAATGTATTGATTATCTTGTAATCCCATATAATATCTAATACTAGAATTGAAAGAATAATAATATATGAATATTATTAAAACAAAAACAAAAAAAAGAAGGAAACGAAAGGATTTCTCTAAAAAAATATCAATTGAATGATCTAATAATGTAATATTAAATATGGTAATGAATATCTATATATTATAATAAAATATCATTCTACTTAAAATAATAGCTATATACTTAAAAAAAATTATTAAATAAATCTAGTTTATAAATTGCATATTACTTAAAAAAATTTTGTACTATTAAAATTAAATTTAACATTTCCTTATAAACACTTTTTAAGAACAATTTAATCTTTTTAAATGTTAAATTGTATGTATGCAAATTAAAGAACAAATGGACACCACATATGTAATAATATTTGAATAAAATTTTCATAATTTTTTTTTATAAGAATAAGATTTTGATTGTATAATAAAATCTGTCTATTAGTTTGTATATTATAGGGTATATCGAAAGTTAAATATTTAGCTAAGATTTAATAAAAAGAACAAATGAGGCCTGGGTGGCCTAGTGGTTAAGATTGTAAAAAAAATACGCTCTTAACATGGAGGGAGGGTGAGTTCAAATCCCACACACCTTGTAAAAATAATTTCCCTTACGATATTTACAGGTACGCCTAAAAAGGAGAGACTGTGTTGCAAAATTTATTCCAACGAGCCGGAAGAAGACAAAGCTTCACTAAGTTTATTAAATTAAGATTTAACTTTGGAAAATGATTGTTACGTTATACCCTGTAATCTTTAATTGCATTAAATAATTTATTGTTATCGAAATTGAATTTTATTATTAGTTTGAATATGACTTTCAATAATTCAAACCAAATTGTTGAATGTTGGATAAAATCTTAGCATATATATATATATATCATACTTATATCATTCTTATAGATATATACTTTTACGAAACTTTTGTGGGTATTATATTACAATTGAGACACATTGTGGGTATTATATATTATGTCATGTATGTTATCATGGTTAAATGATAAAAAAAAAAGAAAAAAAACCAACATTCTATAATGGTAAATGTTTAATACATATGGTTATTTCAACGACAATGAAAAAAAAATGTCACACTCATAAATGTTTATATTGTATAATTCAAGATTTTTTTTGATTATTTATTTAATTATGTTTTTATTCAATAGAATTAATATATTGGTAATTTTTTCTTTTATTCACATTTGATAGTAACGATGACGACAAAAATGATTTCAATTAGAAAATTATTAAAAGCAGTGTTTTAAGGTAGAAACCGGTATTATAATATGAACCTTTAAAATTTATAAGTAAACATATATAATATATATGTATATATAAAATATTATTTGTTTCTTCTTTTGTAGTGTAACATTTCGTTTCGTTGTCAGGAAAACTTAAAGCTATTCACATATTTCAAATAAAAATGGCTTTAACCTTAATAATAATAAAAATAATGGATTGGGTACGAAATTTCAAAAACAAAATTCCATTTCTAAAATACCGTTTACATAATTCAAAAAAAAAAAATATTCCAAAAATGAAAATTCAAAAAAAAAAATTCCGAAAATAAAAATTTAATGGCAAGCACTTTAAATGGTGCTAAAAACGCCCCCTACACAAATTATTGGAATCCTAAACAAATTATTGAAACTCTGATTTTGTAACCAACTCAAAAATCTTTCCTAATTTATATATATTTACAGATTCTGGAACAATTATATAACACTGATTTTGTAACAAACTACAAGATTCCTCCAAATAACTCTTTTACATACATATTATTTGACAACAACTAAGCACTTAAAATACAGTGGGGGTTAGTGTGCCCAAACACCAAAATTAGGCTTTTTAATTTTGTGGGATTTTTTTAGTTTTTTTTTTAAATTATTTTTTTCATTGTTGGAATTTTTCTTTTCGAATTATAGGACCATCCCAAAAATGATTTACCAATCTGTTATTAGATGAACATATTGACTGGCAAAATAATTACAAATACCAGTATACTCAATTAAGTAGTAATACCAGTTAAGAGTATAATTTATATTAGAATTAGGATTTTAGACTATATATAGAATACATACAAATTTTTATTTATATTACATTTTCTTATGTTATGATACTTATTATGTCGCGCTGGTGTTACTTAAGTAAAATTTAGATGAGTATAGGATACACTTTATAAAAAACATAATATTGCAAATATATTTTTAATCAAAATTCGTTTCATAAAAAGCCTCTTCGCACAAATTTCTCATTTGACTTAAGTGGTAATTTTACAAAGAGATGTTTAACAAAAAGGATATTTGACATATATGTTAGACAAAGAGATAATGCAAACAGGATGAGTCAAAGACGTTTTTCTTTTTAAAAATTAAAATTTTTGGAAAAACCAAACTATATTTGTAAAACGCACTATAACGTTTTATTGGCAGAGGTGCGAAATCTCGATGTTGCTAATCTTATTTTCTTTTAAATCTCACTTTTTTAAAATATTGCTTCTTATGAATTTGCTGGAATTTTATAGTGGTTACAAAATCAGGGTTTCGCCATACATATATACTATATGCACTCGTATATGCGAGATTCTGAATTATGTTTCATAATTGGTTACAAAATGCGGTTATACGATTTTTCCTAAATAACTTGTTTTTTGTCAACTATTTTTTACTCGTTTCTAAATTTTCACTTATTTAAATTAAAAAATCGTATAGGAATTTATTTAGGCGTAATTGTAGAGGCGAGATTTTAAAAAGCGAGAAAAAGGGAGATTTTAAAAGGTGCCATTTAAAAAAAAAAAGATTTTAAAAAGCGAGATTAAAAATTTCGAGATTTGGTAGTTGACTCTTTATTATGACGTGGATTTTTTGTGAAATGCTTTTAGTAAAATGATTTTTTTATCCAAATATACATTTTGAAAAGGTTTGTTATTATTTCGGTATAAACTAGATAGTATGTCAAAGGATCTGGTTTACTTTTACTCTTATAACATCCAAATTTATACCAATAACGTCATCAAATGTTCAAATTAGAAGTTCCAATTCGAAGAAATGTCTTCACTTTTCGTTTAACTTTGTGAGTTTGTGCAATAAACCTCTAAATTAAATTCTAAAGTTCTCTGTTGAATAACGACATATTTAAGATGATTTCTGATTTCTGCAAGAAATTATCTTATACAATTTTTAATTTAATTAAATTAATAAAACAAACAAACATGAAATTTTATTTTAAACTTTTATTTGTTTTTTTTTGTTTTTTCTTCTTTATTTAAATTATTTTTTTTTTTGTATTTTTTTTAATTTTTTTTTTTTTTAAGTTCATAGTATTAGAAAAAAACATAACCCAAAAAAGTTTCACAGTAAAATATTTTTTTTTTTTTTTTGATAAAAAAGACTTAAAATGAATTTTTTGGTTTCCCTTTTGTTTTTTTTTTTTTTTTGTGTTTTTTTTCATTATTTTAATTTTTTTTTTTTAATATTTTTTAAATATTTGTTTTTATCTTTAAAAAGATGATAGAATTATTTTTAATTTACTTTTTTATATTTCTTTTTAATTTTAGTTTTTAAGTTTTCATTAAGAAAAGTTTAATATTTTTTTTTAACTTATAAATACGGTACTTAAAATTTGATATTTTTATTAAATTTTAACTTAGACGTAAATTGGAAAATTAATTAAAGTACATTTTGATAAAGTACCAAAAAATATGCCTAAAATTGATTTTAATGAAATTTATAAAGAATACTAAGATCAAAAAATTAAATTCATTATAATACATATACATATATGAGAGGTGAAAGATTCTTAATAATGATTTCATTTCAAGGAGAAAAGTTAATTTTTCAAATCATTTTATAATATTTGATGTGCAAAAGAGGTTGAAACCTTAAACCTTTTATGAAACAAAGATGTATTTATATTTTGCACGATTTAATAAAATTATTTGAAGTTAAATTGATTTTTTTCCATGCAATTTTACTCATTATAATAAATATATATATATATATATATATACTATTTCTAGACAATTATTTTTTGATTTTTATTAAGTATAATTTTTAGTACTTTAATTTAATTTTCCTATATATTTTTTTTTTTATTTTATAAACATTTAATTTATTATTTTAAATATTTTATATTTTTTGTAGAGTTTTTTAATTTGTTTTTTTTTTTTTTTAATTATCCTTTTTTTATAGTTTAATTTTAAATTCCCATTTAAATTAATGTTTATTTTTTTAAATTAATTTTAAATAAACAGTGTTACAGTTGTAAAAAATATTTTTTTTTTTTTTTATTTAATAAAATACTATAAATCTTTTTATTATTGATATAAATAATTAAAAAATACAAATAGTTTTCAAATTAAAATGTATTATATATTATGTATTAAGTATTTTGGCTTTCATTTAAATGAATAAAATATGAATGACGTATGTATGTTTTTAAAGTATTGATTATGGTTGGAACGGTAACACTGTTTTTTTTTTTTTTCATTTTAGAATCAAATTAATTATTTTAAATATTTTTTTTTGTCTTTAAGGGATATGATTATTACATGTTATTAAATTATTTTTTATACATTTATTAAGTTAATTATGTTTTTTAGTATTTAATTAAAATAATTAAAGCTTTCTTTGTATTTTTTTTAATTCTTTTTTTTTCATATCTTTTTGTTATTTTAATTGCCATATTTTAAACTAGAATGTTATTTTTTTTTATTAAAATTTTATTTTATTTTTGGTTTTAATTTTTTATTTTGCACATTTTTAAACCTATCATTTTTAAACCGGCTATTGTTTTCTTTGGATTCAATATTTAAAGTTTTGTAGATGTTTAATTTAAATATATAAATTTTTTTGTAAATGAATACAAATACTAAAGTTTAATTTTATGTTATATTAACTGTTAACAATGATGTGAAAAATATGTGAAGCTTTATATAATATAAGTATATAAAAAATTATAAATAAAATATAATATGTATATTAATTTCAAGTTTTTATTTAATGGTTATTTTTTTTTAAAAAGAGATGTACAGAATTTCTTTTTAAAGAACTTTGATAAAAGTTAAAATTAAATGTATACATAACTTAAAGTATAGATTGAATTCAATCTCATTCGAATTCAAATTTTGAATAGCAAATTTTATGGAGAATTTTTTTTAAGATTAATTTGTCGATTTTACTGATTTATAAACAAAATAAAATTGAAATGCTGTTAATAAATCTATTTAAACTTTTATTTAATATTTTTCAAAATAAAAAAGTTAATTAAAAAAAAAAAAGTAAAAAAAGTTATGAATCAAATTAAATGGAAGAAATTAATTTTTATATTAAAAATGATTCTAAGTAACAATAATAGAAGAAAATTAATTAATATTTTATGAATTGCTTTTGCCCAAACTGACAAGTGTATAAACATAATTGACATAAATTAGTTTTGAGGTCCATTTTGCACTGCAACGGCACATGATGACGCCGCGACGTCGTATCGTATTTCTATTTACACTATATTGACGTCACATTAACGCTTTTTTTTTTTTTTATTTATAAAATTGCTTAAATACAAATATTAAATTCATGTTGTAATCACGTTGTCATATATTATATACCGTTAATTGGATTTTTATTTTAATTTTTTGTTTTTTATTTATAATATGCATTTTGTATAAATAAATGACGTTACGACATTTTACCGGTAAAAGAACATGTCGTTGAGAATGATATAATATTAAATGACGGTATGATATCGATATGCCGTCGTTGATTTTGTTTTTTTTTTCAATGTGAATCTTATCTATCATATAATATAAATTAAAATCAGCTCATGTCATTGTTATGAGTTGTTGCAGTGGGAATCGACCTGGTTAATTCTATTTTTTATATGTAATATTAAAATATGTAATTTTTTTTTTTTATAAAAATTTGATTTTTAATAAAACGTAAAATATCGGTTTTTTTTTGTTTTCAGACATGTTTATAAGAAATTCTCCTTAAATTTAATAAATTTTTATTATGTTAGGCGTTAAATTCTGTACAACCCTGTTTTTATTATTTGTTTTGTTATTTATTAAAAGATTTTGTATGAAGTATTTGTAAAAAATATAATATGTAGGTAGTATATTTTTTTGAATTAAAATAAAAAAAAAACATTTAGACTTTAGATTTATTATTAGAAAGATAAATAGATATAAATAGTATGTATAAGGTTTATTTAAATTTTTGTAAAAAAAATTAATTTTTATATTTTTTATTTATTTACTTATTTATTTTTTGATATTTTTTTTAAGTACATATTAAAAATTTTTGATTTTGTAAAAATATAATTTAAAAAATAAAATAAATTGAAAAAAAAAAAACAAATTTTATTTTTTAACTCTTAACAAATTTTTGATAGATTCTCTTTTGAATACTGTTCATTTTATTTATTTTTATTGTTTATTAAAAATGTCTATGTATTTAATTATTTTTCTTTTTTTTTTGTTTTAAAGAGTAAAGTCGCATTTATTCCCCATAATATTTTATTTTATTTTTTTATTTATTTAACTAATTATTAAATTATTTAATATAGATTTATATATATATTTTTTGATAATTTCTTTTCAATATACACTTTGTTTATTTGGTTTTTTTTTTTTTTTATTTATAATGAATAATGAATAATTTAATTATTTTTATTTTGCATTTATTGCATCTGTGTAATTTAACTTAATTGATTTAAAAATTATTTTGTTTTAATTTTTTTTTTTTGTATATTCTTTACTAACAATTAACGTTCAATATAAATAATTATTAATAAAAGAAAAATTAAAAATTTTAAATGTTTAATTATTTTTTTATAATTAAAATAAATTTGAAAAAACCAAATTAAATTTAAGACGTTTCGCTTTATGTTCTTTAATTTATTTTTATCTTAGTTTAGTTTTTTGTTTTAAATTTTTGAAATTTAATTTGATTTTGGAAGAAAAGACGAAGATATAAAACATATGTGTATATGAATATTGTAGAAATATGAACGTACATAAAACATTTATAAGTAATTATATAATATATATTTTCATTTTATTCAAGTAATTTAGAAGTGAATTTTTAAGAGTTGAAATGGAAATTATTTATAATGTGCACATGAAGCATGAATTAATTTTTTTTTTTTTTTTTAGAAAAATGAGTCGCATTTCTGTCTATATAAAATTTATAATACGAGTAATATTAAATTTATTATTTTAATAAGAATGCTGAAATAAATAATGAATGGTAAAATAAATAAAAGGTTTACAAAAAAATAGATAAGATGCAAAAATAGGTAAATATGTAGATTTTCTTTGTTTAAGATACATATATATATATACTTTAATATGTATTTTAGAATGTCGATTGGCGAATCACCAGAGTATCACACAATTTAAGATTTAAATTGAATTTATATGACTCACTAAGTGAGTGAGTGAGTCATATAATTAATATAATTATTAAATTAATATAGATTATAAAATGACCAATCGATTTAAAACGATTGCTTGCAATCGATTTACAATCAAAGTATTACGAGATGGATTTCTTTTAGAGGACTCAAGAAAACATCATACATATTTCAGAAATAATAATAACTATAATAAAAATAAACTTTAGTAAAAATAAAAAATATTTGTATTTCAAAATCTTGTAAAGTAGGTACAGATGAGTAATTTGTAAAATAGCTAAAGAGATTTAGTAATAATTAATTATTAATTCAAAAAACTAATACTTTTTTTTTTTACATTTTAATCAAATAAAATAAAGTGTGAAAATAAAAACAACTCAAAAACGATTCAAATTTTTTATTGTATTATTTTTTATTATACTATTTTTTAAAAGTTGCATAGCATTTTTATTTGTGATTTAATTATTTAATTTATATATGTATATACATATATGTAATGTATGAAAAAAAAAAAAAAAATTTTAATTCATGACATTTAGCATTTAATAAAAACTTTTTCCAAATATATGCAGCTTTCGAGTAAATTGTCAATTTTTTCTTTTTTTGCTTTTATTAATTTTTTTCAAAATTTAATTTAAATAATTTCTTTAAAAATATTCTTGATAAACAAAAAAATTTCATTTGAAAATATTTGCGGGAAAATGGCGTCTAGGCACTTTGTGAAAGGAATTTATATGTTTATTTCTTTTTTTTTTAATTTTATAATAAACTACACATTTTGCACAAAAAAAAAAAAATTTATAAATTAATTAATATACATTTATATAAATAAAAAAACGAAACGTCAAAATAACTTTACATAGATTTTTATTTATTTATTTTATTAGAATTCTTAATTTATGACACAATAAAAAAGGTTGGTTTTATTATTTTTTTTTTGAAGAAAGGGGTTTTTTCTTTTTTAAATATGTATATATTTATTACATTTTTATAAATCTTATATTTTTTTTTATGTATAGATATTTATTTAATATTTAATTTTTATAACAAGAATAAAATTAAAAAAAAAAAAAAAAAGAGTTATATGAAAGTTTTTGGCATTTTTTTTTTGTAATAGAACATTTAATGACGTTTATTTTTGAAAATTTAGATTTATATTTTTATAACTTTAATGTAAAGTTAAGTTTCATTAAAAAAAAAAAAAAAAATTAACAATTATTAAATTCAAATAAACAAATTTGTATTTCTAACATTTATATTGTAACAAATTTAATTTTTAGTAATACATAGTTGCAATAACAATAGAAGAAGAAAAATAAGAAGGAAAAGAGAAGAGAAGGAAGAGAAAAAGAAGTGCTCTTTAGTACATTAAACTTGAAAAAGTATACTTATAAATTAAAGTGATTGAAAAACATTTTTTTTTTTATTATTTAGATCTCATGATTCTATTTGTTACACCCTTTATATCTGTAGTTTACAATATATATACACTTATTTTATATTTATCAGATAAACTAATTTTTAATTTTATTGTTAAAATGTAAGTTAAGCTTCATTTAAAAAATAAAAGAATGTACATACGTAGAGATATTATATACATGTATTAGAAATCAGAATTGCCATTAGATGAAATTTATTCTTTAGTATAACTATAAAAACATAGCCTTCTTCTTTATTTGAAATAAAGTATTTTTTAAGGATAAGCTTTTACTGAAACAAATACTGTAATAAATTCTAAATATTCTTTGATACATACATAATTACATACAAAAAAATTATAATTTATATCTTAAAAGTTTATGCAAATAAGTATTAAAATTTATGGTTTGGATATTTTTCAAATACCGTAGCATGTGAAGATATTTTGCTAATTTAAATTACTACTTTAGACAACACATAACCAAGTTAAAAAAAGCCATTTTAATACTAGAAACTTCACTTCTCTCAGAAGTTTTACATAGTCTAGCGAACATTAGGTAATACGTGATCTGCATACATTCAATAAATTAGATATAATAGAAAAATAGTATAAGCTCTAGATTAAGATAGTCTGAGTTTTATAAAAAAAGCAATCAAATGTAAGGTTTTTTCTTAAATTTTCCTTACAATTACTATAATATTATACAACCAAATGTGTAAAAAATTAATGAATTATAATTTTGTAGCTGTAAAGATAGTAAAGTAATCTAATCTCTGTATCTATTTTAATTTTCAGTTATAAAACTAAAATTTGTTAAATAATAAAAATTGAATTGAATTGAAAAAAAAACCACTTTTGCCAATAAATGAAATTTGTAACTATGAAAAAAATTAACTTCGAAAAATTTTTTTTAGGTATAAATTGAAAAATTCATCTTTTTATTTTTTATATGCCATAAAAAATGTATAGATACACAAAAAAAAATTCTGAAAAGGCTTCGCTTAACTTATTTCATTCATTTTCTTGTTTTTTCATTTATAATTCGGCGCAGGAAAGTTAATATTACCAAAAAAAAAAAAAAAAATTTTACATTGGTGTTTTCTTTCAACAAAAAAACATTGGTATAAAACGATGCTGCTATATTGTTGATTTTATCATGGATATTAAGAAAAACTAATGTGCAATAGCTCTTGGAAAATTTTTAATAACTTTAATTAAAGTATTTTAATTTAATTAAAAATTTAGTGTGATAATATAGTTGAAAAATAAACATAAATATTGTTAAGAGAAGAAATTTAATGGGTATAATGGGTACAAAATAACTGGTTTCGGTTAAAATTTTTTCTTCAAAAGGTCAGATTAATTTTGAGATATATGGTATTCATATTGCATATTTGAGCACTGCAAAATAATGTGTAACAAATAGAATTTTAACTCAAAGACTCTTAAAAATAGAAATGAAAAAAATTTATAATTAATTTTTTTTTTTTTAATTATTATTAAAATATTTATTTTAAAATGAAAATAATCAACTGTTTTCATACTATCTAGGAACTGAATTAAATTTTAATGTTTTGTATTTTTTTTTTATTATAAAAACTGACAGTTAATATTTTAATTACATTATTTATAGTAACGTGCCATAAAAAAATATTTAGAAAAAAAAAAAAACAAAAAATTAACAATTATTATTATTATTATAAAAAAATGTTTTTTTTTTCTCAGATTTTTTTTTTTTTTTTAATTTTTCTATCAAATTTAATATTTTTATTGTTTAATTTCATTTTTTATTTGTTTATGAAAATCTAATCTATAATTTTTGTTTTTTTTGTTTATTATATAATATATTAAATTATTTCTTTTAAATTAAATTTTTTTTATTTTATTTTTATTTTACTGTTTTTTTGAATTTAAATATAGTAAACAATTTGTTTGTATTTCATTTTTGGGGTTAAGGATATTTTATTATATTTTTAAAATTATGGTGATTTAAAATGATATTTATATATATGTATAATTATACCCTACATGATATTATTATTCGCATACATATGTATGTGTAGATATATATATATATATTAAAATAACCGATATATTGAAATACCATATTTCTTTTCTATTGAAATTATCAAAATCTCCTTCTATTTAAAGGCTTTGTATTAAATCCATTTCCTTCTCAATTAATAAAAACGTATTAGCCTTGATTTAACATTTAAAACGAAAATATTTAAAAATTTTTTGAAAGTTAATCGATTAAAACAAATTAATATCTTAATGATATACATATATACCTTTTTTTATTTTAACTAAAGACTTTTTTACTTTAAGTGAAGATTTTTAATTTCAAGTGAAAATATTTTTATTTTGAATGAAAATTTTTTACTTTAAGTGAACACATTTGTAATAAAAATTAAAGTAATAAATTACGTATAATATACATATACTATATATATGCATATCATAAAATATCGGGTAGATACATACTTGTCCAATTACATATGAATTACATAAATTAAATAAATGTTTATTAATTTTAAATATTTATATAATATAAATTACTGAAGTATAAAGATTCTTCATTTAAAATAAAGATGTCTTCACTTAAAGTAAAAAAATATTGGCTTACAGTAAAAAAGTCTTCAGTTAAAGTAAAAATTGTATATTTATTAATATGTGTAACAATTATAAATATTTTTTTTATTGAGAAATTCAGTATCTTTAAAGGAAATCGTTTTTATATGAATTTTAATGTAAATTTTGATGGAAAAGTTGGACATTTATTTTTTTTTTTCAAATTTCAAAATAAAAGGAAAATAATCTTGTTTTCAGATGATAGAATGCCTTCTAATGAGATAATTAATATCAGTTGGATATTATTTTATATATATATGATCATCATTTATTATCACCATTTATTTTTTTCTATTTTAATTTAATTAAAAAATTCTATGATTTAAAAAGTCAATTAAAAATATTTAATAATTAATTCTTTTGTTTTTTTTTTTATTTGTTTTTTAAAGAAGTATATAAATTATATAAATTTAAATAATATTTTCCATTTCCAAAAATTATTTTAATATATTTTAAGGTTTATGATATTGTTTTTTTTTTTTACATTTAATTTTTTTTATAAATTGTTTTATATATAAATTGATAGACCAAATTAATTTCTATATATATATATATATATTAATATACTATATTTAATATATGTATAAATATATTTTGTTTATTATTCATTTTTTTTTCTTGTTTTAAACTTTTTTCGTTGAGTTTGTTTTTTTTTGTTTATTTTTTATTTTATTCATGTAATTTAATTTTTTTTTTTATTTCAATATTAAATTAATTTAATTTTAATTTTCATTAATTTTAATTTTATGTGAATTCAATAAAAATTCAGTAACCAACTTAATTTTGTAAATGTATTTATATATTTTTATATATAAACGTATATATCTATAATTTGTTATAAATTTCAAAACAGTTTCTATATAATTTCTTTTATTTTTAATTTATGCTTAATTATAATTTATGTATATTTTTAATGTAATTTGTTTAAAGTTAAATTTTATAATTTATTTATTTATTTTTTTTTTTTAATAACTACAGAGTTTTTGTTATAGGTTTTTTGTTTTTATATATTATATTATAATATTTATTCTTTTCAAAAATTTGATTTTATTTTACATATTTTCAGATTTAATTTCTAGAATTTAAATTTTCCTGATTTCCATCTTAAAAAACAAATTCTACAAGTTCATCTATGATAATTTACGAAACAAAAAATCTCTTTCAAAACTATTAAAAAAAATTTAAGATAAATATAAGAAAAAAACTTAAAAGAAACTAATAAAAATGATTGTAACAATTATAATCAAAAAAAAAATTTTTTTTTTAAAATAAAATCATTGCTTTTGCTAATTTACTCTGGCCTTTTTTAATTAAATTCTAGAAAATATGATAATACTCAGGATTTCCATACTTTTAATTTTTTTATTGACATTTTTTTACATCTTGATACCATTGCCATTAAATCAGTGCGTCCTTCTTCATCTGATAATGTTTCACCTTCTGAATGAACTTCACGTTGCCGTTGTCGTGGACTACATGTGGGTGTTTCTTTTTCTGAACTACCTTTAGCTCTAAATATACCACGACCCATTTGTGTACTACTATTACTACTACCACTACCACTAGCATTATTATCATCAGATCTATATTTAATACGTGTTGATGTGGTGGGATCACTTAATGCTATTTGTATCGGTGGTTTAGATCCTCCAGATAGCATAGCTGCACGGCTTATACTAAAGCCACGACTAATTTTATCAATTGCAATACGATGTCTTCTCATTGATGGTGTTATACTCGCCCTATCTTGTAATATAAATTTACCAATTGTTTGCCAATTTGCCTGTGTTGTATATACATTTTCATCATCTTTTAATGGTCTTTGTTGTGTATTTGTTGATGAAGAACTACCACTGGCACCAAATTCAAGCTCTTCAATTAAAACAAAATCATTTGGATCTTCATTGATACGTCGGGCTTTAATTAAAGCTTGAGCTATAACATCTTGAGCTGTAGAACCTATTGCAACTTGAAATATAGTATATGGAATATCAGCACTAACATTATATATGCAAACTAAAAATGGCTCATCATCACTAACACAACCCGCTCCCATAGAACGACGTTTTGAAACACTGCGAATTGATGTTATATAGGCTCGACTGCTTGGATCATCACGAATTTGTTTCAAAATAAATCTTCCTTCTCCTTTCCAAACAGCTTGAGCTTGTAATGGTTTTTCAAAAGTATCAAGAATACGTCGTGTTGCAGGTAATTCACGATCTTTTTTCTCCCAGCCACGTTGAACTTCTTCTTCTAGTATATAGTCTTGGACTTGTTCACCGGATCTGTTACGCTTAGCCAGAGCTTGAGCAATTACTTCTTGTGTTGTTGTTTCTTGGGTTATCTTCAAAATTGTATATGGTTCTTCCGATACTACACCATAAACCATAAGAAAAAACATACGACGTTTCAGAGGAATGTTTTGCCCAATAATTGTAGCAGATTCCTTTCCAATTTTATTAAAAGTTAAACTATCATCAGGATCCGTATTGGATGAGTAAGTTGGAAAACGTTCATCACGACGTCCACCCATAAATTCGTCAGCTTCATCAGAATTTCGTTCTAAGCTTTCTTCTTCTACACGTGAATAAACAAATAATGATGCCATGCTTAGAGGTTGATTTGAGGGTGATCTTAATCGAACATGACGATAACCGGGTCTCAGGCACTTTAATGGTATAACACGTTGCGACGTCATATGATTTGAATCATAATCATATACAGTGAATCGTAGAAATGCGATGTCATGAAACATTACCTAAAATTAAAAAAAAATTATATGTAGATATTTAAAATCATTCTGGTCTAACTTTTAAGTTTTTAAAATGTACCTTAAAGAAAAATGTATCATTCCATATTGGGTTCAGAGCATTCTTTTTAATAACTTTTGTTTTCTTTTTACTGCAATCAACTGGTATACCCAACATTTCTACTTCCACATATGTACTGCTTGATAAATTACTTTGGCAAACATATTGTCCAGAAACTATATTTATAACAATTTGTGATGAATGTAATCCATCAAATTCTTTTTCTAATGGATTAAAACGACGATACATCAAATGAGTTGGATTCCATAAAACTTCTGGTTTACAAACAAATCCACAGCAACCATTTTCTTCAAACATTGCTGTATTAATATGCATTGGTGGATCATCGGTTTGATAATTTAATGCAACCATTTGTATACCAAATGCCCAAAAGTAAACAGGATTAAAATTTGACGAATCTATCCTCAGTCCAGCTGGGTAGGTTCGCATTAATTGTGTTTGAGTATGTGAAATCAACGCAAGTGGATGTTTTCTACAGAGTTTTTTAGCGCTCGCTTCATTTATTGATGAACATTGATAACATGGATGATTAACATTCGGATGGACAAGCTTACGATGCGAAGTAGATGATGTACTTGTGGTACTTAATGGTTGTTGTGGTGTAATTGCAGCTGATTGAGTTCCTCCTGGTGTCGTTGTTGATTGTATTGGAAGAGATAATGGTTGTTGTAATGAAGAATCCATTATTTCAGAATTTGCTGATATTGTATCTGATGTATTCATTGAAGTTCCAGATGGTGGTCCACTTGATGGACCTGAATTAACTTTCAGAATACTACCCACAGTTACCAGACTGCCACTCGATGATCCAGTACTTGGAGGCTGTTGCATTCTTACTGAATTATGTGGACTAAATGGATTGAGACCACGAAATTTAATTGCTTGAACATATATCACAATATCAGATAATTCCCTTGCAATTTGACTACTACGTTTTTTTGGCTTATCATCTGGTTCGATTCGCCTTGTTGGTGTTATATTTGAATAAGATGATAAACTATGACGTGTCTGTTTTTCATCAATAGAACCGAATATTGAATGAAAAGTTTTTTCTATAAAATAAACTGTTAATTAATATTATTTTGAAAGGTCCTCAACTGTATAAAATTTAATTACCATCTATTTCATCTTCATCATCTTCATATTCATCATCACTAAATTCTTCGGTAACTGAACCACTACTTGTATTGGAAATAATCGAACTTGCTCTACCGGGTGTATTTGCAGGATGTCTTTGCGGTGTGCCTCTGTTAATAAAGCAGAAAGAAAAATAAAATTTGTAATTTAAGTATATAATAAGTTCTATCTAACCTTAGAATTGGATTCGTTGGAACTTCTGCTATTAATTTTTTATTCTTAATCAGAATTTTATGTTTCAGTTGTGATGGTGATGGTAATAATGGATCTTCAGTGTAATCAGAATCAAATAAAAATTTTGATACTAATTTTTCACCAAAAATAGCTTGAAAGATATGAGCCATTCTTGCTTGTTGCTGTAACGAACAATGATTTTCAATTGATAGAACAACCGGGTAGGGTGAAGCTACAAATGCTGATCTATTGATTGCTTCAACAACTGCTCTAAATGGAATTTTTGTGGTAAACGTATGACCATGATATATAACTGGTGTACCATCATCACCATCCCAACAATCTAATTCAACACAACGACATCCAGTTAATAAGACCTTTAATTAGAAAACAAAAGTTAAAACTACGAAAGAGAACAAAAAAAAATATAAAAAAATTTTACTTGACTATATAGTTCCACAGAACTTTCGCCTTTCAGTTGATGACCTGTTAAATATGTATTGTGTGATGAAGCTATAAAATATTGTGATAATGGACGGTCCATATTAGATGTTGACTGTATAACATGCTCATTAACAAAAGCATAATTATCTTTATCCATCATATAACGAGCAAAACCTTCAAAACTTAAACAGTTTTCTAAACGTAATGTTTGATCTGGTTCATGACGCATTATGATTCCTTTAACTTCATCATCAGTTTTTATTTCCATTTGACGTGCTTCCAAAAATTTCTTTAACGTTGATACAGTTATAACTTGATTGCTAGCTGTATCTATACCAGCACAATTTGTTAATATACTTGATGCAGCAATTGCATCAAAAATTTTCTTTTGGGCACTTTTTGCTTCAGTCAGTTCTAAGTCTAATGAACTGTTGCGAGTGAGTAAACCTGCAAAATGTGGAACATTTTTATTATAATTAGATGTAGTACATTTTGTTGTTGTGGTATTTTTTTTATTTTTAGTAGTGATGTTATGATTAGTAGTAGTTGTAGTTGTACTAGTATTAATTAAATTATAATTAATACTTGGAGTTGGAGTACTAGTTGTTACTGTTGTTGTTTTTGTTGGTGTATTAATTAAAGGTTGTAACCGTGATATTTCATCATCAATTGGATTAATATCATCGTTAAAATTAATAGCTCCACAGTTAGTATCATTTAAGTTATTTAAGTTATTGTTACCTATTTTACGTTGGCCAGTTACAGCACATAATTCTGGTGCACTTCGACTTTTTTCTGAATATAAACGTGTACGATTTTTACGTGTCACAGACAACTGATCAAATAGATCACGTAAATCCTTACGAGCTAATAAACTGCAATGGTAAATTGAAGAACAAAATTTTTTAGTAAATTTTTATAATAAATTGATAAAATAGGAATAAAAGTCCAAGAGAAAGTAAAGTGTAACGAATTCTTAAAGATCCTTCAAGTTGTTTAAATAAATATTTAAAGCTATATTCAATAAATGAATTAAAAAATTAACGGAAATGAAAGATATGTTCATAAATGCTAAATAGAAATATTTAAATGAAGAAAATATTTTAATTCCATATTCTTGAATTTTAAGCTTTTTTTTAAAAATGCTACAAAATTAATTTAACAATTTTTCCATTATTTGACAATAAAATATTTATAATTTTCATTGAATTTTAAAATTAAAACTTACCTAAAAGAACGAAATAATGCTATAAAATCTAAAAAATCTAGTTGGGTTTCATATGTAATAGATCCCGCCCGCAGGTTTCTATTTGGATGCGAATGTTGTTGCATTTCTTGTCTATTTTGTTCTCTAATTGTTTGTGGTGTTTGTTGACTTTGGCTAGATAAATACTGTTGAAATAGTTGATCTGAAGAACTATTACGATCTTTACCACGAATAAATGGTCTTGCTGGTTTTGTTGTTAATTCACGTATTGTTTCCATTGATTCAGCCGCCATTAAGCCTAAACCACTGCTACTATTACTAATGCTATTACTATACCCACTACTGCTGCTATTGCCTCCACTCCCACTTCCTCCACCGCCTGTAGCTTGACTTAATAAATTAACAACAGAACGTTTCTTTTTAATTTTAATCGATTGTTCACGTCTTATACTCTCCGAATTTTCAAATTGTTGTGCAGCTAAAGCAGCTGCTGTTGCACCGGTTTGTGACCAATCTCTGCCACCAAACATACGTATTGCATCAGCAGCTAATGGTTCAACACAATAACCATCTTCATAGTATAATTGAAGATATTGTTCTTTTAACCACATCATTGATTTATCGGCTAAACGTTGTTGTCGTTTAATACCACGTATTATCCATGTTAAACCAACAAACCATAATCTGTGAGTAGATATTAAATAATTTAAGAATTAATTTTTTAAAGAAAAAATTAAGATGTTTGATACATACCTGCATAATAACGGTGGGCATAATAGGCACAATACTCGATTATCACTTAAAGAATTACCATATAATATTGATACACAACATTCAACATGAGTTAAACCAAATCGTTTGCCAGCTGCTAATAAATCTGCATCATATTCCCGATTTCTGGAACCCATTGTTATCTCTTTAACATTTATTAAATCTAAGAAACCTTCATCGATTGTCTGCGACATTGGATCAAAATCTGTTTGGGATAGTAATGGTTTTGACATCATACGATTTGCAATTAAATCTTCTGGATTAATAGCAACATTAAATTCTTGTTGTGTTTTCAGTCTACGCCATGATGGCCGATGCCAACTAATCATTGAACATGAACGTTCTAAACGAAAAAATTTATAACAAGAACGATCAGACGGTGTTTCTGGTTCCCATAACACAGCTGTTGTACCATGATGCATTATTTGTAATAAATGATGATCAATTTTATGATGAATTGATGATATTGGTATCATACCAACACCATGATCATTTGGTATAGGTTGTACTGGACTATAATTACCAATTTCAACTTCATAATCTTCTTCATGTTCATTTACTTCAGTTTGATAAGTTGCAATCGGTGTCATTAGTTTTGGGCTAAATGCTGATGTTCTTAAAAAATCTAATAAACTTGTTGATGATTCTTTACTTAAGGCATGATGATGTTGATGACATTGATCAATGTGATCCATCACAGCTTGTATTCGATAGACCTGATCTTGATTGATCAGACCTGATGATCCCATTTTGGTAAAATGTAAATCTTCACCATTATAATCAGATATGTACTGATAAAATAAAAAAAAAATTTATTTTATTAATTTTTCCAAATTAAACAATAAAAGCAGAAATTAAAATTACCAATTGTCTGCAATTCATTTTACCACCCGAATTACTATTATTGCTATTTGTACTACCGCAATTAATTGTGCTTTGATTCGAGCTATTTAAAAAATAATTCGTCGTCGTTCGATAATCAAATGGTCCTCTTAAATTCGTTTGTACACCACGATTACATGATTCTGGAGTTGATAATGATGAATTTGGACTATTTGTTCGATTTGTATTTGGTTCTATTTCAATAAATGTAACTGGTGATGTATCTATTGAAGTTGGTAATTGATGCATTGCATATGCAGCGGCACATATCCCACCAGCAACACCCATACTTGGATGAAAACCAATATTTGGTATTAATGATTGTACTAACAGTTCCCTTAAATCTTTTAAAAACATTTTATAACAGGGTACCACACGACATTCTGGTATTGATAAACTACGTGTTAAGGCCTTCTCATACTCAACAGATTCTAAGGCTGCTGATAAAAAATCTAATGCTGGTATTTTACCTTTATCAGCGAATGTTGAAATCAATTGCTTCAATTGTGGCGATCTGAAAAAAGGTAATAAAGATAAATATTAATTAATATAATTTGATTTATTTTAAAAAGAAATTACGTTAATAGAAAATTTGTTTTCATAAAGCACTTCCTATTTTTTATTGGAACTGATTTTTTTTTTTAAGTGATGTATCTAATATAATATACGTATGTATTTGAAATTGATTTACTTTATCTAAGACTAACATCGCTTATTTTTCATTTGACAATAAAAATCCTTATTCTATTCAAATTCTCAAATTATTTTATAGTACATAGATCCCATCACTTTTTTGAAAGTCAATTTAGAAGATTTATTTCCTTTCATTATACCCGTACAAACGTAGTTTAAGGGTATAACAAATTCGTCATAACGTTTGTGACATCTTAAAAGAGACGTGATATATGTGGAAAAGCATATAATATTTTCTTGCTCATGATTGAATTCTATAAGTTAATTTAGCTGAGCACGATAACTCAAAAAGTTATGAAGTTAGGATTTTGATATTTTTACCATTAAATTTTTATGAAAATGCCACTTTCGTGGTGGTTTCATTTGAAATTGAACAAGTTTCAGCGACAGGTTTGATGTCACGAGACGGGATCGATTAGCTGTCATGCAACTTCGAAATTTTGATATACATGTATATGTATGTATTTCAGTATTTAAGTGAGTTAGATATCTTACAGTATCTAATAGATGATAATATTTTATGAATCCAGCATATATTATGTTCATTTTGATATCCTTGAATTGACACAGTCAACTACACAGTTATCGACATTTTTTTTTTTTGATTCTGAAGATTCATTCAGTTTATTTAAATTCATTCATTTTACCACAATAGGTATTCGATTCATTTCTAAATTATACAAAAATCAGTTGGAATTCTCCATAAATTTTGTATCAATGAATGTAAAACGAATGGGTTTAATCCACATTATTTATTTTAAAGGTTAAATAAAATTGGTGGTATTTGAAATTTTGCAGGATAAAGAAACAATGAAAAATAAAACAAAAAAAATTTTTAAAGAGGACTTTTAAAAAGAATACAGACAAAAATAAACAAAAATACGGTATTTGAGTAAATCTGAAGAATAATGGCAATTTTGGATATATGAAATAAGATTTTTGAAAGATAGAAAATCAAAAATAAAATATTCTTAAAGGTTGACATTTAAAATAAAAATAAATTTAAATATTTTAAAATCACTTTTTATTTTATTTTAAACTACACTTAATTTTTTTTTTTTTGGTGCATTTATCTGGCACATAAAAGGAAATTACACAGCCTTCCCACAGCTGTAAATATCGGAAGGGAGAATAACTCTTACAACGTGTGTGGGATTCGAACCCACACTCCCTCGGTGTTTACAGCGTATTTTATACGCTCTTACCCACTAGGCCACCGAGGCTCCTCACACTTAATTTAAATTTGAATTTAAGGTATTTTAAGATATTTGATTTATATTTTACTAAAATTTAGTTTTAGAGATAATTAAAAACAAATATTGACTAGTACCTAATATACTTTTTTTTTACGTCAATCACAATTTTATAATTTTTATTAGTTCGATTAGTATTTTAATTAAAAGGTAATTAAGTTATTAAAATTTCTTTCATAGAAAGCAGGATTCTTATAACCATATTCCTCCAATAAAGTTTAAAGGACGATAAGAAAAAGAAGTAAATTTAAGAAGTAAAAGAAGTAAAACTTTCTGAAGTCTGTTATCTAAAATTAGTTTTGTTTAAAGATGTTAATTTAATTCTTAATGGTTATTCGATAGCCTCCTTAATTTGATAGAGGGTTGGTTCGAAATTTTATTTGTATTTTTAGCCATAATTAAATGAGAAGAGTTAAAAAATAAAAGTTAGGCTTTTTTATTTCAAATAGTAAAATTGTTAAAATTTTAATATTTATGTATAATAATTTATTTAAATTTAATTTTTCCATTACAAATATTTAAATTTATACATAATAATATTATCTGCTTCATATACAAAAGATTTAGAGTTTTAAAATAAATGAAATACAATAAATTTGGAATACAAAATTCACATTACAATCTAGGTTATTCTTTTTAAATGAATCCTTTTATGTATTTAAAAAGATACGCAAATAGTTTTTTATATTTGTGTATTTGCCTAATGATTCGTCATAATTGACGTAAGTAAAATAAATCCTAGTTTTTCTTCTTTCATTAGACGATACTTTATTGAAAAACAAGTAAATGGAACAGTAAGTCGATGCAACCGACTTATTAATAACCTACACCTGAATAATTCGAATTAAATTAAAAATCTATAAGTTTTTTGGCAGCTGCTTGAACTTTTTCCCTTTTCTGTCTTATTGAACTCGAATTTCAGGGACATAAAAGAAGCATCCTCTTGGGATATGCTTGACACCCTTATAGAAAATTTCAAGTTTCTATTTTTATTAATTTCGAAGATATGCTTCTAAGTCCTTGGGAGGCGTGTGTCAGGTACTCGAATTGCCTCTCTAATTTATCACAACCATCTCAGGGACATAAAGAAAACATGCCAGAACACCATTGTACTAAATTTAAAGGTTCTACTTTTGTTGGTTTTGGAGATGCTCGTTTACTCTTGTGCTCTTCCGGAAGTTTCCAAAATAATACGAACCCATGGACCAAATCCTCTTAAATTTCAGAGACTTAAATCAAACATGAAAGAACACCAGTGTACCAAATTTAAAGGTTCTATCATCGTTGTTTTGGAGATATGTATACTGGTTTGCTCTAGGGCTCGTTCGGAAGCTTTCAAAATCCGAACTCATGCACCAAATCCTCTCACAGAGATTTAAAAAAAAAATTGAAAAAACACCATTGTACCAAATTTCTGTCTTTGCTAATTTCGAAGATATGCGTGTTCGATTTTGGGAGTTGTATGGTAGGTACTCGAGAACCCATGGTCCGATTTCGCCCATTTGCAATCCCCGACTTTCTTTAGTCATTGTTAATCCACAGTATAAATTTCATCAAGATAGCATCATTATTTTTAGAGTTATCGTGCGTACGGATGGACGGACGGACGGACGAACGGACATCGCTAAATCGCCTCAGGAAGTGATCCTGATTCAGAATATATATACATGTCCATATATAACTCGCTTCCTTTTGGTGTTTACAAACACCATACCAAAGTTAATATACCCTATACTTTAGGTGTAGGGTATAATAAGGACCGCTATGGCTTGTGAGGTCACTCCTTTACAGTTCTTGTAGTAAATATAATACAATACAAAGAGCTGTAATACATTATTAATTCTAATCAGTCTTGAAAAAAGATATTGATGAAAAAAAAAACATGGCAGCACTTAAGCGTTAGAGATGGAATTAAGATAATATTTTCTTTGGTTTGTTTGTTTGGGTCATGTATGTTCAAAATCTTAAAATAAATTTTCTTACTCTACGTTTCGTTTGTTGTTTTCAAAATTACTCCTAAAGAAGTTTCATGTCACAATGTTGTCAAACTTAAAGTTGTAGTTTGTTCATTAAAGTTAAGAACAAGTAAAAATTTAACTTAGGTTTTTTTTATTGAGCTTCTATAGCTTTTGATAAGAACTTCTATTCACAGATTTTTAACTTCATTAAGCTAATAAATCGGTCGGCTGTAATTCTCGAAAATATTATTAGTTAGCAGTTTTTGTACAAAAGAAAGTACTATATATTATATTTTCATTATTACGTTGTCCTTTTATTCTAATGCTAGATTGTTGTTTAACAATTCGAATATAAATGTCAGTCATTTTTATTTTATACAAGAATTACATGTAAATTTTAAACAATTATTTTTTTTCTTGTTGTTGTTCGACAGCTAACAGATTTTGTAGGTTTGGGCAATGAGAACACCGTATATTTTCTTTAATTTTAGAGATAAAAAAAATTGTATTTTATTTTTTTTGAATTGTTTTTCAATCTTTTTCTGTCAAGAATCGCGACACTCGCGACAAAGAAAGAAAGTTCATGAATGTCTCAAATACACTTAAACTTATATCAATGTGTATCAATATGTATGTATGTAATAGCCTTACAAGTGTATTTTGTAAATTTTTGACCGGAGTTTGTGCCAAAAATAAAAAGTATAAAAATTACTATTGAAGGTTTATTAATTTTGGATATAATAATTTTTTTTTGGTATCTTGTAATGATTATTATTTAAATTATAATGATCAAATTGTAAAATTTTAATGCACCATAATGCATTGGTTTAATATATCGTATGTTGAAGTAATCGTGAAGAAGTATTGAAGTAATCAAGATTTTGATGAATTCGTATTTTTCGAATATCGCTATATATATGAAAATAGAAAATTTGCCTGTAATACATAATAATTCAAGAAAGATTAAATCGAAGTAAATGAAATTCGATGTACTAATATAATATAAAAACGAGAAAGAGTGCATTAGAGTAGACTGTGTCAACTCTGGAATACCCGTATGACTTAATATATACTGTTTCTATAAAACTTCATCATTTCGAACCTGTTTCCCAAAGCGAACCACATTTTACCGAAGTTGTTGCCATAAAACTTCATCATATTTTGTAAGATTACAGATTCTAGCTTTATTAAGTTCCAAGATGTGTGAGATAATAGAATCAGCTCCTCTGACCCAGCCAAAGTTTACAGAAGTTGTTACACATTATAATATATGAGAAAATTATAGATTTAAATAGTGAAACTAACAATTTTGCAAAAGTAACTTAAAGAAATTCTAGACTTCTTTATTTTTTGAGTTATCGTGCGGACAGATTGTCAGTCAGATAAACATAGCTTAATCGACTCAGAATGCGATTAGAACTATCCATACACTTGAGTCTATATCTAGCTGAACTTCTTTAAAGTGTCACAAACGTAAAACTAATGGGAAAATTGGTTTAGACAGTAAAAATCTGATACTACCAAAGGGGTATTCTTGGTGTCTTCAGCAAAATTCCCACCTCTCTCAAAAAAAAAAAAATAGTGATACGTTTAAAACAGATAAGGCCAACATTATAACCTAAATACCTACTCTGAGCTTTTCGGTTAAGTTAACATATCTTTAAGTTGTGTTAAAAGAAAAATAATTACAGATAAATTTTATTAATCACTTAATTGAACTTTTAAAATAACTGTATTGCATTTTGAATATAAACTATATAGATAAGATGTAAAATATAAAGAAATCTTAAAATTAATTTTCCCTTTTCTTGTCAATCTCTTTTTTTACTGTTTGCTTTTCACCCTGTTTCTTTTTATTCCTTTAATTTCTTCCTTCTTTATACATTTTATTTTGATTTTCATTCATATATTTATAATTAAATTTTATTTCTTTCTTTTTATTCAATGGATTTGGGAAAGTCAATTATGACAAGTATTTGTAGTTTTTTTTTTTTAAAAATTTCATTTTCATTTTCACTTTTTTTTTCATATTTTAATTAAATTAACATCATAAATCTTATAACTAATTAGAATGGCTTAAATTTATTAGAACTAATTAGAGTTGAAAAAAATGTTTGTGCCTGAATTCAGGAATTGAATTGACAAGGGGAAAAATAAAATTGTTTAATTGATTTAAAGAGATTTTTTTTTAATACAAAAAAAAATGAAATTTAAAATTCAAATTTAATTAATTGAGAGAACAAAGAATTTTTTTTTTTCTTTTAATTTAAAATACGATAAATCAGAATTTTAAAGGTAATGTTTCTAAATATTCAGATACAAAACTAATCTTAATATTGGGAAATAAGCGAAATAATGAGTGAATTGCAGCAGAAATTTTATACACATTTTTGTGACGAGTGTTTTTCTTTAAGAGTGTAAGAAACTTTTTGGGTTTCTGTTATAACTTGTTAGTTAGGAGTTTAACCCTGGGTCTTTAATAAAAGGCTGCCCATCTAACCACAGTGATTTAACTTTTGCCCTTTCGCATTCTAATATACGTTAAACGTCAATATTTATGACGTCTCATTTGTCACCCGCATTGAAAGTTGAAAAAAAAAAGTTAAGAAAGTGAAAGTGCTAACAAATTCAAATATTGAACAAAAAAAAAAATAGGACAGAAAAAGTTTTAATGGTGATGAATGTTCTTTCAGAAGATTTTTAATTCATTCTTTTTTTGTCAGACATTAATATAGGTATAATTTTTTTTAGAATTTCAATTGCTTAAAAATTCTTTAAGTTCAATAAAAAAATAATTAAAATTCGATTTTGTTTTCTTCTTGCCTTTATTTTATTTAGAAAATGCCAAAAGAGGGAGAAATAAAAAATTAAAAATTTTTCATTAATTTATTAATCCGTCTGTCCGTTGATTTAATTATTTTCCAATTTTGTCTCTATGGATTTCACATTATTAAAACTAAAAATACAACAACGTATTATGTAATTTTGTTTTTAAACTGTCGAAATTTAAATGAAGTTTTAAAAAATTTTTGAAAATTATTAAATAAATAAATTTACAATATTAACAAATGGCTGAGCTAAAATCGAAGAATGTGACATAACTAAAAGTAATAAAGATAGTATGTTTCTAGAATTGAGACTAGTTATGCATTTTTATTATTTTTGCAAAAATGCTAAAGTAGTCTCAAGCCAATTATTAGTGAATAATAGTGAATTTAATAGTGAATTTCCAATTTTTGATCCGTAATAGCTCTTAAACAGGAGGAAATACAACATTTTTTTTCTGAGGAATGGATTTTTTTTCTTAAAATACCGAGGAACCGAAAGTTTTCAAAATCTGAATTTTAGGTAAGGGTAAATTTAAAATTATATCAATTTATAATGCTTGTTCTAACTTTTAGGAGCTGAATTCCATAATGGGTGAAGCTATACCTAAAAAAGTTATTTTACAATATTAATTTTTTTATCAGACCTATCCATGGTTAAAATGTCATTGTCCTATGTTAAACGATGTAGAAGTTTTGTAAAAGTACGAATGGATGGATAGTCAGAATGAAATTAATGTTCATAATGTTTGGATGAAAAATTAGTACAAAAATAATTTGAAAGAAAAATCGTTAGAATAAATCAAATGGCTGGAGATAATTATAAAATAACAAAAAAGTGATAGAATAAAACAATTCCAAAAAAAAAAATTAATTTGTTAATTTTATTATTTGATTTTATATGAATTTTAAGAATATAATAGTCAAAAAAGACAGTGAAAAGTTTTTAGAAATTAAAATTTTAATTTTCAGGACAAAGAACTTTTAATATTAGTACTAAAATTTAATTTTTATTTTTATTGTTTTTAAATCTTTAAAAGATTTCTATAAGATTTGTTATTTAATGTTAATGAATCAATGTCAAGGAAATGTTTAAGATGAAATTTAAAAAGAGTTATAAAAGAGTTTGCGTTTATTAAGAGTTTTTTATTAATTTACTTACTATGATGGATTGGATATAGGAATCTATAGAATATTATTATTTTAGATATATTTCCCGTTTAGATAGAGACTTGAAATTTTGAACACAGTTTTTTTTTCCGATAACAATACATGTACTAATTATACTATACAAAAAAAAAAGAAAAATAAAAATTTTGAAAGTGTAAGTTTACATAAAAGTTGAAAATTTGTTTATGGTATATTAATTGGCAATATTTGTACTCTAAAGTTTGTGAAATCAAAAAAAAAGCTGAGGGTAATATATACAAATCTAAACAAAAATTTTTATATCGCTTTATCGCTTCCAACTTTTCCTTTTTGAATTCACAGATTTTCCGATACAATTATTACCTATATTTAGATAATTTTTAAGAAAACTTTGATTGTACGTGTACCATTAAAATATCAAAAATTTCAAAAAAATCCTTATTTAAAAATTTATTATCTACTATTTTAGTTTCGATTTAAAAAAAAGCTGTTTTTTTTTAAATTATGTTTTATTGACTTTATTGTTAGATAGTTTAGCGTTGGATGAGATGTGATTATATTTGACAAAGATGTTATTTGGAAAATAGTGTAATGTAAAATATTGAAATTTTTCTGAAAAGAATTTAGAATTATCATTCATTTATAGGTTATTTTTTTGAGATCTCGGTGGTGTAATGAGTAAGAGGATATAAAATACACTGTAAATACTGAGGGAGTCTGGGTTCAAACCCCCATACACGTTGTATGAATAATTCTCTCTTACGTTATTTACAGTCACACCTGGAAATTAAAGGCTGTATAACTTCCTTGTTTCCTTTATGTGGCAGGTGAATAAACTTAAAAAAAAAAGGTTTTATTTCTAAGAAAATTTTATCGACTATCCAATTTCTATTATATAGAAAAAATTTAATTATAAATAAATTTAAGAAGGATTCAACGAATTACGTAATTGATAAAATATTCATTATTATACGTCTAGTAATAAAATATTATTTTGAAAGTCCAAATGGTTTTGGGCATTAAAAATTTATTTGAGTGCTAATTTTTAAAGTTTGTAAATAAAAATTTTTTTTTTATGAATTATGTTAAAAGTTTTTGTTATAAAATAGTAAAAAATGAATCATTCATTCATAACTAATTTACTAGTACAAACCTTGAAACAAATTCAAAGTGAAAAAAAATGTTTGGTAAATATTTCTGATAATATAAAGATAATAAGTGTTTCGCTTTTAACTTTACATTAAATTTTTGTCGACTTTAATATCTTTAATAAAAACATAATATTCATTAAAAGTATCCATTTTATATTTAGTTTTTCTTTATGTAACTCTTTATGTATGTCTGAAACATAAATTTTTTTTAAAAGTTAACTGAATTAAAAAATAAATGGTAGAAAGAAAAAGACTTTTGTTTTTTTAATAAACATCAAAATTGTTTTAAAGTTAATCCAAGTGTAGACATTTTTAAAAGAAACTTCAATTTTATTTTAGATATTTTTTTATCACCTTAAAAGTTCCAAATATATACAAAAACGATGATTATGTGATGTAAGAGTTAAAATATTGTGTTTATTTTTGTATACCAATAAATAAAATTTGTTAAAGGTAGAATTTAAAAAAGAAGTATTACACATTGATATACAATGGAAAAGGCATAACATTTTTAACATATTTTTTCATTTTTTAACAAATATTCAAGCTATTTTAAATGTAGTCAACAGTTCCATTTTTTTTGTCGGTTTTAAATACAAAATATTGTTTTCTAAAATTTTTTTTCGCCTTTTTATTGTTATTTTTATAGAAAAACTTTTTTTTGGCAACATAAAAACTGAAAGTTTAAAAATAAAAATTTAAAAGTCACATATGCTGCACGAAACATAAACATAATAAATATTACCGACTATATTAAAAAAAAAATATTTTAGAAAAGCAAGTAATCAAGGATACACAAGCATATTAAATAAAAGTTGAAATCTCTTAAACCTCCTTCGAATAGAAGGCAGACCAATCATTTTAATTTTGAATTGTGTTTTATTGAAATATTTTTTGAAATACTATCTTTATTAAGTATATAGATGTAAAAATGTGTAAATCTTGTGGTTTGAGAAAGATCTTTAAGATATTTTGATCTTTATACAATACTAGCCGGTGCGCGTTGTTGCGCTCTTCAATAAATAAAACATATTGGTTTTTAATTGAAGATGATGTTATTGAAAAAAAATTAACACAAAAATTGTTAAAGAGGGGCCTCGGTGGCGTATAAAATACGCTGTAAACGCTGGGTAAGAGCGTATAAAATACGCTGTAAACACAAAAGGAGTGTGGGTTGGAATCCTACACATGTCGTAAGAGTTATTCTTCCTTACGCCATTTACAGCCACGCCTGAAAAGGAAAGGCTGTGTAATTTCCTGTTCACATTTATGTGGCAGAGAAATGCACTAAAAAAAAAAAACACATTATGCTACTTACATTATATTATTTACAATTGTGTTGACATTATTTTTATATTCAACTTATCCTATATATATTATATATTTACGCTATATTTGGTAGCAAGGGGGATTTGTTCTCAATTAATAAAACTTGCTATCTGTGTAGGATTTGAACCCGCCCGTAGGATTTGAACCCGAAAATCGGTTAATAAGCCTCGTGCTTAACCACTCGGGCACCGAGGCCCCTATTTGTTTTATTTATTTATTTATATTAATAATACAAACCATATAGGATATTGCAATATTACAAAACCATCGGCTACTAAGGCAATTATAGGTCGAATACTATATTATTTAATTATAAACTAATATTATTTATTTTGTTTATATTATATATTTTATAATGGGGCCTTCGGTAGCCTAGTGGGTAGGCGTGTGTTATATTAACCGATGGAGTGTCGGTTCGATCCCTGCACAGGTCGTAAGTGTTTTTTTCTTTACATACCCCCTTTACGACCCAATATAATGTAAATATATAGTATATAATATAAAGAAAATCAATAATATTAGTATATCTATAATATAATACACAAGATGTTGGCGAGACCTTGCCAACATGTAAAAAAAATATTTTATATCTATAATAAAACACTCATACTGAATGTAAACTAAACTGGCAATGATGATATTTCTGTATATTTATTTAATAATTTAAAATTTTATTACCAGATTTTATTACAAATCTTTGACTCAAAGTATTATCAAGAGACACAAACCCTTAATTAAAAATATAAATAAATTTAGTAAATATTATTACCAGAGACCAAATTTTGCACTAGAAGTATTGTCAGAGACACAAACCGTTCAATAAAAGTGAGTACAGTCAAAAAAGGAAAAGTACATACTTAAAAAACACATTTTCAATAAAAATAAATTCAGCAAATTTTTAATTTTTAAATTTGACCGCCATATCCATTATGAACTGCTCGCAGCGGTAAATTAAAAATAAATTATTAATCTTCTGTTGGCGTTTTCAATCTTTGTTTTGAAAAAAAATAAATAAAAATAGGTACTCTTAATAAAATTAAAACGCCTAAAAGTGAAAAGAGCAAAGTTTATAGTAACCCTCATATTTATAAGAAAAAATAATAGGCCGATTTTATTCTTGATTTTGTTTTCATTAGTATAAAAGCTGGTAAAAGCTTCGTAACAGACTTTAAAGTAGTTTTGTTTATTTAGGTTGAAATTTAGATTTTTAAGCTAAATTTTCGCTATAACTGGTATAACATTCGAAATTTTTTTATTAATATAAAATTCGGCAGACTTAGCTAATTATATTTCATAACAGAAATCAGAAACTTACTAAATATTATAGAAATGGATATTTTTCTTAAAAAAAAAGAAAAAATAATATAGAAAATATCATTTTAGACGCCTTCTCTCACAATAGATTCATAATTTTGTACTAATTTATTTTTAGACCATTAAATTAAAAAGCTGTCGAAAACGACCGTCACAAAAAAAAGCCCCCGAAAATTTATGAAATTTCATTATCAGAGACATGAATGTTTTATTAAATATACCAAAGACCTCTTCTAAAGTACATTTAAATAAAATAAATTCAGCAAATTTTTTTCAAGCAAAAAAAAATAAACGCAAAAGACTTGAAAGTAGTTTTGGTAATTAAAGTAATTTCGCGGCGAAAACAACTGTTTTTCATCGACATAAAATTTTTTTTTTAAAACTAAAGAAAAATAGAGACTAAAATTTTAATAAATATTAAAATTACTTCGATTATTGGTAGTGTTTTAAATGTAACAAAAAAAAAAATGTCGTAGCGGTTTGTGTTGGTTGGTTTTTCGCTGGTTTTTATTGTGCACTTTATACATGTGTTTCAAACAATTTTTGAGATATCGGCACGAACTTTTACCCTGAATGTGTTTTTAGCTTGGACCATTTTTTCTCAATGATGAAAAAACTGTCAAACATTACCGCCACGAAAAAACTGCGAAAAAAAATTAATAAACTGCTACCTAACATTTTTAATTTTATGTGTTTAGATTTGTTTTATTTTTTTTTTCTATTACATCAAGTAAGTAAGTGTTTCCAAAGTTTTTTTTAATGGTGCTGATGTAAAAATGAAATTTTTAGGTAGTTTATTAAGGGAGTCAGTATGATACCGTAAATATTTCTGAATCTATAGAATTTGTGCAATTGCACAGGGGATTTTCTAGTAATTTAATAATAGTATAAAAACCTATAATGGCCTTGGTAGCCGATGGTTCAATAATATTGCATTACATTTATGTATGTAATATTAATATAAATAAATAAATAAATAAAATCTATAATTATAATTTAGTAGTTTTCAGCCACACACTACGTATTATAAATTCCGTTTCAAGCTTTGAACATCAGTAACTACATATTTTTTACAATTTTTCTACTATAAAACCTATACATAATATTAATAATAAAACATAAACAACACATTTCATATTTACATTACACTATTACAGAAGTGTGGTACATACGATAGTCAGTTCGGTAGTAGTAACAAAACGTACACAACAGAATAACAAAAAAAAAACACTACAAAATTATAAGAGACTTTCTCTTTTACTCTCTTTAAAATTTTTTTTTTCTTTCCTCTCGAGTCTCGAGTCTCGACTCGACTCGACCTCAACGGCTCAATTATTATTTGTCTATATGTATGTAATGTGTGCATGTATAAAAAAAAATTTAAAAATTGATAAAAATCATTATTTATCACAATATGTATTGAAATTTTAAATAATGATGAATGATATTGATCTGATATTAATAATTAATATGTATCTAAGTATGTACTTATGTATGACCAGCGGGCAGAGTCTCTTGAAAATTCAAATATATAATTGTTTTGGTTTTGTACTTTTCTATTAAATTGTTGCATTTATGAATGAATGTTTCTATATTATTTGAAGCGATTAGAAAACTTTTCTAATTGTATTCTTTTTTGAATTCAATTTCTTCTGATATAAGTACTTAAATTTTAGTATACAGCAGTTCTTACAACCAAAATTAAATTTGAATAATTTTTTATTTTTAAATATTTTGTATGTCAATTTTATGCAGGATCACCATTTGTACAATTTGTACAGTTGTAACATTTGTCTTTTCAGATTTTAAATTTTTTACATTAGGGCAAGGTAAAACGAACAACGGCAATATTGTTACAGACAACGTGGCCTATAAAAAAATTTAACTTCAACTTTGTTTGTGCATTTTACGAATATTTTACGGATACCTATTCTGTTTTATCCACGTACCTTTAAAACATTTATTTCGAACTCGATAAATAAATAGACATAATAGTCCACACTCACAATACCAAATAATCTAAATATACGTACACCAACTACAGCCTCTTTATACAATTTAATTCTGTTTTGGCGTTATTTTAAAAACAATTTCAGTTAGTGTTTTGACAAATTTGGTTTCGCTTTCTGTTTTTTTACGGGTTGTACTTTTTCCATAAATTCTATTTTTCTAAACTGCAACTGTCTATTTATTATATGAATTGGGATTCAACATAAAATTTGACTACACATTAACAGGGGCCCCCTAGTATTTTATATTTCCACTATATGTAGTAGCACGGGGGATTTATTTTCAATTAATAAAACTTGCTACCTGTGCAGGATTTGAACCCGCTTCGGTTAGTAAGCCACGTGCTTGACCATTAGGTTTATATTATATACTTATATATTTACATTATATTTGGTCGTAAGGAGGGTATGTAAAGAAAAAAACACTTACGACCTGTGCAGGGATCGAACCCACACTCCTTCGGTTAATACGCCACACGCCTACCCACTAGGCTACCGAAGCCTTCCCTATTTGTTTTTATTTTATGTATTTTAGTGTATTTAGTTTTATTGTATACTTTTAGGGGAACATAGATTTTCATGTTACACTAAATTTTTGTTTTTTAATTTTTTTTTGTATTTGTATCCTATTTTTAAATAATCCTTTCTATTTTTAAATAATGTGAATTTGTTTTACAATGTAATTTATTATTTTCTTAAAGTATAAGAGAATTTTTCTTAAAAGAAAGAAGAAAAACAAAAAAAAAATGACAAAATCCTAGACTAAAAATGACAATAAAATTTTAGTATAAAGTAAAATAAAACAAAACAAAAAAAAGAAAATGGAGGGCAAAAAGGATAACATTTTTTTTTCTAAGTAAAAAAAGAAAAATTTATTAACGTATTAAAAGTTTTATATTTTTTTTATTTTTACTTTATTTTTGCTGTTGTTGTTGCTGCTGTTAAGTATTGCCATTCAATTTGTTAAAACATTGTTTAATCTCTAAGTGCAATAAAGGGTGACTATGAATGATTTATTATATTTTCGTTTAATAATAACTCAAAAAATCAACAACTTACACTTGTGTCTTTGTTTCGAAAATTATTGTATTTTGTTTATCTTAAGAATTTAAATCATTTTTTTTTATTTTTTTTTTATTTTGGTAACTTTTGAAGTATGTCTGTAATTTAAAAGTTATCTTTATTATATATAACTCGTATACGTATATTCAAATACAATAATAAAACGTAAAAAATTAACGATTCGTCTCAACAAGATTTTTTCGTTCTAAAAAAAGATAGGAACTAAGAACGAGTTATAATATTAAATTTTGTTTAATTCTATACAGAAAAAAACAAAAAAAATTACAAGAAAAAAATGAGTTGAAATGAGATGTAAGGAAAGAAAAATGTCATTAGAAATTGTATTAAGGAAGTTAAAGAATTGCAATGTTGTTGTCCTTTCTGTTGCTTTTTATTTTTACTTAAATACGTGTATTTTTATTGATAAATGATATTATTTTTACACTTAAATGCAAATGCATAGTTGTTCAATGTTTTTTAGATTGATGAATTACGAAGTTTGAATGAAAAGTTTGTTTGATAAATTACTTAACTACTTATAAATGATATATTACTATGTCAGTTAATCCAAATGTATGTATTCTATTGTATCCTGATTAAAATAACTGAAAAAATCGTTTTTTTTTTTAAAATTACACATGGTTTTAGAAAAATTACAAAAGGGGGGAGGGGGGTCGGAAATACTCGCAAATTATAGTAATTTATTCTGTTATCAGTTCAGTTTTTTATATTGAATAGTTAGGTTAAAATATATCGACTTATACGAAAAAAGTCAAAATAACAACATGGCAATTAGTTATAAAGAAATAATGGAAGCGTGTCCATATGCCTGTATTTCATTTGCTCGTAGTATCATTTGCCTGTATGCAATACATGCAATACATATACGCTTTTTCCAAAATATTTATATATATGTATAAGCGAGATTCTGAATTATCAGGCAAATGAAAATACAAATGTACTTAATGGATATAACAAAAATACACTGTCAATAAACAAAAATTTATAGCTAGACTAAAAAGACAACGTAACTATATACATTAGTAGTCCCAGGATTTTCGGAGAAGGTATAAAAGATTTTTTAGATTAAAAAAATGGGAACTTCCAAAAATAAAAATTAATTAATAATTAATAAATAAAATTTTGTTTGTAAACTCTAAACGAATTAAACCAGAAAAATGTTTGTCCAAAAAATGAAAACAAAAATAAAAACTTTTGCCACCGGTTTGTTCATAATTTTCATCTGAAGAAAAACAAAAAAAAATAAATTGAAAAAATTTAAAAGATAAATTTACGCAATTATAATTTTGTTTTAAAATTTTATATTCTTTTACACAGCATGTGGCTATTGTTAACAAGCTAAATAAACATCAATCTTTGAACCGTGAATTAATTTTTTTAAATCTCTTTTTTCATTCTTCTCTTCTGAAAAATATTTTCATGCAAATTTTTGATTTTTTTTTTTTCAAAGAAATTGAAGTATAAAATTTAAAATTTTTATTCCAGCTGGAATTGTCATGCTTATCGTTTATCGGTTATTTTTTTTTTTTTTTGATTTGCTCCACAGCACAAATCTTCGTTTTGAAACACAAATATTGGTTATTTTAGGCGTTTATCGGTTATTGAAGAGACATTCAACTAACTTGACGAAAAGAAAAAATAAAATTTTTTTAATAATATTTTGTTGGAAAAAAAAATCTTAATCTCTAATTTGAAAAAAATAAATAGTAGGAAAGATAATAAATTAAGGTGTAAAAATATTGTTAAAAAAATTTAAAGATTTCTACTTTTAAATAATTTAAAATTTAATGATTTATGAATGTTGGCCTTAAGACATTTCGCGTCAAGTCATTTTTGCAAAAATTTCTGTGGTTTGCAAGGTCTAAAATTCCATATATTGTTTTTTTTTCAAAGTTAGTTATTTAGTACTTCTATATGATTTTCAACAAAATTTAGTACATTATTAATTTATTTTTAATATCATTCAAATTTGAATATTCCGATTGATGATAGATGACGATGTTATAAATTTTATTGAAACTTAAACCAATAGATATGCTGACGAACCTATACTAAAAAAATCAGAAAGAAAACATGCAAGGTCTACAAAATGGATTCCCACCAAATTCGATGAAATTGGAAAATGTTTTTGTTTGATGTTGTGGATGGGTCTTGTAAAACTCGATTACAAATTATTGACGATTCAAAGGTATATATAAGCAGAGTGTTTCAGCTGCTGTAATGTTGAGAAATCGATTTTAAATTTTGTATTGCATTATGCATTTCAGTACTGCATTAACATTGCATGTAGATAATTTTTACACTAGTTACGATTTGCCAAAGATTTCTTAGAAAACAAACTCATGTCGTCGACACTCTTAGAATACGAATGGCAAATATCTAAAGTAAAACGATACCGTGACCTAATATGAAACTCAAGTGTCATTCAAATATGAATGATGTGGCATGCAAAGTGTTAATAATGTAAAAAAAAAAAACAACTAACAATGAATATTTATGAACTGCTTAGAATCTATGTAGATGAAATAATATCTAATTTCAAATAAACAGAATTTCAAGTTTTATATTACTCCAGTTACCACGACATAAGCCAAGTTTTTGTCTAAACGGTGTAGTTCATAAACATTGAGAATTGAAGTATTTATATAAACTTTAAATTTTATAGACATTTTTGTTCATATCATTTAAATTTTATTTTATTTGCCAAGTTTCATATTTTAAATAAAAAAATATTTACCAATCAACTTTAACAGTACAGGGTTGTGCTCAAATGTTATTTCTTTTCTTATTGGTAAAAATTCGGAAAAATAAAAAATAAGGGGAAAAAAAAATTTTCATTACTACACGTATTTTAGATTTAAAAGTCAACGAGTATTTGGAATAAGTAAAAATATTTTTAGTCAGATAAGTTGGGTTGCTAAATTTAAAATGTATTTATAAGTTTTTTCTTTTTCTCAGTTTAAAGTAAATTTTTAGTACTTTTACATGTTCTGGAAATGCCATGAGTATTGTTTTTTTGTTTCTATAAAACAATTTGGAATTTTAAAAGGAAAACATTTTGTAATTTCTAAAAAATTGGGTTTTTTATTTAATGTTTTCTTTTTGGTTTTTGTTATTTAATATAGAAATAAAAAATCCTTTAAAAAAATCCTTAGGCAATATAAAAATTCGTCAAAAAAAAATTTATAAGAAAAATAAAAACAAAAAAAAATGATTCGATTCTTTAGAAAAAAACCAGATCTTATTAAATTAATATTTTAGTGAATTTATTTTTAAATTTCAATCGCAAATTTGATTTAATTTTGTTTTTAATTTGTAAAATGCCATATTTTCTGTAAAATTTTAAATTCAACAAAAAAAAAAAAGCAAATGGAAGATTAAATTGTTTGACCTCAATTTTTTTTTAAGTTAATTTATATTCCACCTACTCAAAAAATTAAAACATTTCTAATATACTTCAGAAGTTCAATCTGAACATTTGTTTTATTTGGCTGATAATTAGAATTAAATAAAGATATTAAGTGGTGAGAGAGATTGGTGGAAGATTTATAGAAATACTAAATTGAGCAAGCCAAAGATTAGCTGTATAAGTAAATGCCATTAAAAAAATATCATAAAATGAAAACAATTTGTAAGTTAAAAACCATGGAGTCTTAACCTGTAGTCATCAAAGCTACCATTTACATATTTATATACCTATTTTTACCACAAATACCTATTTATATTGATTTTTTTTTTACAAGTTCAAAATCGATAATCTAAATATGATAGAATGTTAAAGTCACTTAAAGGTCACTTCGAAAAGTAAAATGACTATTTTTAAAATTTCGAAACAAATACAAGCTACCATTAGTAAAGTAAAAGATGGAATCTGCTAAAAATGGAAAACTATTTTTTAATCAAGATACACTGCTTATGTCTATTAATATTTTTAACTATATGCATAAGCCATGAAACCAATATTGAGCGGCTAGTGGACAAAATAATATTGTTTATCATAATATTTTCAGCTTGGATAGATTCTACTATGTAATAATTTTTTTTTTTTTTAATTCCTAAAGGATTGCACAAAAAAAATTTTTTTTTTATATTTTGAGTAAAGAAAATTAAAGAAAATAAAAACAAAATAAAAATAAATTGGAGCAAGTAACCATAAAATATGTTTTCTTGTTTTACCTATGTTTGAAATAAAGCAAAAACAAAAACAATAATAAAAAGTTTTTCGGAAAATTCAAATAGGAATTTTAGAAATTATTTTTGTTTTTTTTTTTAAAAAATATTTCTCCTTTAATTCTTTATTTCGTTTTTTATGGTGCTCTTTTAAGTCTTGGGGATTTTATTACCATTTGGTTCTTGTTATATATTTTTATGTTAAATTAATTTATTTTTAAGAGTTGTGTTATTAAATAATGGAAGCGTTCAAAAGATTTTTAATCGCCTGTATTTAGAGACAAAAATTTAAAAAAAATTTATAAAACACATGAAAATTTAAAAGCTTTTCTTTTACTATGATGTTTTCATCACGAGTGTTAAATTTTTCTTTTTTTTGTAAAACAAGAAGACTATAGCAATTGTAATAAAATATTTTTATTTACTGAAATTTTTTTTCAAAATAAGGATAATTTTGGTCCTTAATGTATATAAAAATTTAAAATCTTCTTTTGTTTTTATATCATTATGTATATTTCTTACTACTATGCAATTTTTAACATTACTAAATGCATGCTTCTTTTCAAATTTCATTACAATTAAGTAAAACTTGAAAAAGGACGTACAATATTCTGATAATAAAAAACGAAATGGTGAAAAATATTATAAAAATAAAAAATTATGACTTTTGTCAGTTAAAAATGAAAAAAAAAAATAACTAAAATTTAAAAAGAAGCATTAAAGTATTAAAATTCACATGAGATTAAAGGGTTTTTGTTTTTTACTTTAATTTTTTCTATTTATATATAAAAAATAATTTGTTTTAATTTTTTTTTTTTATTTTTATATTTTTTTTCACAAAATTGAACAATAAAAAAAATTCCATATATATATGTATATGTATTTACTTCCTTGCCAAATTTTATTTGCATGAAAATGTCCTGGGTCCTGTCAGAAGATTAGAATTTTTTTTCTCATGTTTTGTTTTTGTTATTTTTTCGCCCTCAAATATTAACCAAGAAAAAGAAAACAAAAAAAGAACAAACCAATATTACAGAATATGTATATATTATATGCATATAATAACCGTTAATATACGCCCGTTTCATGTTTTCATTTAAGAGCGACATTTTAAAGAATTTTTTTATGTTATATTCTTTAAAAATTCTAGTTATTTTTTTTACTTCGTTCGTGGTTTTTACAGTTTATAACATTTTTTTTATACTATTTTAGTATTTTTAAATACAATATTGTATTTAAAATAGAAAAAAAGGAGGCAGAATGTAAACCAACGGTTTTTAAAGACACATATTTTTCAAAACACAATACAAACTCTTTGGAATTGTGACTTGCACCAAAAATTTAAAAATTTTGTTAGAATTTCAAAATATAATAAGAAAAAATGTGAAAAATAAAGAGACTTACAAACATTTATCAATGTTAAAGTAACTGTACATAATTAAGAAAAACCATTAACACATGTAAAATTATAAATTTCTTCCTTTTATTTTTATAAAATTTGTACATGTGCTTAAGTTACAGGTGTTTAAAAATAGCAAAATTTGAATTTTTACCCCTAATAGTCCTTAAACAGGAGGTGATACAAAATTTTCTGAGACAACTTACACTAATTCTAAAAGGTCTTTTTAAAGTTCTAAATACAAGTATGCCGCTGATATGAAGAAGAAAAATCTTGCAAAATTTTATTTTCACATATTTTCACGTAATATAAATATAATACATATTGATAAAGGGGGAAAAAAATCCTGTCGAATGGAATTTCTAAATTGACAAAATGTTAAGCAGAACTAGAGATATACGCATTTAAATTTTCTTTTTTTACTTTGGGGCTTTTTCAAAGTTTGAGCTGCTGGATCTCCGTAATGGATGGGGCTACATAAAACAGTTGTTCTACAACGTTCATTTTTTTATGAACCTACTCTTGGTTAAAATTTCATTGCTCTATCTTAGAAGTGTAGAAGTTATGTAAACAGATGGACGGATAGACGGACGGACAGAGTGAAACTAATAGGAACACTTTTTCAAAATTTTTTTTGGAAACGTGCTAAAAAATAATGGCTAGAGAATGAAATACAAAAAAAAAAAAAAACACCAAAAAGGAAGAAAAAGGAAATGACGGAAAAGTGAAATGGTATAACAGTACCAAATTTTTTCTTTTAATTTTACTGTTGGTATGGAATGTAGCTTTGCTTTTTGCCTGAAAAACTTAAGATACACAGTTAATTGTAAATGAAAAGAGATTTTTTTTTGGTAATAACATTTTGGTACAGGGTTTTCTTTGGTTCTCCTAAAAAAAAAAAAAAAAATTTATTTTAAAAATGTCATCATAAAATGAAATAAAGTATACAATTATTAAAATGAAAATTGTCATATAACGAGTGACTTTATGTCAAAGGAAACAAGTTCAAAAGTAAATCAAATAAAATTGACAATGTTAAAAAAAATATAATCATTTTGATTGTCGTTTATATAATTTGATATGAAGAAGATTATAAGTGATAACAAATAATTTGTATGTCAGGTTTAATGCGTAATTATTACAATTAAATGAAATTCATTTAATAAAGAAATTAACTATGATTTGTTCCACAAATTTCAGGACATTGGCCAAAAAATAATCCTCGATTAATAAAAAAATTAGTTTGATTAAGACGTCCGGGGGTTTCATCTACTTTAACGTCTAGTGCTGAAATTTTTCATGAATGAATACCATTAGCAGAAAATGTTTAGAAGAACTAGAACCTCAGGAACCTCAAGAAGCCTGGAAATTTCATTTTATGATGCTTGTAAAAGTAAATATGTGCATAGTTTAAAATTATGCATGAGGGTTCTAATACATAAACTAATTTCGATATTTTATTAACCCGTTTGAAGAAAAAAAAAGTGATTTAAAATTATGATTATAAGAGAACTTTCTATTATCTTCAAAAAGAGCGGAGATTGATAATTCAACACGGAAGTTCTATTTTATTTTTTTCTTATAAAATTTTTGAAGATTAAAATGTTTGATTAAGCTTCAGCTTCTTTATCGTTATTTTGACTAAGCTATTGATTACTCGTCTGCAGCTATTGTAGAAGATTATGAAACACAAATATAAATGTCTTTTATTTATGCTCCATTTTTTGTTTATTTTATATTAATTATTACAATATAAACCAGTACAATATAAGTTGTTAATATTGGAGATGGTCTGCCCGGGAATCCTCTGAGGAGATCATTCAATTGGAAGACCGGTAACTTAACCAGTACGCCATCAGTCAGATAAGACCCTTATTATATTATAAGAATTTTTTTTTGTTGTTGTTCAGATTAACCCATGTACTATACATATATAGCTTAATCCTTTGAAAAACAAATAATCCGTAATCCTTGAGAGACAAATGAATGAACTTTAAAACCTAGCTTTTTATAATAGGCTTTATTTTTTTTCTTTTCAGGAGAAACGCTTCGTAATTCTTCTGGAATAACTTCCATATTTTCGATAAATTCCATTCTACAAATTTAAGTTCTTAATCTGCTATGACCTTATTAAACTAATTTGTATATGTAAGTATACATGTCACATTAAAAGCTTATGCATAAAAATATACAAGTTGGTGTAAAAAAAAAAATTGTTTTGTTCTTAATGAACTTTCTGTCACGGAGATTTAAAAGAGAGAAGCAGATGAGTGTTGACGTTTTTTGTTTTCATTATGTAGTTGCTAATTTAAATTCATAATAATAACAACGTTAATGTTAATGATGACAATGTTAGTTGTTTTTTTTTGAGTATGAGTATGTAATAAGTATAAAGTTCCGTTTTTATCCTTATTTTATTTTTATTTATTTTGTTTTTTTGTTTTAATTTATTTTCGCATTTTAACTTTATCGCAATTTTTAGAAATGTGATTAGCCTTCAACCGGAAAATAGGTTTAAAATTTTTTTTTTTTTTTACCCCTTAATATGTTTGCATGTATATGAAAAAAAATAATTTAAACTTAGTTTGGTAGATTTAACATAATTTAAATTTAATGTAAAAAAAAAATGAAAGTTATAAAAAAAATATCAGAACAGTATGTGAAATTTCTTTTAATAAAATTTTTTAATGAGTTTTTTTTTTTTTTAATAATTTTGTACTGTTCTCATATTAATTTTTATTTTTTTGTTGACTTTAAAAATTTAATTGTGGTTTTTTTTGGGAAGTTTTTCTTTTTAATTTTGTAAAGTTCTTTTGTAAAAAGAGAAAGACGGTGTTTTTGATTCAAAAATTTAAAGAGTTTTGAATTAATGATGTGGCATATTGAAAGTTTAAAAAAAAACAAAAAATGACAATCAGAAAATTAAAAAATAAAGGTAGTTAAAGTTTATAAAAACAAGGTAGAATGTAAACCAACGGTTTTTAAAAGTGCACATTTCCAAACTCAATACAAACTGTTTAGAATTTTGACTTGCACAAAAATTTGAAAATTTCATGTAATAAGATAAAACGTGAAAATAGGACATTTTTGAAATTTTGAAGGGCCGTAAGTCCGGAATCCTATATAACTAAGAAAAGCCATTAACACGCGTAAAAATATATTATTGAACCTTTAATTTTCATGCCTCGCCGAAGAAAAATTTTTGTGCCTAAGTAACAGGTGCCTAAGTTACAGGTGTCTAAAAATAGCAAATTTTCAATTTTTGAGGCGTAATAACTCTTAAACAGGGGGTGCTAGCAAAAAATTTTCTGAGGAAACTTATACTAGTTCTAAAAGTTCTTTCTTGTCTCAAAATTTCAGTTTCCATCTAAAGGCGTGCCGGAGTTATGAAAAAAAAAAATTTCATGCAAAATATGGTTTTCACATAACGGTAAATTTAAATAGTAAATTACAAAATATTGCATAATTTTGATATTGTTTTATATAGATAATAAAATTTCCGATCTTCTGGCGGTTTTAGATTGCAAAACTATTACGCACGGCCTGAGATATATACATCTGAAAATGGGACTTTTTCGCAATTTTGAAGAGCTGCAACTTTGGAACCCTTTACAACTAAAACAAACCTTTAACACACATTAAAATATATTACTGTAGCTTTAAATTATATATCTTGCAGAAGTAAAATGTATACAGGTGCCTAAGTTACAGGTGTTTAAAAATAGCAAATTTTCAATTTTTAAACCCTCATATCTCATAAACAGGGGGTGGTCCAAAAAAATTTTCTGAGCAAACTTATACTAATTCTAAAAGGTCTTTCTTGCCTCAAAATTTCAAGCCTCTATCTAAAAGCGTGCCGGAGTTATGAAAGTAGAAAAATCATGCAAAATTTGGTTTTCACATAACGGTAAATTTAAATACTAAATTTAAAAAAATTGTATAATTTTGATATTAATTTACAAATATAAAAGAAATACTTGTCGAATGACGTTTTCAGATTGAAAAAATCTTAGGCAGAACATAAGATATATGCATTTAAAAATAGGGCTTTTTCAAAGTTTGAGGAGCTGTAGCTCCGTAATGGGAGGGGCTACATGAAAAAGTTGTTCCACAAAATTATTTTTTTTATGAGACCTACCCATGGTTAAAATTTTTTTTCTCTATCTTTAACAGTGTAGAAGTTTTGTAAACAGACGGACGGACGGACGGACAGAGTGAAACTAATAAGCACATTTTTTCAAAAATTTTTTGGAAATGTGCTAAAAATTTATAAAAACTTTAATGATTAATGATTTAATGAAAACTTTAAAAATTTATAAAAACTTTAATGGAAGATTTTCTTTAATTTTGTTAAATTGTTTTTATTGATTCTGCAAGTTTTTAGTACAAGTATCACTTTTTTGTAAAGTTTCGTTTGGGCTGTGATTGTGTAATTTTGCATCCATGCAATTTTTTTCTGGCATCAGCTGTACAAATTTAATAAAAAACTTTAATCTTAAAAGAATCACAGTATTTAAATTGAAAATGGTGAACAATGTTCATTATTATAAGGAAATAAAACGTACTTCTTATAAATTAGGCATTAAATAGCGAAGAGGAAACTAACCAAATTCTACTGCAATATCGAGTAGAACAAATGAAATTAGGAAAGTTGTAAATACTTACATCACATATTGTCAATAAGAACAAGAAATATTAATTATAAATTTGTATATTGAAAAACTTAATAAAACCTAATAATTAGTGAATTGCAATTTATTATGATAAAATTATAAAGGTATACATTAAAGTGTATCCTACTCCTGATTTGATTGCAATTTCTAGAAGTTTAAATTTATGTAAATAAAAAAAAAAAAATTTTGTATCGTTTTAAAAGAATCGTAAAAAAACTTTCAATTACATTTTTATTTTTTTCGTATCATAAAATCAAAAAACCAAACCATAAATACCATCTATTTATTTTCATAATAAGTCAGTTATGATTGTTTAATTATGTGTTATAACAAAAATTACAAAATTTTATTCTATAGCTTTTAATTTTATTATACTTTTTATTTTTTAGATGTATCACCGCAAAATTAATATGGTTATATTCGCGTATTTTACGCGTTTATTTATTTATTATAAAATGTATATATAAGTATATAATGTACATTTGTTTTTGTTGTTGTACAGAAAGAAAATTTTGTGCAAATTTTTCATTACGCAAAAAATGACAAAACGACCACTAAAGCCATATCATCCAATAATTCAGTTATTGTATGTTAATTTTGTTTAAATATAAAATACGCATTTTCTACATATGAATAAACTTTCTATAAATATGTACACACATAAATATATATGTAGTGGATGAGATAGCAACAATTTTATATTTTTAAATAAAACAAAAACAAAGTTAGAATATAACATTGTATGTATGAACAAATCACATAATGCTTAGAGCATGCAATGATGATATTTATCCTAATTTTATTTTTATGGGTATATGTACATAAACACATATACATACACACATAAAATCCAAGTAGCAAATTTTATATTATTATCACTACCTATATGTTATGTATAATAATTATAAATACATAGGTAAAGTTAAATATTTATTTAGCATGTAAATCAGGCTCTGTATATCATCAATTTTTTCGATTTATTTTTTACCGTTTTTATGATAACAGTTTATTAAATAGGGGCCCTCGGTGGTCTAGTGAGTAAGAGCGTATAAAATAAGCTGTAAACACCGAGGGAGTGTCGGTTCGAATCCCACACACGTCGTAAGAGTTATTCCCCCTTACGACATTTACAGTCACACCTGAAGAGGAAAGGAGTCCACATTTATATAACAGAGAAATGCATTAAAAAAAAAAAAACAGTTTATTAAATTTTTTTTTATATTTGTAACGAATGGCTTTATTTACCTACAAATAGTGTAAGTACGAGAGGAATGACCTTTTATCTCTTTCAAATTACCGTTATATAAATTTTTTACTTTAAATGAAGAATCCTTACTTTACTAATTTATGTTATAGGTACCTTTATTATGTGATTTATGTGTACATATATATATATATATGTATATGTATGTATGTATAATATGTCATATTTTTACTTTAACTTTCATTACAAATGTTTTCATTTAAAGTAAAAAAATCTTCATTTAAAGTAAATATTTCTTCACTTTAAGCAAAAATGCCTTCAGTTAAATTAAAAAAGGTATATGAGTATTTTAGAGATTTAGTGACCTAATTATAAAAAGAACACTCATATCTATGTTGTTATTGTCATATTTTTCTTGTTGTTGGCATATTTTTCCGCCAGCCAATAAAATACCAATAACATGCTAAGTTTTCTAATATTTGGAACTTTAATTAATCAATTTATTTAATTAACTTTCTACACCAAAAATTTTGCATTAAGTAAACCAATTGTAACTTTCTTTGAAAATCCAGCCAAGCCAAGTGTAGTGGTTAAGACACCGGTATTTTATTCGAAAGATCTCGGGTTCAAACTCTGACAGGATCATATAGATTACTAAAAAATAAAGTAGATTAGTAAAATATAATTAAATAAAAAATAAGTATATACCTATATCATATAATTAAAATCACATTAAAGTATATAATATTAATATAGATGGCGTATTTTTACATAGTCTTGTATAATAGGTACAGCCGAGTAGTTAACGGCTTAGTAAAATTGATGGTTCGAGAAACTGAAGCTTAGCCAAATATGAATAATAAAATGACTTAGTGGATGTCCTATGCTCCTTATAGGAATGGCAAGGAAAAAAAAAAAGAAAAGTTTGCTTGAATAATAAAATTATAATAACTTTATGAAATTTTAGACTCTGAACCGATTGTTTTGTACCGAAAGTCAATATACAAGAAAATGCTCTTTTTCTTCATATTAGATTGTTGACTTTGTTAAATAAAATTGTTCTAGCAATTGTTCTCTATATTCTACTTTTAAAATACGATCATTACAGAAAGCTTTACTTCTGCTTATCTAAAGATAAAATTAAAAAAAATTTTTGGATTTTATTTTTTCACAATATAAGTTAAAATACCACCTACACAATATTTTGTTTCTTAATGCTTTTCGTTTTTCTTTAAAAATGATGAAAATGGTGATAAAAAATGGTGTATTATCTATCATTTATGTATACAAAAATGACTTGTGTCTTGTGTTGGTTTTATTACTTTTGTTTATTATATACATGTACATATATATATATATTTAATATTATTTTTATATTCCTTTCATATGAGTGATTTTTAAAGTTAAAAAAATTATTATTTTATTTTTCGTGTGTTGTCATATTATTTTAGTTTTCGTGTGCATGTCGTGTGTGTTGTCGTGTGTTTGTAAATGATAGTTAAACTGAATATCCCCCTTATCTTATATATATAACTTGTAATGGTAGTCTTTAGTGATTATAATCTTTTTGTTGTCCATTTTTAGCTTTTGAATTTCCTGTCTATTTCTTGTATTATTTTAAGTTTAGCGTGCCTAAAATAGTTTTAGATAAGATCCGCGAATCTTTTCTATAAGACTTCTATTTAAAATTATATTTTTTTCTTTAAAAGTTTAAAAAATGCCTTATTAGTGCAGAATATTAAATATAAATATATTTTTTTTTTCTATAAACGGAAATAATATTCTTTACATAAATATCCTGGAAAATTTTTATTGCTAAAGTTATCTGTCTTTATTTTCAATCATTATCTTTAATATAATTTTTGGATGCATTTGCGAAGTTCATAAATGCAAAGATGCATTTTAAATTTAACAAAACTTTGAATTTGGGTGGATAAGGGTGGATAATTAAATTTTGAAGTTTTGGTTTTTTGTTGTAATAAACTTCTTAACTTATAAGATTTTTAGGAGTCTACAGTTGTTCACTAATTAAAAAAGTACTGTAAAATCATCATTTGCGTTTCAGGTATTCTAAAAGTTTCTAAACTTTGTACTTATTAAAATTTTTAATATTAAATTCGGATTATTACATTATATTTAAAATTTTACAATAATAATATACCAATAAGATCATTTTCATTCTTATAATAAATATTTTTTTTTGATTGAAAGTCAATACGAGAACAATTACGTCAATGTTCGATCAATATGAAATTTTAATTTTATTATTTTAGGTTTAAAATGATTTTAATGTGAAAATATAACTGAAAGTATGAAAAAATGGATTAAATGTGTAAAATTAATCTAAAATTAAACTGAAAATAGACGTCCTTTTCCAAAATTCTCTTATCCTCATAATAAACTTTGTTTATTTTTTTTAAATTTAAAGAGAAAATATGGATAATTAAATGAAGAAAAAATTTTTTTTGCTACCCACATTTAAACATACTGCCGAATAGTTTTTTTTTTTTTTTTTTGTTAATCTTGTAGACATAAATTTTACGAAAACTGAGTCTGTTAGATTAAAAAAAAAGAAAAGAAAGAAATAAAAAGGAAAGTTTCCAAGACAAAATTTTTTTGTTTATTTTTTTGCTCTTTAGGATACATTAAAAATAAAAAATCCTGTAGAAATCCAACAAAACAAAAAAAAAGCACATAACGATGAATTTTCGGGCTACTAGCTTTTTCCATTGTTAAAAAAAAATATTTTTATTACATTTTTCTTTCTTTCATAAATTTTTTATGTTATCATCCTTTTTATTAGAAAAGCAGATGTGTAACGTCTTGGTATAACGTAACAAAAAAAAAAAAAAAATTGGGATCAAAAAATTAGTTTTTGCATAATCTTTTCTTTATCAGTCTTTTCATTTATCCTTTCTTTTTTCTTAAAATCCATGACTTACATAATAAAGACTTATTTTATTCCAATTTCTTTTTTTTTTTTCTGTTCAAATTGTAAAATTTCGATTTATAAAAATTAAAATTAATATTTTTTTGCTTTGAAAACGAAATAAAATAAATTTTTTTTCTTTTATTTTGGTTTAACAAAAATGGAAAATGTGAATTTCTTTTGTTAAATTTCAACCTTTGAAATTTAGCCTATTATGTTTTGAAAATAAATTATTAAAATTAGTTTCTTATAAAAAAAAGTCCTATGTTTCTGTATTTGTCTTTTTTTTTTTCAAGAATCTCTGGTATAGTAAGAAAATTTTTTGTGAATTATGATTAATTTTAATTTTTAAAACAAAATTTTTAAATGAAATTCAGTTGACAACAAAATTTATATTTATATTTTCAATTAATTAAAAATAAATAAAATGATATTTGGTCAGATTATAATTTATTAAGATCAAGTTTAACATTATTAAAACAACATGCAATAACATTCATGTACTAAAAAACCTCATATACATATACAAAATCAATATTGAAATAATTTTTATTTCTTAAGCTATTAAAAAAAAATAATTTTCCTAGAAATTACGTGGAAAAGAAGTTGAAAGGAATTTTTTTTATTAATATAAACATTACTAGGGGCCCTGTAGCTGGTGTGTAAATTATTTTCCCGTGATATCTAACTATGGGATACAAAATTTCTTGATTCCAAAAGAAAACAAAAAAAAGTCATGATTCTAAATATACATGTGTATGTTATATGTTAATGTAGATTTTGTAATAGAAACCCGTATCCAAATATGTACTTGTATTAAAAATTTAGCGGAATGTCATAATACGTAGTCTGTAGCTGAAAACTACTAAATTATAATTATAGATTCTAGTTTTTTGGATATTTAATCTGAAAGAATCTATCATAATATTTTTTCTTAATCTTTCTGATAACTAATTTTTTTTTTACATTTGATCCATTATCTGCATTTATTTTAAAAGAAAAACAAAATATATTATAATTTCGATTAATTTCTAAAGATATTTTATAAATAACATTGGAATTTCTTTTTCATAACTGAAAATTATATAAAAAATATATAAAACAAAAGATATTTTTTTATCGTGTATATGATATTATAATAACGCATCATTTTCAAAAGTTTTAAAAAACTTGCGAATAGAAAAAGACTTAAAAAAAAAAAAAGGTTTATTTCTTAAGAGTAGTAGTAGTGATATATTAAATTGAATTTACGTGAAAATTTTTTATTTTAATGCAATTATTTAAATAATATTAAAACAAAAAAATTATGAGAATCCTTTTTGTTGCAAAATTCACAATAAGTTTTATGTGACTAAAATAAGAATTTTGATAATTAATTTTTATTATTAAAAATTTTTTATATTAGACTTAAAATAAATCATTCATACTATCGTATTAAATCAAAGGTTTTTAAAGTCGCATATTTTCAAAAAGACAATAAGAACGGTTTAGTATTAGACAACTTTTGTACCAAAATATCCAATTTTTTTTATATTTTTTTTAGATAAGGAAAAATTGTGAAAAATCATTGATAATTTCTTCAACTTTAAAAATACTCTCTATATATATAATTAAAAAAAACTGTTAATACATATAAAAATGTAATATTGGAGCTTTAATTTTTGTATTTTTCTATATATAATCAAATTTACCCTAATTTTAAAATAGCAAATTTTCATTTTTGACACCTAGTATCTCTTAAATAGGGGGAATTACAAAATCTAAGGAAGGAAGCTTATATTATTTCTCAAAGATCATCTTCCTTTTAAAATTATCCTCTCAAGGTCCTAACTAATAAATAGTTCCGGAGATATGTGGGTAACAAAATTCTGTTTTCACATAACGGTAAATTTAAACATTTAAATTTATATAAGCAAAACTAAACTTATAAAGCTATGAGAGGTCGTAGATACGTAACGCAGAAGGCCACATAAAAAGGTTCTTTTGCAAAATGAATTTTTTAACAATTTCCTAATCTTGTCTGAGATAGTGAAATTTAAAAAAAAATTAAAAAAAAAAAACGTTTAAAGAATGTGCTAGGAAATGAAAATAATGGTGCAAGATGGTAAATTCTATTTTTGTTTCATAAATTAAATAAATGAGCCAACTTATATAGCAGGCTTTAAAATAGTTATTTTTGAGTCTCTGTCAACTGTTGTAACCTTATTTATACATGTTTTTTGGTTCATCTTTAATTAAAACTAAATGTTTATTAAGATTCTAGACTACCAAAGCCAAGATAGATTTTTACTAAACTTTTTCTATTTTGTACTTTAATAAAAACAGTAAAATTGGGTTGAGACAGGAAATTCCATGTTTATAATTATGTTAAAATCTATGCTTATATGTTTTTTATTTTATTTATTTATTTCGTTAAAGTAATTCAGTTTACCAATATTTACTTAGTTTCATTTAAATTGTTGAAGATAAAAAAATAAGAATTACAAAATCCAAATCATTTATCAATCTAGAGTCTAGACCAAAAGTAACCCAAAATTTAGTTATATTTATATTATTACAATTAAAGTAGAATTTTTGTGTTTATCATAATTAAGATAAAAGGTATAAACAGAATAATGTCGACAACGGGCGACGGCAACGGAATTCCGCTTCTTAAACAGAATAATGTCGGAAACAGGTGTAGCGGAATCAGCTGTTAATGTCAAAACTTTTATTTTATAAAAAATATAAACAAGGTAAATTTAAAAATGGAAACATTTTAAAAAATTTTGAAAATAGTTTCGATTGTTGCAATTGTTACTGAAATGCAAAAAAAGATTTAAAGGCCGATTATGGGTTAGAGAAATTAATGAGACTCGTGAAGAAGGATTTTTTTAACAAAGGCTTTTTGCAAATGAAAGAAAAAGATGAAGAACATTTTTTCAAATTAATCAGAATTAATATTTCTTCATTTAATTTACTTTTGTGTTTTTTTATTAGATTTTTGTAATGTAATGTGAGTGTTTTAAATTATAAATAACTTCCCTTTAATCTTTAATCTGTCAAACAATAAATTGTAATTTAATTCAATTTAATTTTTAAATGTCATTATGTCACAATAAAAAAAAAAAAGAGTTTTCATCGAATAAAATGCGATTGTTACTTTTTTCTGCCTGTGGCAAAAATAGAAATTAGAATTATTTTGTCGACAACGATTTTCCAACATGAAAATTCCGACATCATTGTGAGCTCGCTCTTAAATTTAAATACAGAGTGCTGATTTGAATTTTGACATTCCGCCGCGGAAAATCGACATCATTCTGTTTATACCTTAAGCTGGTATTGATGACAGTAGAGTTGAACCAAACAAGTATATTTCTATTTGTTTTATATTAGTTGAATTCGACTGATTAGTTGATGAGAATGTTTAAGAGGTGAATTTTGAGAGAAGAATAATTAAATAACTATTTAAGTTGTTAGGAAGAATTTTTAAGGTAAATAGTGAGCTGTTTACTGAATAGTTTTATATTCTTTAAATTCTTAATGGTGATGGGTAATAAATTGAAGAGCTTTATAGATGACGCTAATAACAAATTTTTGTGTTGCTGTGTTCTGGACTTAATCGTATGGAGATGATTCATTGATCTCGTATAATAGGCATGCACTTCACTTCTCATTCTAATAACAATGTCGGGTTTGTAGCTGTTATTCATCATTTTAAAGATAAATTTTGCACTCTGCCAAGGTTGTTAGAGTTGATCGAGTGCAAGCACATAAAAATATGCATACACATTGCTGGTTGAAGGTAAATATGGTAAGTTGTATAAAATTTTGAGTGACTTAGTCATGAGAGTGCTTATATTATTTTGATTATACATACTACAAGGCGACCAGCAGCACGTTAAATTATATCTGATGTGTGAAAGTATTTGACCTTTATAAATTAATTAATAATATATTTAACAACAGATTAAAAAAAATAATTAAATCTTATTAAGAAAAATAATATAATATAGTTTTGAAATTTATCTCTTAAAATCTTATATTTATTTTAAATTTATGGTAATTTTGAAATATATAATTTTTTGTATTACAAATCTTTATTCATAATATACATATATAAATTTTTTTTTATTTTAAAAATTACATCATCAGAATTATCGTTTGTATATATATAATTTGTTAAAATTCATTTCCTTTAAAATAATTTTTACATAAAATATAATCATCATCATACTAATCATCTTAATCACCATCATTATTATCATCATACTTGTCATTGTTATCATTAAATTTAGATTATCAACAAATTATGAAAAATTCCTTAGAGAGTTTTAAATTTTACCGAGTTTTTCCAAAAATAATCAACAAACAAATAAAAAAAAAACAACAAAATATGAAACGAGTTAAGATGAAAAATTTTCTTTAGCACTGATGAAATGCTTTTTTATTTTTACAAAACAACAGTTAAATTTTCATAATAAACAATGTGAAAACAAAAAACTTTACTAGAATTTTACGGACAGGTTTATTCAAAAATATCCTAAAAGGAAATCTGTTAATTTTCATTTTTATTTATTCAGTGTTAGTCTGAATATTATGTAAACATTTAACATACATATAAAAACTTCTATTAAGAAAAATTACTTGTATATATGTATACGTAAATATGTATGCATTTAAACGAATAAAAATAAATTTAAGATGGATGATATCAACATTTTACTGAACTATTTTTACGTTTTGTATAAAAACTGTATGTGGCAAAGCCTAATAGTAAACCAAGCCTTTTCAGAAAATTTTTGTTTTGTTTTTGACCCAATTGTTTTAAAACCTTTTATTTTATTTAAATTTAGGACAGTTTTTGTTTTTTAGTTTTCCGAAGTGATTCACTCCAAAAAATTATGTAAAGAACTATATTATTCGTTTATAATGCAATTATATAAAGATCCAGAAAAATGTTTGTCTCGATTTGACAGTTAATGACAGTTTATGCATATTTTTTATTGAGTTTTCATTATGTTAACTTTTTTTATTTTAAATTTAGTTCAACTTGAGCTGTTCTTTTTTGGATCCTTCACAGCGTTTTGAAAACCAAAGCACAAAAAACCAAGCAATGGAAAAACCTAAGCGTTTTAAAAACACACATTTCCAAAATTAAAAAATATTATATAATAAATCTAGAGTAAAGAGTAGATACAGAAACAAGTTGTTCCATAAAATTTGTTTTTTTTGGCGATGCCTAGCCGGTGTAGAAGTTTTGTAAACACCCAGACGGACGGACAGAGTGAAACTAATAAGTAGATTTTTTCAAATTTTTTTTAAAAATGTGCTAAAAACAAAATAAAATTGAGACAACGTTATTAATGTATATACATAACGGGTTCGTTTTAATCAGATGCGGTGACTAAATCAAAGTGTTGTTTATATTTCCTAATTTTAATTTTGTTTGATATGTACATATTTTACGTCCATTTTATTTATGTTCGTCACATATACAATTTGATTACATAGAAAAATACCCATTTACATTTTTCCAAATAATATAATATTATATAGATATACAATATAATATATAGGTTTATAGTCGGTACACATTAACATAGTTTTAGGAAATTCATTTTTTTCCTCATATTATTATTTTGTAAATGGGTGTAATAACTATACAACATTTTATTTTTTTTTTCTTTATTTTCTTATATTCGTATCCTATGTTTTTTTTTGTATTAATAATGACTGCAAAGAGAAAAAATTAATAATATAAGAAATGTTCTGTTTAAAAACAATACATAATAATAAAGAGACACAAAAGATTAATTACCGGATTATTTATTAAAAAACCAAAATACTATAACAATAATAATACATAAAATGAAGATAGAATTTCTAACCATATACATAGAAATTGTGGTGCCTAACCCATAAAATATATTTAGGGTACTTGTATTCAATTTTATTAAATACCGTGAAAGATAATTTTAAATATTTTATGTATATGCATAAGATACACACGCCTACTATTACAAAGTATACTTTAAATAATTTATTTGTTTTTGTATACTCTTTTATTAGGGATACAGTCTTATATTCTTTTTATTACTATAAGAAGAAAAAACAAAATGTAATTATCATTATGAGATCCTTCTTATATGTAATTTAATGATGCCATAACCCAAAAGTTAAAAAGTTAAAAATGAAAATGCAATATATTTATATGATATCACACGCTAGGGGTCATATTAACAATCTAATATTACCTTTGTTATATAGTTTAATTTCTGTTTTAATACTTCAATATATACCTACTGGTCATTTAATTATAATACATGGTGATTAATTTGCAAAAAAAAAGTAGTTTTAAATAATAAAATGAGGTGAATATATATTAGATGGTAATTAAACGGAGAGAAATAAAAAGAGAATATAGGTAAAATATAGGTAAAATAAGAAAAATTTTAATTTAAATAAGAAGTGAGAAACTATTAAAATTTATTTAAAAGATTTTTCAATTGGTATTAATTTTTATGATTACCTAATTTATAGAGAAATGTGTGGGACGTTTAAATTTTAAGAGAATTTGAAAGACAAAGTTAACCAAAACTATTATGAATACAAGATGACTCTTAATAGATGAGTATGAAGTACTACAGGCAGGGTTGCCAGAAATTAAAATCTTAAAATTGAAAAAAAAACGTCGCTAAAAGACGCTTAAACCAAAATTAAAATAAAAACTCCATATACTTTCAAGTTTTAATGTTATTTACTTATTTTTATTTTTTTGAAATAAATTGAGCAGTAATCATTGTCTAAAATTTGCCTATTTCAAATAAGTCTTCGTCAGGTGTATCTATTTCAATATTATTATTAATTGTTATAAACTAGCAGTATTGCAATATTTGTTAGAAGTTGAAATATTTTTAAAGATACCTTCGGTATATATAAAAATAACGAGATTTAATAATTAAAATATTATTTTATTAACATATTGAGATACTTATTTAGCATATTAATATAAATATTAAGTTATATGGGGCCTCGGTGGCCTAGCGCGTAAGAGCATATAAAATATGCTGTAAACACCGAGGGAGTGTGGGTTCGAATCCCACCCACGTCGTAAGGGTTTTTTATTCCCCCTTACGACATGTACAGCCACGCCTGAACAGGAAAGGCTGTGTAATTTCCTGTCCACATTTATGTGGCAGAGAAATATATTAAAAAAAAAAATATTAAGTTATTGCAACAAGATTTAACATATTAAGCTACTGCAATAAGATTCCTCCAAAATCATTCGGTATTTTATTTGTAAAAGCTATTGAATGATTTGAACAAATTAATAGATAAAAAAATACATTTGATATGCGCATTAGAATTGGAATGACGACTGTATCGTCATCCAATGACGGATGACTATAAGAAAAGTAAGAGCTAATTGCCAAATTTTAGAAAATGAACTAAATCCTCCCGAGTTTTTGTATCCATTCTTTGTATTCTTTGTAATTGTAATAATTTTTAATCAATTGTAATTGTAATCATTCCAAATTGTACCTCTATCCGAAGTGTTACGATGTTTTAATTGTTTTCCCAAAGTATTGTGCTGATCAAGATCTTATACTGATGATCTTATACTATTAAACTTAGTATAAGATAATAAGTTTATATCTAAAACTAGTTGAAACGTAAAAAGAGTAGTTCAATATGTGATCACAAAAAAGAAAAACAGTAGTTAAAAAAGTCACTAGATTTAGTGACAAAATCACCAAAATGGAAACTCTAACTACAGAATGTGGAAGAAAATATAAAAAAAAACAAGCAAATATTTTAATAAATTATTTTGTAAAAGAACAGTGTTATACAGAATAAAATAGTGAAACATTAATAGGAGTAAAGCAAATAGTTTGAAACACATGCAATTAATAGATATTTATTTTCGTTTTTCACGATTACAAAACTTGAAAACAAAATTTTTTTTTTTTGAACTACCCTGTGCTTATTCCATTTAAATATAGTTCTGACTTCTCAATATAAACTGTTGGTTTCTTTTCATTTGTAGTTGTACAGTCATTATGATTAAATCGGAGAAAACGTTTATAAAATAACGAAAAATAAATGAAAATTTTAGCTAAAGGCAATTTTTCAATTCATTCTTTTGTTTACTATTGTTATCAACCAATACATACATAAATACCATTTGATACCATAATAATCAATATTTTCATAAAAAAACTTACACATCTACATATGTATATTGTGTGATGGAAATATACGTGAATTTAGATGAAATTTAATTTTTAAGGAAAAAGAAATGTTGATGATAATAATTTTCACCTTCAGATTGCAGCAATGTCTCGTGTTCCAATCCCCGTTTATTTCTTGCTGGTTAATTTAGTAATTTTTGGTGTTTGTAAAAGCAAAAATAAAAATAAAACTAAAAAAATCTGTGAAAAGCAATTTTCATTTAGAAAATAATAACATGTTTTTTTTTCTTCATAATAACAGGTTATTTTTTTCATTTCCGTTTTTCATTTGTTTTTCTTTTTTTTTTTAGTTATTTTATTTTCAATAGCGATAAAACATAGTGAATTGATAAGGTGATATTGTTTTTCTTAATGTATCTTGTTAATTAGGGGGAAAAAAATGATTTTTTTTTTAATTATCATGTCCTACACTACACTGTCACTATCTTGTAGCAGTATGATTTTTTTTTTTTTTGATTATAATGATGATATTTCAAATTATTATGATGATGACAATGATGATGATTAGACAATACAAATGGGAATAGTATGGTTGGACAATGGTAATGAGAATAAAGAGATTTTATATTTAGATCATGAGTGTATAGCTTTGATGTTTCCTAAATATGTTAATGTAAATATAAAAAAATTTAATTGGAATTATTAAAAGGTTCCTGTTGTTTTTCATATCAACTCATTATAAGCCACAATTGTGAATGTTAGAAGTATTGATTAAAGAGAAATGTAATATCTATTGAAATAAATTCAAATGGATAATGTGTATCTTTATTACAATATTATTTGATTATTTAATTCTCTGGAATTTAAAATTGTATGGTTCAAAAAGTAATTAAGTAATTTACTTTTCGGTTTAATTTATAACATCGGAGAAGAAAGGATAATTCTAATAATAAAGAAAAATATCTGTTCAAAAATTATACTTTAAAAACCAAATAATATTTGATTTCTAATCTAATTTCATATTAAAAAAGATAAAAGATTTTTTGATTTTTTAGAAAACTATTAAAAATCTTTTACAAAATGACTTCTTTTATTAACATGTGTTTTTACAATTTAATTATATTTTTAATTGAATTGAATAGAAGTTGAATAAAAAAGAAAATAAGAGGCATTACATATTACGAATTTATTTTTAGAAAGTGTAAAGTGTCACTTTTTAGTATCTACTTATAACAGTGTAAACCGATTAATTTGTTGTCGCATAAAATTTTTTACCATTTTTTACAAAGGCAAATTTAACAATCCTTGTGAAAAAACTAATATACTATTTTTCTTTCTTTCTCAACATCCTTTCATATAATACTTTTAAGTTAGGAAAATTTAGAAGAAAAGAAGCAATTTTTGTTTTCCTTATTTACATTTAACAAATTTTTGATAGTACCATATATTATAATGCATCAGTTCAATTTATTAAGATTAACAAGGCATAGTTTTTTTATTAAGAAAATAAGGCAAAACATTCATAAGTCAAAAATGTATCCTATGTTTTTTCTTTTAGCTTTAAAAATATGCTTTTAGAAATGCTTTTAAAAAAATTTTGAATAAAATTTTTGTTTTATATCCTGTTTCTTGTTTTTCGTATTTTTTTTTTAAACAAAATAAATTAATAAAATATTTTTCATTTATTTTTGTACAAAAACTTTGTGAATGTTAGGAGGAATGTCAGAAAGAAGAAATGTTAGCAGTCAATCGCTGCCCGGAAATAATGTCTCATCCCATTTCTCTTCTAATACAAAACATATATAATAATGATGCATCATTTAGCTTAAAATAAAATAAAATTAGATTCATATAATCTAAGGAAGCTAATATGCAATTTGTTGTACATTAAGTATGGTACTACACAGTATTCTGAAAATACATATATAGATACATTGTTGTACGTCATAATTAGAGTTTAAAATATTGCAGAAATCCTTTATCGCTATTAACTTTTATATATTGCATATTATATTAGCAACAACTAGTATTAATCCTTTATATATATATGAATATTTTAGAAATATGCAAAAAAAGAACACATTAGACTAAAGTAAAAAAATATAATATTTGCAAGTTAAAGGAAGTAAAATGCGATTTTATTTCATAATTTATATAAAACGACATTCAATCAAGTTACATTTTGTTGTTGCTTTGATGGCATTTTACTTGTATAGTGTATGAAAAGAAATTTTTTGAATTTTTTTTTTTTTTTAGATGAATAAATTCTTTTGATGTTAAATTCTTATATACATATTAACATATAATATGTTCTACATATAGAATCGATGCAAATAAAAATAAAAAATTTGAAAAAAAAAAATATATTTGTGAAGAAAAATATGTAAGGTATACAATGAAAATTTAAGAGCAACAATGTCCTGATTCTAATAAAAATATTGTCAGATTTTTTTTTATGTAAATGGAAATCCAAAATTTAGAGCTATTTATGTTATACGTGATAATTTTTTAAAATGAATTAGTATATAAGGGAAAAAAATGTTTTGACCTTTTAAATGTCATTTACAAATCTTTTAATTTGAATCTTTTTTAAAATTAATTCCTTAAAGTATTTTTAATGAGAATTATTTCAAGGATTAAAAGAAATTATTTGAAAATTTTACTGAATTATATCTAATGTAGTTTGAAAAATAAATTTTTATAGTATATGAAGCATTTGTCGATGCAAATTTTTATTATTAAAGATTTGATTTGATTTATTGAGCTCCTTATGTGAACTGAATATAATACATGACATTTAATTTTCGTCTGATTTAATAAAGATATTGATTTTATTTTTCACTTCTATAATAAAAAAAAAATGTTTAATTTTAAATTAAAAATGTTGAATAATGATGGACATTTTTTTTTTAAAAATTTACACTAAAAATTTTTAGTTTTTAAACAAAAATTGAAGTTAAACTTAAATATGTTGATATTTGTCCAAAATTATTTAACATTCTTTTCTAATTCGATATAGTTAAAAAAAAACTTAATATTTAATTAGAATTTGAAAGGATATCACTAACTATAACTAGAAATACTTGAATTACTTTCCATTTTATAATTTGATTCTAGTCGTTGAACTTTTTTTTTTTCATAAAATATCCTTTCTATAGAAATATCCTTTTTTTTCGTTATATCCAATTCTTTTTTTAATTGCAGTTAAAAGAAGGAATCCACTTATAGACTAATTAGAAGCAAGAAACACTTTTTTATAACAAAAAAAAAAAAAAAAGTTGTCTCCACCACAGGACCGACCGCCACTACACGAAAAGTACAATGCCAAAAGATTTATAGATTTTCTATATAATAATTTATATTAAATCAAAATAACTTATAATAATTTAACGACATTTTGTTTTATTCAATAACAATAATAAGCAATAAAATCGTAAAAATATATTCACATTCATTCATACATTCATTTACATTATTATGTAATGTACATGATTTTTTTTTCATTCAAAAATATTAGAAGTAAAAAATAATAAAAACTGTAAACAAATACAAAACAAACATAATAGTACTTTCACAAACACTTGATTTTGAGAAATCGAGATGATTTCGAAAATTAAGTTGATTTCGTTCTCTTTTTTTCTTGATTTCCCATACATTTTTTAAAAATTTCTCTGTCAAAGAAAATCAGTTCGTTACTTGATTTTCTGAAAATCACCTCAAAATCACGTTGTTCGTTCATGATTTTCGATTTTAGATTATTTTAAAAAATTTTTCATAACCTTTGCTTTTTTGAATTTGTTGTCAAAAATCAAAAAAAAATTTTGTTGATAGCAGCAGATTCAAAAAGGAAATATTTTCTATTGTGTGGACGGAAAAATAAAAATGGAAAAAGTTATAAAAAAAAATTTAATTGGAATGAGAATTTCATTAAATTTTTAATTTCCAAATCTATTTTAAATTTTTTCAAATATTATTTTATTTATTTACTTTTAACAGTAACTTAACTTTAACAATAACTTTTAACTTTTTATTTATATTTTAACTTTTTATTTACTTGAAACAATAATATAAACAAAAATATGTCAAATTACGTTCTTGATTTTCAAAAACGGTTTGTGAACGCTTGATATTTAACTTGATTTTGTACATGATAATCAACTCGATTTTTGAGTTTGTGAACATACTATAAGATTAACATTGAATTTGCTAACAAAAATTTTACCGTTTTAATTTTATGTCATCAACAAAAGAATAATATGCATAGATATAAGTACATAATATTATGTATATAAATTTTTAGAGATATAAAAAAAAAAAACAAAAAAATTGTTCATATAAATTCATATGGAGTGTTATGTATGAAATTTGGACTTAGAAAAAATATTAAATAAAAGTTAAAGTTAGTAGGATCAAAAAATGTTCTATGGCAAAGCTGTTGCTCTTTACTTGTGTAACAACTTTTTCTTAATTATTTTTTTCATAAAGTTTTTCTGTTACGAAATATTCGTAAAAAACTTAAAAAGTACACTAGTAAACTGCCACTTGCGGTTGTCCGATTTGCTCCAAAAGCTTATTAATCCGAGATATGTACGTCAAAACTTTAAATATGAAAATAATTCCGCTCAGTCGTTTAAGCTGTACACGTGCCCAGACACACACACACACACACAGTAACACACATACACACACCCACAGACAGACATCATGCTAAAAAAAATTTTTACAGCCTTCTCCACACCGGAGTAGTGCATATTTGCCATAATCTCGGGTACAAACTTTTAGTACGAAAACAATACCTACCACATACATTAATGTATGTGGTCGGTAAAAAATTATATACTTTTTCTTTTACTGGCACATAAATTATTTAAAACACATACATAAAAACAGACTGCAACACGATAATGTGATAATTGGTATATGCTAATCTTGCTATCAATTCTATTTTGTTGGTTCCTTATTTTTCTTTTAAATCCTTGCAAAATTTCAAGTTTTTTTAAATAACTTAGAAATCTGATATGGTCATGGTCAAAAACTAATTCTTGCATGATTAAAATCACTTTGTTTAAAAATTTTAAATTTAATTTTATTATTTCATAGTTATATAGAATATATATATATGTATATAAATATATATCCTCTTATAAGTATAAATTTATTAGATAACTGCCATTTATTCTATAATTTGGAAAAATTAAGTAAGCAAAAACTAAGGATAGTGTAAGAAAAGACGCATTAAAATGAAGGCTAACGATTGGATGAATCATTTGAAAATAAAAATAATATAATCTTGTGCTTAGAAGATTAAATTAAAACCAAATTATAATGACGCATCAATTCTACGCTTGTTTGATTGCTACTTGTGCGGCGAAATTTTCTTTAAGTTATAATCACACGACACTACACGCTTGACCTTAAATAAAAACATAAACAATTGGTAAAATGAAAGATTGGAATTTTGTTAAGTTAAAAGTTAAGTTCAATTGAAATTCAATTTTTTTTTTAATTTTAAAAATATTCAATCAAAATGATAAATTTTTTCTCGAAATTATTCATTTTATTTTAATTAATTTTTTTACACTAATTTTTATATGGTGTTGACTCCTGCGCTTTTGTTTTGATTTTGAAATTTGATTGTTGTTTTTCTTTTCATTGTTCATCTTTTCATTCACAACGCGCGCAAATTTAGAACAATTTTCTATTTTAGAAAAGCGTGGCGCGTTGCTACAAAGTTGCTACATTATTATAACTTGAGGCATTTGAACTTGTGTGTTCTACTTTAAATGTCATCGTGCCGCAGCTTTAACAACGCGTCATTATAATTTAGCCTTTAGTCTTTGTTATTGTACAAAAACACATTTTTTTTTAGCCTTATCGCCAGTAAGGAACAATATTATAAACCTATAAATAGTCCTTCATATTTATTGTCTTTTAAATGTTTTATACTTTTTTTTTGTTTTTATTGGGTTGGGCGCGATATTCCAAAATAAAAAAAAATTTTATATTTTCAAAATATCATTTACACGCAACATACATATTTTGGAAAATGCAGATAGCCCTGATTTTTTGATCAATTCTAAAATTATTCCTAATTATTTTGTATGCATACCAGGTACATATTTAAAACGAAGGGGTCTGTCTCACCGATGGGCCCACTAAATAATCTATTACAAGTGTGATTTTGCAACAAACTATAAGATGCATTTTATATTATATGTATAAATTTTATATAAAACTATAAAATCCCTCTCATTTATCTCTTTATATATTATATGGTATTTTATTAAAATCCTATGATATTTTATTAAATCTCTGTAAAGTTTTGTTTTATTCTATCTTAACTATAGTTCGATCCAAAATAAAGTTTTTCAATTTGGTTGAATTTTTTTTTGAATTGATTTTTTTTCAATGTTTAGAATTATGACAACATCCTGTTTTTATTATCCGATTTTTAATTTTTTCCTTTACAATTCTTTACATACATTTCCAATAATTTATATTATAAAAATAGAAAAAAAAAACCAGTTATTTTATAATTTTGCAGTACAATAATTCAAAATTAATGTATCTATAGTTAAAGTATTGTAGAATTGAGAGAATAATTACTTTACGTTCAACAAATTCTGGAACTAAAAACTAATTTTTTTTAGTTTTGTACATTTTTATAAAAATAATTGAACTTTTTTGCTTTAATTTGAAGGAAAAATGGAAAGAGACAAATTATAGTTCAGAGACCTGCCTGCCATTTAAAATTTTACTTTTTAGTTAAGATAAAATTTGTTTTAAAATGTTCACTATTGTTTTTCTATATTCAACAAAACAAAATGTGTACAATTAAAAATTTTATATTAACAAGGTAGAATGTAAACCAACGGTCAGAAAAATCAAGCAAAATTTGGTTTTCACATAACGGTAAATTTAAATACTAAATTTAAAAAACATATATAATATTGATATTGATTTGTAAAAAAAATTCCTGTCTAATGGCGTTTTCAGATTGAAAAAATGTTAAGCGGAACCTGAAATATACGCGTTTAAAAATAGGGCTTTTTCAAAGTTTGAAAGGCTGTAGTTCCCTAATGGATGGGGCTACATGAAAAAGTTGTTCCACAAAATTAATTTTTTTATGAAACCTATCCATGGTTAAATTTTTTTTTTCTATCTTTAATGGTGTAGAAGTTTTGTAAACAGACGGACGGACGGACGGACGGACGGACAGAGTGAAACTAATAGGCACATTTTTTTTAAAATGTTTTTGGAAATGTGCTAAAAACGACGAAGAGTGCAATAAAGTAGACTGTGTCAACTCTGGGATACCCATATGAACGTAATATATGCTGTTTTTATAAAACTTGATCATCTTCTACAAAATTTCAGATGTCGACGTTAAGTACCGAGATATATTTATGTAAATTTTGGGGTTGTATGACAGCTACCCGAACCTGTTGGACCGGCACAACCAAAATTTCAACTTTGAACTTATATCTAGCTCGACTCCTTTAAGGTGTCACAAACGTACTGGAAAATTGATTATACCCACGAACATACGTTCACACGGGTATAACGATTATGTACTAGGATGAAGAATTTTTTGTATACTGAAAAGTTTTTTTTCCTTCTGCAAACATTTTAAATTAATTTTAGCATTATTTTATAATTAGGGTTTCTTTTATAATTTGAAAGAATGTTAAAATTTTTTGTTATTTTAAATTGTTAAAATTTTGAAACATTAATGAGTAGAGTTTTAGATTTTTAGTGGTTAATTTAGGAATCTTAAAATTATAAGTACATATACATTTTGAAATTTTAAAAAGTTTTTTCAGTTCAATTAAAAAATTTATAATATTTTTTGTTAAAGATTTTTTTTTTGTTGTAGTTTTATATAAAAGTAAATGTTTGTTATAGTGTTTATAATTTTTGATTTATACCTTTTTTACTCGTACTGAAAACTTTTTTACTTTAAGTGAACATTTTTTATTTTAAGTGAAGACATTTTTAATTTAAGTGAAGAATCTTTAAGAAAAAAAAATAAATATATATCTTCACTTAAAGTAAAAATATCTTCAATTAAAGTAAAAAACGTATATTTGCAGATAAGTTGCCTATTTTTTTGTAGAAGATAAGTAACAACAACTAGAGGAAGAATTACTAAAGCTCTACTGATTACTGAACTCTAATAAAATGAAAATTAAAGGTTTTATAAAAACTGGGAATTTTTAGATTATTTAAACTAGAAGGATGTCAATTAGTCTATTATATATAGACTATCAATTAGTTGCACGGTCATGCTTAAAATGACTTAATGATGTCAAAGCTAAAAAAATTTAATCAAGGAGGCATATAAAACAATTAGCATATCTGAGAGTAATCAATGATGTTAAGGTTAAAATGTTTCAAATAAAGACAAGGCATATATAAAAGCCCGAATAACTGAGACAAAGACAAAAATGGCGACGATAAAATCATCAAACATTAAGATCAAAAATGAAGTAGAGAATATTAACACAGATAATAAAATTATTATATGTAAATTAGATAAAGTATTGTGTATTATAATAAAAACTGAGAAAAAAAAAAAAATTTTAATCCTTTAGTTTTGTGTACTCGTAGATAAATGATGATCTTTGGTGAATGGAGCAAGTAGTTTCCGCCGGCCTACAACTTTCATATTCTGCTGGAGGCCGAAAGAAACCCCTGACCCACACATACCAATAACGAATTTCTATTTAATTTAATTTTTTTTAACACTTATAAAAATTTTTTGTTAGTTAATGAATTAAGTCATTAATGAAAATTAGTATATACTTAGAAAAAGATTTGAATTGATCTAAGATAAATCTTATAAATATTAAAATTTACCTTTAATTAACATTAAAATAAGTATTGCTATTTAAAGATGTCGATTCAAACTTACCTGAAATAAAAAAAAATAAAGAAAAAAAAAAAGATTAAATATATTTTTTAAGGTCTCATTCTCAAATATATAGTATATATATATATATAAAATGTAAATAAAAAAAAACAATTTTAACAATTTTAAATCAAATTTAAATTTAAGCCCTAAAAAACATTTTAAAAATAAAATTATTACTAAAAATTTTATTGTAAATATTTTGTAGTTAAATATTTAAGTAATAAAATTAAAAAAAAAAAAGTCCTAAATTCTCAAAAAAATAATTTTAAGTTATTTTATTTTTACCTCTTAAAATATTTTTTTTTTAAGAATTTTCTAATTTAAAAAATAAAAAACATTCTTTTTTATAATTTTACTACATAATTTTACATAGTTTAGTACCCTTTTAAGGAAAATGTCCTTCAAATATTTTTGTGTTTTTTTTTTTTTTTTTATTTTATTTTGTTAATTCATTATGCATTCAACGTTTTACATTTTATACACTTTTTTCTTTTTTTTTTGTTTGAATCCTTAATTATTCAAGAGAACTAAAAGCTTTTTTAGAAAATTTTAATATTTTTTTTTTTTTTTTTAATATTAAAATTTTTAATTTTAAAAATTCACAAAATTCCAGAGAAAATTTTAGAAAAACAGAAAACAGACGGCACTATGTAAAATGTAATTTGATTTGAGATGCAATAACTATACATATTTTATTTTTAAATAAAGTTTTTCACAATATTTCCAAAATAACAAAATAATTATTATGTTTGGCTTTTTGGTTTGTCCATTTGTCAAATGATACAAAAAAATGTCAAAGTTATACAAAACAATGTTACAAAACTTCTACCCTGCTAAAGATATAACAAGTTTTATAACAAGAGATTTAAACAATGAGTGTTCTACGGATTATTTTCACTAGACTAGAATTATTATTTTTTAAGCTTAAGCTTTTAAGCAAGCTACCAAGCTTTTAATTTTTTATGGTGCTTACAATATTTGTTTAATTTAATTTTATACATTATATGTTTAATTTTAGGTTTACAATATTTGTTTGTTCTTTTTTGTATTATTTTATATTAAGTTAGTTTGAGAACATTTCGTATTATTATGATTTTATTATGGATAGGAGAAGTTAGCAGTTCTGGTGAGTTCGTTTTGTTAAATATGACGGAGCTGATTTAGATCAGGGTTAGTCAATTTGTGTAAATGGTTAATGGGAATCTGTTACAAAATTGACGAATGGGTTGATATTTTCTTTTGAGAAGATGTAAGTGTGTTAAGGTGGCGTATCCTAATCGTATTCTGACAAAGCATCGATTCATTTTGACTGAAATTGTATCTATAGTAGTTTAATGGGAGAAAGTTCTTTGTTGACTGTTCTATATATGGGAGTGTGTATGTTGCTCAATCAGATTCGATCATTTTTAAAATCGTTCTAGATAATCCTTTAAGGTTGATTCGTTTATTAGAAAATGGTTTTAAAAATAGGGTGGAAATTTGATTGCAGATTTGGCAGCTGAGTCGGTCAGTCGAATTCGTTGCCAGATATTTCTATATGATTCAGGAAAAATGATTTTTGCTTTATTTTTTATCTGTTTAGATGTCTTGCATGGTTTATTGAGCCAAACTAGTTTAGTGCATTTTGTACTATTTGGAATATGTACTCATAAACTATAAGATATTTTCCGTTCTTTTGCAAAATGTAAAGAAAAAAGTATGACCTGTGTCGTCAAAGATGTTTCTACACATTGGGAACAAACTTTGAGTTAAAATGGTCATAACTTAATACAATAACATTTTATATTAAAGAAAACATAACATTTTATATTAAAGATTAGAGAGAAAGAAAGAGAGAAAACAATTTCAAAAAAAAAAAAAAAAAAAATTCCAATTCCACGAAAAATTTCCATTTTTTTCAGATTAATATATTTCATTAATATAATATTAATTCTATTAATTTTATTATTGTGTATTTTAATGAATTTAATTTCTTATTGTTTTCATATATAGTAAAATTGTCTTTAAACTTGAACCTAGTAGATAAATAACTAATAAAACAATTATGTATTATAAATATCTTGTAATTGTGCGCTTTTAAATGTTTTGGTTTTGTATAATTTTTTTCTTTCTGTATAGTTTTATTTACAGCCAACAATAAAAATTAACTAAAAATCTCTTATTTGAATTAATAAGATCATTCTATGTTTTGATTCCATTAATAACTTTTTTTTTTTAAATTTAAAATATATTTATTTGTTACTATATTAATTTGTGTAAATAATTCTTTTATGATTTATTGTCTGTAAAACTTCTTTGTAATGAATCTGTAGTGATTTTATCAAAAACGAAAAAAAGAAAGGGGGCCTCAGTTACCTAGTAGTTAAGAGTTGTATGAAATACGTTGTATACACCGAGGGAGAGTGGGCTCGAATCCCACACATATCGTAAGAGTAATATCCCTTACGACATTTACAGCCACGCCTGAAAAGAAAAGGCTGTGTAATTTACTGTTCACATTTATGTGGCAGAGAAATGCGCTAAAAAAAAAAAAAAAAAATAATAAAAACTCACTAAATAAATTTTGAAAATAAAATTTCGGTAAATAAAATTAAGTAAATTTTAATTTTTCTTCACTTTTTACAACGATAACTTAAATTTTACATAAAGTTTATTTTATAATTTAATGAAAATTATTTATCTATTTTTCTTTTATAAACAAAATTGAACAACACTTAAAAATTTGTTGTTGGTGTTTATTTTATTTAAAATTATCATCATTATTTATGATTTCATTTTTTTTTTTTTTTGTTTTTGTTTTAAGAGTGTTCAAGCACCGTGATTGCATCAAGAATAGTATTAATTACTCTGATTAATGGTTAACTTTAATTAAATGCAATTTTCTTTTTCCTCTTTAGCTTGTCAGTTGTTTTTTTTTTTGTTTTATTTTAATTTTATTCTTGGGTATTGCTTCTATTGACGTGCTGTCTGTTGTTGTCTTTATTTTTATTAAAAAAAAAAAAAAAAATTAAAAAACAAAAATTATTATACCAGAATTTCATTTTCTTCTTTAAATTCAATTATTTCAGTTTATTTTTTCATTTTTAATTACATTTTCTTTTAACTGGTGTATTTTATGACTTGGTTTCTTTTTTTGTTTTATCTTTTCGGCTTTATTTTTTTGTTAACGAAAAGAAATTAACAATCCTGAACAGCCAGAGACCTCTATTGAGTAGCATAATATATACAATAATAATGAAAAAAAAAAAGAATGAAAGAGATAGATATATAAAAGAAAAGAAATAAAGTAAATAAATAACAACCAAACTAGTAGTTATTTTATTTTTTCATGGTTTATTATTAGTATCCTGCCGTGCATTTTTATAAGTTTTCTTTTTGTGTGATATGTACTACTCGTATAATATAAAGTGACCATACTCTTTTTATGTACTATAGTACAATGTATGTCAGGTCAGTATTTTCTTTAGAAGAAGAAAAATAATTAATAGCTCAGATCAGTAATAACATTTTTAACTTTAAAATATTGTCTAAATTGTTGTATGTTTTGTTGGTATCGTTATAAAACTGTATAGAAAATATTTTAGAATACTTTAAAACACAAATATTTTTTGTTTTAACCATTAATTTCATTTATTATCCGATTTGTATTATAATTATTTAATTAATTTGTTATATATCAACTACCCTGTTATTATTTTGTGTAGAACGATCATAAATATCAATTTTGTCAATGTCAAAAAATTTTTGTACGGAAAAATTTAATACAGCTGGTCTTGTGAATTGCTAACATACATTGTTTAATATTGTGCAGTCATAAATACCCTATCCATTGATAAAGAATGAGTATATCTCATTTGATGCATTTATATAACTTTATTTCTGGTATATTTATAAGTTAATTTTTTTTCTTTTAATATTTAAAAAAAAAAAATATAAAAAAAGAGTTATTTTTTTTTATCCTGCATCCGGTCTGATTATTATAAGACTGAGTAAATTGAATATTACATATGCATACATATATATTATATAATATGAATGTAAGTTATAAATTTTATCTGATGTGTACATTTATTGTATTTAACGCTCGTGTACATTAAAGGTTAGTTTCTGGATACAAAAATTATTATAATATTGATGTGATACATGATTTTTTATTGTACTTGTATTGACCTTTTAATTTTTTGACTTTTTCGTGACTATTATATATTTACTTTTTATTTAATATATTTTATGATATGTATGTATACTTGCATATATGAAGAAGATGGTATAATCTATTAGTTCTATAAATTACATAAATAATTTCCTTAAGTGCTGTTAAAGTCTCCTTAAATGTAAAACACATGCTTTGTAAGTCTATATAATATGCCTGAAAGACATGATATGTTTTTGTGTAATAGTGTTCAGAGTTAAGATCTTCGATCTTAAAAGTAGAATGTATTTTTTTGTATCTCAAAATGATAATGTATAGTAGAAAAATATAAACGTTTTATATAGTAGAAAAGGAAACAAAATTTATTAGAATTATATACGAGTATTTAATTAATGAAAGAAACTTTAAGAATATAGTTTTTAAAGGATTTATGAATGGAACTATGATAGTTAGAATGACTTATAATTTTAGTAAATAGTAATGATGATAACTTATCTTAGGAAAATATTGATTAAATTTGCTCTTGAAATATTTTAATAGTTCTAATCAATTTTTATTCTGAAGTTAAAATGTTGTTGAAGTGACGAATTTATAACACAGCAATTTTAAATTCAAACTGAATCATATATATATATTGAAAATATTGAAAATTAAATTAACATTTGTATTAAATAATTTATTTATTGTTTCACTTAAATTATTTTAAATTTGCTCCATTTAAAATAGATTATTTTAATATATGTATAAAAGAAATTTTTTTTAAGCCTACAAATATGCAAATTGTTTTTCTGCTTTAAAGTGAAAATCTCATTTATTTATTTATTTTTTTTTTTAATTGCAAATCAATAATTAATTTAAATATTATAATAATTTATTTGTTTATAATGAGTTTAAAGAATAATTATTCTGTTAAATAAAAATTGCAAAATATTAAATTTCTTTATAAAATTGATTTTTATTTGTTCATTTTCATTTTTATAACCTTTAGGATTTTTCGTATGAAAGGTAGATAATAACTTCAAAGGAAATAGAAACAAAAAAACAAAAATATTTTGTGTCTTTTTTTAACAATGAAATAATATGATTATATATGTAAAATTTAATGATAACTAAAAATTCAATACAATAAAGGTTATAAAATAGAAATTGTGTCAGGTTCTGATAAACCGGGTTCTGATATACGCACATTTTTAGTACAAAATAATATAATGCAAAAAAAAAAACTTAAATAAACAAATTCAAAATAGTTTAGTATATGTATATTCAATGATTTCCTTTTTTATTTCTTTATAATATATTATTTGTATTTCTCTATATAGTATTTGAATTATATAACAAAGAAAATGTTTTGTAATTATTAAAATTTTTTATTTTTCTTTAAAAACGCCTACACTTATGTTACATTATTGTTAAGGTTATTCTCTTGACAAAGATAAATTAATTAAATGATTGATATATCCTTAGATACTTATATCTGGTTATATGAATGAGTATACATTTTTATATTATAGAAAAACTGGTATGTCATAAAAAATTTTTAGTTTGAGTACGTGTTAGTACATTAGGTATAAAATAAATTTTTTTTTTAGTAAAATGTCTGTTTTAATTTTCAAAAAACATGAACACATTAACATTGTGTTGAAAAACATATTATTAATTGAAGATATTATTGTATTAAAGAAAAGTTTATGATGTTCAACGTAATAAAAATATTCTATGGGATTATATAAGGTGCATACAGTATAAATGTATAATAGTATTTATAAATGACTGCGTTTTTAGATAAAAGATATAATAGATATAAAAGAGTTATGGAAGTTCCATAATATGAAATTATTTTCTTCGACTATAAAAAATACCTCAAAATTGTTTATTGTATTGTTTCCAGAGTAAAAAATTAAAAATAATTCCAATCTATTTGTGATAACTTGCACTCATTTCAAGTTTTTATGAATGAATATGGAAAAAAATCATAAAAGTAGTTTTAATGACTTTATCCTTTATAAGGACTATTATATCAGAATAAATATAATATGTACTTAAATTCAAACATGTTTTTTTCGTTAATTTGGATTAACTGAATTTAATTGGAGATATATAATTTATCTAAAAATATTATGATTTATCCTATCTTACAGTTGTTTAATATTACGATTAAAAAATCATTATATGTATATATGTATATATATGTATATAAAAAAAAATAAAGTTTTTATTCTGTTTTTGATTACTTAGTGTTCAGTATTTGTAAAAAGGATTCAGAAAAGATTTCTAAAAATAAGATATGTGAAAAAACTGTTTATGACTTGATGAAAATAAAGTCACGCGAAATTCTTCATTAAATTCTGCATGAGAATGAATTTAGTTTTTATTTAAAAGTTGGAATTTTTTTTTTTGGTAATTAATGCCATGGTAAAGAAACTCTTTTTATATTTAATAATATAAATTCTAAAATTTAAATTTAAGTAGGCAAATCTAATTAGTAATGTAATTTTTAAGAATTCTGTAGTTGTAAATTTTTTAATATTAAATTAATTAAAAAACCAAACCAAAAAATAATCGAAATTAAAAGAATTTATAAAGCGCTACACAAATTTTAAGTTTAAAAGAAATTGTTCAGAAAAATTTTTTCTAATGAAAAATTAAATTGCCGGAAAATTTTTATTTATTAACTTGTGAAAATTAATTTCCTATATTTACCATTAAAAATATATTTAAAAATATTAAGACAATATCATTATTAAAAATATCAATAATGTTTTTAAATGAACCATGCTAATCGATACGGATTATATAAATTGAATATAACATTTATTATAGTACTATCAGATATTATTTTTAATTGTCTGATTACAGATTATTAAATTTAAAATTTCATTTGCACGATAATATTTGTAATCCATTACTATTATTAAGTTATTATATATATACTCGTATATGAGCTATATGATACCATAAATAAATATAATATATTATTTATATTGTATGAAAATTTTTTAATAAAGTATAAGTATTTTATGAATTGTATTTAATAAGATTTTATTTTGAAAATAATGTATGTGTTACGAAACATTGAGAGATTTAATAAGATATTCAAAAGAAAAAGGGTCAAAGGATATTACTTCTAATAGTAATTATATTTAATTTCTTTTATTATTTATAATATATGGTAAGACTTCAATTTAATGATTTTTTTAATCTAATAGTTTTTGGTAACCAGAAATAACACCCCAAAAAATAATGCCCAATCGGAATTAAAGCCAAAATCGTGAATTTTGAGAATTCGACAAGTAGGTTTTAAGTTTTAATATAAAAAAAATAAGTAAATTGCTTTGTTATACAATTTTTTCAATAGCTTTATTATCATATTCTATAATCTAAAATTACCGTAGTTTCTTTGAAAAAATACCTAAATTAAAAAATTATATTTAATTACTTCCAAAAAAGCAAATTTAGTAGTCCCGTATATTTAAAATTTTAGCTTATGATAGTAAATAAGTTTTATTTTTGAATTGTGAAAATCAAATAATGGATATAAAAATAAAACACAAACTAAAACAAAAAAAAAGAAAAGTGTTTACCTTTGTATGTACTTATTTTCACTCACTAATATTATAAATCCATATTATTTATTTATTTTTTTTATTTATCCATATTTTTGTCTTTATTTATTTCTCATGAGAATACCTACAAACTACTTAATTATTTATTTATTTATTTATATTAATATTACATACATAAATGTAATGCAATATTATTGAACCATCGGCTACCAAGGCCATTATATACTAATATTATTTATTTTGTGTATATTATATAGGGGCTTCGGTAGCCTAGTGTGTAGGCGTGTGGCGTATTAACCGAAGGAGTGTGGGTTCGATCCCTGCACAGGTCGTAAGTGTTTTTTTCTTTACATACCCCCCTTACGACCAAATATAATGTAAATATATAGTATATAATATAAACAAAATAAATAATATTAGTATATAATTTAATAATAGTATAAAAACCTATAATGGCCTTAGTAGCCGATGGTTCAATAATATTGCATTACATTTATGTATGTAATATTAATATAAATAAAAATAAAATAATAAATATTATATACTATATATTTACATTATATTTGGTCGTAAGGGGGATATGTAAAGAAAAAAACACTTACGGTCTGTGCAAGGATCGAACCCACACTCCTTCGGTTAATACGTCACACGCCTACCCACTAGACTGCCGAAGCCCCCCTACTTAATTAAAAAAAAGAATTTCAAACAAATTTTTGCATATTTTTAGGCTTAATCGATATTACTTTAGAAATGGTGTTAAAAATAACTGTAAATAGTCATCATTAGTTCAGCTATTATATGAATATTAGATAAGTTTATTTGATATGATTATCGATATGATTATAATATCATATACAAAATAAGATTTTATTCGATATGATTATAATATGATATACAAAAACACAATATATAACTGTTATAACTATAACAGTTATAAGAAATCATTTGAAAAATATCAGATACGAAACAGAATATACCAAAAACTTGACGAATGTTTTTAAATAACAATGAATGATTGTTATGAGTTATGACTATTATACTTATATGAAATGTCATGCAAACATATAAAATCATATGATAATTAATGATTATTATAGTTACGGCTATAATATAATGGTGTAATTTTAGATTATGATATCTTACTTCACAATTTACAAAAATATATTTCAATAAATTATCCATTTCTGTAATTTAAAGTTATGATATCAAAACTGCTTGAAAATTTCCTAAAATTTATGCAATATTTTGTGAACATTTAATGAAGTCTAATTAAATCTTTATGATTCCCTATACATAAAAGCCGATTCTGATAATTTAGATAATGTTACAAAATATATAATTAGATGATTGTTAAGAATTTTTATATATGTTAAAAGATATAAAAACGATAGCTTGCAACAATTATGAAATTTTAATATTCGTTATTTGGATTAAGTTTCCATTATAAATTTTAAAAAAATTAAAATGGAAACATAAAAATGAAAAGATACACAATTATTAAAGCGAGTTTATCTCTCTTTCATATTTGGCATTTTTAGTTAAATTTATTAAGTAAAATTTCATATGTCATAAATATATTGTAGTAAATTACAATAAATAAAAACTAAATAATAAAAAACTATTTAGTGAGATCTTGTTTTCGAATTTTTTATAACATTTATTTATATTTAAAATCGTTTTATTTAATAATCAGATAATAATAAATCGATAAGGATATTAATGACAGATAGAAATAGATAAATACGTTAAAGTATTCAAATAAAATGTTAATTTTATATATTTGATATAAAAAAAATTTATTATCCGAAATTGATAATAAATTTTTTTTTTTTTTTGGTATATTATTAAATTTTATCTCTAAACATAATACTTTAAGTATTTTTAATTAATTGAAATACTATAATACTTTTTACAGCTTAATTTATTATTTTTAGAGTTCTTAAATAAAATTTCCCAAAAAAAAAAAATTTTGTGATTTATATCTATTTACTACTTATCCCCCTTACTAAAATAAAGTTCATTAAATGAAATATTATGAAGTTGTTAAATTAAAAATTTTCAATTTCAATAAATTAAACTTTTTTAAAAATATACATTATATAATTATTTTTAAGCAAAAGATATATTTAATAGTGAATGAATGAATTATCATGTAAAACCACATTAGAATTATTTCATTATGCTTTATAAATGCCTACTTATGACTGTTCTTACAATGTTCAGATATCCTATATGTAAGGGTATCTGATAGATAAAATGTGAAAAATAAAAACAATGTTTTTGATTAATATCAAAATAGTTTTGATAAATTAACGAATATTTTTCTACCATTCAACAGATAATTCTTGGGGAGGAATTTTTCAAGGTTTCTGATCGATAGTGTAGTGCTTAGGTCGTCGGCTTTTCCATTAAAAGTGGTTTCACTTCAAACACTGGTCAGATCCTTTCCAGTAATAGTAATTTATATCGTATTAAACGACATATAATAAACGATTTAGTGAAAATCATGATTCAAGAAATTAAGGCTTATTTTTAAATGAATAATAAGGGACTACGTGCATGTCGTCATTATAGGATAATTATTAGATATGATATTTTCAATATAAAAGTAAAAATTAAAACAAAAAGTAGGTTCTTTCTAAAAATATGCAAACATTTTATTATAAAAAAATATAAATAGCTACTTCAATTTTATATTGAAAATATTCAAAAATATGTCTTGGGTAAAGAAAAATTATGCAGTGAAATTTTATGCTTTTGAATTTTATATCCGACAGATAAAATTGCTGACTATTTATTGGCAAACAACTTTAATTTGTCTGAATATTATAAAGGAGACCTTGAAAATTTGTAAAAACATTTTTGATATTAATTTTGAAAAAATTCAAGAATCTTGAATTCACATAATAAATAAGCTATCTTTAGCTTCTTATTGGTTTTTTCTTTTTTTACCCCAAACTTGACCCCAAAAATGTACTTAAGATTTGCTCTATTACATCAATAATATGTAAATATCTTAAATTTCCTACACTACTTACTTAATATGAAGAAACTAATCTAAAATAATAATATTATTATTTCTTTATTTGTGCATTTTTAAAAATGAAAATTTCTTGAGACATGAAAATAAAAATGAAATATTTATTTAATTTTTTTTATTTTCATGTTTTCTTTTGATATTTTTTTTTTTTTTTAAATTTTTTAAAAGGTAGTTTTTTGAGATGAAAAACTTTTAATCGGATTAAAGAAAATTTTAATCGGAAGAAGAGAATACAGATATTTTTTTTTTTATACTTCTTTTGTTATTGAATTTTATGTTCTGTTTTCTTTTTTAAATTAAAACTAGGAAATGAAATAATAGAAAAATGAAAAAGACAAATACAAGAGAATAATATGTTTATTCTATAATATATAAATCCATTTAAAAAAAACTTGAAAAGTCAATTATCCAAGATAACAAATCAAAGATAAAAGAAGAAAATTTTCTTTGTCCAAAATATACTCAAAGAAAATCTAAAAAATAGGTAGAGAATGTTTAATTTTTTTACCTTTACAAAAAAACATAAAAAAAAAAAACAAAAAAAAGGAAAAATAAATGAAATTTTGTAATTATCTCAAAAGTAATTTCTTTTATTAGAAATATATTTTTTTTCTTTATCATTTCTTCTACTCAAGGAAAATTTTGAAATGCAAAGTAAAATGTTTTTTTAATTTGTCAATAATAAATTAACTTTTGGAGATAAAATATTTTATATTGCTTAGATTTAAAATATAGAGTATTTCATCACTTAGCTTTAAAGTGTGAATGTGTAATCATATATAATTTGAATAAAACACACTTACAAAAGTCGAAACAACGAAATGAAATCCGATCCTATATGTAATAAAATCATAAAGTTATTCTTTATAACCTGTGTTAACATTCATATCGTGTGACAACAATAAAATAATTCAACAATAATTGCAAGATTTATTAATCTATCCGAAATAAATTCTCTTTCAATATAAGTTCCAAAATGTTTTTAAAACACACAAAAATTGTTAATACACTATAAAAAACCACAAATTAAGGTCCAAAATTCGAAAAAATCCAGTATCTGTTCTTTCGGTTTTTTTCAAAAGTTTTTGAAACTATTATTAAAAATAGACTTAATTTTTTCATGACTAATAATAATATTTTGAATGATGAACAGTATGGATTTGAAAGGAATTCAAATACCGCTGCAGCATGCTTAAGTCTGACTGACTTCATTTCAAAAAATATAGACAACAAAAAATACGTTGGTTGTATGTTTATAGATTTGCAAAAGGCATTTGACTGCGTCGATCACAAAATTTTATTACTTAAATTATCTAATTTGAATTTTAATTATCACCAAGTGAAATTCTTTGAATCCTATTTGCAAAATCGAAAACAGATGGTATGCATTAATAATAATTATAGTTCTGAAAAGGTTGTGTACAAAGGGGTTCCTCAGGGTTCCATACTTGGACCGGATCTTTTCAAGATATATATAGATGATTTATCTCGTTTAAATCTAAAAGGGAGGATTCAATTATATGCAGATGATGCAGTACTAAAATACGTACTAAAGTATTATTTTGTCTGTTCAAAGTGACCTTGCTATGATCGAAGAATGGTTAACTAAAAATCGGTTAAAGCTAAATATTAAAAAAATCAAAATAAAGTTTTTTGAAAATAAAATGTGGGATAATATTAATAGCTTGCCTTACAGAAACGACAGTATTGAAATTGTTAAAGAATTCAATTATCTTGGTTTACTAATAGATAGTAAATTAAACTGGAGCAGTCATATTGACTATATAATAAAACGTATAACACCTTATATTTTTGTTATTAGTAGATTGAGAAACTTTTTGTCACACAAGGCTTTATTTATGATTTATGCTTCTTATATAAAATCAATAATTTCGTATCTCAACTCAATTTGCAGTAATGCTCCACAAATCTATATGAATAAACTAGATATAATTCATAAAAAATGTATAAAAGTAATTCATAGATTCCCCATATATCATCCAACAAGTTTGTTGTATTCAAACCAATATTTAAGCCTTGAAAAAATTTGCAGGCTTGAACTATACTTACTAGCTTTTAAAATTGTAAATAACAAAATTAAACATAACTTTATTTTAAATCGAATGATTGACATACATAATTACCACACTCGCAATAAGGCAAATTTTTATCTAACGTTATTTAGAACAGATAACCAAAAAAAAAACTGTTTATATAACTGTTTAAAGGTTTATAATGAACTTCCGCAAAACCTTAAGATTATTGATAATTTACTTTTTTTTAAACACAAAATAAGAATATTATTGGCTCTAATAAGCCAACAAAGTTAAAAATAAAAACAAAAAATAAAAAAAATTTATTTTTATATGGAAATGGATTGTTTTTTTTTAATGATATTATGGGAATGAATTAGTATTTAATTTAAGAATTAGTTTTAGTATAGTATTAGTATTTAATTTAAAGAATAAGCAAAAATAAATAATGAAATTGATATTTAGTTGTAACAAAACAAACCTATTATGTTTAGTAGATTAACAAAACAAAATAAATTTATATTTTAAAATTTTATACGACCATACGGAAAAAAAAATTAACAATATCTGGTGTAAATTTATACAATTTTTTTCTGCTTTATATTCTTATAAAGATTATAGAGCATCCTTAATGTCGTTTATTATTCATATTTGGCAAAGTTTCAATTTGTGGAATCATTAATTTCATTAGGCAATTATTCGACTGCGTAGCTATTTTACAATACTATGAAATGCAAATATTTTTATATGTGCGCCATCTATTATCTTATACAAGAATTATTTTGTATTTATTTTATTATATGTATATTACGATATGATATATATACTTATTTTTTTATTTAATTATACATATATTATAGGAAATAGTTGTTTTATTTTTTTGTTAATCTAAATGACCCAACAAGAGTTTTAATATTTAATTTCTTGTTTTTTTTTTTTTATTTTTTAAAATTAATTTATAATTGTAAAAACAACAACAGTCTTGAAATAATTGAAAAAAAAAATTTGTGATTCACTCTTTAAAATAAAAAAAAATTCTATGTTTTTTTCATTTTATTTCGATGTTAAATTAAATTTGAAAAAAATATTTTTCTGACGTCAGAGAATCAAACAAAAAATAAAAAAAATTTTCATGAATTTTATGAATTTTCGTATACAACCTTGTAGCATTTTATTTGTTATGTACTTTTATTTCCTATTTTATTTATTTATTTATTTTCTATATTTCTTTATTTTTATATCTACTATAAAATATATTTGAAACCAATAAATTTTTTCCCCATACCTACGATTTACTAAAAATCGCGTAGTTATAAAAATAAAATAATCAAAACCAAAAAAAGTATTTTTTTTTTTTTTTGTTTTAAACAATCGCCATTTTTCCTTCAATTTTATTGTTCCTTTTTATCAATATCCTTGTAATACAATGCAAAATAAAAAGAACTAAAATTTTTTTGTAAATCGAAAAAAATGAGACAAGAAAAACAAAAAAAAAAAAATATAAAATAAATATTTTATAAAAAAAAATTTCATATCAAAATGTTTATTTTTTTGTTTTTGTTTTTTTCGTCCTTTTTTTAATGTCTTGACGGATCGTTTAGTTTTCTGTTTTTTTTTTTTTTGTTATGAAAATGGGAAATATGTCATGCTGTATTGGAGTCTTAAAAAAGACAAATGATACTCAATTATATGTTTAAAATCAACAGTGATGTGACTAAGTATTTTTTAAAATAGAAAATAACTTTAAAATTAACCAAAAAAAGAAAAAATGTTTTAGATGACTTATAAAGCAGTGAATAACTAAATTTTTAATATGAATAATATAGTGATAGAACCATCCAAGAATATTTATCAAATCGGATTTATATTTGTACTTAATAATGTTAGTCCCAGCCCAATTCATTTGAAAAAATAAAAAAAAAAATACAAGGAATTATAAGTCAAAGCTGAAATTGGATGGGCTACAGCAAAAAAAGAGATTAAGTTTTATTATTTTATTTCAAGTTATACATAATAAACTTGGATATCCTAAGTTTTATATTACAAAGTAGAAAATTATTTTAATACTAGTATTTTTCTTCCGCTTTGTTTAAAAAAAAACCTTTCAAACATTACATTTTAAAAAGTTTAAACTAATAAAAAATGTTCATATTGCATATTTATTTATTTGTTCCTTTTTTTGAAAAATTTTACTTATATTCATTTATTACAAAGTTTATACATATTTTGATAATTATTGGCCTTACTTTCTGAATGTGACCTTATCTAATCATGTTGATTATTTATTATTTGAAACAGAAAAATCATATATGGTTTTATTAATCAAATAAAGTAGCAAGTTGCTCAAAAAGTCATATTAAAGTATATCTATATATTTGTTTTTCTTAATTTAAACTCATGATCTCCGCACTCTAAGAGGCGTGGAGGTACTGATATAATATTTTCCACTGACTTGATTAGGGACAACTTCGTAGTCACTTTACGATAAAGCTATAACATTTCTAACATTAGATTTTCTAAACTTTTCAATCTTAGTTGTCGTGGAACTAATTATGGTATCTATGAAGCAGTGAATAGAATGTTAAGAGTAGACACCAAATATCAACATAATAAAAAAAAAAAAGATTGAGTAAATGAAAAAATATAAAAATGAATGATTAATTATTTGTATTGTTTGTTTTATTAATTTTGTAATATGAAAGTTGTAAATGTTTTCTTTTACAATTATTTTATCAACTGTTTAATTTAAACAAGAAAGGAGAATGAATAATAAAAATAATAAATGTCCTTTTAAGAACTTTTTAAAGATTAATGCTGTAAATATAATTCAGGCAGGTGGGAATTTTTTCGCTGTGAAAATATATAAATTGGTTAAAAGTTGGCATTATATAACGGCCGACATTATGTAAAACAAAATAGTTTGCAAAGCCAAAGTATTTTCAACATCTATTCCGCTAATTGTCGCCGGCTAGCGATAGGATTTTTTTATCAGCTATTCGAGCGATAAGACTTTTTCCAAATTTAATTCCACTGGCCGTGGCTGTCGATCATCCGAAATGTGTTTACAACATAAAGAAAGTTTTTTCGTGATGTCCTTATAAAATGCTTGATCTGTCAAATTATTCTAACCCTATCTCTTATAAAGTTTTCTAATTATTTTATAAATTCTAGTTTTAATTTAGTAAGCGAAGTTCGCTTTTTGGAATTATCCCCTAATTTTTTTTTCTGAAAAACTTAAATAATATGATTGAAAAAAGGATGCTCTATATATTGTTTTAGTTTTTCTTTTGCATGTTACTTGCTTGCCAACCTTGTCATATAAATAAAAGCAAGTTTTTTTCTTCTTTTTAAGAAAATTGAAATTACGATTTGTCATGAATTAAATTTAATAAAAAAAGAAAACAAAAACTAACAATTGTGATCCTTTTTATAGTAAAGGTTGTGTAATATAATGCATCCTTTTTTTTTTATTCTTTTACGATTTAATACATATACATATACATATAAAGGCAATCAAAATTTTAATACTGAAAAAGGATCATGTACAGTAATAACTTATAAGTATTTTGGTACACATCCTATCTATATCCTTTGTCTTATTTCAGAATGTTTTTCTTTTCATTGTACAGATAATAACAAATAAAATTTTTGGGAAAAAAAAAAATTTTTGCAAAAATAAGAAAAAACTAAAAAAAAATCTAATTTTTAGTTTTTTTTCCTTTTGAAAGATTATTGTGCGTTCTTTGTACATCTGTTACTCATATTATGTGACATTCCAATACAATGCACATATTCTAAAACAAACATAAACATACTTACATATTATATGAAAAAATATTGTATTAGGAATTTATTGAGTAAAGTTCATATCATATTTATTAGATATATGTGTGCGTTCCTGATGATCATAAAAACAAAAAAGTAACGTGATACTTTTAAAGGAAATGAATTTTTCTTCAGAATTAAAACAAAGAAAAATGAAAAATCTGAAAAAAAGAAAACATACTGTAAAAAAAAATAATCAAAAATAAAAATTAAGTAAATCACAGATTTGAATCGAAAAATTATTTGTAAAATCTTAACGAACATCTTCCTTATCTCGAAGGAAAAGAAATGTTTTCATTGTTATTTTACGGTCCCATTTGACCAGCTTAAAATTATAATAAATGTAAATAATTTAATTTTACATAACATAGTATGGACACAATAATCATAAGTCACTCATAGCAAAATAGTAATAATAATAGACAGATTCATTGTCTTCTTTAAGGTGCACTAAAGGAGACAAAGAATTCTATGTTTCCGGATCCTTATTCTATCCTCTCCTATCTCTAATCTAATTCCTAGACAATATACTGCGTTAGCAGTAAGGAAGTTCATTCTATTATATTGACTAATGGAGATGCAGTGTTTATGTGAGTATGAATCTGACACTATCAAGGGGGTATTTTTGGAGTCTTTGGAAGATTTCCACCTCCCGTAAGAAAAAGAGAGTTTTTAAGATTTCAAATCAGTTTTATTTTAAGTTCTAATTTATAAATTTTACGACAAGATTATTCTCTAGAGAAGTATAACACACTTAGTATTTGTAGATGAATATTACTTCTTCGAATGGTTGGAAAAAGTATTACAGCTAAATAAAATTATTAAGACTTAGTCATTTTATTGAATAGGATGCCGAAAAGATTAAACCTTTGTCATTTGAAAGAAAAGTTAATATAATTTTTTTATATTCAATAGAAAAGAAAACAACAATGGAAAACAAATATGGGATCGAAAAAATATAGAGCTCTTTCATGTCTGATCAGCTAACATTACGTATAGCATAAAAAGGAAATTGAAATGTCATATTATTTCTAAGTTTCCTTATTTGAAAATTATTTTACTAAAGTATTACATCTGAAACGTTTTTAAAGGCTACTCCTCCGTACAAATTCTCAAAAAACTTCTTTTAAAAGTAAAAATTAAAATAAAACTAATTTTAATAAAAATAATAATAAAAATTTTTGAAAGTGATAAAATATTGAACTGTTGTATGTTCTACTAAACCAAAAACAATAAAAAGAAAGGAATCATAGCACAAGATAAAAATGTTAGACCTTTGATTGGACTAAAAGTTTGGTTATTAGAAAAAAAGAAAAATAAAAAGATCTTTATTTTATTGTAAGTCCTATATATAATAGAGTATTGTGTGAAAATAAAAAATCCCGGATTTTAATATCCTGATTTTAATTTTTTTTTTTTTCTTCACAGAATTATTTTATGTTTTTCCTTTTTGGAACATTTTATATTATTATTTTTATGGCACGTTTACAATAAAATCACTATTTTTCTCAAAATCATAGTGATTTTTAATGTCAAAATAATATGAACTCGATATTCAATATGAATTGCTGCTTTTGCGTAGGAGTAACAAATATTTTTCTTGTATTTGTTTGTGGAATTTTATTAAATCTGTATTTTTTTTTTTTATAAATAAAAAATTTTTTATTTTATAAATAAATAAAATTTTTTTTTATAAATAAAAAGAAAAAAAGATTTAATTTTAAATTTTGTGGTAAAGAAAAGATGAAAAGAAAATTCATAAATTTTTAAATAGTAGTAACAGTTTCAATTTCATTTCTATTGAATAAAAAATTGCACTACATTGAAGACATAGGTTTAAAAGTTATGAATAAGGTTAACGGGGTTTTATGGTTTTGTTGATTTAATATTTTTTTTTGATGATTGTTTAAGCAGGATATTGATTATCCTTAAATTTTATTCTTGATCAAAAAGAAGTTACTAAAACGGTACAAAAATTTAAATTACGATTAATTCAGAATTACCGAAACTGATTGTGGACTATTTAACAGATTAATAACATTTCGATAAAATATATTTGAAAATCAAATATGTTATTATACCCTACACATTAAGTATAGGGTATATTAACTTTGGTATGGTATTTGTAACCACCAAAAGGAAGCGAGTTATGTATAGACATGTATATATATTCTGAATCAGAATCACCTCCTGAGTCGATTTAGCGATGTCCGTCCGCCCGTCCGTACGCACGATAACTCAAAAAATAATGATGCTATCTTGATGAAATTTATACTGTAGGTTAACAATGACTAAGGTAAGGCGGGGATTGTAAATGTCCGAAATCGGACCATGCGCTCGGGTACCTCACATACAACTCCCAAAACCGAACAAGCATATCTTCGAAATTAATAAATATAAAAACTTGAAATTTGATATAAGAGTATTCTACCCTGTTCTGATGATATCTCTAAAATTTGAGATGAATTGGGGTGGTGGTCCGGGTGCCTTCACACACTTCCCAAGACCTTACAAGCATATCTTCGAATTTAATAAAGATAATAACTTCAAATTTGATACGAGGGTGCTGTTTCCTAAATCCCTGATTTGCCTAAAATTTGAGATGAATTGGAGTGATCTTTCGGGTACCTCCCATACAACTCCAAAACCGAACAAGCATATCTTCCAAATTAATAAAGATAGAAACTGCAAATTTGATACCAGGGTGTTGTTTCCTGAATCCCTGATTTGCCTAAAATTTCAGATGAATTGGAATGGTTGTTCGAGTAACTCCCACACAACTCCCAAGACCGAACAAGCATATCTTCGAAATTAATAAATATAAAAACGTGAAATTTGATATAAGAGTATTCTACCCTGTTCTGATGATATCTCTAAAATTTGAGATGAATTGGGGTAATGGTCCGGATGCCTTCACACACTTCCCAAGACCTTACAAGCATATCTTCGAATTTAATAAAGATAGAAACCTGAAATTTTGTACAAAGGTTGTAAAAGCATTTATTTTTTTTAGCTAATATTAAATACCTAACTAAAATAACTTATGGTTTTTTAATTTAATTTGAATTTTTTAGGTGTAGGGTATAAATAAGTCAGTTGCATCGACTTACTGTTACATTTACTTGTTTTTATTTTATTTAGCTTAAATTTAACTAAATGTAAAGAAATACATTTTTAAATAAAAAAGAAAAAAATCAAATAAAAATAAAAAAATTATCAAAAGAAAACAAAAATATGATTAGACCATTTTTGCTAATTACAACACTGTGAAAAACCGAATCAATTGCTATGAAAATTGTTTTTTGTTAATCTTTCAGAATGTCTTTTCTTTTCCTAAAAGACAAAATTTTCTTTTACAAGTTTCACATTGTTTTTTTTTTTAAGTGCAGCAGCACTTCAGTCACTTCTTTCAAGAAATTTGGTGTTTATATATACTCGTAACATTAGATGTTAAATGTTTCTTTACACCACAAAAATACTTTTTTACTGTTGTTAAAATTTTGTTTGTCTTTCAATTCTTTCCTTATTTTCTGACTATTACCAATTGATTTCCAGACATTTGATCATTTTTTAACCCAAATACATTCAATTCATGATAAAAGAATGGTATTATGCTATCAACTATGATAATGTGATACAATTCAAAAACAAAAAAAAAAAAAAATCTTATTAGGTCTATGAATTCTAAAGGAAAGTCCTGTAATTATATTTAATACCTTGGCATTCATAATACATACATACATGTACATATATATAAAAAATGTTTCAATTTCCAATAATTAACACTAAATTCTCTACATTCTCTTAAAATGTAATTAAAATGTAATAATGCATTCTCAATGACTAAGGTAAGGCGGAGGTTGTAAATGGCGAAATCGGACCATGCGTTCGAGTACCTCCCATACAACTTCCAAAACCTAATACGCATATTTTCGAAATTAATAAAGATAGAAACTTAAAATTTTGTACGAGGGTGTGTTTTTCTGAATCCCTGATATCCCCAAAATTTGAGATGAAGTGGAGTGGTTGTTCGGGTACCTCCCATACAACTCCCAAAACCGAACATGCATATCTTCGAAATTAATAAAGACAGAAACTTCAAATTTGGTACAAGGGTGTTGTTTCCTGAATCCCTGATTTGTGCAAAATTTAAGATGAATTAGAATGGTTGTTCGGGTATCTGCCACACAACTCCTAAGACCAAACAAGCATATCTTCGAAATTAATAAATATATAAACTTGAAATTTGATATAAGAATGTTCTACCCTGTTGATGTCTCTAAAATTTGAGATGAATGAGGGTGGTGGTCCGCGTGCCTTCACACACTTCCCAAGACCTAATTGTATTAAATACCTAACTAAAATAACTTATGGATTTTTAATTTAATTTGAATGTTTTAGGTGTAGGGTATAAATAAGTCGCTTGCTGTTATTTTTACTTGTTTTTTTTTTTTAATTTGACAAATATTTTAATTGATTTTGATAATATAAGCAATAAAGAATTTAATTAAACTAATTTTATAAATAATTAATTAGTATTTTATTAATTAATAGCTAATAATAACATTGAACAAATATTAAAAATGGAATATTAACAAATTGAAAATTTAAAAAACAAAACTTTTAATCGATTTATTTTTTTATTTTTTTTTAATAACAATGATGATGTTATATTTATTTTTTTTTTTTTTATTAATATTTTATTTGTTAATTACAAAAATTATTTGTTTAATTTTTTAAAATATTCAAATTACAAACATTATAATATATTTAATTATACTCATGACGCCATTTTTCACAAATGAAAAATTAAAACCTTTTTTTCTTTTTATTTTTTTTTTTACTATTATTTTAATGTTTTTCATTATTATTTTGTTTGTTTTTTTCAATGTAAATAATTAAAAAAACAAAAAAAAAAAATTTAATATATAAGAACGCAAAAATATAATATGTATAATAATACGTAAAAACTAAAAATACTTATATAGTAGATAATAGTCAAATGTTTTTATATATGTATGTGTTTGTTTAGAATTTAATTTAGTTAGTTTTGAGAACTGACATAATATTCAATTCATTCAAAACAACAACAATATAATCATTCCCATTTTAATTCGCACTATTATGAAAATAATTTTATATACCACCTTTTAAGGGATTTTAAGTAAATTCTTATTATTATATACTATACATATATATATATATATATATATATATATATATATATATATATATAAGTGTGTAAGTGAATAAAAAATTTCATTTATATTTAATTTTAAATGTGAATAAAAAAAAAAAACAAAAAAAAAAAACAGAAAAATAACAAAAAGAAAAAAAAATACATTCCCTATAGATAAAACTAGGGTTGAACTAATTTCATTAAATACAAAAAATGGGTGTGAATCCCTGATTGAGTATAATATTATAGTAAATGGGTTTTGTGGTTTTTAATATAACGAATATTCTTAAATTATATTATGATAAATAAATGGATATTTTCAAGGTATTTTACTTTTCTAATAGTTTTTTTTTTTATTTTTATTATTTTTTTTTTTTTATAACCTCTAATAGGGAAATATTAAATTTTGTAAAAATTTTATATTAATTTTTTTTATGTTATGAAATAAGTTTTTTTTTTTTGGAGAATATATTTTTAAATTTTCAATATATGAATAACAATATATGTTAATAGATTTAACGAGATTTTGTCTAAGGTTATTGAGTAAAAGTAAGAATATAAATTGTTATGATTTAAAATTTATAAAAGATATTCTATGATTTTGTTTCCATATTGTTTATTTTAAAAAAGCCAGTTAGTTCAAATGTTTAGTTATAATGTAAAAATCATTTTTTAATACTTAATCTTTTTAGTCTTTATTTTTTAATTCGACAATTTTAAAGTAAAACAAAACAGTCCAATAGAAACTTTTATTAAAATATGAAAATTAAATTGAATCCTTTTTATTTTTCAGTATTCGTAAAATCAACATAAGATTCGTAATATCTAAATTATAAAGTAAATCAACTATGGTTGTGTGTTCTTAATAATCCAATCAAAGAGCTTTTATTAAATTTTCATACAAATCGTTGTTCCAGATTTTTTTCAAGATTTCTATACAAATTTTCGGAAATTTATAATTATTCCTTTTTTGACAGATTTCAAAGTGATATTTGACAATTAAGAACCATAACAATCATAAATCAAAACGAAATTCTTATATTTTAAATGATGTACAGTAAAAAAGTTGAAAAAAAAAAAAATAAATTATGGTCCAGGAATCAAATGCTTAAAATCCTAAAAATTCTATATTTCAATATTCCTTTTCTTAAAAATAAAAAACAAGTTCCTTTCATTCCAATCAATTTTTATTTTCTTACTTGTGTTTACAAAATGTCAAAACAAATTTTTAAAATCGAGTTATTTCCCATATGTCAAAAATAATTTTCCTAAGTAGTTTTTAATCGGATCATTAAAAACAAACAACTTATATTTAACTGTCATTTAAATTTTTAGAATATTTAATAATAATTAATAATTTTTTTTTTGCAAATTTATTTAACTGTTACTTTTTCATGACGTTTAATCATTACATTTTAACTTTTTCAATTAGGTAAAATTAAATAATAATTAAAAATATGTGAAATAAATGAAACAGATTCGTTATTTTGTGTTATACACAACTACAAAATTTTCTTTGAAATAAATTTAATAAAATAATTGTTATGTTAAATTATTGTTAACAAGTTTTTATTATTAATTTTTATCTAATTATGATTGCGGCAATGCTGCTTTTCTTTTTTTTTTTTAAAGACATTTTGATATTATATTTAAAATATCTTTTTCTATAGTTTTTATATGAACAAAAGAAATAAATATTTCTTTTGTATTGAATTTAAAATTATAATGAAATTATATGAAGGTTTTGTTTAACATTTGAAAAAAGTTTTTTTTTAATAATAATAAAAACAATACACAAAATTATAAGAATTTCATCAGTTTTTTCATATTTTTAAAACATTTTTTTCTTTCTTTTAATTTTTTTTTTTTCTGTCTATGGAAAAAGAGTTTCTTTAGCTTTAGTATATTTAATACAAAAGATTGAAATTTTAGAAAGAAAAGAATTAAAAAGAAAAAAAAAGAATTAAAAAAAAAGAAAAACAAAAATCAGACATCCAATAAAGGAAAGAAAAGAAAAGTAGTAGTAGACAAAAAAAAAAAAACAATTTTGTTAAAAAGAAATGATGGAGAAAAAAAAAACAAAAAGCTTACAACTATTTTAAATGTTTAATTTTCTTGCTAAATTTCTTTGTATTATCGTTTTTTGCTGTTTAATGCTGCAATATTTCTGGATTAAAACAATTAATGCAGGATATTTAATTCATTTCAGTTTTTAAGATTTAGCATACAGCTAAAATCCAAATACAAAATAAGTACATAAGTCGTTTATAATGCATACATCGAGTATACAAAACGATTTGTTACCACACAAATTCGTTGTATTGATGCGATTTTTATACAAAATGCAAAAATAAAAAATTTGTAAAAGACAAATTTATACCAAGGTTCTTAATTATAAGGCCTCTGCGACCCCTCTTCAAAATCTTCCATATTTAATATTTTCTTTTATTGTTTGTAGTTGGTCAAAATTGAACAAAATCAAACAAAATTTATATATGGCTAGACACCACAAGATGTCGTAAGTGTCTTCGTAAATTTTGGACATTACTAATATTCTAGAATTAAAAATACCTTTATTGTATTTCATTTCAAGATTTAAATTGCAATTGTATAGTTTTTTATTTCTTATTGCAGTTCTAAGGAAAAATAAAGTGTTATAAAAGATTTTCTTTTTCGAATTTTGTTATTTTTTGTTTTTGTTTTGCAGAAGAATTTGAAATAATATCCTAGCATTCCTTTAGGAAAACAATAAAAAAAAAAAAACATGGAACAAAAAATGTTTTTTAATTATATAAAAAAATAAAAAACAAAAATTCTTACATTTTTTTTTTCTGAACTTCTCAGTATTATTTTCTTTTGAGAATTTGTTTAACAGCTGCTTCCTTAGAAAATAAAATTTAATGGACTGTAGATATTGTATACTTGCTATTTTTTTTTTGTTTGGTTTTTTTTTTTTTGTAAGTTTATTTAAAGGACTCGTGATACATTCCAAAAACAAAACAAAATGAAACAAAAAAAGGCTTACTAGATTTTGTAAAAAATATAAATACAGATATAGATTATATGCACATGATTACTAAGAAAAAAAATCTACCAGTTGTTAAGTAGTTAAAACTGTTTTGAATTATTACTTAAAGACGATGATGGTGTAACAGAATATAGAAATGTTAAATTTTTAAAAATATTTTTTTTTAAATTAAAGAATAAATTTGGGTAAAATGATTATATTTTGGATATTTAAAGGGTTTTATGCTGGTAAAAAGCTAGTATCTATTATATTTAATATTTTTTACTTTTAATTTATAATTTTCAGAATAGTCAGAAGTTGTGCCGCATTTATTACTTTATTAGGTTTTTAGTTTTGGCGAAATTTTCTCTCTCCTAGACAAGTTTAAATGATTTAGTCGCAAAAAAAAAAACATTGCACAATTGTCAAAAGTGTTGACAAATGTTAATTTACTAAGGATATTTTTCTGAAACATCTTTTTTTTTTGTAAACGGCTTTTTTCAAAATGCCAATTTTTAATTACAGATATTTTTCTAATATGTCTTTTGGTAAAATGTAATATTTTTTTTCAAATGAGTTTTTTTTTTTGAAATGCTCGCTAATCAAATACTTAGTTATAAAGTGGAAGTTTTCAACTGGACGGATACCATAATTATATTTACATAATATACAAAAATATAACCTAATATAGATCTTATAATTTAAAGAAAACTATTTCTTAATCATTAAAACTTTAAAGACTTTTAAACTAAAAATAAAAATTTTATTTTCCTAAGATTTAAAATCTTTTTATTACAGTTTTTTTATTATTAAAAGTTTCTTAAAATCTTTGTAAATTTTACAAAAAGTACAAAATATAAATTTATTCCCATTAAGAAAAATACGAATAACCCATTTTTACAATTTTCTTTTTTATTTATTTTTTTTTTTTGGTAAAAATATTTAACTAAAGGCATTTAACTTAAAATAAGCATCTTTGAAATATCATTGGTAGTTACTGCTGTTTCAAAACAATCAAAATTATAAAGTTTTATAATTAGCCTAAAGTTAGGCAACAAAAAATAAAAAGAAAATAAAAAATTTCTTTAGTTTTATTTTTGATTTTTTTTTTGAATTGTGATGATGATGTTAATAGTCGTTTGAAACTATACAATCAGTATTATAATTTAAAAACACTTCTATTCAATATAAGTAAGAGTACTACTTTATAATATTGTAAAAGGTTAAATTACTGAACAAAGGCAATAAATTATGAATTTTGTAATAAAGGAAAAATTAAAAATTCGAAAAAGGTATCAGAACGAAAAACTAAAGTTAATCTGATCATGTAACTTTAATCTGACCAATATAAGTAATTGTAAGATCAGTTAATCTGACCAGTAAGTAAACCGCCCGTCTTTTAGGCGAAAGAACTTGGTTTCATACCACGCTCAGGTTAATACATTATAAGTTGGGACGAACATAATAAATGTTTTCAATAAAATTAAAACTCATATTGAAACTATCCCAACTTTAAAATATCTGACAGTTTCTGGTAGAACTTGGATAGTAAAAGAAAATAGGAAAAAGGAGAAGTAATATAAGAGTATTAAACATATTTTGAAAATACAATGGGGTGTGTAATAAAACACTATCATCAATTAGAAAACTATCATCTCGAAGAAGTCAAACTTAGTTCCTTTGGATTTTCTTAATTTTTTTTTGTTTAGATCCTGAATCCTGATCTTAATTCTGATTTGAATTCTGTACTAACTGTTTATATTATTGAATTAAAAATAATTTATTTAAAACTTAATAAGTTTCATAATGTTTAAACAACTACAAAAAATGTTGAATGGTAATGTAAGTGCGCAAAACTATTGAAAGTGATAATAATTAAAAGTATGAAAATGTATTTTACTTTGGGAAATAGAAGAAAATCTCATTTAGATAATTTCTTCATTTTTCTATATTTTTTTATAATCATTTTTTTTTTTTTAAAAGTGCTTCAATTTTATGAAATGAAAAGTCTTCAAAAATCACCAAAAACAAAAAGAACAACAAAAAAATGAATTCTTTCTTTTTATTAAATAAAAAGATTTCATTTTAACTTTTATTCAAATTTTGTAAAATTTTCTTCTGTTGGCGACATTTGGAATGGTCAATGGCTACAACAAATGAGAAACAGAATAAGTTTTATAATGTTGTAAAATTTTACTGAGAAAAATTAAAATTAAAAAGAACAAAGTTATTTTGTTTTAACAAGGTTTTAAATAAATTTATATATGTGTTTGTTTTTTTAAGGAATATTTAAAAAAAAATATTAATTTAAAAAAAACCGTTTCTTCTTTTTTTTATTTTGATATTTTTAGTCATAATCGTAATGATTGGTATGATAAAATGGTAGATGCTTATTACGATTTAGTAGAGATATTACATTGAATGTTCTTTATGTATTTGGCAAGATGTGAAATAAGTATTTTTTGAATTTCCCATTTAAGAAATTGAATATTTTATTATTCATAATTTTTTCTTCATTAAAATTAAGTATTTTTTAAGAATTGTAAAGGATAAAACATATGTATTATTAGTTAAACGCTTATTTAAGATGTAAAATATTAAAAAACACATTGTGCCAAACAAAAGTTGTAAAATCAATGAACTTAGAAACTAGTAAAAAAGTTTTTTGTTATTGTAGAAACTTTAAAAATGTTCGTATGACAATAAATTATGTACTACGATTTCAATATTCATTTACAAATATAGAAGTAAATCAAAATAAATCCAATTTTCCAAGTAATCCTTCCCTCATAATTTTCTCCAAAACCAAATTGTGCATTATATCGGTATCTATTAAAGGAACACTACCCAAAGAACCTCGTGCAGTTTTCCTTTGCAGAGAACCTCGTGCAGAGAACCTTTAGTGACTTTCAATATTTTGCACCGTCCCTCGTAAAAAAAAGAACAAAACAAAAAAAGATCAAACTAAGATCTTCTCTCTCCCAAACAGTAAAATAATACTGAAGCTACCCTAACACTAACTTATACTGTTTGGTCAAAAACGAATGTGGCGTTTAGTGGGTTAAAATCTCATACGTTGTTAGAGAAATCGTGCTCATACCGCTGCGATACTAAATCTTTCGATGATCTTCACCTACGCCCTAAAAACAAAAGAATAATTCTAATCCTAAGGAAAGAATAAATTTAAAAACGTCCTTTTTTATCTGTTATCGTTTTTAAAAAAAAATTAAAACGTTTAATGTTAATAAGAAATTTTCTCCAATCACTTGGGCTTATAGAGAAGATCAGTGATTTAAACAATTAGAGAAAACTTTTAAAAATTAGATACATTTTTTTTAAAGTTTCATTTTTTATGCTAGGGAAAAGAAGAAAGGAACATTTTTTCTTAATCATACTTTAATAAATGGATAATTAATTTTTTCTGATTTAATATTTTTATAGAATTTTAAGGTTTCGTAACTGGTAATGATAATCAATTTTTGAAAAAAAAAAAACAAAAATCATTTCAAATAAGAATAATATAAAATGTTTGTTATAGCTAATTGTGTTGTGTCAGCTAAAGGCGTTCTAAGAGAAACTTTAATCTAAAACTAGTATTAAAATTATTGTTTAGCGGTATTTTCTATATCTAATTCACATTTAATTAAAAAAATAACACCAAAAAATATATTTATATGTCATTGGGAATTGGGAAATTGGAATTTATGTTATTATTGCATCTAAATTCGTAATATAAAATTCATATTTAACTTAATATGATGAGTTTTCTACTTTTGGACAGATATCATTTTATTTTTTAAAAATTAAATCACAATTTAAGCTTTTAAAGAAAATATTCATTGTATTCATAGTATTTTCTAGTTTTAGGACATTTTTTAAAAAAAATTTGAAAAATTTGCCTATTAGTTTCACTCTGTTGGTATTTTCTCTCGTCCGTCTGTTTACAAAACTTCTACACCGATAGAACAGGTAGGTTTTTTTCGGGTAACCCCAACCTTTACGGAGCTACAGCCCCTTAAAAATTTTAAAAAGCGCTATTTATAAATGTGTATATCTCAGATTATGTTTAATATTTTTTCAGCCTAAAAATGCTAAACGATTATGCAATTTTTTAAATTTAGTACTTAAATTTTGAATTTTCCCTTATGTAAGGGTAAAATTTTGCAATATTTTGATTCTTTCATATCTCGTAATCTCACAATTAGACAAAGTATTGACATTTTAACAAGAAAAAGATCTTTTAAATTTAGTATAAGTTACTTCAGAATGTTTTTTTTTTGTTCCACCCTCTGTTTAAGAGCTATTAGGGCTTAAAAATTGAAAATTTTTTTTTTAGAAATCTGTAAGTTAAGCATCTGTACAAATATTGTCATTGATTTGTAAAAAAATTAATTTCAAAAATGAAAAGCTCTAACATTATATTTTTACATGTATTAGTAGCTTTTGTTAATTATGTAGCATTACTTTAAAATTCAAGGAAGTGTCTCTTGATTTTTCATATGTATTTCGTTTGAAAAATGTTCACCATTAAAACCGTTGGTTTTTATTCTATCTAGTTTTTTATACTTTTTGTTGAAATTAACAAAATGGATTTATTTCCAAAAGTTTTATTGAATGACAAATTCAATAGAGTATTAGATATCTTTTCAAAAATCAAATACCTACCTATATGGTTTACTTAGTTTAATTTAGCATGATATTAGTTTTTATATACAGAAAATTTAACCTACTGAAAGATAAATTTTATTTAAATTCAAATATTTCATTTAGATTCAAAAAAATTAACTTTTTATTTTACTACTAATAATAAAATCAAATGTCATATGTAGGTATCAAAAATTTAAAAATAGAAAATATCGTTAGGAAATAGAAATTCTTCATTTGAAATTCAATTAAAATAAATATATTTTGTTTGGTTTTTATTTTTTGCCTATTATTAAAACTTTATATTTTTACATAATACATACAATACATATATTTGTAATTTTCTAAATTTGCTAGAAAATTCAGATTTTTGTTAGCAAAAGAAAAAAAAAAATTATTCAAAGAATAAGAAAACTTTTATTATATTTCTTTTTGTTTTAACATTATCTTCTCATTCTGAATTTTAAAATTGTTTTGTAAGTTGATAGTTGAAGACAGTGTTGCCACATAAAATGCTAATTTTATATAGCGAAAATGTAGTGATGTACATTTTTTTTTCATTACTCTCTGCTAAGTTAACTATAATAGTAAATTACAATGGTAACATTTTAAATTTTGGATATGGATGTATTAATCGGATTTAAATTAAATGATACTTTCGAAATTACATATTTCGACCATACATATTTTAATTACATATTTTGATACTATAGGTTAAAATCATAAAGCTGAAAAATAAAATTCTTAGAAGAATTAACGGTAAAAGCAGATTATCTAATAATTTTCCTCTTTTTCAGGAATCAAATATTCTTTCGCTGAGACATTGGTATGTTCACATCTCTTTGATATAGTCTATTCTGTCACAGAAACTCTTATAACTCTTCTTATAAGTTACGAATAAAGAATCATTTACTATACGCACAGCGTCTCTTTGTTGGAAAAATTTGCCGAAAAAAAAACTTAAATTAAACTTGGTATCAAAATATTTTAATAAACTTCATTACCAGATGTAAGTTCTGAAAAATATGTTTGTTAAGGATTAACTACACCGAAATTGAATCCTTTAACTGAAATCTGTATTCACTATACTTTTTTTTTTGCATTGGCGTATGTTAAAATAAACTGAATCAAGGATTACTGTAGTGGATGCAGTAGTGTATGCTTAATTCTACTTTTATGGTATTCTAATATTTAAAAATATAAGTAAATTTTGTAATTTTCTTTAAATAATATTAAGTAAAAATAATTTAATTTCTTAATTGTTTTGTGGTTTAAGAACACAACACACACAACAAAAAATAACTAAAAACTAAAATTTAAAATTTATATACCACTAAGGGTTAATGCCGTTAAAATATAGCATAATTTTATTTATTAGTAATATAAAATAAATAAAATAAAAAAAAGGTACATATTAAAACTAAAACTATTGAAATCAAATATTTCTAGCGCAATATAGTCGTTAAGAATATTAATCGAACGAATACAACGAATTTGTATTCTCGTGTACTTTATATATTTTATAAAAGTATATAAGAATGTCAAAGGAAAATTTAATAAAGAAAAGAGAAAACTTTTAGTTCTTAAATTAAACTAAAAACTTAAGTTTTTAATTTTAAGTCAATAATAAGTTTAAATCTCATTATCGTGGCTACGGCAGTAATTCAGTTTTTGTAAATGAAAATTCTCATACTTTAAGTAGTTTCTTTCAATATTACTTTCCAGTATACTGTTTTTTAATGTTTACCAACCATCTGTTTAAAAGGAGAAAAAAAAGTGAGTTAACATAATGTTAATTGAGTATGAAATATTATCGCACCAAATATATTGCAATTAAAAATGAAATAACGTCGCAAAAAGGAAATAATGTCGAAAATATAAGGTCGCAAAATTTCACCACATTATGTCCTTCATGCAACGTTATTCCATTTTTGATTGGCGACTTTATTTCATAATGATTTTCACCAAAGTCAAAAAATCGTAAAAATTATTATGAAATAAAGTTGCAAATCAAAAATGAAATAACGTACTCAGAGCGTGGGATTGTCCAGGATATGGGAAATGTATTAAAGGACCCATCCTAAAGTTTACTTTTATAGATGATGGTTTTGGTGGATTTAAGTCCAACACTATACAAAAAAATCTCGTGCAGTTTCTTTAATTTCTTTAATTTAATAATATATATTTTATAAAAGTATATAAGAATGTCAAAGGAAAATTTAATAAAAAAAAGAGAAAACTTTTAGTTCTTAAATTAAACTAAAAACTTAAGTTTTTAATTTTAAGTCAATAATAAGTTTAAATCTCATTATCGTGGCTACGGCAGTAATTCAGTTTTTGTAAATGAAAATTCTCATACTTTAAGTACTTTCTTCCAATATTACTTTCCAGTATACTGTTTTTTAAAGTTTACCAACCATCTGTTTAAAAGGAGAAAAAAAATTGAGTTAACATAATGTTAATTGAGTATGAAATATTATCGCACCAAATATATTGCAATTAAAAATGAAATAACGTCGCAAAAAGGAAATAATGTCGAAAATATAAGGTCGCAAAATTTCACCACATTATGTCCTTCATGCAACGTTATTCCATTTTTGATTGGCGACTTTATTTCATAATGATTTTCACCAAAGTCAAAAAATCGTAAAAATTATTATGAAATAAAGTTGCAAATCAAAAATGAAATAACGTACTCAGAGCGTGGGATTGTCCAGGATATGGGAAATGTATTAAAGGACCCATCCTAAAGTTTACTTTTATAGATGATGGTTTTGGTGGATTTAAGTCCAACACTATACAAAAAAATCTCGTGCAGTTTCTTTAATTGACTTTCGATGTTTTACACCGTACCCAAAAAAACCGTCCCCCGTCCGAAAAAAAAATAAATGTATCTGTTGAAAATGTTTTATGTATGCTATATTATGTCAGATTTTCAATTTGGTGAGATTTTATAGTTGGTTGTAAAATTAGAGTTGTAATAGGTTGAATTAGCTTTTTTCAGGATGTGAATGCTATGTATACTATACTATGGGAGATTTTATATAATATAATATATAAGCTTTATTTCGTCACCAACCGTTCGTTTTTGTATATATATATATATATATATACTATTCATCTTATTTTTTAAATAAATATTTTATTATTAAATGAGATAAAAGACCGAAAGCGTAATTTTGACATTTAAATATTTAAATTTTTACGATGTTATTTAATTTTTGCGGCTCTATTTCATTTATGATTTTGCGATTTTATTTCATAAAGGAATAATGTCGCAAAACCAAAATGAAATAAAGTCACAAAAAATGACAAAAAATGTTGAAATCGACATTATTTCGTGCGACACTATTTTATAGAGCCATAGTTGACAACCAAAAATACGTGAGAATGGTTTAATAAAAAAAGCAATGAAATGTCTGTCACTGTGCTCTCTTAATAGATTTCTAGTAAGCAGCAATGTAAACTAACTAAATGAACGATTGATGTATGTAAAAATATAAAGTTGATTTACTGCAATACTAAATAGTTACACAACCTTCCAAATTATTCGAAAATATATATATACTTTCTAGTTATATATGTATGTTCGTACATAAGTAGTTATATATGTTTGTACATATACATAAAATGTTGATTCAATTGACATATGTTAAGTTTTTAAACAAAAAATAAAATTTTATGAAGTATATAAGTATAGATATGTATACGTATGTATAATCGAATTTAAAATCTTTAAAATTTTATGTTTAAAAATATATTAATTTTTTTTTTTTTGTCTTTTCTGTGTAAATTTATTTTTATTATTCGATAATTTTTTAATTTTACTTGCAAATATTTATCTCTTGTTAAGGATAAAAAAAAAAAACTAAACTTGGTGAGTTTTTGGAAAAAAAAAACTTTTCTTTTTCAACAAGGACAAATTTTATTTTTTTTTCCTAAAATATGGTCGAAAAAAAATGTTTACATTAGAGAGAGTATACTTTACTATTTACTATAATGTATATAATATATAAATTAAATATATGTCTATACAATATATACCTATGGATTTTTGTTACCTATGACGAAATTTAATAAGCTAAAGTAAATATTAAAGATTTTCAAAATTTGAGTTATATTTCAAAACAAAAAAAAAAAAGAATTTAAATAACATTTTAAGTAAATATTCTTAGAGTGTATGAAATAGAAAAACAAGAAATTCAAATGTAAGAAATAAATTGTTTCAAATTCAAACAAAACGAAATGACGAAAAATATTTAAGTTTTCTTTTAAAAACTCATACCAAGATATTAAATTTATTTATAGAACTTTTCCAAGCAATAAATGTGCCCAGAATGTAGCCCTTCCACGGTATTTCTATTCTTATATTGTGCTGTTAGAATAATTAGAAATATTTTTTAAGATAAATAATTTATATATATATATAGTATAGTTCGTTTATATAAAATATATAGAATGTTTTTGGATAAAGTCAATTTTAAAGAGTCAATTATATTTTAGCTTATATAGGATAAGATTTAAAAATTTTAGTTATATCACTATTTTTCGGGATATCCTGCATAGTAACGCTATGTGTTCTAAGGTGGGTAGGAGAGATAAAAATTAGTAAAAAATTGTACAGTAGAGAAGAGATCAATTTCGTATCATTTTCGAAATAAAATTAAAATTAAATATTTTACTTTAAATACTTTTAATAATTTTTCATAAACAAATCAAAGTTATTTTTAAAGGTTTCAATTAATTAAAAAAACAAAAATTGTTTTAAACTGAATTTTCTTTTGAGAAACGATATTTGGGGTGTTTTTTATATAGTGTATTTAGACCCCACCTACCATATAGTTTTTTTTTCAGTTTTTATCTGTTCCGGAACTGATAGAGTTCTTATGCGTGACAATCTATATATTAATATTGGGATTTAGATTTATTTTATAATTGCAATAACGGTATAAAAATGTTTAGTAAAATTGTACAAATAAGTAGGGGAAATATTTGGTTAAAACTTTTCTTTTCTTTATAATAAGAAAACATTTTATTTTTAGGAAAAAAATCAGAAAAAAATTGGATGCAAATAATTAATACATATATAAATTTGTTTTAGTTTTTTCTTGCACTGGTATATAATAGTAAATATAATAAAAAAATAAAATAAATAAGTAAGTTATGTAGTAGTTTTTTAAGATTTTGAAAATGCATTACAAACATGCAAGTTAAATCCAATGTGAAATTAATCGACTCATCAGACTATAAGAATTTATCGTTCTCAAGTAAAGTCTGCCTCTTAGTATTCACGTTAGTATCAATGAGCTAAGATTTTAAGTTAGTCTCTCTCAATATACGCGAAATACAGTTCTATTTTTCGTAGTATGCAGAGTGGTTGGATATATTAATAAAAAGCCGACTGATCTTAAATTGTTCGGATTTTCTCAATACCGCATTTATTTGCCAACAAATTTGCCAGCAGAGGAATTAATTTAATTAAAAATAAAATTTCCAACGTCATCATTACCTATTGCTGTATTGGGATATGGGTTTGATTCTTAATATTGTTGAAAATAGAAAATCATTATTTAGTCCATATAATAAATAAAATGGACCTAGAGTATAAAAATTTTCCTAGTAAACAGTACTGCAACAATATTGTATTAAAATCTTCCGAACTTTACAATAATTTTGTTTAGAATTGCAAGTTTGATTAAAACTGGACTAAACTTGATTTTTTTTTTGGAATAAATCAAATTCTGGTATTTAATTTAAGAGTAATATAGAGGCTTGTGTTTCTACAACTTTTTACTTTTAAAAAAATTATAAAATTATTTTATTTTTAAATATTAAAGATTTTAGATAGTAAATATAATATTTAATTAAATAATTTAAAAAATTTTTTCAATAAAGAAAATTTTAATTAAGGATAACTTAAGGCGTTATTTTAAAATTTTAATATATTTTTTTATGTATGTATACGTAATATAAGAAAAGTATTGAAACCCCAAAAATAAAAAAAAACGCTTTAAAAATTTTATAATTTTGTTTACAATATTCTTCAGTTCGAAAATAGTTTTAGCGTAGTTCCCGCAGTATCCGACTACTGAAAGAAATTAGTTTGCTTGTTCTTTTTAGATAAAGTTTATATTGTATTATTGTCACTAAAGTTAACTCTCGATTGGAAAGTTCTACTCTTAACAATTACAAATTTTAATTTCGAATACCAAAATTTTGTAATTTATTAAATTATAATTTTATAATATTTAAAACAGAAAGTTACATAAAAATATGTTATAGAAATGCAATACTCGTCTGTAAATGGAGTATCATATACAAGGAAGTCAAGAGAAAAACAATTGCGATTTATTTTTTTTAAGAATTTTTTTTTTGTCCCTTAGGTTTTTTTTTTTTTTTTGTAAATAAAAGTTTATTAAAGCATAGTAGAAAATTGTAAACTAATATTTAGAATGCTTTAGGAAATTAAAATCAATAATTTAAAATTTTTTTTCTAGAAAATAAAAAATTCTTTTTTTTTTTTTTTGGACTATGATGTTCCTTAAAAAGTTCTGTTTGTTCACCTTCCAGGGAATCAAAACTTTAAAAAAATTTATTAATATCGATTTTATTTAGTGTTTTTTATTCGAATAAACCTTAAATTTAATACATACTATACATATTATAAAGTTATGAAATTTTTTCGAATGAGGAAGAAAATATAAAAAAAAAAATTAAATTTTCCTTAAGCAAGTCAAGAAACTAAGTTTTTCTTTCTCGAAAACTTCTAAGGAACTTCTAAAATAAAAACAAAAAAAGGACATATAACAGTAACCGCAAAGGGGTTTGTCAGCTTTCAAAATATAACCATATACACGTAAGTTTATATTTCTTTATATATAAATAAAAATGATGATGTTGCATTTAGCGGATATGTGTATGTGACGAACATATATTAGTTACACACACAAACATGTGTTAATGTGTTAAAAATACAACATGAAAAAATTCTAAAGTTAAAAAAGCAAGTTTTCAATTTTAAAATATTTTTTTTTTTTTAAAAGAAAATGTAAAAAAATAAATAAATCTTGTAAAGTTATGAAAATTTATATTTGATTTTCTCTTGATTTAATCATAAACAGGAAGTAAAATGGTGGCAATATAATTTAGTGGCAATATAGATAGTTAGAATTAAAACAAGAATTAGAGGTTTTTTTTTCCAATTGTTTATTATTTTAAAGTACATAAGGCGTTAAAGTTCAATTTAAATTTCTTTTTTGAAAATAAAAATGCTATGGGAAGCGCTAACATTTAAATAATTAGGATAACTCTGTAATTTTAAAAAGTCAAGAATGAAATTTTTTTTAACTTAGTCAGTCACTAGCTTATATTAAAGTTAAAAAAATTTTACAAAGTCAAAAATAATGTAAAAGGGGCAATCCATGAAAAAAATTAAATTTGCTTTTTTTTTTTTAAATGAAGTTAATATCCTATATTTAAAAGCTTCTATATAGTGAATTACTCATAGAAATTTTTCCATTCTTTAATCATTTTAAATACTCATATTAAGTAACAGTAATGAAGGATTTAAAGTAAGTATTTTGTTTGACTCAGAGATATTAGGAATTCATATTATTTTTGGTTTATCATGAAACGCAACTTGACTTAATAGAACAAAGCATTATTAAATTATTTTTTTGGTAAAGGTAAAGAGGTTATGTTTTTTTGTAAATGTAATTTGAAATAAAAACCTACAATACAAATATATGATACATACATGATAGTGTATATCATCTATGTATCCATCTTTTTGTAAATTAGTGTTAACTGTTATGTAACTATGTTTTTTTGAAAGTAACAGTTATTTTTAAATTTACGTCCATATGTTAAAAAAAATTTCATAAAAAAGCTATAATTTTTTTTAAATTTCTTTTTTCATTATTTGTTAGTCATAAAAATTTTTAATGTATTTTTTATATACGGTTAAAAATAAAAAATAATAAAAAAAAATCTTAAAAAATTGGAACATTAAAAAAGTAAATAATATTTAAAATGTTAAATATTAATTTTTGGTTATGTCAAATTGTTTATATTACTTTTTGCGTTTTTTTTTTTAAAAATACATAGAAATGGTAATGTTGAAATTTTTATTTTTACAAATTATGTTCAATTTAATGTTTGAAAATAAATTTTTTACATTAGGATTTACATATAAATAATATATAATTTTAATATCAATATTTTCGTTTTTCGTTCCGTAATCTAAATTTTTGTAGAGTTCTGTTTTATTTTTTAATTTAATTTGGTAAATTATAATAACTATAGTATTCGGCCGCCGCTCGAAATTCGATTTGTTTTAATAAGCAATTGTAATTAACGCAATCAATAACAGATATTCGGAATTTTTAAATTTACTCTATCAAATGTATATGATAGTCCTCAAAAGGATTTTTTTATTATTATTGTTTTTTTTTCTTATTTATACGTTGAACTCGAAATTTCAGGTTGTTTGATAAATAACTTTGGTTAACCACAATTATCCGTAACCAATATTTATAATTTTTTTAATTTACTCTAACTAATAAGTATTTGGTAGCCCTCCATTTTGAGTTAAAAAACGAAATAAGCAATTTTTTTTTGATTTTATCATACAGTACATACAGTACATAGTTTTTGTATGATTTTATTTAAAACGTAAAAATCCGATTTTCAATAATTAATGGCCTTAGGAATTTAAAATTTCTCTACAAACGATATTTTTTTGTAAAAACACGGTTATTATTATCTTTTAAAGATGCCCCTGATTAATTGAATATTGGAAACTCAATATATGTTGAGTATACCTATTATTTATATTATAAGATGCATTTTATAAGATGTCCTTGATTTATGTAGTAATATTGAAAATTTTATTAAATTTTACATGTTACATTTCATGTTTACTCAAATAAAAAATCCTAAAATGACAAACTATCATTTCAAAATTTTGTTTATGTATGTAGAAAACAAAGCAAACAAAAAAAAAGGAAAATTTAAAATTTAATGGAAACAAAGGAACAAAAAAGAGCGTCTTCTTTGAATGTATAATAGATATAGATAATATGATACATATGTATGTATATTCTTTGTATGGGTGTTTTTTTATAAAAATGGAAAATTAATAATGAAAATCCGAAAATTTTGGAAAATATTGGTATTGTAAGATGGCTGTACTAAATATTTATCATTAAAAAAAAAAATGAAAGTCATTTCGTAAAACATTGAGTAAAAGGGTTCTAAATGTCTATCATTTACAGATTAAATATTATGATTCTAATCTGTTTAAGAACTTTAAGGTTAAATGAAAAATATATAAGCATAATTTAAAAATAATGGAAATTTACAATGTTAAACCTATACATTTATAACGGTATCAGACTATAAATTCATATATTAAATTAATAATAGGATTTCATTTATACAAAGATTTAATAAAGAAATGATTTATCCATAACAAAAACACTAAATACTAAAAATCTGTTATGAATATGTTACCAAAGTCATAACAGGCGCCGTTAATTAAAGCCATACGAATTGAAATCATAATGGCAGATGGCTTTATTTCCTTTTTAAAAATGAAATCAATTTTGTTCAATTAGAAGTAATTTAAATTTGAAAACAATATTAATTATTAATATCTTTCTTCATTTTTTGTAAATTTACATATGTACATATGTTCATATTACGTATGATTCTTGGTTAAAATGTAGCGGATATAATGTCACGATAATTAATTTAAATTTAATTGGAAATATTTTGGAAAAAGGTGACCCCTGGATTTTGAATGGAACTTTAAAATCGTTCATATATTTTGGTAAAAGCTGCTTGATTTTGAATTAAACTCTAAAATCCCTCTTTTTCTCCGGTCACCATACGGTCACAATTATAAAATCTCGCTAAATTTGTAATCTGTCATATACACAATTTACACATTCTGGGAAAAGGGGCATGCCTGATTTTGTAACCCACTATATAATATCTATAAACTCGAAATCTCTTAAATATGTATACATATGTATATATTTCGGAAAAAAACATATAACCCTAATTGTTAAACAAACTATAAGACCCTCCTAATTATTCTTTCTTCCATTCTTACTTTATCAGCAAGCGATTTAAAATACTGGAGACTACCGTATTCAAACTCCCGCTAAACAAATTATTGAACCCCAGATTTTGACTTTTTTCAGTATTGACAATACGAATTAAAGCTATAATGGCCCCTCTTAACATTAAACACGTAGTTTCACATATCTATTCGATTTATTTTTGTTGCTTAAATTTACCTTTTAATTAAAATAAATTAAATTTTTAATATACAGTTTTTAATTCTGTCAATTTCCTATATTGTTATAAAAATTTCCGATAAAAATTTCATTTAAAAGCCAGTTTAAAATACAATAAAAATAAAAAAAAAATGCAGAAACATTAAAAATATTAAAGTTCAAAAGTTGAAAAAAAAAAAATACAAAAATATGGAGAATTTAGTTTTACATTCGAATAAATTACCTGTATGATTATAATACTTGTAAATTAATGTTTTTATTTTTCTTATAAAAATTAAATTAATATCTTTTAGTACAAAACAACAAAATCGAAAAAAATTTTTATATAAACCAAAATTTCACCTGCACAAGGTATAAAATACGTATTAAAATACTTTTATTTTATACATATTTTAATTTTCTGTTAAAAAAAAAAAAAAAAAATCTGCAATATATTTCCTATCTTGATTCGTATTTCAAATTATTATACAAATATGCATTTTCATTTATGAACAAAAATGTATGTATATATAACTATATAACGTATGTATATGTATGGATGTATATTAGTGTAGAAGCATATGCTACATAAGTATATTTTTTCTTTCATTTCCATATTCGGTTGTAAGAAGAAATAAAGTTAACGGTAAAGTTTAAGAGAAAATTTAAATTTATATACATATATATATATATATATTTTTTCTATTTTATGAAAAATTTTCCTATAATCTAATCCTTGTTAGATTATCCTGCGGAAATTTTACATGTATTCACATACTCTTATATATATATATGAATTTTGTTATTCTTTTATGTACGATATATACATATATTATATACGTTATGTAACTATATACGATATATATATTATATACGATATAATAATTGATATGTTTCGGAAGGAAAGTGGTTTTTGGCCGAAAGGATAATGGGAAGATTGCAAAATAATATATTTTTTATTTTTTTGAAATTTTTCTGTTCTTAGTGTGGTGAATAAAGTTTTAAAAATTGTGGTGTGTTTGGTAGTTTTCACAGGATATATATTCAAATTTATATAAGTATTTATTTTGAATATAAAAATAACATGAATTAAAATAAAAAAAAAATAAAAAAAAAATAAATCTTAAATAGTAGTATGGGGTGGGGTTATGATTATTAGCAGATACTTTAAAAAAAATTTTTTTTTTTTAGTTTGTTTTTATTTTGATTTTTTCATATTATGAAAGAATAACTATTAAACGTGTATTGCAACAATTTCAGGATATACTAAAAATGGTATACAGTTGTATTTTGTGGTTGCTGGAAGTAATAATATGGCGTTAATATAAAGAATGAACATTTACAAAAAAGAAAAAAAAAAAACAAAAATAAATAAATAAAATTATTTTTTTTTTATTTTATATTTAAAATTTTGATTCAATTTTGGATTAAAGTGATGGTTATTAAATATGGTAATAAAATAATGTATAAAAGGGTACAAATAATTTTGTATGTGGCATATTTATAATAAAATGCATATAATCATAAAAATGTTAAAAAATAAAAAAAAAATTAAATTATATATTATTAAAATTACGATACTTTTGTATTTTTTAAGGGTTCTGTTTTTTTTATTATGGAAAAAACAAATTTACATTTTAATAAAATTTTTGAATTGTAACAAATTGTAAATGTTCTTGAGAATATAATTTTTTATTTTTTATTGCAGTGAATTTTTTCAATTTTTATGACAAATATAATATGTACATTTCTATAAATTCCGATTGATATATACTTACTATATATAAAATGCAATTTTAAAAGTTAATACATTTTTAAATTCAAGTTTGTAATATATATGGATATGGATATGGATATACCATGTAATAGGGTTGGTGTTCAAGTGTAAATTTTGTTGTAAGATATATAGTTGTAGATATATATGTAAGGTATATGGAAGATAGTTTTGTTGTAGAAAATATTATTTTTGTTTTGTTTTTTTTTTTTTTTGCAAGGGTAGGTGAGAGTCATCGAAAAACACCATGGAGAAGTGTAACGAGTACAAATCCTCTATGAGTGTAGCCAAACAATAGGTTATACATATATCTTTTAGCACTTATATGTATTGCTTGGCCAAGGAAAGAAAAAATTGAGGAATGGTTAAATTAAGTTTTATATAAACAAAAAAACAATTATAAATCTTAATGTAATTAAATTTTAATTCTTTTGAATTAAGTTTCTCTGATACGTCTTTTATTCAAAAAATAATTGGGTATTTGATCTAAAAAATGTAAAAATTTTCGAATTTTGTAAAAAAACCGATCTCACAGTGAATCATTGTAAAATACTTGTAAAATAGTATTAGTTTTCGTAAAGAGGAATAGTAAATAATATGATTTTATTTCTTGAACGTTAATATAAGTAAAATTGGTTTTAAATTTTATGTGTTTAAATTTTGGATTCGACTGTCATTTACTTTCCAATTCTCCTTTCTCATCCTATTTCTTTTCAATTTATCTTCCTATTACTTAAACCTACAATTTCTTGTATAAAGGAGTCCTTTCCTAACATTTGGGTAACGTGAAAAACAAAAAATGTCGGTTTCCATGAAACGCTTAAAAAGAAAATAACGCAAAACGTGGAGTAATCAAAAAATTAATTCCTTTCTTTTTTCATTTTATGAATTTCATTAAAAAAAAATATCAATAATAGCCACCATATCGTGTAATTATCGTTGCTAATATCGATTTATTTGAATTTTATAAAACTATTAAATTTTTAAACGATATTAGTTTAAAGTATTTTAAACTTGAACACATTGAAAAATTATTACAATTTTAAAGAACTAAAAACGTGTCATTTAAAAATGTTTAAACTTTTATTAAAATTTTCATGAACTTAATCAATCAAAAAATGAAAAAAAAAAAAAAAAAACAATTTTTTCTATATCTATCCTTCAAGTTTAATAAATTTTTCAATCAAACTGAGCCATGTTGCTTATTTTTAAGAAAATGTTAATCTTTTTCCTTTAATTTATAACTGCAATCTTTGTGCATAGCAAAAGGATTAATAGATTTTTATTTTAAAAATTTCTCCCGTCTATTTAGAAAAAAAAAAAAACAAAAAATTGTAATAAATTTTCACCACAGGTGCAAAATAAAAAAAAAAAAAAAACACAAAAACCATAAAAATGTTTACCTACTTTTATAAATTCTAGTCCAACTATCCTTTATATATACAGGACTTTCTTTTTGTATATATAGAAAAGGAATAAAGAACAAAAAATTAATGGATGCTGGTTTAAATATATTAAATTGATATATATAGGTTTGGTGGTAGGCATGGAATCATTAATAGTATATAAATGTGCATAGTGACATATTTATTTGTGCAAGATTTTCTTTTGTTTTATATATATATATATATATATATATCTATACTTTTTGCTCTTGTTCTTTGTTTTTTTTTTTAAAACACGGTAACAATGCTATATTAAAGCGTTTTTTTTATTGTTTTCAAGTACAAGAATTTTCTCGTTATAATTTTTAAAAGGTATGGAAAAATTGTGTAGGTTGTGCTTGTGCTTGTACTATACTATATAAATGTTTGCATTTAAATACAAGTAAGTATACATGGGCTAAAAATAAAAAAAAATTAAATATAACAAAAAGAAGAGAAATATTCAATTTTATCGCTGCCATATAAAAGTAATTGTATAATAGCATATACTACAAAAATTTATGTCACAAAGGTTTTCGTATGTTATAAAGGTATAAAAAGAATCGTTTTCCAATTTTTTTTTTTAAGTTTATTATAAAGTTGTTTGCTGTTTGTTTACAACAATATAGCAAACAATGAATGAAATAATATATAAAATATACAAAAAAAAATTATTTCAACTATATTGTAGTTTTACAAAAAGGACCCTTATTAATTTTTTTTTTTTTTTTATAATTTAACTTTTAAAATTTTATTTATTACTATAAAAGTGAAAACAATACAATATGCAGCACAACCTCGATGAAAAAATTTTTTTAATGAATTTTTAACAAAAAAAAAAAAACATTCCTATGACTAAATATTCTTATGATATGCCCTAGGTTTAATAGTTTTTTTTATTTTGATAATGAGGAGTCTTTTGTTTGGATCACATGTTTTTTTCTAGAAGTTTATCTTAGATATAGTACAAATACCATAAACGAGTTGTGATAATTATTTACAGTATGCTAATAAATTTTTAAGTTCTTTAATTTTAATTTCCGATAGCTGGTTTAGGTCTGTGAAAGTAGCACAGACCTAGTCTGGTTTGGGTTTTTTAGCACAGACCACAGACCTAAAAACAGAGCACAGTAGCACAGACCTAGTCTGGTCTGGGCACAGATAGTCTGGGTTTTTATCTCAACTTAGTTATAGAACTTAGAGAAAATGTTGAAGAGCACTTTGTTTTATAACTTCTGCACTATGTGTTGTAAGAAACATCCATCCTGGTTGAATGAGTAGGAACCCTAATGGTATAGGTGACGAGAAGTTACTATTCTTGCTGCAATTTTAGCAGTATTTACAAGGGTACAGAATAAGAAATTTTTCAATATACTTTTGTCGATAATGAACTTTATTAGTCAAAAAAATAATTAATGTAATTATATCTACTACTATAGTGTTCTTAATTAGTCCTTTTTAGAATTTTGTAATAGAACTTATAGTATACAATTTTTTTTTCTAATGAATTTTTAATATTTAGTTAAATTATGAGGAATTGGTTTGAAAACTTTAAGTACATTTAATCATTATATGTATATTTAACAGTTTTATGTGATTTTAAAAATTATTAGATCATAAAGGGTTCACACTAACGCAACGATATTTCTTGAAATTAAATGGTATTATTTTAAATATTTAAAACATGCTAAAATTTTCGATTTAGTTGAAATTTCGTTGTGCAGTTATTAGTTACCTTATAACATTATGGAACAACTCATGTGTATAATAAATTTTATATTATTGATTGATTTTAGGGTGATTACTGTTTTCTATATAAAACAAAAATTTTACTGTATTAGAATTATTCAGACAACTGGACAATATTCGAGTTTTATTTGAGACAATTGGACAAGTTTTGAGTTTTATTAAGATAACTGAACAAGTTAGAGAATACACAAACAAAATAGAATAAAATTTAAATAAAAAGTTTTTAAAATATCCCAATTTTTAAACTCTATAGCAAAAACAAAAAAATGATACGTGCTCAAAAAAGAAACGCATTTCATTCAATTTTATATTTTTTTTCTCTTTCTTTTTCAAAGTTATAATTGTCTACTTAACTATTAGTGATTGTGAATTTTATCTGCTATGGTTATGAAGGAAGTCACAAATTTAACGAAAAGAAAAGAGAGAAAAAAAAAATCAAAAAACAAAATGGCGTATATATATATAACGGAAAGTTTTTTGTCTGTTGAACGCGTGTAAATACTAAAAAAATAACTTTTTTTTCTTTCTTTCTTTTAAAACTCTTATAAAATAACGATTATTTGATTTCGACTAACGAGTTTTTTTCTTCTTCTATTCTTTATTTTCTGATAAGAACTTTAAGTTTTTGCTTTTTTTATATTTTTCTGTTGAAATTTTTGATTTTTTTTTTTTTTAATGGTGGTGGTAAAAAGAAAAACATATATAATAAATTTTTTTATGAATGTGTCAAGATATAAAACTTATTATATGTATGCACATTTTTATAAGTTTTGTCAAAAAAAAAAAATATTAAACATTAAATTTTTTAGGGGTTATCATATTTTACTACAATTTTTCGAGCAAACTGAAAATAATTTGGTAAATTTCTAAATTATAAGTAAATTTTTGTCCTAATATACATTCTGAGTTTTTTTTGCCCTCTTTGCGGTGGAATGAATGATGATGATTTATAATTTTTTTTCTTAAATATTGATTTAATCAATCAAGTGTACACACATGGTTTATATTAGGAGATTTATTTCAAATTTTAAGTGCTAAATCAACATATAGTTATAGTATGAATTAATATGACCTCTAAAAATCAAATTAATTGCAACTTGGAAACAAATCTGACAAATTAATCTTGAATTATTTTGATACAATACAATAAAAAACGTTATAAATGGGGCCTCGGCTATAAACACCGAGGGAGTGTGAGTTCGAATCCAACACACGTCGTAAGAGTTATTCCCCCTTACATTATTTACAGCCACGTCTGAACAGGAAAGGCTGTGTAATTTCCTGTCCACATTTATGTGGCAGAGAAATGCATTACAAAAAAAAAAAAATCATTATAATTCGATTGAAATCGACTAGGCAAATTATTTTTTTACATATGAGAATTAAATCGATTTTTGGGAATAAAGTCTCGTTATCAGTGAGTCACAATACCCTTAAATTTGTGGGACATAACACCATAATATTTTTTTTGTTTTTTGGTGTTATGACCCATCAAAGTGAGACACCTAGAGTTGACATTGTCTACTATACTGCACTTTTCCTCGATTGGTATAACTTTAGACACTGTAATTAGCAAAAGATAATTTTAAACAGTTAGAATATTGTTTTAGTTTCGTTTTTACCAAACGAATATCATGGATTTCACTTTGATTTAATTTTCGTTGATTAAAGTAAATCAATTGTATCAAATATCTTTTAAGTGGGACGGACTGAAGAGTTATATAAAAATGGGTATGTTCATAAAATATATCATATAGTGTTTATTTATTATAAGTTTTTATAAGTTTTTATAAATTTTTTCTATTTTTAATAAATTTAAAAATATTAAATAGTTATTAAAACAAGAGAAAAGAAGATAATTGAAATAATTATATCTTATATAAAGACTACAAACGGTTGAAAGGTTTCCATAAGATAAAATTTTTAACAATTATATGACGCAGATACAAATAAACATATAGATAAATATATTAATTCAAAATATTTCACTAAGTTTAGATTTATTTTAGAAACTTACATTTAAAATTTTTTTTTGTGTTTATTTCATGGTTTTGATTTTAATATCATAATGGTTTTTTAAACCATAAAATATCAAAATGACAAAAAATATTCTTGTTTTTATATTTAATATAACATGAAGTTAATATACTTTTTTATGTACAGTTTCTTAAATATTATTTTACACTTATGTTATATGTAATACATATATACAATTTAATAATGTTTATGTATAAATATTATATACTTATTCCTAATTTCTTATGTGTTTAAATTAACCCAAAAAAAAAAAAAAAAATAAGAAAAAAAAAGTTCTAATAAAGTAAACCAAGTATAGAAGTAGCAAGTGAACTTAAGAGGATTTTAAAGATTGTAATGTTAACCTCTCTTTTTATATCCAAAATAATTATGTACTTTTTATGTTTTTACAAGTACAAAAAAATAAAAATTTTTTAACATCTCCGTTCCCACCCACATATAAGACCAAAAAAACAGGAAAATATGTTTTCTTTACGTGTTTCACAAATTAACTGAACGTCTACAAATATAAATGTTATTTGTAAAGAATTTTTTTTTTGCTTCTATTTTCGAGGAGGTTTTCTTTTTTTTTTGGTACATTAAAAGTGTTCTCTAGCACCAACACTCACTGTTATAACAACATACTTTTTTAAAGATTATAGGAGTTTAGTGTGAAATATTGGAGGTGATGTTAATTTTTTCTGTTTTTCTGTAAAATACCCTTTTATCATAATTTTTCTTTAAGAATATTTTGACCTCGTTTTAGTTATAAATATTTTTATTCTTATCATAATCAACATCATACTGACAATCATTATCAATATTATTTAAAATCTTGAAGTGACAATTTTATTTTTTATTTTTACTTTGAAATTTACTTTGTAAAAAATTGGAGAGATGAATGAAAAAAATACATGAGTACTTCATGGGATGAATAGATACATATTAAAAATTTTAAAATAAATACTTACGTATTATTTACGGCACTGCTGGTTATATATAGGCAATCGCGTAGAAAGTGAATTTAAAATATAAGATCCAAATTTTGGCAATTTAGTATGAAAAAACAGAATTTTTCAATTTAAATTTGAATTAAGGATCTTATTGTTCTGCAGTAGAAAATAATAAATGATATTATTTTTATAAAATTTGGAATATTTTCTATTAACTGTGAAAATCATTTTAAAAAATGTAATCGTTTGCATGCTCAAAATTGAGTTTTAAAAAAAACTACTGAACTCTACTGAAATTGAAAAATACACACCGACTTCGATTAAAGTGCTTAAGCACACTGAACTGAGTGCTGAGTACTGACTAGACTAAAGGTGAAAGCGCAATGTGCGCTTTGCTTGCTTGGTTTGCTTTCCTTTGAAAAGTGAATAAACGAAACAAAGTAATCAAAGTAATTTTAAATCCCAATGTACGTTTTTAAATTGCTTGACATTTGACATTTTAATTTTTTTATTATTGTTTATTTCGTTGTTTAAAATGGAAGAATTGCAACATATTTGTGATATTTTGTACATTATATTTTTATTGTACGAAAACTACAAAGTCTTTTAAAAAATAAAGAATCAGCGACAATTTTGGATTCGGGACATATATTTGGATCGCAAAATACATGGGCTTTATGAGAGTACATTTGCAAAATTAAAACAAGATCCTGCACAATTGAAAATTTATCAAATATTTTCGAATTCAATAATTCAATAATTCAAATAGTTATTTAAAAACAAAATTCTCTTTGACGTTTTAAATATTATTTTAAACGTCAAAGTAATAAAGCAAAGTGTCTAATTGAAAATTGGTCAATTTTGAACTTTTCTTACTTTATTTCGCTTTGATTACTTTGTCATTGTTCGTTGCTACATAAAATATAATGTAATTTATTTCAACCGTCAAAGCGTGTAAAGCAAACGAGGCAAGGAAAGCGTACATTGGGGCTTCACCTTAAAAAATAAAAAAGTGAAGCCATATTTTTAATTTTTATATGAACTGAATAAGAACAAAACAAAAGAATGCTAGAATATAGAGAAATATTATTTTACGAACTTTATTATCGGGTTCAAACTTCGATTAAAATTTTCTACAAGATTGCCTGGTATATAACCAGCAATGTATACGGTATTTATATAATGTTTACACTTCATATACTTTCTTAGTATATGAATATATATATACTTTCCTAGTATATGTATATACTGAGCTTTTTGATTGCTCATTACAGTATTCATGTAATCCGGACAATTTCAAAATAAATTTGTATAATTTATAATTTCTTAAGGGCGTTACAAACTTTTTTGACTTTTTTATATTTTTGGTATTCGAAATATATGTACTTTTAGTTGTAAGTGTACCTATTCAAATATATTTAAAAAAATATTCCTAAACTTTAATATTTCTCACGTTCTTTTGCAATAAATTTTTTTAGTTGTAAAGTATTACAATAAATTACGAAAAAAAAATTAATTTTACATATGGTATTTTAAAGAGGCAGAGTTGTTGTGGTTGTAATTGTTACAATTAAATTGGGTGAAATGCCATGTATTATGAATGTTTTCTTCAAGGAAATAAAAAGGTTATTAAAAAACCAATAAAATAAGTTTTTATAAGTTTGATTTAAATAATTATAAATTTGTTTATTCAAAGCAAGTTTCCAATAAAAAGAGGTGCTGGGCGTTTTTGGCTTTATTTAAAAGTGTTTATGGAATTAAAATTTCAATATTTTCTTTAACGGCGTTTGGGGTGCAGGATCCTATTTTAAATGTTTTTGTTTTGAAATATATAATGAAAAAAATAATTTTTTAGAGTAATTGGTTATAAAATCAGGATTATACGATTTTTATCCAGTATGTGTGTATGTATACATGATATTTATTTATATTTATTTATTTAAGGTCTCAATTTACATGAGACAAAAGGCTTGTATTTAATAGAATATCTTAACAATTAGAATTTTTTTTTGTTTTTTAGTGCATCTGCAGTTAGTGTTTTTTAGTTTTCTGCCACATAAATGTGAACAGGAAATTACACAGCCTTTCCTTTTCAGGCGTGGTTGTAAATGTCGTAAGGTGGAATAATTACGACATGTGTGAGATTAGAACCCACACTTCTTCGGTGTTTACAGTGTATTTTATACGTTCTTACCCACTAGGCCAGCGAGTCCCCTAGAACGAATTTTATAGTTGGTTACAAAATTAGAGCTTTATCTATGTTTTTTTTCCAGAATATGTACAAATTGAAGCACCAATCGGAATTTATTGGTTGGCATCAATATATTTGGTTTTTTTATTTTAATTTACTCCTTTGTATTGTAAAGATAAGTTAAATAAATTTAAAAAAATTGTACCTTAACTGAAATTCATTTTGTATTTTAATTTTTTTTTATAATTTTTTTCCAGATTTTGTCTCAAAAAGGATTTTTTTTTCAATAAATTGGGATATATATAGAATAGTTTAGCTTTTAAAATTCTTTCAAAATATTGGGGGTGTTTCGATATAAAATAAGTGGGAAACAAGAAAATCCTTAATAAAAAAATTACATAAAAAAAATTTTTTTTTTATTAAATACCTACTTCCTTTTTTTTTACCATAATACCTTTGATAAAGGTAAAGGTTTTTTACTTATATATATTTGAACAAAGTATTTCAAAATAAGAAAATATATTGCCGTTTAGATAATTTATGACTTTAGAGATAGAAAAAAGTAGTTGTAATTTTTCTTTTTATTAGAGGTTTATATTAATGTTTCCAATTTTTTAGAAGGGTCAATTATATCCCTATTTTAAATCTATAGGTATTGTAAATAGTTAGTATAGATAGGTAATTTATGTAATTTCCTAAATATTTTTTTTTTGTAGTTTGTACTCATGGGTTTTGGGATTTTTTTGTTTCAAATAATGTTTAAGTAGTCAAAAACTTTTACTTTATCGTTGAAAAATATTTTTTTTATAATATTTGTAAGCAGGAAACAAAAACTTTTTAAATAAGTTGAAATTCTAAGAAATCTTAATTAATGTTTTTTTTATACATATTATTTCATTTACATTTTAAACGAATAACTAAATAATTCTAATAGTAACCATGAAATAATTGTTAAATTCATTATAAAATTGCTGTCAAATGTTATTGTATTCAGTATTGTTCTAAAAGTAGGATAAGGTTAAGGATATTTTTATTACATTATGGATATAGCATAAGAAAGTTATGGTAATGGAATAAAAATATCCTTGGCCTTATCCTACTAGATCAGATTGTTCTAAAGTTCAAATATATTTGATCTTGGGTTATTTTGATTAATGTTTGGGTTAATTTAATTGTTATTTTGTATTAATGTTGTACTAATGTGCTTTATAACGGATCTTATTTAATTATTATTTGAGTAGGCTCTGACAATATTAAAAGCATTTATTTATTGCCTCGTAATACCTTGTTATATAAATTATGGTTCAAGGTATGAACCATACCGTATGAACGTATATTCATGAAGGTATAATAAATTGCCATTACGTTTTCGACATCTTAAAGGAGTTGAGCTAGATATAGGCTCAAGTGCGTGGTTCGGATCAGAATCGAATTCTAAGTCGATTAAGTCATGTACTTGTGTCCGACCGTTCGCGCGTTTTTGTGTCCGACCGTTTTTTATATCGATATAACTCAGTGGTTATTCAAGCTAGATATAGAAAGTTGCAAGCATTTAGTGGTTATTTCAAGTAAAGGAAGTTGCATGCCAATAAATTTTGTGAAATTTGGTTGATCTAGAGCAGCACCTTCAGGTAGCTTACTTATATTAGAACATAATTAAGCTAAGCATTTAAAATCTTGTAAAAGATCGTCAAATTTTAAGGCAGTAACTTCTGTAAAATGTGGTTCGTTCGGAGCAACTGGTTCAAGTAGCTGTCAGAGGAGAAATATTACGAAAATTTTGTTTTCATTTGGAGGTTTTATTATTTGAAAACAAAACTTTGTCATAAGTTTTATTATGAAACTTACTTAATACTTATAACTTAATGACTGCTGAGAAAAATATTTTAGTAAACAAAAAAAAAAAAAATAATTAAATTTCTTGGAATAGATTTTACTTCCTTGTTTAATATTTAATATTTTTTAATCTTTAAAACTTTTTAAGCATTGCAACTTTAATTTGTTTTTTTTTTAAGAAAAATTGTTATCAAAAAACGTCAAGAAAATCTTGCAATAATGTTTTTTTTTTTGAATAGAAAGAATAATGACTTTCATTTGCGTTAAAAAAATCTTAAGTAAAAAAATTCGTATTAAAATTTTTATATAAAAACTTTTTAAACTTACTTGAGACCTGTTGTGATTTCCATTGCCCCATTAAAATTTCCTATATTCCAACAAGTTAAGGCTGCTCTTAAAAGACATGCAAATGCTGCTTTTCGATCCTCATATGTTTGTTGATTCGTTATCAAGTGATAAACCCAGCATACGACCTATAATTGAAAAACAAAAAGAAATATAAAGAAAATGAAGAAGTGATTTTTTTTAGAAAGTTTTTTAGTTGTACGAGCAACAGTAGAAATAAATTTAAAAATATTTAAGAAAATATTAGGTTTGTAAATAAAAAGACCTAAGCAAATTTTACATTATTTTGAATTAATTTTGAGTTTCTAATTACATAAAAATATGTGTGGCATGATGCGTAGCGTACATAAAGTTGTATGATTTACCCCTTTGCACATATCAAATTAATTAATCAACTTATAGTTAATTGACAAGAGGGTTGGATTGCAATGAAATACTATATGATACTAAGCCGAAAAGATTATTAACAAAAGAAGTCTCTATAGCATACTCCAAATCGAGGGCAGTTGAGCTGTCTAGGTTTAATCACAATAATCTCAGAATACTGATACATTCATTCTAAATCGTTATTGCCAAATTAAGTATTATTTAAAAAAAAGTAGCTAAAGCTAATAATGTCTCATGTATGTTAAGTTTTGTACTGGTATGAAATGAGACTCATGAAAACATTATTTGTAGTTGTAAAACTTCAGCTCATGGTGGATCTAAACAATCTCCGGTCAGTATTACTGGAATCCCAAAAGGTGCTCCCGTAGAAAGTCAAGTACCAAAATTTAATGTCAAATTCATACTGAATCACATCAAGGAACTCAGAGTATTTCCCAACTAATTATGAGATTTAATGATTGATTGTGTCCGGTGGTGAGGAAATAAGTAGGATGTTTGTGTCTTCGATATTTACAAAATGTTGTTATTCGAACTGTAACTATACATATTATTTCCTTAGAACTTTAATGTCTATATATTTATAGATAAAAAAACATAGAGATAAAATTTATTTATTAAGATAAAATAATTTTTTTGTTGTTTTAATGCTTAAAAAAAAAAAAAATTTTTAATTTGATATTCTTGATAATTTCACACTAGCATTTAGTAATTTAACACTAGGTAATAATATATCCTATATTTTTATAATAGAGATAATTGTTATTAAAACAAATTATATTGAATCCTTTTTTATTATAATCCAAAATTCACATTTATCCACATATACATTTCATATTTTCCCATATATGACATTAACATCGTAATGTTTTAAATTTTTAATTTTAGGGTTCTTTAATACCATTACCAATTAAAATTTTTTTTTATACTCAAAGTTTTGAATACGGCTTTTTAAAAAAAAATGGCAAATATTTGTTTTGTTTTTTTTTATCACCGAAACTACTCATGTGTATGTTCAGGAAAAAAGATAGAGAAACCGTTAAACTATTAAATTTAATTTTTATAGAAATGGATGAATTAACAGTAAAGCAAAACATTAATATTAACGTTAAGGATATTTTAAGGAATTTTTTACCGTTATGCCACGTTATGCGATAACAAGAAAAGGTTAAAGTTAAAAACATGTTAAAGAATACAAAAACAAAAAAAATTTTCGATAAAAAGAAAATTAATTTTAGGATGAAATGTTAGAATGGAAAGAATAATATCTACAATATATTTATCATGTTTTAAAGAATGGAATGTTATCCAGCAATTTTAAAATGTTGGTGTATTAAAGTATTCTTTTTTTTATTATAATTACTTTTAAATTGATTTTTATTTTAATAATTTAATAATAGAATAATAGAATAGTTGATCCTTTTATAATTTTTTAATTTATTATAAAAATGTGATAACTCGTTAACAAGTGGTTTCCGTGCAGACAACCATACAAGAACTAATCGAAAATAAAGTAAAGGAAGTCAACAGTCAACAAACAAAAATATGAGAAATGAGGATTATTCGAAACTTCTACAAATCTAAATGGAATTTATTTTATCAACCGTTTATAAATTTTTAAGAAGTATTAACAAAATTTAAAAAATTTGATAATTAACATTAGTAGTAATGAAAAAAAAAAAATCAGTGGAGTTTCAAAAACAAGACACAATTTAAAGTAAAGGTTTTTAAAGATGCACACTTTCCAAAAGGCAATAAAAACAGTTTAGAGTATTGTAACTCCCACGAAAATTTCAAAATTTTCTTACAATTTTATTTGTTAGAAAATTGTGGAAAAAGCCACTTTCTCAATATTTGCAGATCCTTATAATTAAGAAAAGCTGTTAACACTTGTAAAAACATATTATTGGAATTTTGATATTCACATTTCACTTTGACAAAAATTTGTGCAGGAGTCTAAATTACAGCCCTCTAAAACTAGTAAATTTAAAAATTTTTTTTTTTTTTTTAATTCATTTCTCTGCCACATAAATGTGGACAGAAAATTACACAGCCTTTCCTGTTCAGGCTTGGCTGTAAATGTTGTAAGAGGGAATAACTCTTACGACATGTGTTGAATTCGAACCCACACTCCCTCGGCGTTTACAGCGTATTTTATACGTTTTACCCACTAGGCCACCGAGGCCCCAACATTTTTAATTTTTACCCTTAATAGGTAAAAATAGATAAATAAAGGTAAAGCGTTGCGAAGAATTGAAGGAAGCAAAATATTGTAAAATTTTGCCTTCACATAATGATAAATTTAAATACTAAATTTTCATTGAAAAAAGTGTTAGGAGGACTTGAGGTATACACATTTGAATGAATAGGGCTTTCTCAAATTTTAAGGGGCTGTAACTTCTTAATGGGTTGGTCTACATAAAAAAGTTATTCCACAACATTCATTTTTTTTAAGAATCCTATCAATACCTATAATTTTATTGTCCTATCTTAAACGATGTAAAAAATTTAGAGTAAACAGACAGAAGAACGGATGGACGGACTGACAGAGCGAAAATAATAGTAAAGTAACTTTTTTTTTTTATCATAACAGTATTAATGAAAAATGCAGATAATTAGATAATTTTTTGTTATCATAAAAGCAAAAACTATAAAAAGTTGTTTAGAAAAATCATAAATCATATTTTTAATAATATTAGAAAAGATTTTTTTTTTTGTTTTTGAAAAATTTTACAAGCTAACAAAGATAAAACAATAAATCATTTTTAAGTTGAATTGTAATTAAACGACAGGATATTTTTAAAAGTTAAATGAACTACTTTGATTTTGTTTTTATTAAGAATTTTTGCAGAAATTTATTACCTTTGAACTTTGGCTATAATAAGGAAACTAGCAATTGTTTCTATACAGAAAATTCTACATAAAACAACAGGGGATTTTTAAGGAATTCTATTGTTTCATCCTTGAAATATGAGATATGAAATAGTTAATAATAAAAAACAAAATATTTTCTATCTCGTTTTTGACAGCAATGGTGACGTTTTTTTTTTTTTGTTTAAAAATTAAAATAAAAAATGAAATTATTAAATTATACTAAAAATTATTAATTAAATTTTTAATTATCTTTGTCTGTTAGTATGACACCATTGCTGTGGCACGTTTTAACAATTTAATAAAAAAAAAAAAGAAGAGTAAGAATAATTAAAATAAGAAAGAGACAAATGTATAAAAGTCAAATACGATAGATAGTTATATTGTTGTCTGATGATTATTTGTATATATATATATATATATATATAATTGTAGATTTTTAATTATTTTTGTTTTTTTATTTTTGTATTTAAAATAACATAATTATAAAATACAATTTATTTATTTTGTTTTCTTTTGTTTTAATGGGAATATGGTAACCTTTCTAACATCTCACCTCTGGTACCAATAAAGAAATAGAGAAAGAAGAAAATAATTAAAATTTTAACAAATTAAATAATTAAAGGATGAGTTTATTGGGATTTGTGCACTAAAATAGCTGTTTTCAAAGAAATCTTTATTATATTTAAGTAAAGAGAACTTGCAAGTAGATATTAAGTGTAAATTTTGTAGAGGCATTAACACGATAGAGAGCGTCAAGCGTGGACGACTTTCTCTGCACTTGTTCTAGTCTGGGAAGAAAAATGCGGAAATATCTCGCTAGTTGCTTTTTTGGCTAAGATTTGGATGAACTCTCTGACATGGATCTGAGAAGCTTACAAAGCTTCTTTCGTCATAGTGGTATCATTGTGGTATAAATTAAAGGAAACTTAACACAAATTTTGACCGTATAAATTCTCTATCCTCTATCGTTTTGAAGGCACGTGATTACTGACGCCTTACGTCAGACTTTAGCAATAAAAAACAAAGTGTTATCTGCCTGTATTGTATCCATGTATAATATTATTTTTGTAAAAGACTATAGAATAAGTGAATATTTAATAGAATCAATTCTTATATCATTATTAGTTCTTATAGATTAGATGTGGTCGGCTTTAAATAGCAATGTTTAGTTCGCTTATAGTAAGATTCAAATAGTACTTATCGTTATTTTGCTATACACAAATCTAACAACTAATGATAATAAAATAGTTAATAGTTATTTTATTGAAATATGGTATAAGATTGAAGTTTGGAAATGTGTCATAATTGGTGCAGCTGTACAACAATTCATATAGATTGAAATCTAGATTTGATCTGTCTAGATTTTCATACAAATAAATCTAGATTCTAATACAAAAATTGTATTTTTAGTGTACCCTAAAACCTTACTTTTATATTCTAATTATGGTGAACTCTTTATTTTATTGAGTCTATTGGAACTACTAATTATTAAATTATTCAACTAATATGTTTGTATTATTTATTCAAATTAAAATTTATGTATGTGTTTTGTAGTTTAAATGAAATTAAAAATTTTTGCAATTGGTATTTTTAATCCATTAATTTTTATGGGTCCATGATATAATTAAATTTGCAAATTAACAAAGATTATTTTTATTTAAAAGTAAAAATTGACTAAAGTCAAAACTTAAAATTCCATTTAAATATTGGCCAAAAACTTTGACTTAAAATCTATAGTTTAGTTTCTGTTTAATTAAAATTTAAAGGCTTCTAAACTTTTTAGGTACTTAAATATCTTTTAATATTTATATCCATTATATCTTAAATATCATTTAAATATAATGGGTAGTTTTACATTTAAGTTGCGATAGATCGATACTTAAGAGTCGATGAGAGAATTTCAATGCTTTATCTATTAATCTCCATCATCTTCAAAAATTTCAAAAAATTAAAATGACAAAATATTTTTATAATCATTTTGTCTCGGAGTTAATTTAATCGGATTGAAACTTAACTTAAATAATGATGAATATGTAAAAAGCACTAAATAAAATTTTTTTTTAATCATAATTGGATATAATTAAAAAAAAATTTCGAGTAGAAATACAAAAAGAATTTACATTTTAATTAATTTTTCCGTATTTTTTATACCCTACACATTTAGTATAGGGTATATTAACTTTGGTATGGTGTTTGTAACCACCAAAAGGAAGCGAGTTAGGTATAGACATGTAGATATATATTCTGAATCAGGATCACCTCCTGAGTCGATTTAGCGATGTCCGTCCGTTCATCCGTCCGTCCGTCCGTACGCACGATAACTCAAAAAATAATGATGCTATCTTGATGAAATTTATACTGTAGGTTAACAATGACTAAGGTAAGGCGGGGATTGTAAATGAGGCAAATCGGACCATGCATTCGGGTACTTCCCATACAACTCCCAAAACCGAATACGCATATCTTCGAAATTAATAAAGATAGAAACTTAAAATTTTGTACGAGGCTGTGTTTTCCTGAATCTCTGATATCCCTAAAATTTGAGATGAATTGGAGTGGTTGTTCGGGTAGCTCCCATACAACTTTCGAAACCGAACAAGCATATCTTCGAAATTAATAAAGATAAAAACTTCAAATTTAGTACTAGGGTGTTGTTTCCTGAATCCCTTATTTGTCCAAAATTGGAGATGAATTGGAGGAGCTGTTCGGGTACCTCCCATACAACTCCCAAAACCGAACAAGCATATCTTCGAAATTAATAAAGATAGGAACTTCAAATTTGATACGAGGGTGCTGTTTCCTAAATCCCTAATTTGCCTAAAATTTGAGATGAATTGGAGTGATCGTTCGGGTACCTCCCATACAACTCCCAAAACCGAACAAGCATATCTTCGAAATTAATAAAGATAGAAACTTCAAATTTGATACCAGGGTGTTGTTTCCTGAACCCCTGATTTTCTTAAAATTTCAGATGAATTGGAATGGTTGTTCGGGTATCTCCCACACACCTCCCAAGATCGAACAAGCATATCTTCGAAATTAATAAATATAAAAACTTGAAATTTGATATAAGAGTATTCTACCCTGATGATGTCTCTAAAATTGGAGATGAATTGGGGTGGTGGTCCGGGTGCCTTCACACACTTCCCAAGACCTTACAAGCATATCTTCGAATTTAATAAAGATAGAAACCTGAAATTTTGTACAAAGGTTGTAAAAGCATTTATTTTTTTTAGCTTATATTAAATACCTAACTAAAATAACTTATGGATTTTTAATTTAATTTAAATTTTTTAGGTGTAGCGTATAAATAAGTCGGTTGCATCGACTTACTGTTACTTTTACTTGTTTTTTGTACACTTTGTCATAAATTTTTTAGTACAATTCGAATAGTTGAAAATTCGATGAAATAAATTAAGATTGTAAGTTATTTAATAAAAAAGAAAATGTAAGAATTCATATAAAGAATAAGAATAATAATATTATTTGTAAGTGTATTTGCTTAAGTTGTAGGAGCTTCATGCATTTTTTTTTGGTATTTTTGGCCCGACAAGTAATCTGATTCAGTGTACGGTATTAAATATTGGCTAGGATTGACAGAACATTTAAGGTATCTACAAAAGACTCTTTATAAAAATATGTAAGTATTCCTAAAATGAAATTAGTTTTACGCAGTTTTATGTACCTACTGTTTTGAACTGCGAAACTTCGAAAATTCAAGCCTTAATACTGCTTAGGATAACTGTAAATGTTGAAATTCTATAAAACAATAAAAAGTTGATTTTCTTAAGGATTTTCCTGGATCATAACTGAATTTGTGATATTATTTTATTTACTTGTTAAAATCTAGTTTTCATACTATTCGTATTTAGAATGAAAATAAATAAAAAGTTGATTTGTTGTTTTAGAAAAAGATCAAAAAAGGATTACAAAATTTTAATTTTTTTTTTATGCATTGAATAAGAGTATTGAACTTTTATTTTAATCAAAAATGGATTTAAAGCATTTTTAATTTATTTATTTTATCTTTTATTCTTAAGAATCAATTATAAATATTAAGAAAAAAAAATTTTTTTTTTTAAATGTTGATCCATCATATTTTTTTATCTCCTTTAATTTTTGTACCTGAAGATAATTTTGTTCATTACATTAATAATCCTTTTTCTTCTTTTTTTTTTTTTTTTTGTTTGAATTCTTAAAGAAAAATTTCTAAGTGATTGATGTCTCAAGTTAAACCTCAAAAAAAGTAATGAATTTTATGATTGATTATAATTTTTTAAGTAAAGACATTTTCTTTTTCTTCTTCATTAAATTTTAAAACGTAATTAATAGAAAACCTTTGATTTTTATGAATTGTTTTTTTTTAATAATGAAATCCGTTTTGAAAATTTTCCTTTTTTCTAACTGTAAATTAAATTAGAATCAAAAAAGATGCTTCCAAAAACTAAGAAAAAACTATTTAAACTTTTGTTTAGCAGGCATTCATTTTTTATTTGATATTAGGTATTTTTTTGATCGTTTGTTTTTTCAAACACATCTTTTGAGTTTTAAATTTTAAGCAAACCAGATTCATTTTAAATCTGAGTTATTTAGAGAATATAAGAAAATGAATGGTTCATATTCATTTAATATATGAAAAAATTACTTAAATCTGATACGTCATCTCTGACGGATTCTCTTAATATTAGTAAATTAGAAAACTTAAATTACATTGTACCTTTTAAGATAAAACTGTGATAATACACCGAGTAAAATTGAAATTTATAATGTTTTCACTTAATATAGTTATGATAAAAGTATATAATTAAATAATTGGTTTGATTTTGTTCATTTCATTTCCTTAGAAATCAATTTTCACGTTTATTCTTAACTCTTTTTTTTTTTTTTTGTTATATTAAAAATGTCTGAATCAAATTTCTTAAGAAATTTGTCAAGATATTTAAGAATCCTTTTTATGTTATACGAGTAGTATTCGATTTATCTATAAAATAAAAGTTAAAAAAGTAATTTAATACATTACGAAAATTTAATAATAGTTATTTTGAGTAAAACGCACCAACCTACAAACATTTAGATTTTTAAGATATAATTCAGGTTTTTCTTTTTTATCCTTATTTTATTTAGAGGTTATGGTCGGATGAATTAATTTAACCACCTAAAAGTCATTCAAATCATAACAAAGATTCAAGGAAGGTGTTCTTCAGGAACATTGCCATATAAATATGAGTAGGTACAAAAAAAAAAAAAACATGAAAAAAAAAGAGTTTTAAAGAGTAAATTTCAAAAGAAAAATTTTATCATGTAAAATATAAAACAAATTCAATATAAAATTACATACATTATTACATTCCTATATCCTATATTCCTATATGTATTATGTACAAACATAAAGAACTTTTTTTTTTCCAATTAAGTTTCTCAAAGCAGTGAATCTTGGTGCCACTAGTAAACAAAAGAAAAACATTTTCATCTTTAGATGGCAGATTACAGATTACAGAATTTGACAGTTTAAAAAAAAAAAAAACAAAAAATATCAGAAGAAAAAAATTATATTGGAGAGAATAAGGAATGGAATAAAAAGGAAAAAATAAGGTGTAAAAGATATGAAAAATAAAAAAAAAAAATTTAATAAAAAAGAAAAAGGAAAAATATTTTTTAAAGATATATTACTTCAACGAAAATGACATTTAAACATTTTAAGTGCGGTATGCGTCAAAGGACCGACCAGATTATAATTTTTTTTTTTTTTAAAAAAGTACATTTGTAACAAATTTTGTATCTTAAGATGCATTTCTAATAAAAATATCTGATGACTGTTAAATTAATTTAAAATTTTTTAATTTATGTTTGAAATTATTAAATATGATATACATAAGTTAAATCTAATTAAAAGGAAATGCCAGAAAAGGAATATTTATTCTAGAATTAATAGTAACGGTTTTACAAAAATCTTTAATATTAAAATTCTTAAGTTTTTATATTAAAGACGTAGCTTAGGTAAAGTAAAGTTAACTATTGATCAGAATTTTGTATTGCCAATGTAATTGACAAGTAATTAAAACAACAAAATTTCAGAAGTTATAAAAAATACAAGATAGATGGTCACTCTACTAAGTCTCATAAAAAGCGATAAAATGAAACGTGCGTTTAAAAAAAGACGGTAAAGCGTGCTTTTTCGTCATTTTACCTATTTGTTTTGTTTCTTTTATTTTTTTTTTCCTTCGGCAATAAAATATTATATATTAATATGCCTATACAAACTCATATATGTATTCTATGTATATATATGTATTTTTGTTCTCCAAAAAAGTTAGGCCGTTAAAACTAATCTAAAGTTAAAAAAATTGTAAAATTTCTTCGTTCCATTTTATGTCCATTTTTTAAACAAAAAAGAAAAAGAAAAAATAGAACGGATAATAGAAAATCGTGTATAAAAAATATTTATTTTTTTCCAATTACTTTTCTTATTATATTTTGAAATGAAAGAAAGAGATAGAGATAGCAAAAAGAAAATAAAGACTTTTATCATATGCCTGATCATTTCCTTAAGGCAAAAATCTTGTTAAAAAATAATTTCACAATATTATATTTCACAAAAAAATTTAAAAATATCAAATACACTTGTTTGCAGAAGGAATGTGACTACTTTCCTCAAAATAACTTAGTAGGTGGAGGCCACTATGAAAGGTGTATTTTTAAATTGGGAGAAAATTTCTGGTTTTCTTTTAATTTAATTTTATTTTTCTATTCAACTTTAAAAAAAAATCTCAAAGTAATAAAAATTGAAAAACTTTAAAAAATCGATTTAAAAAAACATGCTATTATTTAAAACCAAGAGTTTTTACAAGCACACAATTTCAAAACGAATGGTGACTTTATTGAATCAAAATTTCTGTTTTTCTTAGAATTTTTTCGGTGAAAAACACTTTGAAAAACTTAAAGAAACTTTCTTTAATTTTACTATGAACCGCATCTTCTGGATGGCCTAAAATTGCACAAGTTTTTAATTTTACCTAGCATACATTAGTATACAGAAATAAACGGGCGGACGGATGGACATAGTAAAATTTAAATGTAAAGTATTAAAACAAATATTTATTTTGTTTTTTTTTATTTTTCGGGAGTTATAAATAAAAAAATTTTTTTGTTTTTGTTTAGGTTTTTCCAAAGTTTTCCAATATAGATTGAAATACATGTAAGTCTTAGAAAAAGAACAAAAAACCAGCACTTTGTAAATGAAGTTTTCAATTTAAATAATCTAATTAAAAGGAACGAAGATAAAAATGTAGGTACCATATACTGTATGTGTAATTTAATTAATTCAATGTGATAAAATGTGATAAATTTTAATAGGATATCGTTTTCTTCTATTATAGTTATCGAAGATATTAGTGAAATTGTTGCGCCTATAATGTATGTATTTATTATTTAAAACGGAAAGTTTTTTTTTATTCTACTGAAAGTTTTGACTGATATAAAACTTTTGTTGGATGGATTAATTTCTTTTTTTTTTTATAAGGGGCGATGGAAAACATCGAAAGTGATTCAAAGGAACTGCAGGAGGTTCCTTTCGATAGTGTTGGACTTTAACCAACCAAAACCACCCCCTTTAAAACCAAACTTTAGAATGGGTCCTTTAATACATAGTGATATAATATACAGTTTGGTTTTGGGAACAAGGATGAGGCAAGGATTACTTGAGAATTTGGCTTTATGATAATTAGTATTATGGAGGATGGAGGAAAAAATCTAAAGAGTTATTTTGAAGAAGGATTTTAATGTTCTTCTTAAATTTCGTTATATCGTACATATATGAATTACCAAGTTTTGGGAACACATGTAAGGCAGAAGCTTCCATAAACGCGAGGTGCGCATAATTAACGAATTTTCGAATACCGTGGTACATCATCTTGATAGTTCGATAGTGTATGTGTGAGGATCTGTCTTCCAATGTTCAACACTTCTCAGAAAAACAACTTGCAGTACCCCTGGATGATTTGTGATGTTTTCCAACCATCCTCGTAAACATTTTTGTTTTTAAAAGATTATGTTTTATTACTCTGAACTTCGTCAATTCGTTTTGACATGTAGTTGTTTTATATATTGTGAAAATGGGGAGTTGGCTTACCAAAACGTTGCTATCTAAAATATTAAATATATATTTTTGTTACCCAACTCTTACAGCCACAGTAAATCTTCTTATATAATTATGCTTGAAATTACAACATTGTAACAGTATTTTTATCCAAAACTTATATTTCCGCCCAAAATCCTCATTAAACCATTTACTAAAAACTTTCTTTTTATAACCACATTAAACCACTATTACTTTGAAAGTTTTAGTTTTGAGATTTCATATTTAGACTTTGACACTGCCATTTATTTTGTTCTACAAATAGCTTTGTTATATATATATCAGTATAAACTTGGTAGAACTTTGGTTGTTTATCATTAATCAGTAAGTTTTGAGTAGTTCACTATTATTGAAATCCTCTGTATAAAAATATTTGAAAAATGAGCAGGGTATGGAATGCTTTTAAAACCATTTGAAACGAAAACGCAAAATCGCTTTGTATTAAATGTATAAGGTAGTAGAAAATATGTAACTGATCCAAAATTTAAAAACATGAACAACTGCACTGCATTAATTTATATACAATAACTAAGTTCCTTTTTTTAATATGACAAAAAACTCAACTCAACTTTTCATGTTGCTGAACTTTGATGCAAAATGAAACCAGCAAAGTTGCCAAATGATGTCGATGCATCATGAAGATGTTCTTAACTTCAGTGGGTCTGCCTTAAAATATCCGAATAGATACACTCTTTAAATTTGAAAAATTAGGTAGAGTATGTAAGAACCTTTCAAAAACGGAATCAGTTTTCTTCCTTCAACGCCCTAAGATAAATGAGGAGGTATAATCCTAAACCAAGTTACTGCCCCTCCATGGGGGACTTTTTTATTTTTGAAAGAAAGTAGTATCTGGTATTAAATTTCTATTATTAATTTAATCAGTAACGAATAATGGTGGTTTTTAACCATGTGCTTTAATTGTAATTGAAAAGGCCGCTAACCTAGAGGTAGCCCAAAACTTGTAGTAGATATATTTAAAAACCTTTTTAGTTCAAATAACCTTATAAAAATAAAAATAAATTACTCTTACTTAAATTTATTTTAAAAACTGTTAAATATACTACGAGTTTTAGGGTACTTTTAGGTTAGCAGTTTTTTTTAGTTATTAATAGTTATTTATTTTTTTTTTATTTCTGTGGTAAATCCTCTTTCTTTTATATTATGGTAAATACCGGAATGTCATACTAGACAAATTTTGATTTAAAAAAATATAGTACCTATATGGAAGTTCTGTTGGTTTTAGATTTATTCGTTCTTTCTAGGATTATTTTCCTAATTAATGGTTGAAAAGAAAAATTTTTTAATAAATAATTTATAAAAAATAAATAAAATGATAAAAATATAAAAATATTGAAAACAAAAAAAAAAAAAACAATTTACTGGAATTAAATACACGTGTATTTCAATAATTCTTTTGATGTTTTTCCAGAATTACTTCAAGTCATTTTGGATTTTATTTGTTATACTTAAATTCAACATTTTTTTTTTCCTTTGTTGTAATAAAAAAATTCTAAAGATATATTAAAAAAAATTAAAAATTTGGTTAGTTCTTCTTATGAAATTATGAAAAATTAAAATTGTAAGCGGATTTATTTTATCCAATAGAAACTTTTAAAAGATGACGAATTCAAAGATTTATTTATTAGATTGTTATTAGGTATGTATAAATCTTTAAAATCTGTTTGAACTGTAATAATACAAAGTGTAATTCTGATAAATTGTTGTAATATTTTATTGTTGACAGTTAAATTTTTCAGAATTTCTAATTATATATTATAATATTTTGTATTTGTTTTAAGAGATTTCGTTATTTATTTTGAAAGTTTGAATACTGCGTTTAAATAAAATATAAGATATTAAAGGTGGAATTGTTTAGTAAAGTATTTTTCTTTCATTAAATTAATTTTTTTTTAGACAATGTTATTAACAGGAGTAAATTTTATATTTAAACAAATTAGTTTTGACTAATGATAAAAATTTTAATAAAAACACAAGCGCTGAAATCCGTTAACAGATCAGAATCTAGTTAACTTCGTGTTAACACTTATAATACATAAATTTTGAAACATAATGTGATTAACCATTTTGCTAGGAAAAACAAAAATCTTTAAGAGTTCCAAATAATAATTTTGTAAAATATATTTTCGGTCTGTTCTTTTGAAATGATTTGCAGATAATGTAATTTCTGTTTTATTACGGAATATCAAAAAGTACAATATTTCTTGGGGTTCTTTTAAATGCTTCTTTTTTTTTCTATCTCAAATCTCAACAAAAGTTTGGAAATTAGTTTAAAAATTAAAAAAATTTTTTTTTTTAAATAAAGAGAAATTTTAAAACACACTCGTTACCGAAACTTGAGAAAAGTTTGGGGCTTCTTTTTAGTTAAAAAAATTACATTGCTTACAAAAAATTTGATGTAATTCACTTACAATTCTTTTTTTGACGAATCTTCGTACAACATTCGTATTATTCGTATTATTATTACATTCGTAATAAGCGGATTAATTGTTTTAGTTCCTTACAGCCCCACTCCTAATCCAATGTTTCCACATCCATTTCCTATCTTTTCCTATCTCTACTCCGTAACCAATATAGTGCGTTAGCAGGCAAGGGTTTCATCATATTATATTGGTTAAAGGGGAAGATGGGTTTAGTCAGCAAGAATCTGACACTACCAAGGAGAAATTTTTGGTGTCTTTAGAAGATTCCCACCTCCCTCAGAAAAAAAAAAGAAACATTCGTATTATACAAAAAATGCAGGCAATCGGTCAAACTGTTCTTAGTTGAAAGCGAAAAATTTCTTGAAAAAAAAGTTAGTAGTACTTGGAGCAAAGTCGGAGCATCGAATTTCTTTTACATAAAGTTACACGTACAAAAAAAATAAATTTAAAGTTTTAAAAAGGTTAAATAGTAGAGACGGATATAAAATATCAAAGCTGGTACCGAAGGAAATACTTGACTGTACTTGCCTTCGAGTGGCATTCTTCCAAAGTTCGGTTTCAATGAGATAAACGGTATGCCAATACCTAAAGGACAAGCAAATATTTACTTAGCTTTATATAATAAATATACGCGACATCCAAATTGCATAAAAAAAGCGTTTGGATGCGCTACAAATACACATAAAGTTTTTTAATTCATTGTAAAACCGATGTTTCGCGTCTAAATGCAATGTAAATGAAATACAATTTAGAACAACTTTTTCACCGGTTAAATAACAATTCAAACAAGAAAAACAAACTCATATCGTAGGCGATGTACAAACTATCATAATGCCACTTGAATCATAATACTTTGCATCGGATGCTTGTTTTATGCAATTTGGATGTCACGGATATTGACAATGGTTGATAGAAATTTCTTAATTATATACTCGTATAAAATAATTTTATAAATTAATTAAAATCAGATTTTAAAAATACAAAAAATATAACAAGGGTAAGCCGTTTACGAGATAGGTTCACTTTATTAAATTTAAAGGAACAACAATTTATCATATCGAAACTTTTTTTACAGAAAGTCATTGTGATAGGTATGAGAAAAATTAAATCTTCTACCCTTATTACCACTTTAATAATACCTTAATATTTTTATTTTACGTGATCCCAATTTAATTTTTTTTTTTAATTTGTGAAAAGATATTTAAATTTGAAAATTAAAATAAAAATAAAATAAAAATAATTTAATATAAAAATTTAAAAGGAAGAGGTTTTAACTATACAACAAAAAAACTCCTGTGTATTTGTTAGTCAATTTAATCGCATTTAACTGTAATCTTTTTCACGAGTTCCCGTTGATATTTTTAACCCCTTTCTAAATATTTAACTTAGGTACTCAGTTATTTTTTGAAACCTGTTCGAGTTTATTTACATACTAAACCATATTGGATAACAAAAAAAATGAAGTCTATATCTTAGATATATACACGCACACTGACATGCAAAATTGTAGAACATGTTCAATATAATTTTATATAAATATTTATTATTTATACAATAATTTTGTAAGTGAAATTTAGATTTTAATTTATCTTTATGGACGAATTGGTTATCAATATTGTTTTAAACAAACTTTTCTGTATAAGTTCCCATTACTTTAATATTTGTTGGTTTCACAAAAAATATGAAAAACACAAATTTAAGGAAAAAAACTTAATTGAAAACAATTGAACTTAAGATTTAAGTAGAAGATATTATGCATTAAATTTCAATTTCTTAATGATCGTACTTACTTACACAATACTCATACAGTTTAAATATAAATATTTTACTTAATCCAATTAATGACCTGTGCATTAATTATTTTGCATATTATTGTAGTTAAAAAATATATACAAAGTAATTAGATAAAATGTCAGAGTACGATAGCATCCTAATTTATCTTTGCTTAATATTAGTTTAAATTTTTTTTTTTTTTTTTTTTGGAAACGTTTTGATAAAAAAAATTCCGCCTTCAATTTAGACCTACTGTTTTTCTACCAACACTAGAAATTTTATGTATTATATAGAAAACAAAAACCTACTTATTATCCAAATCAGAAAATTCTATTTAAAGAAAAACAAAAACAGAGTGAAAAATAGAAAAAAAAAATTAAAAAAAAAATATGATTTTTATACTGTTTTTCCTCGCAAAAACGGATCAATAAAACGTGACTGGAATTCTTCAAACCAAAAAAAAAACAATATGGAAACAAATAAAGGAATGAGAGATTTTCGTTTTATTTTGTATTTCGATTAAGTTTTGTTTTTACTAAGATTCTAAAATATTATAAGATTTTCACAGTTAAGCTTTAAAAATATGCAAGGAAAATTAAGAGCACAAAAAATCTGACAAATAGGTGCAGGTTAAAAAATCTCATGTCCAAAGCTTTCGTATTGGCTTTTTTGTCGCCCTTTACTGAGCTAAAAGTTCCATTGAGCTTTTGAATTACCTCTGGGCGATAAAAGTTTCAAAACAAAAGTCCCATGAAACTTCCATTCATCGATGTGAGTAAGACGTTTAAACCATACCTTCAAAAGTAATATATGTTCATTTAAAAATATTAAAGTACAATATAATAAGCACTGTTATATAAGCACTGTTTTATAAGCCTATAATCGGATTACGACTAACTTAGGTAAGTCATAAGTTCGAAATAGGCGGTAAACTGTGCATCTGCAAAAAAAATTCCAAATACGGAAGATCAAGGCCACAAAATGAGGGTTTCAATAATTTTGTTAGCGGATGAATTAAAGTGTAGGTAGGGGCTACTATTTGAAATGCTTTGATTTTGGAATATGAATTTAAAAAAATAATTAGGAGACATTTTATAGTTGTTTAAAAATTAGGACTATTCCCTTTTTCAGTAATACGTAAATAGTTATATGTATATGCGGAATTTATATTTTTGAAAGGATTTTGTAGTTGGTTAAGAAACTAGCGTTTAGTCTTTATTATATAAGTATAGCAGCAGAAATTTTAAATATATATTTATATTATAACATGCAAAAAAAATTTAATAGTGTCAGTAATGTGGGGGCAGCCCTGTTAATTGGGTAATATACATTTTTTTAACATAATTAAAACGTTGCATTTAAAATAGTGGTATGTGAAGAGATTTAATGAAACTTTTAAATCATGGGTGTTTTGACTCTGCCCCGAAGAACAGTATTGTGGAAAATGAAGTAATGAAAAAAATAAAATATAAAATTTTTGAATTTTCCATAAAATTTTAAATTAAATATGTGACTTGTAAATAATTTTATTTTTGAAGTATTGTTGTAAAAAATTTTTTTGATATTTTAGAAATTTTTTAATAAAAGTAGAAGATAACAACTTATCTATAATTTTGAAGAACACAGAAGAATTAATTCAAAAAGCTAAGATCTAAACTTTAGGTACTTATGAATCTGAGACAATCAAAACAAGTTATAAGAAGAACACTAGAAAAAGGAAATAAAATAATGATTATATTGACCAACAAATAAGTACACATTCTAACAAGACTTGAGACTGGATATTTTACAGCGTGTACATTTTTAAGAAGAAAAATTCCTGTACATCTTGCAATTACAACAAATTACAGAGCACGAATTAAAAAAGATGCGCAAGACTATATTAAATTTAAAATGTTGATTGAGTTTTTTGTTTTTAATTGTTTATGTAATTTGATTTATTTTGATGTTAATTGAATTTTAAGATAGTTTTTAAAATAGAAAACTCATTATTTATAAATAGGTATGTTTTTTATCTTTTGACTTGAAAATATTAAAAGTTTATACACAGTATAAATTATTATTTTATGAATTTCTTATCCTTTTTATTGATGAAAATTTAAAAAAGATGTCTTGTCATTTTTTTTTGTACTGTTTTCGTTTTTTTTTTATTGTTTTTTTTTTTCATTCCAGAAAGTTGTCCTCATTTTCCATTTACTTCTTTTTAAAGTTTTATTAAAAGAAATTATTAAAAAAAAAACAAAAAGAAAATGTAAAATTATAAAATAAAACAAAAGTTACAAATGAAAGTTTTGTAATGCATACATATATACATACATACATTAAGACCTTAAAATATCTTTTGCGAAAAAATGTTTGCATTTTCTTTTCTTAATTTTTTTTTATAACTGCAAATCAACCCAAAAAGGATATGATAAATAATATGCATAAGTAATTTTTTCTTTCACTATTAGATATGAACATGTTGTGTAATATTGTCGGAAATACAACGGTACTGTTATCCTTTTATGTGACCTGAATTAATATTATGTGTGGTAAATAAAGTGTACAGTTTTTTTTGAATTCTTTTTTTGCTTTTTATTTTCATTAATTCTAAAACCCATTCAATTATAAAATAGATTTAAATATGATGTTGGTGTTATTAAAAAAGGATATGATGATGAAGATGAATTGCACCAGTTTTACTTGTTACAAATTTTTTTTTTTTCCAAATGCGAAGCATGCTAAAAAAGTATTGCTCAGAATGGTTGTAATCATGAAATGAATTGCAATTTCATCAAAAATGCATTGAAATTTTCTTAGTTTTATAATTTTGTTTTTTTTTTTTTCTTTTTTGTGTATATTTTGTTTGGTTTTGTTCCCAATAGTGATAGAGGTTATGATGTTGGTAGTGGTAATATTACATATTCACTTTAGATTTGAGATTAAATGAAAAATTCATCAATATTTAAGATTTTCATTTTATTTAGCAAAAAAAAAAAAAAATTTTTTTTTTTTACTGAAAATTGAAAAATTTAATGACTTTTTTATTTTTTTATTTTGTTTTGGTTTTGTTTCTTAGAATGATGCCATGAGGGTGTAATTTAGAAGGGAGTTTATGTCAGGTCATTCTAAATTACTTTTCTTTAGAATGCTTTTTTTTCATTGAGTACTTATTAAAAAAATAATTAATTGAAAGTTTAGAATAACAGGAATGATTCAGATTCAATTCAGATTCAATCCATTTGATGTAGTCAAATTTTACAGTAATTTTCAAACAAATTTTTGAAGTTCAGTATTTTTCTGTTTAATGACTTTTGAGTTTTTTACCATCTTTGACGACTATAATTTTACTACAAAGATATAAAATATGAATATGAACTTTTAGGCTATTTGATTTTAATTCTGATGCATTATTTTATTGAATCTAAATTTATATATGTAGATAATTATATAATATTATTTTTATTTATTTATTAATTTTTTGTTTCAGATGTAATAAACATTTTGTCATATTAAAATGCCCTAATATAAACCTAAAGAAAATTTTATAATAGATTGGATGATAAGGTATTTTTAAAACACAAATTTTATAAATGGTTTTTTATTTATTTTTTTTCCAGAAAATTTAGTCTTAAATTATAAAATTTCCTTAAAGTCAATTTACATTAATTAAAATTCTTTAAAAATATTAATAATAACAACAACTAACATGAATAGCAATAAATATATAAGCTAATTCATAAATAAATCAATCAAATTCATCACCTTGAAAATATACAGAAAGAAAAAAAAATATAACAAAAACACAATTCTCTATAGAGTTTCTCTGTTCATAACAAAGGAAAGGATTATTTTAAAGGATCCTCTTGAACATTGTAATAAGTTTTCCTTTTTTTTTATAAGTATATTACTTAGAAAATATAATTATAAGCTTAATTATACAAAATTTATTATTATGATTTTTTTTTCTTTTTTTTTTTTGAAAACTCATTGAAAATTTTCCATTCAATTTTGAAAAAAAAAAAAAAAAACCAAGAACCCTTAATCCTTTATTGAAAAATTCATAAAACTAAAATAAAACATACAAACTTACACAAAATAAGTATGAAAAAAATGAACAAAGAATTTTTTTTTTTTATTTAAAATTTTTAAAATATTCTTTTATCGTATCTGGCATATATTTTTTATTATTATTATTTTTTTTTCGTTTAATTATAAAGAAAAAATTTTTTTTAGACAGCGAACTGTACAAATTACTTTTTAAACCACTGTGTCAGTACGTCCATAATATTATCGTATTGTCATTGTATTCTGCTATTAATTCAACCCATCCCTACATGTATTATACTGTCATGAGATATATTTGTTCCCGTTATTTTTTATTTTTTCAATAAATATTTACACAATAACAACAACAATAATATTTTATATTACTTAAAAAAGAATCTTGTAATGTTGAAAATCACAGTTTTTTTTTTTTTTTTCCTTTTTCTTCTTTAGAATGTTAACTTTAATATAATTATTTTATTAACGTCATATATCTATCTCTTTCTGAGGCATTACGCATTGTATTTTTTTGTTTTGGTTGTTAGTTATATATGAGAACGCATGTTAAAATAAAAAAAAAATAAAAAAATAGAAGTAAATTACAAAATGAGTAGCAAATTACAACAAGATAACCGTTTTAAATCACCCAACCTTTACTAAGTATTGAATCGAATAACTTGTACAAATATTATTAATCAATTCTATTGAAATAACTATATATAGTGATGTATTGTGAAAAAATTGAATTGGTGGGAGGTGATGGCTCTGTTTCATGCTTCAATTTCAAAATAATAAAACCTTGTTATGGTCAATTAAACTTTATGACGATCAATATTTTCGGTAAATTATTTAAAAAAAAAAAAAAAAAAAACATAAAACAACAAGAATAAAAATAAATAATAGTGAAAGAAAAAATTATATCCTGCAGCTAGGCATAGTCACCATCATCAGTCCTATACATATGTATGTATGTATGTATATAAAATACAAAATAGAAATTTGTATTTAGCTATTGGGAATGAATTTAAGTAATTGGTTATAATTTATATAAAAGAGGCATAGTCACCATCATCAGTCTTGTTGTTAAAATGTTCAAGAATTGTTATTAAAATATTCAACCTAATAACAATGATGATTATGGTTACATGCGTATTCCTATATGAACGCATTCATTTGCAATAATAAATTTATTTGTAATGATAGTATTTTTTTTATTATACATTAGGATTTGGTTTTGTAAGCTTATTATTCGTATTAGAAAATAAGAATGATAAAAATACATAATGATATTCATAGATGTACAGTGTACTTTACATTGCGATATCGCAAGCGTATCGATTTATTTGAACTATTTATAAAAATGATTTCTAAACAGAATACGTGAACTTCAGTCTATCTTTCAAAAATAATATTATAAAAATAACTTAAATGATTCAAACCTTTTCTTTCTTATCTTATTAAAAAAATAACTCTACTCTTTATATTATAATCTACTATTATAATTCAGAGTTAGTAAATAAGTGAACTCAAATGCGTCACTCAACTCAAAACTCAATTCAAATGATGAGGTGTCTCATATTTTGAGCAATAAAAATATTAGCTCACATGTTGAGCTAATTCAAATGTATCGGGTAACTGAAATTTGAGCTTGATACCGTTAGAAAGAAAGATGTATCTTTAAATCATTTCAATACAATCTAAGTGGCTTCTAAACTTAGTCAAGCATTTCTGTCTGTTTTAAATGTTTTATGTATCGTCATTCATCGTCATTTATGTATTATATATAAGTGTATTTGTAAAATGTATGTTTAGATTTTATTGCGAATGTAAATGATGGAAAATATAAATAAATCGTGTCATTGTGTAGTTTTTGATGAAAATTAAAAAAAATTATAAAACAACTTTAAGCATATTTTTCTCTTTTTTATCCACCATGATACCACCATGATTCAGAACTGTTTCTAATTATTTCATCTGATTTTTTATCATTATTTCTCCTTTAATTATAGATTCCGCTTATTCTTTTTAATTCTGGAATTGTTGTAAGTTTTATCTTATTATATTTAAATGTATTATATTTCAGTAAAAATTGATGTCACATGTACGAACTCCACTTATCTTAAAACTATCATAGTCACTAACCTTTTATACAAAATTATCAAAAAATAAAATGTAACACCAAAGAAAACCAACAATTAGTTTGATTATCAGTCGATACATTATGTTTTAATTAATTTTCTGAATGTTTCTTTTTGTAATAGAATATAATATTATATTCATGTAGAATTTTTTTTTTTTACAGTTCGTACAAAATCCACAAACCCAACTATACAGATAACCCACATTTATAAATTTTCGATGATTTTTCCTGAAAAAAATACAATTTTTCAAAAGTAAAATTTTAAATGATAAAAAAAAAAAAATTCGTTAAAATATGAAATCAATAAAATATAAATGAATTAATTATCACAATTTGGAACAAAATCATAATTCCCTAGAACTGCAATGTAATAAAATATGAAAATATAAATTAATTTCAGAAATAACAGAACTGTCCCGAAAATCAGTATGTTTTCATTTATTACGGGCGAAAAAACTGGACGTAAAGAATGAAAAATAGACGCGAGAAAAGAAAAAATTGATTTTTAAAAGTAACTAAAAGATATTTAAAATTTTAAATATTTTCCAGTTATATTATTTGGAATGGTCATCTTTAATTTTATCAATGCTGAAACTGTCTTTTTAAATTTATAAAAAATCCCAGAACACGTTTTTTTCTTAAATAATGGTTTTACAGTAGTGCTATAAATTTTTTATGGTTCTGTTTAGTTTTAGTATTCTGATGTTATATGTATATTTAATTGCTATTCCGAAATCGAAAATGAAAAGAAAGCGTAAAAGAAATTTATTGACAGTCATTACTTCCCAAAAAAAAAATAAAAATAAAAAAAATCTTTCGCGAAAATTATTAAAATCCTTCCTAACCTCTTCGAATTTAATTTCCAGGAATAACGGTAATAGAAAATTTTGTTCTTAATTTACTATTCTTAAATCAAACTTCAAATGGAACAAAAAATTATTACATTAAATTGTGAAATGCTGTGAGATGGAAGTTATAATCATAGATATGAAACTGAGTTTTTTCTATGTTTCTGAGAATAATGAAAAAGAATGGAAGAAAAAATAAAAAAAAAAAACGTAATATTGCCGTTAGGAAATGAATTAATATAATTCAAATGAAATTTTCACTATAAAAATCCAATAATTGCGAATTACTTGTACTCTATATTAAAACTATATGAAAATAGAGAAGGACATCTCATGAAAAATAGATACAACCAATCATAATAAATCGAAAGGTTCTTGACTAGATAATCAAGAGATGTCAGAAGGTTATGACAAAGTAATTTATTAGGATGTTAGAAATTCATTTTTTTTTTTTTATTTATCATATTGTATTTTCTGTACAATATTCCGCAGGGTAATATCTATAAATATAAGTATATACTAATACTATTTAATGCATTTATGTATTTGACGTTAACAATCCAATGTATGGTTTATACCCTTATATATGTGTAAGTTTGTTTTGTGTTTATATTTTAGTAATATTCATAAATTTTATAAATGATTTTAAAAACATTTATCTATGGATAAAGATTAAAAAGCAAAAAAAAGAAAGAAAATTGCCTGAAGATATCGGAGTATGTACTATTTGTAAATGTGAGGAAAAATTAAACCATAGATTTTGTTTTAAAGTTGAATTTCGTTTTTGTTTTATGACAGTTCTTTTTTTTTTTCACGGGATGAAAATGGTGAAGAAAGGAAGGAAATATAATCAATGAAAATAAAATTTTCTTTTATTTTTTTTTTATTATTTGTTTTTTTTTTTTTTCTGTTACTATATAGTAAAGTGTGTTGTGGATTATTAAATATTAAATATGATAAAATAATTTGTTGAAAAAAATTAAATAAAAGTAGAGTAATATTAAATATTAATACAAAAACGAAAAGTAATTTTAGGGGGCATTAAATATTAAGTGATATTATGATTTATGAAGAAATAAAATTAAGTTGATTTTAAGTAAAATATATAATAAAAAAATTTATATATAAATTTATAATAAAAATAAGTGGGGATTGAGAAGTTGTTGATTGGTCAATGAAAATTAAATGTTTATTAAATTATTGTTTTTTGTTTTTTTTTGTCGACTTTTATATGAATTAGATAAGTATTAACTTATTTTAATGTTTTTTTTTTTTTTATTATTTATATGTATATGTATAAGATCTATAAAATTAAGATTAATTTTATTATATTATGTATATCTATTGATTCAAGTATATTAAATTTAAAATTTTTATTAATTGAAAAAAGATATAAAATAATTTGTAAATGATTGTTAATAAAAAGACAAATTTCAAGAAAATAACTTTATTCAAGGACTTTGTTATTTATCCTTAATAATTTTTGAAAATTTCCACAAAATGATATTTTTTTTTAAATGAATAATCTATTCTCATCGCATACAAATTAAGTAAAATTATAAAAACTCTTGCCATTATAATTTGAATATAATTGTTAAATTATATAAATAGACTTATATTTATAACATTGGGTCTCACGGGAAATTTGAAATATTGAATATCCTTTTTCTTTTAGTAATTATTTATTTATTTACTTATTTTAATATTACAAATCACATAGGATTGTAGAATATTACTAAAAACATCATTTACTAAGGTTATTATAGATTAAATACTACTCTATATTAATTTATATATTGTAATATTTACATATTTTGTTCAAGTATTATACACTATGTATTTAGTCGTAAGATGAATTATTTTTTCAGTAATTTTCTTATCAATTCAAAAAACGTTACCTGTGTAAGATTTGAAATTTGAACCCGTACTCTAGACTCAGTTAATAAACAACGTATTTATTTATTTATTTATATTAACATTACATACATAAATGTAATCCAATATTATTGAACCATCGGCTACCAAGGCCATTATAGGTTTTTATACTATTATTAAATTATATACTAATATTATTTATTTTGTTTATATTATATACTTATATATTTACATTATATTTGGTCGTAAGAGGGGTATATATAAAGAAAAAAACACTTACGACTTGTGCGGGGATCGAACCCATCATCTTTCGGTTAATACGCCACACGTCTACCCACCAGGCTACCGAAGCCCCCTTAAACAACGTCTTAACCTTACATTTTAGTATTCTGTATAATATTGCATAGTTTTAGGGTAGGGTATATCACTGTCAAAATTTAAATTTTGAGAAATTCCCAAACTAATTTTTCATTAAATGTCAATACTATAAAAATTTTACAAGTATTGTCATTAAAAATTTCAAATTAGTGAACTATTTCGGATTTAAAATATAAATTGTAATTTTATTTAAAATTTTAATTTAATTTTATTCTGCAAATAAAATATCAATTCATTTACTAACCTCATCAAAACGTTTTTGCAAACTTTTTATTGTTAATTTCGATGTATTTGATTGTTGCTGAGTTTGGGACTGTGGTGGCTGCTGTTGTTGCTGTTGTTGTTGCTGTTGTGTCTGCAACTGTTGTGTTGGTTGATGTAATGTACCAGTTTCTGTCTGAATTTCTAATATCACATGCTTAAAATACTCGATGGGAGGCACCTATTAAACAAAAAAAAAAAACAACAAAATAATTAAAAATAGAGAATAGAAAAGAAAAGCAATGAAAGCTGCGCACTTAAATGTTATTAGTTATGATTTTGTAAAATAAATTACCTGGTAAAATAATTGATATTCGGCATCCGTTAAACGTAGAGCAACTTCTTCGGGAAAGTGTAATACACTTTGAAGTTCCTCTAAATCTCCCGGATGTGAAGGTAAAGGATTTACTGTGGTCGTGCCACTGCTGCTTATATTACTAATACCACTAGCAACACCAGTAGTGTTGCTACTACCACCAACAACATTACTTGCTGCTGATGATGAACGAAAATTAGCTGCAAAAAAATTCAAGAAAAAAAAAATGTATATTAAATAAAATAATTGTATTGGACGTTAAATGAAAAATGACATATTAAATGAATTGTTGAGTTTTGTTATAAAAAATTAAATTGAGATTTTAATTAATAAAAAAATTCTTTTCAAAATTAAAATTACCTTTAAAATTCTCACAGTTAAAATGTAGTCATTTAATACACCTTTAAAATAATTCATCTAAATTTATCAATAAAATATTTGCATTTGCTTGGCACAATATTATAAGGCACCATGAGACATTCAAAATATATATTTTGCATAATTTAAGGGACAAGAGAATAACATTTCATTCTATAGATGACAGTCATTTACTAGTAAGTTTCAACTTTATTATATTTACCAAATAAATCGAATTTTTAAAACTATTTATTGTAGAAAAGACAATATTTAATTACTTTCAATGAATTAATTTTAAATTACATATTAAAGCATATTAAAGCAATTATAGGAAACTGAAAATTAAATAAAATTCTATCTAAGTTGGAGTTTAATAATCAACTAATGATAATAACATACATGTATAAATATTGAAATGTACGTAACCAACAGATTTATTTGGATTTAAATGTTGTGATTAAGTCCCATTTTCTTTAAAAGAAAATAAAACAAAAGTAGAAAAATGAAGCATTTGAGAAAGTGAAAAGTAATAGAATTTTTTAAAGTATTGAAACTTGAGAACAGTCGTCTCTTTTTTCTTTTCTGAGTTTTAATTCTCTTGAGGAGACTACAGAATTTTAAAAGGGAACTATAAGGGTAAACTATGTGTAATAAATATATTGTACGAAATAAAGTTTTATTGGCAAACTGTATGGTAATGTAGGAATAGCAATTTATGGCATAAAATAACGGCAATAAAGGCATACATACATAATGTATTTCTAATATTTTTATACACAGTATCCTTAAAATTAGATTTACAATACAAAAACATAAAAGAAATATTTGACATCTCTTCTTAGAGATAAGAGCCATTAAATAATTTTGTTTTTTTATTCAGTGTTTGCAGAAGAATAATATAAAATAATTTCAAAAATTTCGAAAGGGTTAAACAATTCTCACTGAGTATCGATCACGACCACTATCAATGACGAAATTCGCTTCGCTCAACTATTTATCGTCAAATAAAACAGAGCGAAACTAAAGAGAACAAGGCAAAATGAAAAACAACGGTTATTAAAGGCGCATATACATTTTGTTCGAATTTTAAATATAAGAATAATTGTGAAAAAATTATGAGACACTTTCTTCAATTTTAAGAAAACCCTATATAACGATGAAGTAACTAAAAATTATAGTGTTGAAGCTTTAACTTTTGGGTTTTGTTTTGAAAATAATTGAATAGTTGCCAAAGTTACAGGTATCAAAAAATCACAAAATTTAAATCGTTGACCTCTAATAGTTACTAAAGAGAGGAAGGTAAGAAAATATTTTGAAAGGTAATTTATGCTAACTCTGAAACATCTTTCTTTTCTCTAAAAGAAAAAAAAAAAGTTTTAACTAAAATTGTGCCGGAGTTATTGAAGGAAGCAAAATCTTGCAAAATTTTGTCTTCGAATAACGTTGGAAGCAAATACTTAAAGGGTAAAGAAAAATTCTGTCGTTTGGCGTTAGATTGAAAAATGTTAAGTAAAATCTGATATGTACATATTTAAAAATAGGGCTTTTAAAAATTTTGAGGGGTTGTAGCTTCGGCCACAATTGTAAGTAAATACATAAGAATAAAAATGTTTTAATTTTATAGTCGTGAATTTTTTCTTCAAATGAATTAAAACAAGAATGTAAATTTACATTATTTATAATAGAAGAAGGCTATTAAATTAGTTTGTATGGTAAAATTTTGATTTTTTGATACTAAATTTGATTTTTTCCACTTTTTACTAATTATAACTAAATAATCTAACTTTTATATTATATATTTTTTTTAATCTGTATGTATTTAAAAGTTATTTGAATAATTTTTGTTACTAATTCGTTTTATAAAAAAAAAAAAACGAAAAGAAATTGATTGCAATTAATTAAAAGATTTTTATTTTTCTTTCTAGGAATTTTTCATAGTTGTTTTCATTCTTTTATTTAAGGTGTTAGACAAAAGATTCTTTCCTTTTAATTTAATTGATTCATTTGTTATTTAATTAAATTTATGACAAAATAATTATGCGTATGTGTTGTAATCGTTTTTCCAGAATTTTATATTACTTTGAAAAAATATACAAGACCATCTACAAAATCAATGGTTAAAAAATTTATTAGTCAATAATCAAGATCTACTAATTATAATACATTAGTTTCCAGAAAGATATGTAAGTATATTGTAATATAAAATTGATTTTAGTTCCTTTTTAAAGCGGGGTAATAATGCCGAAATCGTATTTTTTTTTAAATTTGGTCTTATTACCGCTTTGAAGAAGAAATAAATTCGAATTGGCATTATTTCCATTTTTCGGTTTTGTATTCATGGTGTTTATATCAGAAAAGTTTTTGTTTTTCGAAGATTTAAATACATGTCTGGGTTCGGGTTGGATTAATATATTTATAGGGATATAACTCTTACTTTTTTCCAGAAGTGTTAAGTAAAATAAATTGAAGTAAAGTATAAACATTTTATGTTAAATTTTCTGTAAACGGCGTTATATGATCTTCTTTTAAAGAAAGCCATAAAATAATTACGTGGAATTTTATGATTGTTTACAAAATCAGCAGGATTATTCTTATTTTCCAAAAAATTTGACTTTCCTTGACGAAAAGGAAATAAAACTGATTTAACCTTATTTTTTGGGGCATTATTTTAGCAACCTTATTTTTTGGGGCAAAATTTTTTATAGTTGGTTTTTATTGCAAGATGGATATTTCCAAATGTATATGTTATCTGCTTGGTAAGATTATTTTATTATTTAGTATGGTTAAAGTCCGATATTTTGGAAATTAGGCTCGTATACGAAAAGTTTGTTTATGTTTACGTTTTCAATGAATTTAATTGATTAGTTATTTTGTTTTCATTGTAAATATAAGTATAAAAAATTTATTGGTTCATAATATTAGGTTTTCGTGTAATTAATGTTCAAAATTCTAGGGTAAAAAAATAAAAAAAAAAACAGTTTTTGTTAATTTATAAATTGAAAGGACAATTTCAGATGTTCACACTAACTAAAGGTTTTTGTTTTTGTCTTAAATTAGTTGTGCTATAGCTTTTTTCCAAGGTAATGGAATCTTTAGGGAATTTTTTTATTCCTTCTGTTAATTTATTGTTATAATAACGTAAAAATAGTAAATATCAAGGCTTTCAATTGTAATGGGGTAAAAGAAATATATTACTATTTGTAGAATTTAGTCAGATAATGAGCCTTGTTACAGATTTTGGCCAATTAAAATCAGAAGAATTAGAAATTCAATGGTATGTCAAAGTAAGGTAATAAAACAAAATTTCTAACAAAATACCCAAAAATCAAATTACAAAGCAAATATAAATTGTTGAATGACTTTGCGCCAAATTATTTTTATTTTGGTTAATTTTATAAATTAAGAGTTTCATTTAAATACAGTAAAACCCGCTTAAGTGCTCTTACAAAAATGTTAACAATTTTGAGCACTTATCCGAACAAAGCACTTAACCGAACTCGGATAAGTGCTTCAAGTAAGCTACTTATTTAAAATTCGTTTAACTGCCTCATGGTAGGTACTTATCCATAACTAATGACATTTTCTTACAGAAAGTAGATGTCTTTTGAGTCACTTAAAAGTAAAATTTTAATCAAAAAATTTAATAATCTGCTTTGAAAAACAGAGTGCTTGAGAGGTTTAGGTACTCTAACGATAAGCACTTAAGCTAGTATATTTGTATGCAGTTTTCAGAAAATTTTAAAATGTCAATATTTCTGGTTTCTAAAACGAAAAAAAGTACTTATCCGAAACGCACTTAAGCGGGTTTTACGTAAATGATTTATTTACTTCTGAAACGCATTGAATTAAAAATAATTATTTATTTATTTATTTATTATGATTTTGTCATTTTTATTCGATTAGGAAATATTTAGTAAAAAAAAAAAGTAAAGGAACATAGAAATATATATATATATTATTATTAAAGCTAATTTTAAAATAATTTATTTAAGGCATAAATACGGATTGCAAGGCTTATTGTAAGGATAGTTATCTATCCCCTATTATATATTGTCTTCTTCTATATTTAAAATTTATTTGCTTGAAATATTGAATAATATTAACATTTTTTTTTTTTTTTCCTTGCCACTCCAGGGAGGAGTATAGGGCATTCACTAAGTCATTTATTATTCATATTTGACTAAGCTTCAGTTTCGTGAATCATTAATTTCACTAAGCCGTTGATTACTCGGCTGTAGCTATTGTACAAGAAAGACGTTTCTTTTAATTCTACGCCATCTATTATCTTATACAAGAATTATGGTTTTATTATTATTTTATTATATAGCTATTACAATATGATATTAATTATAATTTATAAGATATATTATACTTTATTTTTAATTTAATTATATTCTACTAATTATATATTATAAGAAAAATCTATATTATTTTTATTAATTTATATGACCCAGCTGGGCTTTGAACCCGAGACCTTTCGTATGAAAGGCCGGTGTCTTAACCACTACACCATTAGCTGGATAAAAATTTATGTTTGAATTTTACTTAAATAATTTCAAATGAAATGCTGTTATGGTAAATGTTCAAGTAAAATTCTTTATTTATTTTCAGATTTTGTGAATAGTCATTTATTATTTTTAATGTTATTTCTTTATCAAATGTAAACTAAATTAGAGAATTAATACACAAGTAAGTTAGATTCTATTTGAGTTAGGTTTTAAATCATTAATTTCATAATTAATTATAAAATTTTAAAGAAAGGTGACTTATATTGATTATATGTTTTTAATAATTCTCCCAACATCCAGTAACATTCCTTATTTCCCCACTTATTTTATTCATTTCTTTATTCCTATTTTCCCAATACCCAAACCATAGAGTAAATTTTACCATAGATTCTAACCTACTGTTTGGTCGCGTTAAACTTTATTGGTGTCTTCCGAGTTTCCCTTCCTTTCTTCACAAAAAAAAAAAAAATATGTTGATTCTAAACTAAATTCGCATTTTCTTATTAAACATATTATAAAAACGTATTATATAAAAGAAATTCGGAGTAAAAAAGAATAGTTTACTCCGTATAAAAGGAACGCAAACATTTTTACTTTTAAACATATTAAATATAACTTCATCTTTAATTGATGTATTGATATTCATATATAATCTTATTACTTGAAATAAGTCTTAATTTTACCTCCTCAATCATTTCAGAAAGGATAACTAAAAAAAGAATTACTTATATAAATGTCTCGAAGTATCCAACGATTTACCCAACAGATCTAAAACTGAATAAAAATCTATAAATTTGAAAAAAGAAATTCAAAGGATTTATTACTTTATTATAATTCAAGATCAATTTAAATAAATTTATTATTTATTAAATATTATAAAATAATTGAACAAAATCCCAACATTTTTACATGTTCAGTTGGAAATAATCAATATTTTTTTAATGCCCCTTAGGCCAATTTGGATCATGTATAAAAATTGTTTCATTTATTTTTGGGTGTAGATTTATTTTATTTATGAATTTTCAATTAATTTCTCTGTCAAATCCACTTTCTTTGAGAAACAAAAAAAAAATTATTGAAGAAAGAAATTCAAAATAAAGAATAAGAAATATGAATATTATGAATATTAATGTGAATAATAAATATGACAACACAACACATTTAACGTTACAATACGGTCTGAAAACGTAAAAGTTAAAAAAGTTAAAAAAGTTAAGTTAATGGCATAACTATGTTAATTGAAGTATCTGTCATATGAATCAATAAATTTTAACTTATTTTGACAGCAATTGTGTCGTGACTGCACAAAATTATGTTTGTGTGTAGCAGCACCTTTACGTTTCAAAAATGGATAGAAAAGAATCGTTATTATACTCTTTTTGGCCACACTGCTATTTGCCAAGAGCGATTGTCTATTTAAATATTCTATAAAATTCTAAGACTTTTGAGCCATGTCCGTCCGTCCGTCCGTCCGTCAGCACGCTAACTCAAAAACTAAGAAAGCTAGAATCTTGAAATTTACACAAAATATTTTAGGAGTAATTTGTAGGTTCCCTATTTTTTGTGGTTGAGTTTGGACCAAACCTTAGGGTAGCTCTCGAACACCTAACTTTTAGATCCCCACATTTTTTTTGAAATAGAGCTATGAAATTTTAACTGCTGATAGATCTCACAAAAATATTAATTTTATTTTTAATAACTTTTTTTTGTAGCCCCACCCGTTATGGAGCTACAGCTCCCCAAAGGTTCAAAAAAGCTCTATATTTAAATTGTTATAGTTGTATAAAGTATATCTTCATTTTGAAAACGCCAAACGATTACTACTTTTATTAGCTTTAAAAGTATATATACAATAAATATATATTTGTGACATACGGTGTCTTAATTTACCGTTATGCGAAACTCAAATTTTGCAAAATCCTTCAACCCTTCTATCTTCTAAACGGTTTAAGTTGGAAAATTGAAATTTGAAATTTGAAATTTTGACAGAAGTTAGATCTTTGAAAATTAATATGAGTCACTTCAGAAATTTTTTTTGTATCACCCCCAGTTTAGGAGCTGTAAGGGGTCAAAAACTGAAAATTTCCTATTTTTAAACACCTGTTAAAATTTTTTTGAAGTAATACACAAAAATTAAAGCTTCAATATTATACTCTTATTTCTGTTAATAACTTTTTTTAATAATATAGGGTTACTTTATAATTGACGAAAGTGTTACTTGATATTTTTCAAATTTTCTAACAAATTTTTTCAACAAATTTTTTGCATTTTGTTTTACTCGATAATTTGAAATTGTTGAGGATATAATGCGTAGTACAAAAAAATGTAATTAAATAAACAACATAACGGTTGCTTGAAGAATTTTTATTTATATGATATTAATATATATACATACTTATATAATATCATGTTTATTTACATATCGTATATGTCACTAGTGAATGAATGATAAGAGTATATATGTATATTATATAGCGCCGTATTTACTTACATATATGTATTTTAATATACTTATAAGAAATTATTCTGTTAATGGAATATTTAAATATAATATAATATAATATTTAAAATTATATTTACTATTTTGTACTAAGTAAATTTAATATATATTTACCGCTTAATATTAAATGGTACTATAGAATATTTGAAAAAGTTTTGGATTGATAATCGTTATGTGAAAGGTCAGAATCTGCTTTTGAAGAATGTACATATAAACATATAGTTTGAATATATGTACAACCCATAGTTCTAGAAATTATAAAATTCACCCAAATTATTTTAAAATACTAAAATATTAAAAAAATAATATTGTGAGCAGAGTGACAGGCTGTGAACATACTAACGGTTCGTACGGGTATCTAAGAGTTGACAAAGGCAACTGTATTCTTCCTCGTTTTTTAAATAAAACTTAATTAGTTATTCCTTACTGAATTAAACATGATGAATTATCCTGAATGATTTAAATAAAGGAAAACAAAAAAGTTTTGTAATAAGATTTAAGAAATTTTTGAGATATTTGAAATAAATGAAATAAAATGAAATTTAATTTTAATTATAAAATGCGAAGTGATAAAATTTTATGAAATATGTGTGTGTGAAAATAAATGTCAAAGTATTGTGGTTATTTAATACATGACATATTATTAAATCACATTTACATTAAATTTTAAGTCTTTTTCGTTTTTGTTTTTTTTTGTTTTGCAAGATTAATTTACGGTATACCTAAAACCATAATGATAGTAGAATTATCCTTTTTGATAATTAGGCCTTTTGTGACTATTTCTGCTCCCTCATTTAATTATGACTGATAATAAAATAACTTGAAATTTTATTTTATTAAATCAAATGCATGAAAATATTTTTGGATTTTTAATTTTTTTTTGCTTTTGAAAATTTATTTTTTATTTAATTTTCATACTAACTTTTTCTAATAAGATTTTTACATCATAGTGGGTTTTTTTTATTCTGAGAGTTTCCAGTTGTTTGGAAATTTAAAAAAAAAAAATTTTCTATGAATTTTATGATTTAATTTATATTTAAGTTAAATAATCCTGGAATTTAATGTGCACACATAATGAAAAACCATATTGGATAAAAAAAAAAATGTTAAAATGTAAAAATGTTTTCAGTTTTTTTGTGGGGTTTAGTTATAAAACCACACTCAGATTTAATCAAATGAATATGACTTCATTAAATTAACATAAAAAAAAAGATATTAAAGAAAATGTTCTAAGAATTCACTCATTTTTATGATCAAATTATAAATTTAATACAATTTGACTTTGACTTTGGTTGCAAGAAAACAAATGTAAAACCATATTCATAAGATTTAGAGGACAAATATTTTCTATACAAGGAATTCATGATGTCATTTAACTTTTTTTTTTTTTTATATATTAAAGAGGATAATGCACAAGTTCATTTAGATTTATTTTTTAAATATATTTCAGAATATAGATTTTCTTTAATGATTTTATTTTTTTTTTGTTAGAATTCCCTGATTCTTAGATACATTTTAAAATTTGTGTCATTGTTTATTTTAATAGAATTATGAATGATAAACTGCGTTTGAAATGTCTTAAAATACTTGCGTAAAATGATTTGATTTTCACCAACCATCTACTCTCCTCTACCCTCAATCAAATCCATAGTTTTGCGGAAGAACAAACTCTGGTGCTATCCACTTTTTAAGGAAATTTATTTCCACTTCTACCATAATCACTTATCTCAATTAACTATGATGAAGCAAAAATAACTGATTGAGGTAACACAAACAGAGTTAAGGTCAACACTATTAAATCTAAAAATTTATGTTTGATTTGCAAAAGGGATCAATTAGTTGCAATTCTGTGATTTCAAGGTAAAACTTTGTTTGCGGTTTGAAAGTCTCAATATTTAAGGCAGCAAACTAAATCAAAAAATGGCATGCTGTGGAATGAGCAGCTAAATCAAAAAATGCTGTGGAATGAGCATATTTTTGATATAGATAAGAAGTTACCAAATATTATTGAAATATTCTAGCATTATAGATATCTTATAAAGCTGTTGTTGGAAACTCATGCTTAAATGTGGAATTGCTTACATCTAATGTGTTCCCCTCTGAGAATAATTCTCTATTTTACAATTTGTCATTTTTCAAAAAGAATCTTCTTAGATTCGTCTCTAATTTAGCTTCTAACTTTTCCCTATAATCTTAGTTTTCTCCAATTCTCAACCCCCCCATTTTAAATATAGGAATCAACTCCTAGGGTTTGGGTAGCATCTAAAAAAAAATCAGCCTTAAATATTTTTAACTAAAGTAACTAAATAACCAAGGAATAAAACAAATTTATGATAACAAGTTCACAAGTTAGTTAAAGGAATCGAAACACCAAATATCCTTCTTTGTTTATGTATTGTTCATTTTTGATCAATTCAGATAAATTAGAATTATTGTAATTAGTATAGAAAGTTTCTATGTTAATTTAATGATAATTTTTCAAATGTTGCCAAATTTTTTCAGTTTGATTTTGTTAATATTAAAGTATTTGTATTATTTAAAAGTGTCCTCCATTAAAATAAATTGCAATAATGTGAATTTATAAAAGTTGTATCTTAATAATCGTAACATCTTTAAATCATTGAGAATAAGATTTTAGGATATTTTTATAGTGCATGGTCTACTTAATTTTTTATTTAAAATAACATTTTTGCAACACTCGTACAAACCATAAAACAGATGCTTTTGCAAATAATGACTTTAAGTAAAAAAAATTCTTAATATTTTTTCGTTTTTTATGACATTTTCCTCGATTAAAAAATTAAATATACATATTTCTTTGTTGTGTTTTTTTTAATGTTAAAATCATTTTTTATGAGATTTAATTTTTTTTTTTTTTTAGTATCAATTTAATGATCACATCAACTTTATGATTTGTTCTTTATTAATGAAGAACAAAAAAAAAAAAAAAATTAATAGATGTTCTTTTACGGAACCGTTGTACCCTTTTTACCCATATCTCAGAATATATAGTCAGTATTTCGAATTAGGTCAAGTGTCTGATCTCGATGACGCTTATAAATTTTGTATTAAATGTCGTTAATAACCGGAAATAATGTCCTCATAATTTATTGACATTTTTTTTATTTAATCTTTTTTTTTTTTTTTTTTAAATTCATGTCCTTTTAAAATTATTCATTTGGCCATTAAAACTTGTTTTACATTCAGTATAAAAATGAAATGTTGTGATAAAATAATTTTTTTGACTAAAAAAATTAACATTTTATAATAACAACTTAATTTGTTTTCCCTCTAATAATAGTAGAAAAAAAAAATGAATATAAAATTAAAAGAACGATGATTTACAATTAAATAAAATTAAAATATGATAATAAAAAGTTAGATTAAAGTGACTTTTAAAAAATTATGAAATTATCTCATCAGTTGTTTTCATTTATAGAGGAATTTCAAAAATAATTAATTCTTTGCTTTTATATTCTTTATTTTTGTCTTTCGCTTATTATATCTGTTTTGTCTAGTTTCAGTTTCTTTAATCCTTTTAATCTTTCTAAACAGGAGATTGAACTATTGTAGAAGTTGTCTACATTGTTGTAGAGTATTACACGTCAGGGAGAACTCAAAAATTACGAGGAAAGCAAAGTTAAAAATCTTTAATAAATAAAGTTCTAATGTATAGTAGTGAAAGCTGGTTGATATCTAACACGATCCCGTAGAAAATGCAGATATATTCATAAACCGGAAATATATGTAGAATATTTTCATCTATTAATTTTAGGAAGTTTTGCGGAGGCTTACATGAAAGAAATCTGTATTGAGGACACTATAAGAATAAAAAATTGAAAGTCATCACACACTAAGAATATATCAAAAGAACATAATCCAAAATGTCAAGGGGTGAAACACCAAAAGTAAGTAGTAGAGGACTCGGTTATCTAAAAACGATAAATTTATTATAATAACAGAAGCCAAATTATCTCAACATAAGAGAATATAAAAACATTAAAATAAAACTGTACAATGTGTGTAGTGGAGATGTGCAGTGGAAGTTTTATGCTTCCTAGTGTGGTAAAATCGACAAAACAAAATTACTAAAGCGTTTGTATAGCGTTCAAGCTTATTGATGATTGTGTTTCTTCTTGAAAAACGATTTATTTAAAAAATTTGCATTTTATTTGATATTGATATTGAAGAAGAACAATCAAGTTTTCGAATCTATTTTATAATTAATTATTTACTGATGATTTTCTGAGAATTTAATGCTCTCGAGCAAGTTAATAGAAAATACCCATTTTAACTAATTTCAGGAAGATATATTAGGAAAAAAGATTTTAAAGTCTATTAAAGTTTATTAAAGAAAGGCATCTGATGAATCAGTAGTAAAAAAAAAAAAATCAGTAAAAAAATTCCTGTAATTCATATAACAAAATTTATATTCATATGAATAATTTTCGAATAAAATTTAAGATTCTTTAACGTAGAGGTAATGTATCTAACGTTTTGTGAATTGCTATGCCGATTTTGAAAATTTTGGTATTACATAAGGATAACCAAAAAGAAATTAGATGCAGAAGTTTCAATACAAACATTTAAAATATTCATTACTTACTATCAATATTCTTCCTAATTTTTTTCCTTTGATTTTTGCAGTTTTAAGCCAATTATTAATCTTTACTAAAGTAACAATTTTTATTTGGTTTAAAATGAGACGTACATAATATATTTTAAAAATGGTACTATAGTACGTTTAACGAGTACAGATCCTTTTTTAAATACAACATTTATTTTAAAACTTAGACTCTTGATAATCACCCATAATTTTAAAACCATAAAATATTGAATTAATTTTACCAAGTTACCCTGTAACAAACATTAATACTTAAGTGTAGTAAAATTTTTTTGGAAATGTGTCTGGTCTATTGACTAAATATTTAAAGATGAATAGTCCAATATCATATCTAAAGGTTTGTATTCTTTAAAACTTAAATTCACTTAAATCCAACAGGTTACGAATTCTATTCATTTTTTTCTGATGTAAATCCGTGTCGTCTGTCGATATTTAATTGTGTATTAATCTTTATTTCTTCTATCTTGATTTTATTTCAATTTATTTTTTAAGATACTTTTAAACATGATTTTTTGATTCATTAATTTATACCATAAATAATTGTAAAATAAAATAATTATGTAGTAGGGGCAGGAATACATCAAAAGTGATATTTTCTAAAAATGAACAAAATTAAATAATACTATGACTTTCTACTATAAAATTTGTAAATTTTCTCAGAATTTTATATTATTATAAAATATAAAAAAATTAAAAGCTTTAAATATTAAACCTGTAGATATTTAGATATTTAGGAAATGTAGAATTTTTTGAATGTATAACAAAAAGCAGTTTTTAATGGCTTTAAAATATAAAAAAAAAATTTTATTAAATTGTGTAAACGAGAAGACAGAAACATAAATTTATATATACAAACCAAACAATAACCTATTTAGAGAGCATAAGGTAATCTTTTTATACAAATACATAAATCCTGAAAATCCCACGAATTTCTAAATAATAAATTTTTTTTTTTTTTTTTTGCATTGTGTTTAACTTCGTGCATTTGTATGATTATTTTGATACAGATCCAAGAGGGAAATGCTTGAAAAATTTAATTTTATCACGATTTATTTTTAGCACATTTTCAAAAAAAAATTTAAAAATTGCCCCTATTAGTTTTACTTGTCCGTCTATTTGTCTGTTCATCCGTTATACCGTTACAACTAATAGAACAACTAAATTTTAACTACAGATAAACAATGTAAAAAAATTTATTTTATGGAACAACTTTTTCCTGTAATTACACCCCTTACGGAACTACATTCCCAAAAACTTGTAAAAAAAAATTAAAAATGTTATAATACAAGTGGTATAAGGTATATATGTCCTCAATCTGAAAACGTCAAAAGTTTAGATTTACAAATATGTATACTTTTGCCATATGGTATTTTAATTTACCGTTATGCTAAACTCATTTTTTGCAAAATTATTGACTCCTTCTATCTTTGAAAGAGTATAAGTTAGAAACTTAGTGGAACTTGGAGAGGAGCTAGGTATTTGAAAATATGTAAGAGTCATTTCAGAAAATATTTTTGTGTCGCCCCCCGTTTAAGAGTAATTCTGAAAATTCTCTATTTTTAAACACCTGCAACTAGAACACCTATTCAAATTTTTTAAAAGTAATATAAAAAATTAAAGCTCTAATTTTATATTTTTATTTCTAATAACAATTTTTCTTGGTAATAAAGCGTTACCTTAAAATTGACGAAAGTGTGACTTCATTTTTCATTGTTATAAATGTATTTTTCAATATGCCTACACTTATACACTCCATCTAAAACTATTTTTTAATTTTTAAAATGTGCTTTTTTCAAAACTCTTGTTTTTTAATAACTTGTTTTGTTTATTTTTATTATATGATGATGTTGGATTTTATTTTTAGTAATTTTAGAAATCTATGATTTTTATTATAACTTCTATTTTGCAACTCAACACACACGAATAAAAGAAAAAGCACAAAGTAAATACAAAGGATTTAATACAAAAAAGAAAATTATATTTTGCTTATTTTTATCGGTTAAAGAGTGAAAAAGAAATTAGTGATTTATTTTATATTATAAAATAATGTTGCATTTTTAATTTTTGTATTTTATTATTTTTTAAATTCACTGAGCTGATAAAAGAATATTCAAAAGGGAGTTTTAAAAGTAACCGTAAAATTTTTATATTGCAAAGGAGAATATCTTGGTGCAGACTGCAGAATAGGTATCTATAATTTAGTATTAATAGTACGTTCGAAAGATATTCAAATGTTTTGAAAGAATCAAGGTCAGTAGAGCGAAATTAAAGAGGGAAAAGGGCAAGAAGAAATATCTATTTCAGATGAATGTACTTGTTTGATTTCGCTAAATTACCGTACATTATATAATGCTAATATACACATCATCTGTCTTGCTAATTATGTTTGATTGCTGGCTGTCAACATACATATTTTAAGATAATGTAATACAAAATTAAACTGAAAAATGTAAAATAAATGTGGCACTTTGAACCACTCCACTTTTTAACGATATAAGGTATAAATTTTAATTATGAATTTATTTATAAATAAAATACAGATGCTCTATTTTTGACATTTATTTTGCCAAAATTTGTACAAGCACCTCAGCTATAGAGAACTCTAAAAGTAGAAAAATTTAAATTTTTGATCGTTAATAGCTCTTAAACATGCAGTTCTCAAGTAGTAACTTATGTTAATTTTGAAAGATTTTTCTTCTCTTAAAATTTCAACGTTTTATCTAAAAGCGTGCGGAGATATAAAGGAAGCAAACACTTGCAAAATTTAGTTTCTATACATAATGGTAAATTGGAACACTATATTTTAAAAAATTGTATAGTTTTGATATTGACTTATTTATAAAGGGGAAAAAATCCTGTCATTTGGTGTTTTTAGATTGAAGAAATGTTAAGCAGAATCTGAGATGTATACATTTAAAAATAGGACTTTTTCACATTTTGCAGAGATGCAGCCGGAGCCACATAAAAAGTTGTTCTACAACCTTAATTTTTTAATGAAACCTGTCCATTGTTAAAATTTTATTGTTCTATCTTAAACGATCAAGGCGTTTTCTAAACAAACGGACAGACCGGGTCGATAGACAAACGGAGAGACGAACGGACAGATGAACGGAAAATCGGACGGATAGACAAACGAACAGTCGAACAGACAGATAGAGTGAAACTAATAGACACATTTTTTTTTCTAAATTCAGCGTTGTTTCAGAGTTTCATAATAAAATTATAAAAAATTAATTGACTTTTATTTAAATTATTTAACATTATTTGGGGTTTGTTTCGTTCATTAGTACTACTGAACTCATAAGTAGGCATTGTAGTACTAACTTGCCTAAACAAAACCCAATTTAAACAGTCAACTGTACTACTTTAGAAAATTTTAATAAAATCTCCTGTGAAGTACTAAGATCAATTAAAATTTTTCGTAAAAACGTGATCATAAATAAAAGAAAAAGAAAAAATAAAATAATAAAATTAATAATAATAATTAAAATAATTTAAAATTAGCCTATCAAAAGCATTTTTACAGAGTAATTTGTTGCTTATTTATAAAAATTTGTGAAAAAACAATAAGGATTGTTTCTGATTTAATTTTTTTTTAAAATCAAAAATAAAAGATAAAAGTAATTAAAATGATTTATTAAAATAAAAAAATAATACGACGAGTTGGGGTTGTAATACAAAAAAAAATCTACTCTTATTATAAATTTGATAGAAGTTTCTAAAATTTCCTAGTTGTTAGTCTTGTCCATTCAAAAACTAAATTTTATATGTACAATAATTAGTTAGTTTTATTTCAGACAAAATAGAAATTATAGAAATTTTTTAGTATGTCTGGTTAAATTAAATTTAAAATAAAAATTTTTCTCAAATGTTTATTTTCTTGTGTTTTCTAATTTTATTTAAATATTTATGATAGATGCCAACTAAATGACATGTAATAAAAACAAACAAAAATAAATTTGAATAAAATATGAAAAAAAAAAATTTAATTAAAATGCAAAAAAAGAAAATAATTAATTTTTCAACAGAAAAGAAAATTTTAAACATTGTATGCAAAATGAAATTAAAAAACGAAATATTGTTAAAACAAATGAACTTTTGATTAAGTCCAGTTTTTGATGAAAATTACGACCAACGATTTTCATTTACATTTTATTTAAACAGGTATCATAGATTCATAGATAGTAGATTAAAAATTTGTGATTGACCATTAAAATACGAGGTAATACCCTATTCAGACTGTGAGTGTATAACGTAAGTGTTGGAATTCGTGTAACATTTTATAATCATACTAAGTTTTAATTTAAACGTTATATAAAAGTTTTGTTTTTTAATTTTTTAAATAAAAAATGGATTCTAAATTACTTTCATAATAATTAATAAACAAGAGAAATTATTTGTTTAATATAATTAGATTATAATTGTATTAAATTTTTATTATTTTAAATTAAATTTTTTGTTCTTTTTCGAGCACCCTCAGTATTCAACATATGGCAGGGCTGTGTAAAAAAAAATTTTTTTTCTGCAATCGAAAAAATTTTCGATTTTCATTGCTTTTTATTCCATGTTTTACCAAATAAAATGTTAACTTGACAATTTTAAAATATATCAAATTTCTATTTATAAATGTTATACCAGGTTGTAACACTTATAACATGTTATAGAGAGCGTAATCTGAATTAATATTTAATATAAGATTTTCATTGTTTGCGTTCCTTTTATACGAAAAAAATAGTTGAGAGTAGTTGGAAGTAATTGGTATAAATGGAAAGCTAATTTAACATAACACACATCTAAAAGGAATACAAACATTGTTACCTTGAGTATCATACAAACTAGAAGCCTACCGCTACAGTGATAAAAGAATTATATAAAGGGAAGCAGACCAAAAATTGTTTCCTTCTTATCAGTTCTGAAAGTGTATAAGTGGTGAGAAAACTTCAAAACTTTTATTATATTCGTAAATAAAAGGATTTACGGAAATTTGTTTAAAAGAATATAAATTTCTATACTATAAATTTTTATACAGGATAAATTTAAACGAATGGCTTATTTAAATTGGCTGAACCTTTTTAGTTTTAAGATATATCGAAGGTCGAAAGGTTGAAATACTTTTAAAAATATTGATGACAAAATAAATTTCAACAAGGTGGAAGGACCCTAACTTTAAACATTTTTTTTTCTCCAACTTTTATTTCTTAATCAATTAAATTTCTGCAATTTTCAATTAAAATAAATAATTTTAATTAATTAAAATTTCTAAAATAAAGATAAATTAAAAACAGAAAAAAAAAAACAAAAATGAAATTTTTTTGTTATAAAGCCACTCATTATTCCACCGAGTAATATCAATTTCAATTTGTCATAATAATATGGAATTCATTTCCCAAATGGGTTAAAAAAAAAAGAACAAACCAACTAACCAACCAATAACCAATGAACAAAAACTCTATTATGAAATTATTTTATTAAATTTTACGTGAAGATAATATTTCCAAAAATTACAAAATAAATTAACAAAAAATGATTTAATTAATGAATAATTTAATTTAAATATATGTAAAAAAATCAGCTATATCCACCACAGGACCGACCGCTATTATACAAAAATAATAATTTACATTCATACATATATACATATTTACATACATACATATTATATCAAAGCAAAATAACTTCTAATAATTTAACATCATTTTTTTTTATTCAATAACAATAATAACTATAAACTAAGCGATGAATTAATCGTAAAAATATACATATGTACATTAATTGATACATCCGTTTACATATTATATAAATATGTAGGTACATAATTTTTTTTTTCATTCAAAAATATTAGAAGTAAAAAATAATAAAAACTGTAAACAAATACAAAACAAACATAACAGTAATATTGAATCTGCTAACAAAAATTTTACAGTTTGAATTTTCCGTCATCAACAAGAGTATGTATGTATATAAATTTTTAGACATAAAAAACAAACAAAAAAAATGTGTTCATATAAATTCATATGGTCTGTTCTAATAATATGTAAGAAATTTGGACTTTTAGGAAAAAAATTAAATAAAAGCTAAAGTTGGTCGGATCAAAAAATGTTCTATGGCAAAGTTGTAGCTCTTTACTTGTGCAAACCCTTTGTCTTAATAATTTTTCTCATAATATTTTCCACTAGTAAACTACTACTTCCGGTTGTCTGATTTGCTCCAAAAGCTTAACAATCCGAGATATTTATATCACAATCTTAAATATGAAATTTCAAAAAATTTGACTCAGTCGTTTAAGCTGAAAATGTTCCCACAGACATACAAACACACACATACTAGACAGACATCACGCTAAACAATTTTTTATAGCCTTCTATGCACCGAAGTAGTGCATTTTTGCCAAAATCTCGGGTACAAATTTTTAGTATGAAAACAATATCTACCTTATACATAATTGTGTGTGCGGTCGGTAAAAATATAAAAAATACAAATAAAAGAAAAAATATTTTTATTGAGTGAGTTGGTATGGTGCAAAATTATATTTTTGAATCCAGTATTCAGTATCCTAGAATCCATATTTAATAGATTGCAAATTTTACATAAATATAAATATTTAAATAAATTATGTACAAATATCACCACGATTGAAAGTCAAATAAAAAGATGATACAGAACAAAAAAAAAAACAAAAGAATTAATTTTCAGTAACAATTGGTTTAATCTCTTTCTAATGTAGTCTTTAATCCTATAATATTGAGACGAAAGGGTTGTAAGAACTGAATTGTTTTTAGTGATTGTGAAAATATTTCTGTGCTAGTTTCTTTCAAATATGTTTAAGAAGTTAAAAACAAAACTGGGTCAAGTCTATTTAATACCTTTGCATTTCTGTATTCTTGTTTTATACTATTTTATTCTAGAAATTTCTTATAGATCGAAATTAAAAATATCCTTATATTTTACTTTCCCCTGGACGAACATTTCAAAATCTGGTCCACAAAGATGTGATCATAATACTATTCCTATTAATTTAAAATACTTAATTATAAAATTTATATAGCGTATTCGGGATGTAAACCTAAGAACTTTTCACTGAAAGATTGTCGACTTAAGTACTGCATCATTAATCAGATAAAAAGATATTCTTTTTAAATTGAAAAATCGAAATTAAATAGACTTTTTGGCTTAAAATAATAAAATATAATTTGGGATTCGTTTTGAAGCTTCTGAAAAAAAAAAAACATATTTCTTTTCCCAATTTTTCTTTTCTGCGCTAAAGACTTTACCAATTATTAAACATATTACGTTTGCGCATAAGTGCTTGAAGTGCATATTCATGTAATTACAAGTATTAATTAATATGAATAATGTACACCTATACGCAGTTCTAACAAATGATTTTATTTAAATAATCAATTAAATTATTAAACAGCAGCTTAATGTATTTTATATACCCAATATTTTTATAAAGAGAAAAAAAGTTGGGATAAAAACGAGCATAAGAGATTTACTTATATTCATTTCAACAAGTTATTTTTTGGTGCCCTGTCATACTTCCACAGGTCAGAAGCCCATTATACGGATATGTCCCATAAGAGTGGGGTTATCCACAATATATGTGGGATATAAACTTATAAATTTCTGAGTAATAGTCCCATCATATTTTTAATATTTATGACCTTATAACTCACATATAGCGGGTTATAACACAACAGTGTTAGAATAGTTTTGGCTCCCATCGGTAGTGACTCATAACACCAATTAATTTTGATAGGATTATAACTTAAAGAAACTAAATAAATTAAAAACGTTTTTTGTTATTTTATTGTTTTTAGTTTTCTAAATATAAAACAAATGACAAAACAAACAAAATTTGGAACTTTCTCCGAAATAAAAACAATATAAAGGTAATTGCTTAGTAATAAATGATTTGTTGTTGAAAACTTTTTGTTGTTGTTATTGAAATGTTTGAACATAAATGATCAGAAGGGATATTCAAGTTGGTTATCAAATCAAGATTCAATAATTTGTTTGGCTAGGGTTTTAAGGTGGCAGCCCCTCCTATTTTAGATTCTTTGATATTGGAATATGTATGTAAAAAAATAATTCGGATAGATTTTATAGTTGGTTACAAAATTTCCAAAATCCAACTCTAGAAATTCTGATTCTTGCATATACGAATAATAAGTAATATAAAGACCCTGATTTTTTTACCAACCAAAAATCCCTTCTAATGCAGAATCTCATACACACATAAGAAATTTTCGTAAGCTATATTTCTAATAGCTACATATTTTATTAAAACTGTGCTTTTTTCCGAAACATTATGGTGGTAAGACCAAATATTTTGTGGTATTATAACTCACTTGCATTTTGTCAAAACACTACAACTTTTATATGAATTTTTGTAAGTTATAAACTCACTAAAATTTCTTATATGTTTATGACACACCATATTGGGATAAACCCTAATTGAAATTATTTTTGTATAATCTACTATATAGAATATAGTCTCATGGGCTTATTTCCTTTGAAGTTATAACATAGCACCTTATTATTTATTGTTATTAAAATTTCAGTATAAGCGGTTAATATTTTAATGATTTTTAAATGAGTTTTAAGGTTTAATAAATATTTAATACATTTTAAATATGTATATGCTCATAAATTGAATTATGAAGAAAATTATATAATATTTTATGTACTATAATTTATATAAAACGAGGAAGAATACAGTTGACTTTGTCAACTCTTAGATACCCGTACGAACCGTTAGTATGTTCACAGCCTGTCACTCTGCTTACAATATTATTTTTTTAATATTTTAGTATTTTAAAATAATTTGGGTGAATTTTATAATTTTTAGAACTATGGGTTGTACATATATTCAAACTATATGTTTATATGTACATTCTTCAAAAGCAGATTCTAACCTTCCACATAACGATTATCAATCCAAAACTTTTTCAAATATTCTATAGTACCATTTAATACTAAGCGGTAAATGTATATTAAATTTACTAAGTACAAAACAGTAAATATAATTTTAAATATTATATTATATTATATTTAAATATTCCATTGACAGAATAATTTCTTATAAGTACAATAAAATACATATGTGTATGTAAATACGGCGCTATATAATATACATCTAAACTCTTATCATTCATTTACTAGTGACATATACGATATGTAAATAAACATGATATTATATAAGTATGTATATATATCAATATCATATAAATAAAAATTCTTCAAGCAACCGTTATGTTGTTTATTTAATTACATTTTTTTGTACTACGCATTATATCCTCAACAATTTCAAATTATCGAGTAAAACAAAATGGAAAAAATCCGTTAAAGAAATTTGTTAGAAAATTTGAAAAAATCAAGTAACACTTCCGTCAATTATAAAGTAACCCTATATTATTAAAAAAAGTTGTTAACAGAAATAAAAATATAATGTTGGAGCTTTAATTTTTGTGTATTACTTTAACAGGTGTTCAAGTTACAGGTGTTTAAAAATAGGAAATTTTCAGTTTTTGACCCCTTACAGCTCCTAAACGGGGGGTGATACAAAAAAAATTTCTTAAATGACTCATACTAATTTTCAAAGATCTAACTTCTGTCAAAATTTCAAGTTTCCAACTTAAACCGTTTAGAAGATAGAAGGGTTAAAGGATTTTGCAAAATTTGAGTTTCGCATAACGGTAAATTAAGACACCGTATGCCAAAAATATATATTTATTGTATATATACTTTTAAAGCTAATGAAAGTTGTAATCGTTTGGCGTTTTCAAAATGAAGATATACCTTATAGAACTTGTGCTATAAGAATTTAAATATAGAGCTTTTTTGAACCTTTGGGGAGCTGTAGCTCCGTAACGGGTGGGACTACAAAAAAAAGTTATTAAAAATAAAATTAATATTTTTGTGAGATCTATCAGTAGTTAAAATTTCATAGCTCTATTGCAAAAAAAATGTGGAGATCTAAAAGTTAGGTGTTCGAGAGCTACCCTAAGGCTTGGTCCAAACTCAACCAAAAAAAATAGGGAACCTACAAATTACTCCCAAAATATTTTGTGTAAATTTCAAGATTCTAGCTTTCTTAGTTTTTGAGTTAGCGTGCTGACGGACGGACGGACGGACGGACGGACGGACGGACGGACGGACATGGCTCAAAAGTCTTAGAATTTTTTTCTGATCCGATCCATACCTTTGAAGGTATATCTAGCTCGCTTATTTCGAGGTGTTACAAACGGAGGAGTAATTTTATTATACCCGATCCTATCGTACGGGTATAAACATATATTATATTATATACATTGTACATTCAACAAATGATTGATTAATTATTATTAATTAAAGTAAAATAGGATATCAATTAAAATTTTAAATTGTTATTAAGTATACGATAGTGTTTATTTATTAAATTATTTTGAGAATGATTTATTTTAACCAAAAAACTTTAGGAATTAAAAATAAAAACCTTATATATGTATTTCTTAGTTACTTATATATACAATATTTTAATTGATAAATTAAATTAATGAGTAAAATAGGTTTAAAAAAAAAATATTAATTAAAATTTTAAGAAAATGTAATTTAGCAGTTTATTGTGAAAATCTCAGTAATTTCATAGAAAGTATAAAATAATCCGATATCTAAAGTGTAATAAAATATTTAAAAAATAAATAAATTAATTTCATAGACAATAAATAAATAAATTGTCTATGAATATAATCTAAATACAAAAAATACATTTTGGCGGCAGAATTTTCTGAGACTCTGTATAATCCTTTAATGTGTGTTAAGTTATGTATATACTCGTATATATTCATGTATATTTACTTTAACATTTTCAGTATTGCACTCTACTCTCTAATATTTAAAAGAAGAAGACTGTAGAGTAGACTGTGTCAACTCTAGGATACTCTCACAAACATAATACATAATATGTATATGCTGTTATGATAAAAGTTAATTATCTTTTAGAAAATTTAAGAAATTGGATTTAATTAAATGTCGAGATATATTTTTTCGAGAATTAAATTCGAGAAAATTTTACAAAAGTTTTTACCGTATACAATTTAATCATCGATGTTTACCTTATAGTTTGAAGATATGACAACTACCGGAATCTGTTGGCCTAGAGCAACGAAACTTTATTTATTACTATAATGTTTGACCATATTTTAAAAAGTACCAATACATGAGAATATAAATTATGCTTACTTAAAAAAATAAGTTGTATGCCAGGTGCCAGAACCTGAAATTTGTGTAATCATTTTATTTTTTGTGTAATCATGCGGACAGACGGACGGATGCACCTACATGGCTAAATCGATTAAGAATTCGATTCTGAGCAAGAATATATTTATCATTTATGGCTCGTCTGTTTTAAGGTGTCACTTGTAAAAATTGCCAAGCGCCCAAGTTGTCAAGTGCACAGTGTTAAGTTTGTTAAATGTCCTTTTACTAATTTTCACTTTTGCGAAATAACTTTTTGCTAAGTGTCTTTTTCCTAAATACCTTTTGTGTTAAATATGGTTTTTGTTAAATGTCTTTTTGCGAAATGTCCAGTTGTCAAGTGAATGTTGCCAACTGTCGGTTCCCATAATTTTTATATACACGGTGTTGCACGGTGTATTATATATTCTACGTTTATGGAGTACGTTCCTAAATTTATTTTATGACAAAAATTGCTTTACAGAAGTCTCCAAAATTCTACCGTTAATTCTACCGTTAAAAGCTACCAACTTAAAATTGTGTAATTATATTTTTTGGTAAATCACTGAAATTGAAATAATTTCTACAAAAGTTAATGGGAATCATCAAAATTTGACCTATTGGAAAGGTGATACCTGTTTTATTTATACATAGGGCAATGGTTTTGTTTAAAATTACATTTTTGTTGATTGATTTATTTTCATTTTTTATTTTTATTTTATTATTATTTTTTTTTTAATTTAATTAAATGCTAATTGAAATTATTTTATAGTCAAGGAAATCATTAAGCTAACAAGTAAATGAGGCGATAATAAAAAAACAAACTTATCACATTAATTGGATTTTTTTTTATTTTCATTTTTGTTAGAGCAAATAAAAAAAATTCTGAATATTTTTCAAGTTTTTAATTTTATTTTTTTATTTTATTTTATTTAATTATACGATGCATGCTTCTATTTGTAGATATTAAAATGTGTATTAGTATGTAAATTATATTATATATAATTATATGACTTTTATCATTATGTAGTGGAGTAATTCAGTGGAAAAAAGGTAAAAAATTATAATAGCAAACGGTTATGAAAAATGCACATTTTCAAAATGTCAAGTTCTAAAAATTTTTCAGGTTTATCGAAAAATATTTTGTAAAAAATTAACCGAATTTGAGAAAATAAAACAAAAATTTATTTTAGAAATTCTCTTAAATTTATTCTAAAGTAGTTTCTGCTTATATTTGTAGATCCCCTTCCTTCTAAAAAAAATTAATTTCTAGAATAAAGCACTAAGATTTGTGTTGTGTCAAAAAAATTTATTTGGCAAAGATGGTATTGCCATCCCCATCTATATTTATTTAGTATATCATCAAAATGTGCGTATAGGATTTTTAAACGACAGACGAACTGAACAGAAGAACAAACTAATTATTCCATTTTGAAAATTGTTTTAAAAAAGATCAAAAACAAGATGGAAGAATTAAAACAACAAAAATTAAATTGAATAGAATTGAATACAGAAATTGAATAAAATAGTACACATATGATGTATACATATATACATAAAACAAAAACAATGAAAAAAAAATTACCCCGTTATATTGAAAGTATTTTATAGTTAATGATTATCAACGCTAGATGGTTCTGTTGATATAAAAATGTAATTAGTTTGAATTAGTTTGTGAAAGAGGCATTGCCGATGGAGAATCTTAAATAAATTTAAAACAGTTAAAGAAATGATTTCTGGTAGTTAGCAGAAGAGTTCTGGTAGAATGAGTTGCTGCAAATATATTTTGTTCAGAAATTTATTATGTCTTTATTCCTCAAAGTTGGCAATATTTAAATAAATGGTAGCATATTAGTTGATTTGGTTGATTATTACAAGCGCAATTAAAAGCGCAAACACAAGATACAAAAAAAAAAATACCTACAATATAATGAAACTGTTAATGAACATTTAATTTTTTGTCTTAAATATATATATATATATATGTATATAAGTTTAAATCATATAATGTTGTGTTAAAAAAAGTTAGAATGAATTTGTCAAATATTTCAATGTTAGCTTAATTTTAAATAAACCACATAATAATAAAATTTTTTTTTGCTAAACAAACCAATTTTATTATGATTACCCCCAGAAAATTCAATGTTGAAAGGATTTTTTTTTTTCCAATTATCGTTTCTAATTAAATTGTGTTGAATTTTATTTTTATTATGTTGTTTGTAAATACATACACATACGCTCAAACACTTATTTTTTTTTTTTTAGTTTATTATTCTGTTATTTCTGTTGAGTTTTTTTTTTTTACATTGAAAAACTTAGTTAGTAACCAATAATAATCAATATCATTATCTTTTCATATATGCTATCATATCTTTTTGTCTATATAAAACGTGATAAAAAAGTATACATAATATACATATATATATACATAATATTCAATAGAATTCACATAAAGAAAAAAAAAAAAATAACAGGTTATCATTACCATTATCATGATCAATATCATTTTCATTATTCTTTCAAAATTTATATTCTATATACAGTTATTCAAGAGCTCAATCTATTCTGATCTGTTTCATTCACTAAAATTATGGGAAGTCTCATTCAATTTGAAACCTATTTAAAAGTTATTGAACATAAAATAATAAAAAAAAAAATAAAGTGAGGAAAAGAGAAATCCTTATTCAGCAATCTATCAATAACAGATGTGATTCATTTTTTTATTAATTTTTTCTTTTTTTTTATCATTTCTCACTTTTTTATTGTTGGATTTTTTGTTTGCATTTACAAAACAGATCATTTATGATTTTCATAGATTCACTATTCGCGTTTTTTTTTTTAATTTTAATTTAATGGTACTAAAATTGTTTAAAAAAAAAAAACTTAGTATCATGAAATTGTTAGAGCGTATAACGGTAACAGTTTTAGAGCGTATAACGGTAGAGTATTAAAATAATTAGTTTAACTATGAAGAAGATGAAAATATACCGGCTGTTATGAATAGTCTCTTAATTCAATTGTACTATTTAGAAATTTCATACTACGTTTAATTTAATATTTTAGTACCCATTCTATTTATAAAATTAGTACTGCAGGATGTTAAAAGTAGATTCTAAATTCAAACGGTATAAGTTAAAATATTATCCTAGTTCTCTTGAATTTAAAGAGCGGGCCACTTCAAATAAAGATTTATAAGATAAAAAGAAGCTTTGAAACTTTTGTTTTAAACTGTTTTTTTTGAATATCTAAACATATTACCGTTATTACGACAGATTAATAAAAATTCGATTTCTATCAAAAGAAACATAAAAAGTAATGACGATGCGATTTCTAAAATTTTTAGTAATCCTATTTCTAAATTAAATAAAATTATGACTCAAGGATTTATCATTTAGATTATGGTCTATGAACAATTAAATTTTGTTATACCTATGACATTCAAATTTCAACATTGTTAGGAAGCTTTACGATAAATGTGCAGGCATTAGAAAATTTTCAAAATTTAAGGGAGAAAACGTTTATCAAAGATTGGAATAATATTAAAATAAGTTTTTATCATCCATTTTAATTTGTAATTACAATTATTAGAAAATTGTACAGTATTTAATTTTACTTTCATTATTAAGCTTGTAAAAATTTTTTTATTTTCATTAATTATGAATTGAAGTTGATTGAAATACGGAAAAAGATTCGGATATGTGTAGGTTTACCAGAATTAAAAAAAAAAGATAAAATCAAAAAAATACAATAGAATAAAATATAAATTATAAAGAAAAGGTGCTTGAGCCCATACTTTTTATCAATCAGATCAAGACTGCAAAAGTGGTTAAAAATTATCGTGAAAGAAATATTGATATATTTTTTTTTTTTGTATTAATTAATATAGGGTTGCGTATTTTTCTAATTAAATTGAAGGACACAATACGAATAATTGGAAAATGAAAATATGAAAAATTCAATATTTTTGATTAGAAGAAATTTTTCTATTTTGCTTCTTTAGATTTAATTTAATTGATTAAGTGCACATAATATACGGCTAGTTAGTTTTTATTAAAGGAAAAAAATTAGCTAAATTAACTGTAATTTAAAGATGAAGAATTTAAAATTATCAAAGCATTGATTTAATCTAATAAATTGAGTTCTAAAGTTAATTATAAGATATCAAAGAAATAAATTATGTATATATGTATTCACCTTCTGAGCTATCCAATGACACGCCACTGTCCCTTTCCCTTTCAATTATTCTAGATGGGGTTGAAATGTTACTTTCTTCCCTTATTTGTGCTAAATCTACCGGTATTGTTGTTGATCCCTGTTGTTGTTGTTGATTAAAACTATTTGTTGTTGTTGTTGTATTAATTTGTTTTTGTGTGCCTCCGGCCGTCGCCAATCCAAATCCACCAGCACTATTTCCGCTTGATGAAGCCGTATTTGATAATTGTAATCCAATTCCTCCACCTGATAATGTTGCTGTTGAGTTTGAAGAATATTGTTGTTGATATGTTGTTGCTCCTCCTGTTCCTGTTGTTGTTGATGATAATGATGATGATGGTGAATGATACGTTTGATATAATTTATTATTTTGTAAATGTAATTGTTGTTGTTCTTGTTCTTGTTGTTCAGCTGTTGGTGTTGTTGGCTCAAGATTATTGTCTCTAATAGTTTCCAATCCCGGGGTACCAAACGGGAGGCTGGGAAAAGCCTCACGCATGGCCCCCTTTGTCTTTGTACCGTTCTCAGTAACGGTTTTACGCTGTGTTCCAATATTTGGTGATGGGCGCGGTGATGAACGATTTGTTGATTTTCTTTGGAAACGTAAATTTGATGTACCTTCTTGTGGTTGTTGCTGTTGTTGTTGTTGTGGTGTAGCGGCCAATATCTTGCCGCAATTATCATCAGCACATAAACTCTAGAAAAAAAAATAAATAAAAAAAAATTAATTAAAAATTATTGAATCAAATATTAATACATTAAAGTTTGCATAAAAATAAAAAATAGATAATAATCCTATTAATTAATTTGTAAAAAGATTGTCCTTTGAAGAACTTAACAAGGGCAAAATATATATTTAAAAAAAAATAAAAAAATAAATTTTAAACATAATATATCACCTACAATTATTTTTGTATCAAATTTTCTAATTAATTTTGAAAATTTTTATTCAATTTTATTAAAAAGAATTTAGAGAGAACTCTTAAATTTTCCTTTAAGAATTTATGATATCTTTCCCTATCATATGACAGCTTACGATGTCCTACTATTTTATAAAGATCTACATTTTTAATTGTTTGGTTCGTTTTTATATCAAATAAGAAGAATTTTTGAAATATTCTAAGTGGAATGGAATTTAATACTTAAATTGCTATTATTAATTTTTTTTTCTAGATTTTTATGACCATATAAATCTAGATTAAGTATATTTTGTCAAAAAACCGACTGTAAAATAATAATTTTCGAAGTTAATATTAAATTTTTTCGAAGAATTTTGCTCTAAAATAAAAAAAAAAAAGAAAATAGAATAAATACATATAAATACCAAAAAATATTAAAATAAAAGCCATAAACAGATTATGAATAAAACAAATTTTAAGGATTCAGTAACAAATTTATGGCTTTAATAGAATAATGTTATATTTAGATGTGTCCATATATAGCAAATACAATCTTAAACCTTGTATGTGCTATAGGGTGATAATGAACTTGAACGATAAATTTTAGTTTATTATGACAAGGAATTCTTTTCGTTATTTTATCAGAATTTGAAGAGCAGAATATATTTTATGAAGTTCTTAAACTTAACTTAATTAAAAAGTAATACAAGTAATATTTTAACTTAAATTGACATCATTTTAAGAGATGAAGGAAGATTTGTGTACAGTATATATAGTTTTTGCTATAATAATATTAAAATTTATGAAATTTAACTTTCTCATTCTGATTGAAAAAATGTTAATATTAGAAAATATAAATTAGACAAACATAATAAATATCGGTAGATAATTAAAATCTTTTATAAATATAAATTTTTTGCTCTCTAAGTATGCTATATATATATATGTATATACAATTAAATGTATATGTAAATATATATATTTCTTGAACTTATTTTTAAAGTTTACCCTTTTGATTTTTTAAGAATAAATCCTTAAAATTTAAAAAAGGAGCTTTTTAAGTATTTTATAGTATTTTAGGTTTTTGACATTAAATAATTTGTTATAAAAATTCTGTATGTATATAAATCCTTTTTCTAAATGTGAATGAATTTTTGAAAACGGAAAATTTTATATTAACCTGTTTAAAATTGGTATTTTTATATTTAATAGCACTGTTTTCTTTACAAATTTTTAAGAAATTTGCATATTTTGTTTAATTTTACAATTATTAAATTATTTTAAGGTGCATTCGAAAAAATTAGTGGCAGTATTATAAGGTAATGCAACGTCAGAAGAAGTAAACTATGGAAAACAATCTATAAAGCGATCAATATGTCTTAAATTAACAAACATTTACAAATTCTAAAAACAAAAAGAAGTATTTTACCTCTATGTGAAAATTTTATATTTTTTTGCATTTTACTATTTTTTTTCTTTTTTACTTCACTCCTCGGTGGGGGCATAGGGTTTACACAAGACATTTTTATTGAACTCGGTTATATTTTTTGGGTATTTTTTCAGGATATGTTAATTTTATTCAGTTCCAGAAGAATTGTTCGACGTCAGGTGTTGTCGATCGACCGCATCTTCTAGTGCCATTTTTAAATCATTTTCGCTTTGTTTTCATCAGACTTATTTCATTATATCATGTAATACTATGGTGAACAACAACCTTGAGAATGTCGGTAAGTTTGTTTTGCTGTTGATTTCATGTGAAATGTATCACTGGTTTGACCTTTATGAACTTGTTCTGCTTGATAATAAATAGCATCTATGAGGCAAATGATTTTTTTAGATTTTCCTTTGCTCCTCAATGCAATATTGCGGAGCGCTCAGTTATATTAAACGCTTTCTCGAAATCAATAAAGAAAATATAAAATTGTGATCTATATTCTATAGGCTGTTCAACGATTATTTGGAGAGTGTTGGTTTCGTTTATACAGGACAGAAACCAGTTGGTTTTTTAAGTATTGATTTTTTATATATTATTTAAAGTATATGAATCAATAAAAAAATTTCTACTCTGTAAATTCTTTTTTAAATTCAGAACAAAAAACTTTAACTTCAAATTACAAAAACAAAAAAAAAAAAAAATTGAAATCATTACCCATGAATAGACTAAAAAAAAATAGTAAAATGTTGAATTCAACTATTTAATATACTAAGTAAAATAATTTTTATTTTTTTGTTTTTTTTATAATAATTTATCAGAAAAACTTAAACAGTTAAGAGTCTGGGAACACTTCAAAAAGTTAAAATTGATATCTAAAATAATTTGACCAAATATTTTTTTTTATTTATTTATCAAACTAGAAAAAAAAAAAAACAAAAAATTATCCATTAAAAACTTTCACTTCAATAATTGCAACCATCATTACAATTTCTTTAAAAGGAAACAAAATAAAAAATGAGAGAAATTTACAATCTATTCACATTTAAATTGTGCATTATTTTGAAAAATTTCCCTTCAATTCATTTTTATTATTTTTTTTAAAATAAAATTTCGTTTCAGTTCAGTTGTTTCAATTCAGTTTGTTTCTTTATGATAAAAACAAAAAACACTATTTTCTTTATTTAAAAATCAAGTAAACTTTATTGCTTTAGTTTTATAGTTAATAATTCTCACTTATTCTACTTTAATTTCCGCTTTAAGTTTTTTTTTTTTTTATACAAAAAATAATTTATAACATATAAAAAAAAAATATACTCATACCAAAGATAATTTAACCAACCAGAATGAAATAAACGGAAAAAAGTTTTTTTTATTTTTAAATTTAAACTATCGGCACATTTTTTATCTGTTTCGATTTTTAAGTAAGTATCGAACAAAAAAAAAATTTGTGAAAATTTAAGAAAAAAAAAAGGAAATAAATTGTATAAAAAATTTTGCTTCATAACTCATTTTAATACAAAAGTTTTAGATTCTCTTTCCTTGTTTTGTTTTTTTGCATTTTGCACATTTTTCTTTTTGTTTCAACTTTAAAAAAAAAAAATAACTGAAAGTTTTTCGTGAAAGTATCTTAAAAATAATATTTGGAAAAACATTGAACAATCACTTCAGATGAAACATTTTGTACTTAAAAGTAATATATTATAACAAGAATAAAGGAATATAATAACGGTAAAAATAAAAAAAAATATATAATAAAGAATTGTAAGAGTCATTATTTTCGGCAGTCAAATATTTTCAGTTTATGATGATAAACGATTTTTGAAAATAGTTTTTGAAAAGCTGAAATATGTATATAGTTTTCTTTTTTCTTATTTTTCAATAAATATTGTATGGTTTACCCTTACTATTGTAAATGCTTTTTTACTTCAAAGAAAATCGAAAATTGATTGAATTTGATTTTATTTATATAAACTAACATCTAAAAATGTAATTTTATATAAAACAACACGGAAATTTTCCATATCTTTTTTGTACATAATTTAAAATAATTAGTTTAAAAGAGAAAAACATTTTACAAGATATTTTTTTAGCGGTTTAACTGGTATTAATTTCACCTTGATAGTCTGTTTGAAATAACAAGAATTCACAAGTAATAAAATTCCCTTTTATTGGATTTCTCAAGCTCCTGGAATTCGATATAAAATCTATGTAGACAAAGATAAACTTAAGATATACATGAGCTTTAATTTTGTTTTGTTGGTTCACTAATAATTAATATGGTATAGTTTGAACAGCAAAGCGAGTTTAAATGTTAGATAATTTGAATCCTGAAGCATAATTTATTCGGAAAATAAAAGAACATTTTAAGAAAAAAAAGAACATTTAAGAAAAAAAAAAACCAATTTAATTAAGAATATCCCATTTTAAGTATGTTACAAAAAAAAAATGGACAGAGAAAATTTACTTATAAATACCAAAAAAAAAAAAAATTAGATAAATTTGCTTAAAATTCCTTTCACAAAATAAAAAATAAATTTTTTAAAGATATTTTTCGCGCAATAAAATAAAATTAAAAACACCTTTAAGAAATTGGGATAAAATAGATATAGAATAAATATTACAAAAAAACGAGGAGTTGCCTTTGTCAACTCTCAGATACGCGTACGAAACGTTAGTATGTTCATAGTATGTTAGTATGTTCATTTCCTTCTTAACCTTCCACATAATGATTATCAATCCAAAACTTTTCCAAATATGCTATAGTACCGTTTAGGGCATCCAATACCGGTATACCGAAAACCGGTATCCCGGTATACCGGGCGTTTTTCCAATACCGATACCGAGCAATCAATACCGGTATATACCGGTATTTCAGTTTTTTTTCTCATCGAACAGAAAAATTTTTTTTTTCTCAGGAGGCTTTGACTTATTTAAAAGTTCGAAGAAAAACTCATCAAGATCAAACGAAATACACCATGATTTATTTTTAAAAATTTGAAAGTTTATTTATAATCTAGATGGCGAGGAAAATTATTCATACTCGTTTCTGGTATCGCTGTTGAATTTTTTTTAAATATTATTCTAATCTAGTTGAAGTTCTTTAATAACACTTCTTTATTATTATTGTTTTGTTTGTCTAATATTTATATTAACTTACGGTAACTTATTTTTAAAACATTCTTGAAAAATAACAAAATAGTGTGAATTAAATATATACTTGATAAATAATATTGAATAAAATTAAAACTATTAAAAGTAATTAAAACTTTAAAAGTGAATAAAAATTGTCATTAAAAAAAGATAAAAAAATCTTTATTTTTATTGTCGCGTTTTTCTAGCAGGTGAACATAATATAATTGTTGCGTTTTTCTAGCAGGTAAATATAATATCTTCGTATTTATACATTTTTACTATTTATTTTTTTTCTATTTAAAAATTATTTTGCTGCCCCAGCAATGGCTGATAAACCAAAAGTATTTGAAGATTTTAAAAGAGGACTTCAGGACAAAAACTCAGTGTGGCATTACTTTTTGCGCGAGAAGTCTGGTACTGTAGCGAAATGTAAAAAATGTGCTAGAGAAATTAAGACATGTGGTGGGTCAACTAGTGGACTCCATACACATTTAAGGACTTCTCACCAAATAAATTTATTGAAACGTAATTCAGTTGAAGTTTCAGTTTCGTCTTTTACTGATGGTGTTTCCACTACATCTGAATTCCAACTCGCTAGACCCAGAAATAAATTTTCAACATATTTTACAAAAAGCGAAGACGAAAATACCTTGCCGATTGTTTTAGCTAAAATGACAGCCAGCAATGGCTTGCCATTCAGAGTTTTTATAACTTCGATTGAGCTAAGAAAATCGCTGATAGCACGAGGTTTCGACGTTCCAAAATCATCCGAATCCATTCGTCAAATAGTCATGAAATATGCTATTAAAATTCGAAACTCGATAATAAAAGAATTATCAGAACTTCAACGGCAAGGAAACCGATTTAGTCTTACGTTTGATGAGTGGACTTCTATAAAAAATAGACGTTATTTGAACATTAATGTTCATTCTCGAAACAGATTTTGGAATTTGGGTTTAGCACGAGTTAATGGACATTTCCCAGCAGAAATGTGTGTTAAGTTAATTGACAACATACTAAAAGAACACAACTTAAAAATTGATCGCGATATCGTATGTATTACCACGGATGGTGCTTCGGTTATGAAGAAAGTGGGACGATTAATGTCCATCGACCAACAACTTTGTCTAACCCATGGAATCCAATTAGCTGTGGTTGACGTCTTGTATAAAACAACAGTCGTGGACTCGACAGATGATTATTTTGAATCTGATGAAGATAGTGCTGATGAGATTTCCGATGAATATATTGAAGACCATTTAGACGGATTAAGGATTTTTCAGAGCTCACCGAATACAAATGAACTTGCAAATAATTTGGCTCCATTGATAAGCAAAGTTAGAAAAGTTGTGAAGCTGTTCAGACGATCACCAACAAAAAATGAAATTCTTCAAGTGTATGTTAAAACTGAACATGGAAAAGAATTCTCATTAATCTTAGATAATAAAACCAGATGGAACAGCTTACTTTTTATGTTAGAGCGTTTTTATAAATTAAAAAATTCTATTCAAAAAGCCCTGATTGACTTAAATTCAGCTATTACCTTTACAGAACCTGAATTAGAATTGATATTATCAACAGTTTCTATGTTGTTACCAGTGAAATTGGCTGTAGAGGCTTTGTGTCGCAGAGATGCTAATCTTCTCTCAGCAGATACTACCCTGGCATTTATGCTGCAAAATTTGGGCGTAGGACCATTAAGTAACAATATGAAAACTTCCTTAATTCAAAGAATAAAAGAAAGACGCACAAATTTATCTTATTTGATACAATATCTTCATAAAGGAGATCAAGCCCAAAACAATTTTGGCCCAGATATCATATTTGATCGACTAAGTAAAACAGCTTTGGTAAATTTAATTGTGCATCTTATCTAGCGGCTCTCATCCGTCCCAGCTGAAACTATAGCATTACCATCCGAAACAGATGATGACGAAGATACCATAATGTGCGAAGACGAAATTTTGGACTTGACATTACAGGAGCAGCTAGACATGGCCATTAATAATGAGATGAAAATTCAAACAGTACCAAAAACAAATCGAAATATTAACGATTTGACTAAAATGATCCGAAAAGAAATTTCTATATTCGAGGAAGACGGTACACGTGGTACCAACTTGAAGTTGGTATACGATTATATTCTAACAATTCCCCCAACGAGCGTAGAAGCTGAACGGGCTTTCTCTTCTTCAGGAATGTTATGTACCAAAATTCGGTCATCTTTAAATGACGAAACTTTAAATAATTTATGTTTTTTGCGGGCTTATTTTAATAACAACAAATAATTTTTTTATGTATTTTGCTTTTTTCGTCAAATGAATTAATTTTATACTCATAATTTCTTTATGTATTTTGCTTTTTTCGTCAAATGAATTAATTTTATACTCTATATTATTTTAACTTAAACAATAAAATTTTTGAACAGTTTATTTGTTGTTTTGTGTTAACATTAATGTTTTTTTTTCAGTGTTTTCTAAATACCGGTATTAATACCGGTATACCGGTTTCCACAAAATGTGAATACCGAAATACCGGTATTCACATTTTGGTCCGGTATTGGATGCTCTAGTACCGTTTAATACTAAGCGGCAAATGTATAATAATTTATTACTATAGATATGTATTATATATCATTCATTCATCAGTACACGATATGTAAATAAACATGAGTTATATAAGTATGTATACTAATATCATATAAATTCTTTAAGCAACCGTTATATTTTTTATTTATTTATTTTTTTTTCTACTACGCATCTTCAACAATTTCAAATTATTGAGTAAAAAAAAATACAAAAAAATAGATAAAAAAATTTGTTAGAAAAATTTAGAAAATGATGTCAGATTTTCGTCAATTTTAAGGTAACCCTATATTATTAAGAAAAGTTGTTAATAAATATAAAAATATAATATTGGAGCTTTAATTTTTGTATATTACTTCAAAAAAATTTGGGCAGGTGTTTAAAAATAAGGAATTTTTTAGTTTTTGACCCCATACAGCTCGGAAACGAAAATGGGCGATACAAAAATATTTTTTGAAATGACTCATACTTATTTTCAAAGACCTAACTTCTCTCAAAATTTCAAGTTTGTAACTTAAACCGTTTGGAAGATAGAAGGAATCAAGAATTTTGCAAAATTTAAGTTTCGCATAACGGTAAATTAAGACACCGTATACCTAGTACAAATATATATTTATTGTATATATATTTTTAAAGCTAATAAAAACAGTAATCTTTTGGCGTTTTTAAATTGAAGATATATTTTATACAACTTGTGTTATAACATAGAGCTTTTTCGAACTTTGGGGGCCGTAACGAGTGGGGCTACAGAAAAAAGTTGTTCCATAAAATTAATACTTTTATGATATCTATCAGCAGTTAAAATTTCTTGGCTCTATTTTACAAAAAAAGTGGGGATCTAAAAGTTAGGTGTTCGAGAGCTACCCGAAGTTTTTGTCGGATCTCAACCAAAAAAAAATAGGGAACCTGCAAATTCATGTAAGAATATTTTGTGTTAATTTCAAACTCTAGCTTTCTTAGTTTTTAAATTATCTTGCTGGCGCACAGGCGGACGGACGGAGAAAGATTAATCGACTTAGAATTTGATTCTGATCTGATCTATACATTTGATATAGGTATATTTAGCTAGCTTATTTCGAGGTGTTACAAACGGACGAGCAATTTTAATATACCCTATCCTTGTCGTATGGGTATAAAATGAACAATATTTAAAAAAAAAGTTTAAATTAATTTTCACTTCGATAATTTATTGCATAATTTATGGGGCGCTCTTGAAATAATTATTATTTTCTTAATTCTTTGAATAAAAAAAAAACATGATTGTAAAAATAAAAAGAAATTGCTATGGTATATGAATATAAAGTTTTATGCTAAATTTGTAAGAAATTAAAATTTTTATGTGTATTAAATATTATTCTATAGTTTATTTCGTACTTTATGTATTGTTTAATCATAATTTTAAGTATGCATTGGTATTATTGCCAGTCCTGCCTATAAAATGTATATATCTGTTGGAGACATCTGATGTAAATTTAAGACGATATGTTAGAATTTTTAATAATTTCCGTTTTATAAATTTATATATTTGATTCTAGAATATTGTGTAAAAAATTATCGTCAATTATCATTATCTCTTTCAAAAATGAAGAAGTAAATTATAAATGAAATGATTTTGGATATTTAGTAGATACAATATTTCAGGTACAATTTTACTTATGTATATACCACAAAAACAGTTCTATTTAAATATATTTCTGCGTAGGTATATAAAATTAACAGTTAAAAATGTACTTTAATTTTGTAATCTATAACTATTTAAAATTTATAAAGTGTGAGATATTAAAGTTTTATATTGAGGGGTCTAGAAGCAAAAGTGTAAAATGTCCACCAGCTATGTTTTCGTGAAAAACATAAAAACCTATACTCTGAAAATAAAAATGGTAAGCCTCAATTTTAAATATGAAAATAAGTGGATATTTAAGACTTTTATAATATTTTATAAAGTTTACTATATAGATATTTCGCCTAAGCACCCAAATGCCATAAAAATCTAAAAAAAAAAAGAATTGGACTTTTAGTATTTTTGCTTTTATACCCCTCAATTAATCTATACTATTTAAAAATATGAAGTAATTTTAATTCAAATTCACGTTAATAACATACAAATAAAAAAAAAATTTTATCAAGAAAATAAATCTGAAAATATATATTTATACTTAAAACATAACAATAATAAATATGTGTTATCCAAATTTAAATAACAATATAAATAATGTAAAAATTATTCATCCATGTTCATGTAATGTAATGTAAAAATCATTCATCAAATTATCTGTTCATGATTTTTTTTTTTGTAAGTTACGAAAATTCAGTTACAATGTATCTATTAAGTATAATGTTATAACATATTACTTTGATAATAGTAACGAAGAATAAAACTTTTTTTTGCTCATAAGATACTTCAGGTTTGCGTATTTTAAAAAAACAACTAAAATTCGTTTAAATTAAATTAGCGGATATTCTAATTGTTTTGAAGAAAATAATGAAAAGGATTTTAGTTTATTGTCTTAAAGTGGGTGACCTATTCTTTCATTATACTAAAAAGACATGATCTAAATATTTAGGTAATTAATCCCAAATATAGTAGACAAAATTAATAAAATTTTACTTCGAAAAATGAGAAAAAGATTTTAATAAAATTCGAAAATGTATTGACCGCAATTATAATGTACGTACGAACGTAGTTCTCAGAATGTAATAATATTTGTGTTAAGAGACGATTTTGATATGACAAAGTAAATATATATATATTCCGCCTCAGAATCGATTTAGCCATGTACGTTAGTTTCTTCGTTCGCATGCTAACTTAAAAAATAAAGAAACTAGGATTCTAAAATTTTTCCCATTTCACTTTTGTAAAATTGATAGTTTCGCTATTTAAATTTAGCAAGTTCAACTGGCGCGTTTGAGTAGCTGGAATACAACTTCTTTCTTATAGTCCTCGGTGGCCTAGTGGGTAAGATCGGTGTAAACACTGAGAGAGAATGGGTTCGTATCGCACACACGTCGTAAGAGTAATTTCCCCTTACAACATTTACAACCACGCCTGAAAAAAAAGGCTGTGTAATATCTTTGTTACATTTATGTGGTAGGGAAATGCACCAAAAAAAAAAAAATTTTGTTTTCTTTAAATATAAAAATTCCTTAGTCTGTATTAAAGTTAGGTATCTGAACTTTTCTGAAAAAAATCAAGTTGCATGCAAACAACTTCTGTAAAATTTGGATAGTTGCCACAAGTCTGGATAGTTACGAAATTTATATTCTCATATCTTGGATTTTAATTAAGCTAGACATATAAAATTTTGTAAAAGATGATCAATTTGTATGTCAATAACTTCTGTGAAATTTGGTTAGTTCGGGGGCAACGAGTTTGAGTAGCTGTCATAAAACAGCAAAATTCACATAAATATATCTCGATACCTACTTAATTAAGTGAGATATCTTAAATTTTCTAAAAAAATTATTAAGTTTTATGGAAACCATATACGAGTATATATATTATGTACGTGTGGCCGGTGGGTATCATAGACTTGACACTGTCAATTTTACTGTTTTTTCTCGTTTTTTTAGAATAATTTGAGTAAAGATAAAAGATAATAATATTAAAGATCAAGTCAACCAAAAGAAACGATTGTTTAGCATTTAAGTCAATTAATAAAATTAAATTAGTTATATCCCAAATATTAAATTAGATACCTAAGTATACTGAGTTATCTAATGTTTGTTACTATTTGCAATAATATTATTAATTATAGTCATCAGAAGAAGTTAGAAGCTAATTTTTTATGATTAATTTTTAAAAAAAAGTATTGAGCATAATAATTAGAGCAAAATTAACGAATCATTGATAAATCTTTAAATTTATTATTAAATATCTAAGAGTCAACCAATCGTCTATTGGTTAAGACGCACACCATCAAGGTTTCAGTTTTAAACCTCGGCTAGATTATATAGGTTAAAAAAAAATATATAGGTTTTTCTTGTAATATACCTATAATTAGTATAATAAAATAAAACAAAAATAAATACATAAATATATGTTTATGTATATATCTTACAGTAAATTTAATATCATATAAGTAATACATGTATAATAAAATAAAAAACATATAATAATTCTTGTATAAGACAACAGATGGAGTGAAAATAAAAAATATTTGCGTTTCATAGTTATTATACATACAACAGCAACAATCGAGTAATCAACGGCTTAATGAAATTAATATGATTCCAAAATAACTAAAGCTTAGTCAAATATAAATAATAAATGTTTTAGTGGAAACGCTGTACTCCTAAAGTAGAAAAAAATTGGAAAGTAGAGAAAGTAGATTAGTTAATAAAAATTATGCCTCTCAACTGAATTACTATCATAATATACATAAATCATGAGTGCAGACTACAGACTGATTGACAATCAAGTAGAATATAAATTTTTCTTAAATTGTACTGTAAAAAAATATTATGTACTGTTAGTGTTTTTAACTTTGTGTTTCTGACTTTGACAATAATAACAAACTATTTTTATTTTTACTAACTATAAAATAAATTTTAACTGTATTAAATGTAATGTGTATAAATATGATATTTGTATATAAGTACCTATTATAACTATAATATATGTAAGTAACAAGTATGTTATTTTATCTTATATTCTAAATCTATCTATAGATATGTAATATAGATATTATGTATCTACAGAAACATATTAATATGTAAATACATTTATACATATGTATCTAGTATCTACATATAATATGTGAATATAAATTTTTCATTTTTGTTTATTTTAAAATTTTTAATTAAATTTATTGAGTTGAAAGTTGAAAGTTAAAAGTTTACTGTTAGTTTTGATGTTGACTTTTAAAATGTACGTGCACATTGTATATGTATGTTTGTGTATGTGACACTATGAATTAAATTGTATCATTTTGATTGTAGGTATATAATATGTACATATGTATATAAATTAATGTAATAGTCTACATACATACATATTTAGGTTAAGAGTATATTATTTTACGCCCTAAATAGAAAAAAAAGGTGTAAAGAAAAAACAAAAAAAAAAAAAAAACAGTTATAAATTTAAAATAAAAATAAGTGGGTGTGCGTCTACTGATAACTGAATTGGGTTTTTAAATTTTGTAATATGCGTGTATGTGCACCTATCAGTTAATATACATATGTATGTAATAATATTGTGTCAATTTTCATATATTATAAGTTAATAAAATTAATTAATTGTTGTTTAAAGAAAATGTTGATTTTTAGCCTATTCTGTTTTTTTTTTTTTTTTGTTTTTTTTCCTGTTTTTAAATAATTTTGAGTAATTTTCGAAAGGAGTGATTATGCAAATAATTGAAACGAATTAAAGTTAAAAACGTTTATGGTTAAATCATTTTTGTTTTTTTCATTAAAAAATTTTAAACAAAAATTATTCAATTTAATTAAAAATTTATGAAATAAAAATTTAATGAAATTCCACATTATATCGGAATTTTATTTTTAAAAGAAATAAAAAATATTTTTAGAATTATACATAGATATACATAGGTACTTACATATGTATGTATTTCGAAGTTCCAATTATGAATAAGTACATACATATATAAGTAATTAGTAATTTTTATTCTTTAAATTTAATTAAAAAAAAAAAATATTTAACCCACTTAATCCATTATTTTCCAGGATATTTTTTTTTTTTATGAATATGTATTGTTAAAATATTTTTTTTTTTAAATTTAATTTAAATTTTAAATTTTGTAAAGAAAAAATTACTTGAAATTTTATGACCCTTTATTTTAATTTGTTTTTTTTTTTTTTGTTTTTGTTTAAATATATGGCAAATTATTGAAGCATTAAATGAAATTTGGCTAAAAAAATTATTTTAAAGCCTAAATCAATAGCTTAAAATATTGAACTTATTATATTATGAAAAATAACTTTTCAACTCTATATATGGATATGTCTCTTTTTACCGACATATTGTTTTCCGTATTGTTTTCATACTAAAAATTTGTACCCGAGATTTTCGCAAAAATGCACTACTCCGGTGTGGAGAAGGCTGTAAAAAAATTTTCAGCATGATGTCCGTCTGTGTGTGTGTGGGTGCGTGTGTGGGTATGTCTGTGGGCACATGTACAGCTTAAACGACTGAGCGGAATTTTTTGAAATTTCTAATTTAAGCTTTTGACGTAAATATCTCGGATTGATAAGCTTTTGGAGCAAATCGGACAACCGAAAGTAGTAGTTTACTAGTGTACTTTTTAAGTTTTTTACGAATATTTCGTAACAGAAAAATTTTGTGAGAAAAATTATTAAGAAAAAGTTGTTACACAAGTAAAGAGGAACAACTTTGCCATAGAACATTTTTTGATCCGACTAACTTTAACTTTTATTTAATTTTTTTAAGTCCAAATTTCATACGTAACACTCCATATGAATTTATATGAACAATTTTTTTTTGATTTTTTTTATATCTCTAAAAATTTTTATACATACATAATATGTATGTACTTATTTATATCTATGCCAATGCATATTATTCATTTGTTGATGACATAAAATTAAAACGGTAAAATTTTTGTTAGCAAATTTAATATTAATCTTATGTTTGTTTTGTATTTGTTTACAGTTTTTATTATTTTTTACTTTTAATATTATTTTTTGAATGAAAAAAAAATCAAGTATCTACATTACAATAATCTATAATATAATACACAAGATGTTGGCGAGACCTTGCCAACATGTAAAAAAAAATATTTTATATCTATAATAAAACACTCACACTGAATGTAAACTAAACTGGCAATGATGATATTTCTGTATATCTAAATATAATAAAAGACAAGTTGCTGCTGCTGAGTAGCGTGCCCTCCTGTTATGTTAAATGTTAATTTAACAAATGTTATACTATGAAAAGAAAGAAACGTACATCTGATATTTACCCATATAAAAGATAGAAAACAATAAATATTATAATGTTATGCTATGAAATGAAAGAAAAAACAAGGCAGTGTATAAATCAAAGTTTTTAGAGGTTCGGATTTTTAAGTAGAACATTATAAAATTGCAATAATATTTTTATGTGATATATGAATAAAAATAGGAGTATACATATATTAGATTTATTATAGATTTATTATTTTTTGTATAGGCAACAGTTATTAATATGAATGAATGGACGGTAAGCATAAACGAACAAAAAAAAATTCAAAATGTTCTATAGGTTATAATTTATATTTTTTAAATAGACTGTATGTATAAATTTAATATTTAAAAAAAATAAAAGAAATACTTAGCGTACGTAAATAACAGAAAACAAAAAAAAATAAATGTAATACTGCGAAGAAAAATAAAAACGAATAGAAAAATAAAATAATATGTAAAAAAAATATTTTTTAAAATATGCTTTTATCGAAACCAAATTCGCCCCCTAAAAAGTAGAAAATAAAATTGATTGCAAAACTTTAGCTTTTTTGACTGTTATAATATAAAAGTGAATTGCTAGTGCAAGCATTTTGGACTGTTATAATATAAAAGTAAATTGCTGGAATAAAGTTAAATAAAAATCTAGGAAATTTGAGGTTCGTGTTTCTTTTTTATTCCAGCAATTTACTTTTATATTATAACAGTCCAAAATGCTTGCACTAGCAATTCACTTTTATATTATAACAGTCAAAAAAGCTAAAGTTTTGCAATCAATTTTATTTTCTACTTTTTAGGGGGCGAATTTGGTTTCGATAAAAGCATATTTTAAAAAATATTTTTTTTACATATTATTTTATTTTATACTTTTTAGTTTTAAATGAAACACATAATTTGAATTTAAAAATATGGGATATTTTTTATTCATACATACATTAATTATTGTTTCTGATATAAAATACGTTTTATAATTTTATACCAAATGTTTAAGTAAATTAAGAGATGTTAAATCGATTCCATTACAGCAAGAGTAAAAATTTTTTATTCCAGTATGTAATTCATAAATAAAGAAAGTACCTCGCAGGGTAAAATATGTACCAAAATACTGTGGTTATATAAATATTACAATCCAACAACATAACTCGAATGAAAATGATATACATAAATGTACTTTACTGTATATTTCTATAGTATACTATTAGTAGTATATCGTATATCCAAACAAACATCTAACCTTGAACACCTACCTACCTAATAGCTTAATAAGATCATGCAGTAAAAAATGTTGACAAATATCTTGATTTAAATTATAAACAAATGGAGCGGAACAAAATAATTTAGGAAATTAGTTTAACATAATATTATGTGTATCCAGCCATTGGTGCAGTGGTTGACGCACCGCTTCTCATTCATAAGGGAATGAGAGGTCACGGGTTCGATTCCCGGCTGGGTACAATAATTATAAAATAAAAAAAAAAAAAATTCATATATCGCAATATGTAAATACTTTATAAATATATCATTATATCACGTACACATTCCTACCAGGAAACAAGGGTTATAGCTACCTGGCACATTTATGTACCACGGTACCTGAATATAAATAAATAAATAAATATTATGTACATACGTACGTACTACATATTTACATACGTAGTTTTAATTTTTTGTGTTGATAAATCATAATGCGTAATAGATTTTTTGTTTGTAAATCATAATGCGTAATGCGCAAAAGCATAATTTTGTAATGATCTTTACTTTTTATATTCTTTTCTATGTACAAAAATAATATTATGTAGGTACATAAAATTTTATTTAAAAAATATTGATGAATAGAGTTAAAAAAAAAAAAAAATATACATATATACGAATTGGATTCGAACCACAGTCCACACATTAACACTCACTTTCAAGACCTGTACACTTTCCTCTGCACCATATATGCATTAATTCAATATGCATTCAAGAATGTTGACAGCAAATATTTTGATTTAAATACTAAACAAATGTTGTAAACAAAATAACTTAGCAACATACATAAAAATATTATATGTATGGATTGTGTTTTGCTAATTATGCTCATACAAAACACCAGGAAAGATCAAAAATATAATGTGTATGTTTGTATGCATGAATAAGAGATAAAAATGTAAGTTTTAAATTGATATATACAAAAATGTATACATATTTTATTCAAAAAATGTTGATGAATAGATAGTTAAAAAAAAAAAAATGTTGCATGTGAACTGTATTCGAACAACATGATCGCCACTTTTGAAACCTGTACACTATCCTCTGCACCATACTACACTTACAAATGTTGCTAACAGATTACGAAGATAATAAAAAGCGTGACAGAATGACAAATAAATAAATAAATAAATAAATAAATAAATAAATAAATAAATAAATAAATAAATAAATAAACCGACAGCGACGAGTTAATATAAAAGCATATAAAAAGAGAACAAAAAATGTTACTTTGACTGTTTTTAAATATTTTTAAAGAAAAAAAGAACTATTAAAATGTTATGATTTTAAATGAAAAAACATACCTCTGATATTTACGTACATAACAGATAGAAAAAGAAATATTAAATGCTATGCTATGAAAAGAAAGAAACGTACATCTGATATTTAGGTACATAACAGATAGAAAAAAAGAATTAAAATGTTATGCTATAAAAAGAATGACAAAACAAGACAGTGCATAAATCAAAGTTTTTAAAGAGTTGCATTTTTAAGTAGAAATTATAAAAAAATAAAGCGGTGCGTAAAACCAAAGCTTTTAAAGGAGCGCAATTTAAATTATAAAATCACAATTTTCAATTAAATTTTGAATGTGTAACATTTTCTTAATTTTATGCTTCTTTTATGATTTTTATTTTCTAAAACTTCAACATTATATGCACAGCCAATTTTTATTGTTTTACATAAAAGGTGCGTAAAACTTACGGTGTGAAGATTTTGTAGAGAAAGCGATAGATAAAGAGACAGAATATTATTACGGATAGAGTAAAAATTTGTTTGAAAAATATAACAAAGAAAGTTTTGAAGCATTTGCTATGGCAACCATAGAAAAATATAACAAGTGTACTATATATTATAATTAGGCAAATGCATCAGATCAGTGTAGTTTAGTTTCAAAATTATAAAGTTTGATACTGTATTTTTTCGAAGCGAAAATTTTTGATACTATTGGCAAAAATTTATTTACCATTGGTTTTTAATCCAACCTTTGGTTTTTTAATCCAAAGCTTGACAAAGAAATTTACAAGAGATGAGATTTATTAAATAATCATTTTTATTAGATTTTTGAAAGAAACTACTTCACAGCATCATTGAGGTTTTTCATTATTTAAAACACTTTAGCAATAAATTTTACATTTATCAATATCTAAATATAATACATATAAGTATTTGAATAAATTTACTAAAATTAAATTGTTCATAAAACTGAGGAAACTTTCACAAAAGCTTTATTTTTCTACTTATACCCTTTAATAAGGCTTTTTTACTATTTATTTAATAATTTAAAGTTTTATTACCAGAGATACGAATCTTTAACTCAAAGTATTATCAAGAGACGCAAACCGTTAATTAAAAATATAAATAAATTTAGTAAATATTATTACCAGAGACTAAATTTTCCACTAGAATTATTGTCAGAGACACAAACCGTTCATTAAAAGTGAGTACAGTCAAAAAAGGAAAAGTACATACATACTTAAAAAACACATTTTCAATCAAAATAAATTCAGCAAATTTTTAATTTTTAAATTTGACCGCTACGTCCATTATGAACTGGTCGCAGCGGTAAATTAAAAATAAATTATTAATCTTCTGTTGGCGTTTTCAATCTTTGTTTTGGAAAAAAAAAATAAAAATAGGTAATCTTAATAAAATTAAAGCGCCTGAAAGTGAAAAAGTGAGAGTGAGCAAAGTTTATAGTAAACCTCATATTTATTAGAAAAAAATAATAGGCCGATTTTATTCTTGATTTTGTTTTCATTAGTATAAAAGCTGGTGCTTCGTAACAGACTTTAAAATAGTTTTGTTTATTTAGGTTGAAATTTAGATTTTTAAGCTAAATTTTCGGTAGAACTGGTATAACATAAAATATTCGAAATTTTTTTATTAATATAAAATTAGGCAGACTTAAATAATTATATTTCATAACAGAAGTCAGAAACTTACTAAATATTATAGAAACGGATATTTTTCTTAAAAAAAAAAAGAAAAAAATTACATAGAAAATGTCATTTTAGACGCCTTCTCTCACAAAAGATTCATAATTTTGTACTAATTTATTATTAGACCATTAATAATATTGTTAGCCATGGAAAAAAATAAGATTTGTTAATATAATATAATATAATATAATAATATATCAGATAATATAATACCTGAAATTAATGATTGAATTTCTGATAATATACACAATATAATGATTATGGCTCTGATTATGGTTTAATTCACAAAGATAAAAAAATTTTGTAAATGCATAAAATATATGAATGATAATTTTTACATTTTACACCAGATTTTACAGAAGATTCTGGTTTTCACTAAATTCTTTTAGCTATGACACAAATCAAATATTTCTGTGCTTTAAAATTTTTAAAACTAGCCAGTTTTAGCTGGCCCGTTTGAAAAAAAATTAGTACAAATTTTTGTATGAATTTGTACATCTCTATGTAGTCTCTGATAATACCAATTCACACAAGATATTAAATATCATATAGATATTAATACCAGACACACAAGATGTAAAAAAAAATATTTTATTTCTATAATAAACCACTCACACTGAATGTAAACTAAACTGGCAAAGATGATATTTCTGTATATTTATTTAATAATTTAAAATTTTATTATCAGAGACACAAATCTTGGACTAAAAGTCTTATCAGAGACACAAATGTTTACTTTTTAAAAAGTACTTTCGACACAAAATTTAAAGCAAATTTTTAATTTTTAAATTTGACCGCCACATCCATTATGAACTGGTCGCAGCGGTAAATTAAAAATAAATTATTAATCTTCTGCTGGCAGTTTTCAAATGACTCTTTGTTTTGAAAAAAAATAAAAATACTCTTAATAAAATTAAAAGACCTGAAAGTGAAAAGAGCAAAGTTTATAGTAAGCCTTATATTTATAAGAAAAAAAAATAATAGGCCGATTTTATTCTTGATTTTGTTTTCACTATTATAAAAGCTGGTAAAAGTTTCGCAACAGACTTTAAAGTAGTTTTGTTTATTTAGGTTGGAATTTTGATTTTTTAAGCTGAATTTTTGATATAACATAAAATATTCGAATTTTTTTTATTAATATAAAATTCGGCAGACTTAGCTAATTATATTTCATAACAGAAATCAGAAACTTACTAAATATTTTAGAAATGGATATTTTTCTTAAAAAAAAGAGAAAAAATAACATAGGAAATATCATTTTAGATGCCTTCTCTCAAAATAGATTCATAATTTTGTACTAATTTATTATTAGACCATTAAATTAAAAAGCTGTCGAAAACGACCCCTACAAAAAAAAAAGGCCCCGAAAATTTATGAAATTACATTATCAGAGACATGAATCTTTTATTAAATATACTAAGACCTCTTCCAAAGTACATTTAAATAAAATAAATTCAGCAAATTTTTTTCAAGCAAAAAAAAAAATAAACGCAAAAGACTTGAAAGTAGTTTTGGTAATTAAAGTAATTCGCGGCGAAAACAACTGTTTTTCATCGACATAAAATTTTTTTTTAAAACTAAAGAAAAATAATAAAATGTAACAAAAAATAAATGTCGTAGCGGTTGGTGTTGGTTGGTTTTTCGCCGGTTTTTATTGTGCACTTTATACATGTGTTTCAAACAATTTTTGAGATATCGGCACGAACTTTTACCCTGAATGTGTTTTTAGCTTGGACCATTTTTTCTCAATGATTAAAAAACTGTCAAAAATTTCCGCCACGAAAAAACGGCGTGAAAAAATTAATAAACTGTTCCTAACATTTTTAATTTTATGTGTTCAGATTTGTTTTATGTTTTTTTCTATTACATCAAGTAAGTAAGTGATACCAAAGTTTTTTTAATGGTGCTGATGTAAAAATGAAATTTTTAGGTAGTTTATTAAGGGAGTCAGTATGATACCGCAAATGTTTTTGAATCTATAGAAATTGTGCAATTGCACAGGGGATTTTCTAGTAATAATAATAATAATAAATGGATGTATGAATGAATGTACATATATTTTTACGATTTCATTGGATATAATTATTTTTATTGAATAAAACAAAATGTTATTAAATTATTAGAAGTTATTTTGCTTTGATATAAATTATTATGTAAAAAATCTATGGCATTGTACTTTTTGTGTAGTGGCGGTCGGTCCTGTGGTGGAGGTTGCTGATTTTTTTTTATTAAAAGCCATGTTTTTAATTTTGTATTCTATACTTAAATGGAATTTAATATGAAAAAAAAATAAAACAAAAAATTACATTACTATAATAAATTGTTTAATTAAAGATGGTTGTAAATTATTGGATTAATCACCGTTTTATCGTAAATTTGTATAATATTTATAAATGTATAATATTTATAAATGTTATGAATTGATCTGATACAAAATGTTAATTTATTTTAATAGCGATTTCTCTTCCTTGAATATTGTCTGTGTAGAAAATAAAAATTAAAAATTTCAATGTCCTTGATTCAGTTTAAATTTATTTTATAATTTTCATATAAATTTGTTTAAAATAAACAAATGTCCAAGAATGTTAGCTTTTAACAAAATTTTACAATATAAAGAAGCTGTTCGAAATTTTATATTTAGTTCTTGTTACATATTTGACTTTTTTTTTCCTACAGGTTCTTTAATTTTGTTATATCTTTTTATACAAAAATGTTTCAAAAAACCTTATCACAAAGCCTATTTGAAATGAATTTTCATTCCATAAATTTTAGCTTCTTTTGGCTAGGCAGTACATGAGTTGTAAAGTTTATATAGTATATTGTTTGGTGAAAAAGGGGATAGGTGTTAAGGGAATTAAAGTCCCAAACACTAATACAGGATTTCGGCCTAATATAGTATTTTTCAATGATTCCTAGGTATATCCTTCGCAAAAAAAAAGATAAAAAAACTTTCGATGTTCGATATTTACAACATAAGCTTGTTAGATAATCTATACATATAAGCATTTTTATTGCATAAATATCTTTTTAAATAATTTAACACTGAAAATTTTAACTGAATATTTACAAAATTTTGCACTAATTAGAATTAGTGCAAAAATTGAATCTGAACTCTCATTATATTCAATAATGTTAAATTTTTGTATAACCTAAACTTTGCCCAAAAACTAAATTAAAAAAAAAAAATTATTTGCTCTACATGTGGTTTTATGTTACAATCTAAACGGGAAACCAAAATTTATTCAAATGGAAAACAGAAAAAACATGAAAAATTTAAAACTAATAAAAGGGATCTTTTGCATAATTTATTTTCAGATAGAAAAAAAGAAACAAACGTACAAAAATAAAATCATATTAAAAACTATAAGAAATAAAAATGAAAAAAAAAGAAAAAAAAAACAAAATAGAATAGAATATAATAGAGAAGGATATCATCGCCAAAACAGTAATGAAAAAAAAATAGTACTTCAAAACAAGAACAATTAAATAAACTTTTAAAATGGATAGCGTGATGTAAGACCATTTTTATGATGAAAAGTATATTAAGAAGTTTTTATTTCTTTCTTTCTCATAAATTTCTTTTTTTTTTGTTTCTTTCTTTTTTTTTCAATTTTGGAGTAAAAACTACTTTTTTTCAAACGTATCAAAATAAGTATATATATATGTAATATATTAGAACTTTAGGAAATGTCATAAGTATATACAAAGTTAGTTATTGTTAAGTAGCTATTTAACATTTTTTTTTGTTTTTCTGTATTTTTATAAACTTGTACAAGCATTCATATATTATTTATGTTTCATTTTACTGTTTAAAGAAAGAAAACTATTCATAAAAATATCTAAGAGAAATATATATAGCAGTATTACAGTAATTGTACTACATTTAAAGTAGTTAAAAAGTTTACAACCACGAATGACGACACCTTGGGATTTTTAACTTTAACAAGTTTTAACAAGAAATAAGTTTTAAATTTAGATAGAAAAAAAAAAAAAATAAGTACCTCGCCTTATTTTATAAATTTACAATTTAAAACACATCTTTCCTTAAATATCTATAATCATTTTTTAGACACAATTAGTAAAAACTACTATTAACTTCTCTGAGTGATATTTAAAGTAATCATGAAAGATAATTTATAAGTCTTCATTCTCCATATATCTTTCTAATAATTGCTTTTAATATTAAAAAACCGACTTAATGCCAAATTTTATGACTTCTTTTTGCAAAAACCAATAAAATATAAAGAAATAAAGTATGTACTTACATAACGATTTTAGTACAATTTTTATTTTGATAGTTTTTGTCAACTCTGATCCTTTTATGTAAAATATTTAATATTTACATGATATTATTAAATTTATAATTAAATTCTGATGAGAATTAATGACGACTGTTGCTTCATTCGAATTTTTTGTAAATATAAAATAAAAAAATAATAGAAAGAGACACATATATTGTAAATATATATAAAGAAAGTGAAAAGGAAATATGTATTTAAATAACATTTTTTAAATGTGGGACGTTTAATGATGTTATGAAAGTTTTTAAATTTTTATACCTGTACGATAGGATCGGGTGTAATAAAATTACTCCTCCGTTTGTAACACCTCGAAATAAGCGAGTTAGATATACCTTCAAAGGTATGGATCGGATCAGAAAAAAATTCTAAGACTTTTGTTCGTCAGCACGCTAACTCAAAAACTAAGAAAGCTAGAATCTTAAAATTTACACAAAATATTCTGGGAGTAATTTGTAAGTTCCCTATTTTTTTTTGGTTGAGTTTGGACCAAACCTTAAGGTAGCTCTCGAACACCTAACTTTTAGATCCCCAAATTTTTTTTGAAATAGAGCTATGAAATTTTAACTGCTAATAGATCTTACAAAAATATTAGTTTTATTTTTAATAACTTTTTTTTGTAGCCCCACCCGTTACGGAGCTACAGCTCCCCAAAGGTTCAAAAAAGCTCTATATTTAAATTGTTATAGCACAAGTTGTATAAGGTATACAAGTTGTATAAGGTAAACGATTACTACTTTTATTAGCTTTAAAAGTATATATACAATAAATATATATTTGTGGCATACGGTGTCTTAATTTACCGTTATGCGAAACTCAAATTTTGCAAAATCCTTTAACCCTTCTATCTTCTAAATTTTTTGAGGTGGAAACTTGAAATTTTGACAGAAGTTAGATCTTTGAAAATAAGTATGAGTCATTTCAGAAAATTTTTTTGTACCACCCCCCGTTTAGGAGCTGTAAGGGGTCAAAAACTGAAAATTTCCTATTTTTAAACACCTGTAACTTGAACACATGTTAACATTTTTTTGAAGTAATGCACAAAAATTAAAGCTTCAACATTATATTCTTATTTCTGTTAACAACTTTTTTTAATAATATAGGGTTACTTTATAATTGATGAAAGTGTTACTTAATGATTTTTTCAAATTTTCTAACAAATTTCTTTAACGAATTTCTTGCATTTTGTTTTACTCGATAATTTGAAATTGTTGAGGATATAATGCGTAGTACAAAAAAATGTAAAGAAATAAACAACATAACAGTTACTTGAAGAATTTTTATTTATATGATATTGATATATATACATACTTATATAATATCATGTTTATTTACATATCGTATATGTCACTGATGAATGAATGATAAGAGTATAGATGTATATTATATAGCGCTGTATTTTATTTACATACATATATGTATTTTATTGTACTTACATATAAGAAATTAGTCTATGAATGGAAATATTTTTAAAGAAATATTGCAATATATGGCGATGTACTTATAATATGTACAATTATTTATTTAAAATTAATACTATCGTGTAATAATTTAATATACATTTACCTCTTAGTATTAAATGGTACTATAGAATTTTTGAAAAAGTTTTGGATTGATAATCGTTATGTGGTAGGTTAGAATCTGCTTTTGAAGAATGTATAAACATATAGTTTGAATATATATGTACAACCCATTATTCTAGAAATTATAAAATTCATCCAAATTATTTTAAAATACTAAAATATTAAAAAAATAATATTGTAAGCAGAGTGACAGGCTGTGAACACACTAACGGTTCGTACGGGTATCTAAGAGTTGACAAAGGCAACTGTATTGTTCCTCGTTTTATTTGTAATTATACATTTATTAGGCAGTATGTGCTAATTTTTGTTATTATTATAATATTATACTAATTATTTTATTTTATTAAAGCTAAATAAAGCTTTAATAAAAAACAGCAACAAGTTCATTTCTTTGCACCTGAAACCAAAAAGAAAATATTTTAAACGAAGACTTTCTGATTAAAACTAAATTTTTTCAAAAACTTTGCTGGTCCTTAAAATGCATTTTTATTTTCTACGAAACTTTTCTAAAAAAATTGATTGATCCCTTCTTTTTTTTTTCGTTTATGCAAATTGCATCCTTTCCTTCCCTTTGCTACTTTTCCTTTCGTAAGGGGGAATAATTCTTACGATGTGTGTAGATTTCGAACCCACAGTCTCTCAACACTCTTACCCATTAGACCACCGCGGTTCTTCTTTATTGCATACTAAAGTGTTCGTTTTTATTGCTTTCAGATTTAATCAACTTTAGATAATTTCTTTTTTTTAAATTTTTTAAAGATTAAAGTTTTTAAAGTTTACAACTTTTGTGCTTCTTGATGAATTTAACAACTGAGGCTTTTAGTCAAAAACCTCACCTTATCACCTTTGTTGGAATTCTTATTGTAAAAAAAAAATAATGCAACAAGCAAAATACAGATCAGTTTATAAAATTAAAAAAAATGTTAATGTATAAAAATATACATGAGTGTCAAAATCACGAGCAGCTAAGAGAATACACAAAAAAACTAAAAAATTTTTACCACCTGAATAGATGACCACCAATAACTAATACAATAGGAGTGATAATCCACACACAACAAATGTCAATGGAAGAAGTAAAAAATTTAAAATATAGATATAAAGATATAAATTTAAATTATTGTATGGTTTTAAACTAATCAAAGCGTCAATTCACTAATTTTTAAAGTAAAAAGAAAATAAACATCTTTTTCATGATTAAAAAGAAAATTTAAATTTAATTCAATACATGACCACATAAAGTTGACACTAACACCAATAAAAATGGTAATAAAAATAAAATTTAGATTTAATAGAATCGATAGCAATAATATATTGAATATACATGTATCTAAAAGATGTTTATCTTTGATATATTGTAGAAAAAATTAGAAAAAATTATTTTATATGAAATAAAAAATGAATAAATAGTTATAATTCAAATCGTAAATGTTCAACAAATAACGGTAATAAAAACAAAAAGGTTATGGGGAATGTAATAAAAGTCTTTTGATTCAAATATTTATTACTATATATTGAAGAAAAGCGAAGTTATAAGAAAATATAATATCTAGAAAGATAAAAAAAAAAAAATTATTGATTATCAATAAATGTTAGAATTTTATGATGTTAGGTTTTTTCTTTTCCTTAGATTGTAAAACGATACAGAAATGTTTATTTTAATTTTATAAAATGAAAAAAATATTGCATTTCATAATGTTAAAAACAAACATACACGCGTACAATCATATTTTATTTTTTATTTTTTTGCATTTGGCGTTTGTCCTGATATATTTAAAGGATTTTTTTTTTAATAGAAATGTGTCTAATTAATTTAAATCTATCATTAAAAATCATTACAAATAAATTAGTATATAGAGGAATTTTTTACGGACATTTTGATAGTAATATTACTTGATATAATGCTTTTTAAGTATTGGTTCTTGTCATATCTGAAAGAGAAAGACAGCTGTCATTTCCATATCACATTGCATGGGTGATAGGATTTAATGATAGTAATTTCAAATTAATTATTATCATATGGATTCTGGTAATGTATTCGAGAACAAGAAAATCATATAGTTATAGTCTATTATTTTTAATTTTAAACATTGTTTGAGTCATCATAATCATTGGATGTATCAGTATCTACGTTACCCGTTATCTACTACACGTAGATACTTTTATAATCTTAATACATATGCCCTTCAACGTCCTTCGTTATTTACTTTTATATAGTTTGGACACAATGACTTCTTCAAATATATTTATAAAATGATACATTTAGGCCATTTCTGTTTGCTTTTAATGCAATTACATTATTTGGAAGCAGTTTCGAAGAATTTCAAGCAAATTTTCTTAATTTGATGGAATTCTATCAACATATCTAAAGAGGACAACATAAATGCATTTTTATTTTATGAATAAATTAATGCTGAAAATTTTAAAATTTTTATATCATTCCATGGACATCAAATTTTTATTAGGTATTTCAAAGTACAAGAAAAAAAAAAAATATTTAAATATTTTCTTTGAAATTGTTGAATGGTGAAAGTAATATTTAAGATATAAGATGATATTTTCCTTTCATATTGAATTAAAAATTTGAAAAATTACCTTTTTTTTTTGTAATTAAAGAAAAATTTGTTGCTTAAGGTTAAAATGGAGAATTTTATTTTTTTTTGTAGAAAAATATTTTAATAGGTTTTTTTTATCAAATATTAAAGCATTCCAGAATTTCATTTGAAGAATTTTTAAGATTTTCTGTTTTCTTCCATTTTTTTCTTATTTTTTTTTTATGTGGTGTACCGAATCTAAAGCAATGAATTTTTGCTTTTAATTTATTTCAGTGTGGGTTATTTAAAACATGACCATATCAGAATATAATTTTCTTGTCTGGTTTCTCTTCTATAAAACAAATAGTTATGTATCTATATAATATGACGTATGAATGTACCATATATACGGATATAAAATTGTAGTTTTGGGAATACGATTTTATATGACATTTAAAGTTTCTTATAACCCTATTTACTTCTTTCATCTTGCTTTTGTTTAAATACAAATACTTGTTAGATATTTTTAAGAACAAAAAAAATAAAAAAATAAAAAGTTAGTTGTTGCAGAACTTATTACGAATATGGGGTTAAATTTAAGGACATGTTCTATTCTTTGACATGGAATTAATTTTTCTTATTGTTGGAATGTTTGTGTTCAAATAAGGAACTCTTATGGAATTTATTAAAATCATGTAAAATTATCGAGTTGAATTGGGAATACATTTAATATAAAATTTAAAAAAAAAACTTTTTTTCTTACTGTTTAGAAATTAAATTATGAAAGTTTTTAATGAGACAATATTTTTAATACATCTTACAGGAACATAAGGGTGTTTTAAATGTATATGTATTTAAAGTTTTGTGAAAAATTAATGCAAAATCAGCAGCTTTGCTCATGACATCACTCTCAATTGTTTTTATCTTTTTGAGAAGGCTGCTGATGCTATCATAAATTTTGTGGGTCATGAACGGTCTTAAGTTCTCCAAATACGTAGTGACCTTTAACTAAAAGAAGAATTGAGAAACATTAACAGGGTAAGTGTTAATGCTTCTAAAATCAAGACTTGTTTTTAATTTTACATGGTTTTATCAACAGAAGAAATTTGTTTCTCCCAAAACTTGGAAATGTATAAATATTAAAAACTCTAAATATTTAAAAATCTTAGCCATGAAAATAAATGGGAAACTTTCGAGGGACGACCACATCCCTTCGATAGCTTATGGTGTATCCCTACAGTGGTTCCTCATTTTGTATAATGTACAGAAGTTCAATACCCTTTGAATTCCAATCTCAAAATATCAATTTAAAAGTTTCTTGAATTTTTCCTTTTCCTTCTCTCTACCTATGTCTTTGCCATTTTATCGCTTTGAAGGTAGAATGATTATCGCATTATACTAACTACGAAAGCATGTGGGTTTAATGGGTAAAAATTTCACACTACCAGGAAGCTTTAGCTTTTCATGATCTCTTTTAAAGATTTACACCTCTTGCAGGAAAAAATAAGAAAATTTGTTTTACACTACCCACAACATTTTATATATTAGTTTTAGGTAAGATAGACGCTAAAGAACATGAAAACGCAAACGTATATTTTGGCATTTTATTTTTAAAGACTTTCGTTCTGCTAATCGTAAATACATTTTTTTTTAATATTTCTAGAACCTAATTTTTTTTTGGTGTGAATAAGTTTTTATCTCATAACTTTTAAATTAATGCATTTTTTACAAATATTTTCCATTTTAAATGAACTGGAGGAAGGATAAAATAATATTATTTTATTAACGTGCTGTTTCTTTTCTTTTTAAATGAATCTGTTTGCTTTAGTAATAATTTTAATTAATTTGTTAAAAAGAAATGTTATGAAAAATATTTTATTCTTTATTAAAACACTTTTGTAATTATTTGTTCTTCCGTTATGTAAATTTCTCTGACAATAATGTGATGCGAAAGAAAATTTTTGTTTTTTTTTGTACAAGTAATAGTTTTAATCCCTTGCCTTCCTTTAATTATTTTCATTTTTATTTTGTGAAAACTGAACTTTTAATTAATAATAAAAACTTATTCATTGCCTAATTAAAGTTTCATATTTCATTTATAAAAATTTTAGTAAAAAGTTAGAAACTTCTGGTTAGTTTTCGTCCTTTTTATGTATTGTTATAGAATTTAAATATTAATAGAACTATAAGTCCTCATTATTTGAGTCCAATAAAAAGTTGTTGAACTCATTTGAATATGATGGGTTGGTTTTGACCTTTTTTTTTTTGTATAATTTCAAGTTTTATTTTTAATGGATTGGATTTAGGATGAAATTTTTTAATTAAAAGCAGGATAATATCTATAATTTTTTTTATGTGTGAATTTGTGTGCTCAGCTTTTATTAAAAGTGAAAAAGTGTGGTATTTTTTTTTAGTTTTTATGTAAACAATTAAAACTTTTTTTTTTGTTTCAAAATACAAAAATCACACAAGGAAATGCTGTTTTTTTAATGATTTTATTTTATATAAAAAAAAAACTTACTATATTATATTGAATTTCAGAACTTTTTTTAAACAAAATAAAAAATATTCTGCCAATTTAAAAAAAAAATAATTTAACCAAAAATTCTGTTATAGCATTAATTATATTGTTACAAAATTCCCCATAATGTTTTAAAGCTGATGAAATTGAAGCCTTGTTGTTGTTGCGATTTTGTCGCAGCTTAAGACTTAAAATCCACTTGAAAACTACAAAACATGGTATGGAGAGAACCGAAACAAATTAAATGCTTTAGCTCGAAAAAGTTCTGTAAGGCTTTGTAAATATAAATAATGGTATCTATGACATCTACATGAATAATGGTAATTAAAATTGTATAACGAATAAAATTAAATTTCCTCTTTTCCATTGCGTTATATAAAAAAAGTAACACAAAAAATAAGGAAGTCATTTAAAGTTTAACAAGACAGAATCATGATTTTAGAAAACCTATTTGCCCATATCTTCAAAGAAAAAGAAAAAAGTTCAGTTTGTTTATAAAATATTTCGAAAATGCATTTTTATAATAGTAAGTCAGTTAGGAGGATCAATTATGAGAGATACGAGTTTCAGTTGGTTTTAGTAGCTCTGTTAAAGATTAGTACAATTGGTTTTAAAAAAACATTAGAATATCCTTTTTTAAATCCAGAAAAATTATGTAATAATGGATAAATGGATATTCAGTATTAAATATTAATACTATTAACATTAAATTAATGCATATTTAATGAATTAATGAATATTATGCACATTATTTCTTTGTATACATATATATATATAAATGTCTTTATAAATAAATCATCCAACTTCATCAAAATTTCTTTTATCCTTTTTTTGTTATAAGAAATATGTTAAAAAAAGGAAAAAATAAGAAGAACAAATCTTTGAATTCTAATTATTAAAAATAAGGTCCATTAAAAAATGATTCATCTTTGATCATTTTTACACATCAGGGTTCACTTGAAATTAACCTATTTAAATTTAAATAATAACAAAAAAAAAATTCTAAAAGAGCATAAATATCGTTATGAATAAAATTAAAAATGAAATTTGACATTTGAACAGAATAATTTTAAATATAAACGAATTTTTAAGTTTTTTGGTGATTTTGAAGTATTGTTCAAAAATTTTTAATAAAGAAATGATTTTATTCAGGTATATAAAGCTTAGGTAGTTGCATTTTTTTTTCTATAATAAATTTTTGTACTAGAAAATAGATGGCGCACGTTAAACTTAACCTTTTAGAGTTAATACGATATGTACCAATTAATTTACGATTTTGGTTTCTGAATAGATTTGATTAAAAGATATTTTATCTGCCATATCTAACCTCCAGCGTCTCTTCAATCTACTACACACTTAAAAGACAATAACTAGAACTTTTATTATATAACAGTTATAATTTCAGTACTTATTGCTGTACACAGATTATTTTGAACAGAGTTTGTTGTTTGTTATTTCTATTGATGAACTTAATCAGTATAATTTAATAGTTTGGTCATGTCAACAGTTTAGTGAAACTCAAAATAGTAAAACTGAATTTTAGTCTTCTAAGAGACTTCGGATAAGAGATGTTAAGATAAACAAAAATAAGACAAGCAGACATTTTGTCATTTAGTCATTTATTTTTCAAATTAATCATTCATTTTGACATTAGATAAAATTTCTTAAAAATAAGAAAATCTTTTCTAAGTGGTCCGTCTAGATTGTCAACAAGTTTAAATAGTCCAACATCTAATTCAACATCTCTTACACTCCAACTATCTAATTCAAAAATTTCGCATTCTTGACCTATTCATTCCTATCCCTATATTTCTTAGCTAGTATACTGCAATAACAGTTAGGAGTTTCATCTTATTATATTTTCTAAAGGGAGAGGTGAGCTGACTCATTAAGAATCTGGCACTACCAATGGGTTATTCTTGGTGTCTTTGGAGATCCCCTCCTACATTAGGAAGAAAAAATATTTTATTCAAACTTGTGATTTAGAATGTGGGACTTGAAATTCGTGATGGGAATAATTTGTTTTTCCGTTTGTGTTAATTAAGATTTAAAAAAAACGAGGAAGAGTGCAGTAGAGTACACTGCGTCAACTCTGGGATACCCGTATGAAAATACCGTTTCTATAAAACTTGACCATCTTTTAAAAATTTTCAGATGTTTTAGTACCGACGTTGACTACAGAGATATATTTATGTAAATTGTTGAGTTGTATGACAGCTACCCGAATCTATTGCAGAACCACAACCAAATTTTACAGAAGTGATTGCCATAAAACTTGATCATAATTTATAAGATTTTAGACGCTTCATTAAGTTCCAAGAGATGCAAGAAGCGGAACCGGCGCTTTAGACCAATCAAATTTTACAAAAGTTTTTGGCATGTAAATGGACATCTCTTCACTAAATTTCAGATACCTAGCTTCAATAGACACTGAGTTATTTTCATTTAAAAAGAGAAGTTGTATGGCAGCTACTCAAACCCGGCGGCCGAAAATGTTGGATTTAAATAGCAAAACTAACAGTTTAGCTAAAGTGACGTAAAAAAATTTCAGCCTCGTAGCTCATTTATTTTTTGGGTTATCGTGCGGACGGACGGACGGACGTACATGGCTTTATCAACTCAGAATTCGATTCTGTGCCGATCCATACCTTTGACACTATATCTAGCTCGACTCTTTTAAGGTGTCACAAACGTAATGGCAAATTTATTATACCCTTGAACATAGTTCATACGGGTAAAAAACATTAAATTTTTCAAAAGTTACATCTATATACCTAACTATATTTTTTAGTTGGATTGAACAAACTAAAGCAATTTATTTTTAATTGAGAATTTTGTTATTTTATTATTTAAAATAATGTAGGATTTAAATTAATAAATTTATTTTTATTTAAATATTATTTACATTTATTTTTAAATAAATTATCTTTAATCTATTTATAAAATATACGTTTCTCTTTTCACATAGGATCATAAATAATTTTCTGATTTCTGATTTGTGAATAAAATCAAAATACCGCGTAATTTTTAATTTATGATTTCTTAAAAACTATTGATAAATTTGATTGACATTTGTATTTGAAAAATATTTTTTAAAATTCTCTAAACAAGTTTTTATATGTGTAAAAGTTAATTTTATAATTAGAAAGAAAAATAATGACGAATAGATGACAAAGTGACAAGGGTATGTCATTTAATATTTTTTGTTGAAATTTTTATTGAATCACTTTTTGTCTCTTTATTTATAGGTTAGATTTCTTTAAAGACACGTGAGATATCACGTAAAATTAACAGGAACATTAAAATAATGATGTTATTTGTGAAATTATTAGTTTTGACAATGATGGGGTAATATTATTTTCTTAGAAATAAATAATTTGAAAGTGAATGATTAATTTGAAAAATAAATGACTAAAATGACAAGTGTCTGTCTTTTGTTTTTTGTTTTTCTGATCTTTCTAACTAAATGATATTTATAGCCAAAATGTTAATCTTAAAATAAATTTTATATATTGAACATATATTATCTCGACGTACCTTATAAGTTATGTGTAACCTAATTTTAAAAATATTCAATATATTGAAATTATTCACGTTTATTTTTTTCTATTGTAAATTCAATTTGAATTAAATTCTAAAAAAAAAAAAAACAAACAAACTTAAAATGCTGTTAAATAAAATAATATAAAATCCTTTTATGCTAAATAAATACATTTTATTTCTCTTTATTTTTTTTCTGCATTTTAAATAAATAAAAAAGTTCAATATTAGAGTAATTATTATTGAATTTATTAACATCTCCCATTGAATTCAGTATTAAAATTAACTTTATCCAAAGTGTTTTTTTAATTTTATTTCGGATTAATATTTTTTTTTTTTTATAGTTTGTTGTACAAATTTTGATCCATTTTAAAATTGAAATTTCACTCTTAAAATACTATCTGAAAATATTAAAATTAAATTAGTGAAACTCAGCCAAATATATTTATTTAAGCAATATTAAAAAAACAATCAATTATAGAACATTTAAATATGTATTCATAAATTATTTCAGTTTTGGTACAGAGTGGTCGCAAAATGAAGTTTCATTATAGCAGATAGTTTTCATTTTTTTTTATAGTAGGAAACTTCAAATTTAAATACGCTTTGTACAAACTCAGTTAAAATGAAATAAAATGAAGGACACATTTTTTTACATTACAAAAAATATATTACAGGTAGACATAATATTAAGATAAAATTACAGGTATTTCGAGTGCTTATTAAAATTCCTGTGTGATTTAAAATTGTGTATGGAAATACATTTGTGGTAAAATTTTTTAAAAAGTGTTGCCAACTAGAATTTGTTATCGTATATTTAATTATTAACAATTCATTCGTCAATTCTCAACAATTTTTAACAATTCATTCGTCAATTCTCACCTGGTTTAATTTCACCATTTGGCTAAAACATCAAATAAGTACTAAGACTTTTCTCATTACGTTTTTTAAAAATTTTAATTTGCATTAAGAAATTTTAAGTTTTAGGTTAATAAATTATGCAACACCATGTACATAAATGAAAAAAAAACTCTGAATTTGATATAGGTACCAATTTTATTCGGTATAAATTTGTTTAAGGACAGTTTTACTGATATTTTGGCACTGTTTTTTTTTTTTTTATTTTTTCGAATATTGTTCAATCAAAGAGCAAATTAAAAAAACTGCATTATATTTATTTTTGTTTTTGTAAAAATAATTTTTTATTAAAGAAGAAAATAAAACGTATACAAATTGAAGTACTCCAATTTATTTTTTATTGCATTTCCATTTAGAAAATTTAATTGGATTAAAAAAAAATTTATTATCATATTAAAGTAAAAATTATAAAATGACAGAATGATATAATTACAATTAATTACAAAAAAAAAATTAAAAATAAAAAAACAATAGTAAATAGAATTTTTAATCTGAAATTGGATATCTATCATTAAAATTAATACATAAATGAATTAAATTAGAAAATAATTTAAGGTAAGGTGAATTTTAAATTTGTCCATTCTGTTCGACATATGTAAATGTCACTTAGCGATATACATATGTTCAGTTTTGCTTATGGATATTTGATACCTAATGTTATTGCCGATAATAGGCATATATTAGATTCGTTAAGTTTCGTTAAACAGTTCTTCTTATGTTATATTAGATCAGTATGTAATTGACATAGTAAATTTGACATTTTTTTGTTGATTATTTTTTTTCTCATCGTCGATTATATCTCTTAAACTTTTAATCATATGTTAAACAGGTCTGCATTTTTTAAATGTCTCCATTTTTTATTTTTTTCTTATAATTTTACAATAATTATTTTCTACGATATTCTTTTCTTTGTTATGTTTCTTATATTTCCTTATGTTATTTTGGTTTTACATATGTTGTGACAAATGAATATGCCACCATGACGAAAAAATATGACATTTGCATATATTGATTTTCATTTTGGTCATTCGTCATATACCCCGTTTTCGAGTCATGCTATAATTAAAGCTAAAACTATAAAGGGCTCGCTGTTAAAAGAATTTACTAAATTTTCACCACAAATTTTAATCGAAAATTAAAATTTCCCTTTTTTTCAAAAATTGTGCTACACATTTTTACTGAAACATTAAATCAACCTTGTATGGTGTTAGCCAATTAACTAACGTATTTATTATTTACTTAAAAACCTCTAAATAAATTTTGCTGTTGAACTACATATTTGTGGATAATCGAATTTTTATTTACTAAATATGTAGACGCCATGTTATGTAAATTTACAATTTTATCTTGCTATTTTATTTGTAGAAGAATATAAAATGAGAGAAGTATGACTTAGAGTATTGTAAACAAAACAAAGTCAGACTAGTTCAATTTTGTAATAGCTGACTATTAAAATTAAACTGGTTCTACATACATATACATATGTATATGCTTATGTCTGATTCTATTAAAGATGTTAAATTTTAAAGTATCATTTGTAAAAGTAGTTCAAAATCAGGTTTGTCAAATGTTTAGGAACATGTTTGTCAAATGTTTAGGAACACATTCTCGGTTTGACCGTCGGTTTGACAACATCGTTTACGAATAATTAAAAATATAAATAATATTTACTCAATTTTTAAGTTTAACTTAATCTATTTTATTTTAATTTTAATTTTAATTTAACTAACAAATTCACTTTTTTTTTTATTTTATCTATATTTTTTATTTTGTTTTAATTTTAATTATGTGTAAAGTAAAAGGTACAAAATAAATATAAAACACGTTTTAAACCACGGCTGCACTTCCAATGGCGGCAGTAAGATAAGTACTTTTTCTTTTTTAATATCACATTTATTAATTTTTTTTTTTTGTTATTTAATTTCACTTTTTTTTATATTTATTTATTATTTAGTATATTCAAAATTGACTAATTTATTTTATTTTATTTTTTTTTAAATTATTCTAATTCAACGCGCGCGGTTGCTTTGTTTACAATTAATTAATTTTAATTTCAATTTTTTTTTGTTCTTTTCTTTCTAACATCTCCTAGTTGATATTTAATTTGATATTTCACTTTTTTATCTAATTATAAATTTTAATTTGTTGATTTTTACTTATATTGTTTTTTAAAATTTTACAAAATTACCAATTTTAATGTAGATTTCTGCAATATACGCGGTTTACAGACGAATTTCAATGCCGTCACTTGCCATTTAAATTCTAGCAAACCAGCAATTCTTGCCCTATGTGAAACTCAAATTAACGGCCAGAATGATAATTTTAATATTACTGGCTACACACTCGTTTCACATTTCGTGTCTAAAAGAGGTATCGCCATCTATATTAAAAATGACACAGCTTTCAACACTCTTAATAAATTCAAATGTTCTAGCCCCACTTTCCACTATGTTTGGGTAAAAATCCTTCTTAGAAAGCAAGTCATACATTTCTGTTTCTTATACAGATCACCCAACTCAAGTGAAGAGGAAACTGTTGTGGAAATTGAAAATCTCTCAAACCAGATCAATTAAATTTTGGACTCATATCCAGGAACTGAAATTGTTCTGGCGGGTGATTTCAATATTCATAATAGAGACTGGCTTCACTTTTCTAGTAACACCTCTCTGAGTCAAAACTCAATTGGGAAACAAGTTGAACTATTCTCATCTCTTTTCCATCTTTCTCAACTTGTCCAAAATCCCACTAGGATCCCGGATCGTGCTGATCAAGATAGCTACCTCTTAGATCTGTTCCTGACCACACACCCTGAAAAATATGTGGTTTCAGTTGGTTGCCCCCTGGGTGGCTTCGACCATTGTTTAGTTAAAACAAGTTTCCGGGTAGGCCCAATTACCAATCAAAGGACTCCTCCGAGGAAATTAGTATGGCAATACAGCCATGCGAACTGGGAGGGTCTTAAAAGTTTTTTCAGATCCTGTGATTGGTCATTGTGCTTCCGCGATGGGAATGTTGACTTTGCTGCAAATGCGTGAAACATTTTGAAACAATTTTACTTGGAATGAGGTTATTTATTCCTCACTCCATGAGAACTATTAAAGGGAAATCCAAATCTTGGTTCAATCGCATTTGCAGTGAAGCCATTTTTAAAAAGGAGGAGGCTTTTAAACTGTATCAAAACAATAGGTCGGAGGCTCTCAGGGTAAACTATATAGTGCAAACTAAATTCTTATTCAACCTAAAGTTGAAACGCAAACTTATCCACATGCCTAAGAATAGCAAATCCTTTTGGTCATTTGCAAAAAGTTTAAAAGAAGACGCTAGCGGGTCTTCTTTTCCTCCGCTTGTTGATATTAATAACATGATTGTGTCAGATTCCAAAGAGAAAGCGAACTTGTTTGGCAAGCAGTTCTCTTCCAACTCGACACTGCCTCAGTCAACTTTAAAGCCACCAACTGTTCCTGTAGTTGACTACTCCTTCGGTAAAATATACTTTAGGACAAGAGCAGTGATGAAAATCTTGAAAAATCTTGATGCAAAAAAATCAGCCGGTCCAGATGGTATCACTACCATGGTTCTTAAAAATACCTATTCAAGTATTTCAAAACCTTCATGATCGACAATACGGGTTCAGAGCCCGTCGTTCAACCGGTGATCTCATGACTTACCTTTGCGAAAAGTTGAATATCAGCCTTCACCATTCTGGTGAATCTAATGTAGTGGCTTTGGATATTTCTAAAGCGTTCGACCGAGTCTGGCATGATGCTTTATTAGCAAAATGCAAAGCGTTAGGACTAGGTAGAGTCTTTCTAAAATGGATTGAAGATTTCCTTTCGAATCGCATGATTCGGGTACTTGTCGATGGTTATTCATCTGACAATTTTATAATTAATGCTGGTGTCCCTCAGGGATCGGTTTTGTCCCCCACTCTCTTCTTAATATTTATCAATGACCTACTTTCAATTACCTCCAATCCAATCCATAGTTTCGCAGATGACAGCACCCTTGTAGCTTCCTATGAATTTCATAGTCGCTGTGGTATTAATCACCAAATTAATAGAACAGCAAGAAACTTCACAATCAGTGAGCTAAATAATGATTTAGCGAAAATCCAAAAATTTTTCCAGATTTAGAAATTCCAGATTTAGTGAAATCAACAGAGTTGATTTCAACACCAAAAAAACGCAATGCTGTTTAATCTCGCGCATAGTAGCTACTACTACACCCAACCTGACTTTTCAGGGTGAAGCTTTGCAGCACTCAACAGATTTAAACATTCTGGACATCGAGTTAAATCAGAAATTGACCTGGTCAAATCATATTTTTGGTATAGCTAAAAATGCTGCTAAATGTCTAGGTTTCTTGTATCGCTGTAAAGCTTACTTTACTCCTTCCGATCTTCTCAACATCTATAAAATGTACATTAGGCCGAAAATGGAGTATAACGCACATATTTGGACTGGAGCACCCGAAACAGCGCTGGGTTATCTCGACAAAGTGCAAAACAGAGCTATTCGCCTTATTAGCGACCCCAGTGTCACTTCAACGCTCACTCCACTTTGCCATCGCCGTACTGTTGGGTCATTGACCCTCTTTTATAGATACCTTGTAGGCGTGAACACCTGTTCTAAAGAAATAAAACAATTGATGCCTCCACTCAAAGTTTTCCAACGTGAAACGAGGAGTGCAACAGATGCCCACCCATACACTGGCAAGATGGCGCAATACAGCATTCAGAAATTCGTTTGTCATGCGCACGTCGCGTTTATGGAACCTTCTGCCCGCACATGTGTTCCCAAAAGTTGGTAATTCATTTGTGTACGATATGTCGAAATTCAAGAAGAACACTAACATCCTTCTTCAAAATAACTATCCAAATTTTTCCCTTCATCCTCCATAATCCCAATTTTCCTATATTCAAACAGCCAAGTAATTCTTCCCGTAATGTTTTTTTAGGCCTATAGATTGGCATTTTGTTTGTCAAATTGTCAAAAAAAACATTGAAATCTGTTTAATATTTTATTTTGTTCAATAGTGTTTATATACAAATTCCTGGAATAAATTAATAATTAAATTAAAAATAATTTTTTGTATATACATAATAATTATTTATGTATATAATAAAATTAAAAAAAAAAAAAACAACTATAAATTTTATATAAAAAAAATTATATCTGACAAATTTTGGTTTTATGATCTGAATTTTTTTTTTAAATACTTTTACAACAAAAAAAAAGAAAATAAATTTTTGACATTTTTTTTTAAATTAAAACACTAATTAAAATTTCTAAAATTAAAATAAATGTAAAATCTGTTATTAGTAAATAACTAAGTAATCTAAATGAATAAATATCTATATTGACTGACTAAATTTATTGACGAAACATTCAATAAAAATAAAATTTAAATAAATGGTCATTTTAAAAATTAATCGACAGTATAATAATATTGTAGTGATTCAAATATTTTTTATAGTAGCAGATAGTAGTTTGTTTTTAGTGTTCTGTTAAAAATCATCTCGTTTAATTATATTTATTGTTCATTTTTAAAGCATTATAAATGTATTTTTAGATTTACGGAACATTGATTTAATAATAGTAATAATTTAATAACTTTTCCATTTAAAACATATGATAAATTTCACTGCATTCAAAGTTAAATTTTTGGAAACGAAAAGTTTTAATTTAATTATTTTAAATACAAAATAATACAAATTTACTTTTAACTGCAGTCTGTAACTTTTAATTTAAACAAGGGAAAATGTAAACCAACGGACTTAAAAGCACATTTGCAAAAGATAATATAAACTGTTTAGAATTATGGCTTGCACCAAAATTGGAAAATTTCATATAAGAAAAGGTTTTTTTCCAATTTGAGGGGCTATGTCCGGGATCCTATATAACTAAGGAAAATCGTTAACACACGTACAAATATATCACTGAAACTTTAATATTCATATCTTGCCGAATAAAAAGTTGTAGAGGTGTTTAAAAATAGCAAATATTCAATTTTGAAACCCTAATAGCTCATAAACAGGTGACGGTCCAAACAAATTTTTTGGAAAAACTTATACTTCTTAAAGTTCTTTCTTACCTCAAAATTTCAAGTCGCTATCTAATACCGTGCCGTAGTTATAAAGGTAGAAAAATCATATAAAATTTGGGTTTCACATAACAGTAAATTTAAATATGTACTAAATTTTAAAAAATATTAAATTTTGATTTTGATTTATAAAGGTATAAAAAATTTCTGTCGAATGGCGTTTTCAGATTGGAAAACTTTTAAGTATAACATTAGATATACGCATTTAAAAATAGGACTTTTTCAAAGTTGGAGGGCTGCAGCCCCGTAATGCATGGGGCTATATGAAAAAGTTGTTCTACTATGTTAATTATTTTATGATACCTACCTGTTAAAATTTTTTTCCTCTATCTTTAACAGTGTAAAAGTTTTGTAAACAGACGGACAGGCGGACGGAGAGAGTGAAACTAATAGGCACATTTTTTTAAGTTTTTTTTGGAAATGTGCTAAAAATGAAAAAGAAATAATTTTATGGCCTATTTTATGCTAATAATTCTAATGACAACAAATTTCTCATTCTAAGCGTAACAACATTTTTTCTATCACATTCTCTAAAAAAAAATTTGATTAATTTTCTTATTATAGTTTCATTCTGTCCAACGAAAAATTTCCTCCATTTCAAAATTCTACACGTTGCAAGATAGAACAGTACATTTTTAACTATGGTTACGTTAAACTTTTTAAAAAATTAATGTTGTAGAACAACTTTTCAGATTTTTATATAGCCCAATCATTAAGGTGTTACACACCCTCAAAATTTGAAAAAGCCCAGCTATTTTAAAAAATCACCAAAAGGACAGGATTTTTTTTTTAGTTTTATCAAATCTATATATATCAAAATCAAAATGATCCAATTTTTTAGTATTTAAATTTAACGACAATATTTTTCAAGTCTCTTTTCATATCTGTGAGATGTTTTTGATTAGAACTTTGAAATTTTAAGAGAAGAAAGATTTTTTAAAATTCAGAGATTGTAACTTATCTCAAAAAAAAAACTTCTGTATACTTCTCTTTCTAACTTTTGAATTTCACATGATTTAAGAGCTATTAGCTGTTAAAAATTAAAAATTCTCAATTTTTAGAAACATATATAACTTACAAATATTTAATTGTGCAAATTTATTGTAGTTGAGATATAAAAATTAAAGATCTAATATTATGCTATTACAATCATTAGCAGCTTTTTTTTTTTTTTTAATATACAGTGTCCTTGAAATTGATGAAAATGTTTCTAGATTTTTCACAATTTTTCTTTACATTTAAATTTCTCTCAAAATTTACAAAATTTTGCTGGAAGTCACAATATTTTAAAGTGTTTTTATTGTCTTTTCGAAAATGTGCAGATTTACATTTTGCCTTGTGTAATTTTCTATCATACATGACTTATTTATTTTATTTTGAATTATTAATTTTTTTTCAGGATCAGGATTTTAACAAACCCTCTTAACATTGGGAGTATAAAATAGTAATAAATATAAATACATTTATTAAGTATATAATCGTTTAAAATTAAATTTTATTTAAAATTTTTTTTTTTAAATTTGTCAAAGTATAATAATAATCATATGGAGAGATCCTAATCTTGTCTTTTAAAATCATGTTGTTTAAAACGTCTATATTGTAACTTATAAGTAAAGAAAAATTCTAAAGCTACAAAAACACTTAGAGTAATATTCGTAACTTTTTTATTTATAAGGCGGACTATTAAGTCTAATATATCTATAATTAAATAATATTTTTTAACTTTAAATGGAGTCTTTAATAAATTTTATTTGTTCTTTAAAAAATTTTAAAACAAAAATTTAACAAAAAAAAATATAATAAAATATTTTTGACTATATTTTCATTCAGTTTTGCATTTTAAGAATAAATATCCAGTAATTTTTACAAATTATGGGTATTCATTTTTTTTCATTCATTAGGTCACAATAAATTTTAAATGAAATTTAATTCAATTTCATTTCACACTTTTATTAAAAATAAAAAATTTACGAGAAAAATTAAAAAAAAAAAAAAACAAAAAAGTGAAAAATATATTTTCCCATCTCTTTTCATTTTTTCTCTTGTTAAAAATAAAAAAAAAAAATTCGAAATAATAAATTTTTCCGAAAAAAAAATTATTATTTTGGACCTTGATACATGAACAACGCGCCAACCAAATTTTTGTATTAAAGCTCTTGAACTATTAAAATTTTATATTTTATTGTTATTGTTTTTAATATTTTTTTTTTTTGTTTTTTAAATAACTTCCGGTTTCATATTGTTCACATTATTTTTTATATTATAATATATATGTTTGTATAAATGTATTCTTTTGCAGTAATTTTTAGCACATTTCCAAAAAATTTTTGAAAAAATGTGCTTATTACTTTCACTCTGTCCGTCCGTCCGTCTGTTTACAAAACTTCTATAACGTTAAAGATAGAGAAAAAAAATTTTAACCATGGGTAGGTCTCATAAAAAAAATTTTTGTGGAACAACTTTTTCATGTAGCCCCACCCATTACGGAGCTACAGTCCCTCAAACTTTGAAAAAGCCCTATTTTTAAATGCATATATCTAATAAAGTTCTGCTTGAGATTTTTTCAATCTGAAAACGTCATTCGACAGATATTTTTTTTAACATTGTAAATTAATATCAAAATAATGCAATTTTTTTTAAATTTAGTATTTAAATTTACCGTTATGTGAAAACCACATTTTGCATGAAATTTCTTTTTTCCTAACTCCGGCACGCCTTTAGATAGGAACCTGAACTGAAATTTTGAGACAAGAAAGAACTTTTAGAATTAGTATAAGTTTCCTCAGAAAATTTTTTTGTAGTGCCCCCTTTTTAAGAGTTATTACGCTTCAAAAATTGAAAATTTGCTATTTTTAGACACCTGTAACTTAGGCACCTGTAAAAAGTTTTCTTCGGCAAGACATGGAAATTAAAAGTTCAATAATATATTTTTACATGTGGTAACGGCTTTCCTTGGTTATATAGGATTCCGGACTTACGCCCCCTCAAAGTTTCAAAAATGTCCTATTTTGACATTTTTTCTTATTACATGAAATTTTCAAATTTTTGTGCAAGTCACAAATTCTAAACAGTTTTCATTGTCTTTTGGGAATGTGCTCTTTTAAAAACCGTTGGTTTACATTCGACCTTGTTTCTTATTACATGAAATTTTCAAATTTTTGTGCAAGTCAAAATTCTAAACAGTTTGTATTGAGTTTGGAAATGTGCGCTGTTAAAAACCGTTGGTTTACATTCTACCTTGTTTATATAAATTCTTTATTTTGTCTCATACATTTGAGAATTTGTAACATTATTTATTAAATAAATTAATATAGTATGTATGTTTGTATGAATATACACAGGAATGTATATAGAATAACAAATGCAAGCGTGGCCAATAAATTATTTAAGTATGAGACGAAAACATGTACCTAAATATATATAAATATATAATATTAATTTATAATTATTGAAGTATACGAAAATAGAAATAATATTTTTTAATTTAAGGATTGTTCTACAATTATATACTTACAATGCATAAAAATGAGTCACAGACACGATTTAATGCTCGATAAAGAGTCTAATTTTTTATTTCTAAAAATATTTTATTTTAGAAAATATTTTGATAAATTTTAGTAAAAATCAAATCAAAAAGAGTGTTATGTAAAGCTTAAAATGCAAATTCCAAATGAGTTTAATTTAGAAAAAAAACGTGAAGATTGGCATTTATTGGGTTAAAGATTTAATTTAAAATAACTTGTGCAATAGGATAGATTATTCAATTGAAATTTAACATCTAAGAAAAAAAAACAATCTAAATAAGTGAAAGAGAAAAAACTTATAATTTTTGAGCCTTTTGATCAATTTTAAAGACTAAATGATTTTTAATTTCATCTCAGATTTCATTGATTTCCATTCTCATTTTATTTAAATCAAACACTATTTATTTTTCTGTTCTTTAACGCGTTTCAGCACTTTTTTATGTTTTCATTTATTATTTTCAATTCAATTGACAGATTGACTTCAAGTTTTGTATTTATGATACTTTTTAAGTACAGTGGACTGTAATTAACAGACTTAAAATTTGTTAACCAGTTTCAGACGACTTGTCAAAAAAAATTTGTACCAATCTAATTATGTCCAATTTTAGATAAAACTTAATCGATTCAAACCTGTTGTGGCATAAAAACTTTTTTTATTTGTATTTTCGCTCTTAATTCTAAATGGTTTAACTTATTAACTTTAAACTTTCTTTTTTACATGTTTTCCTTCTGGTCAAACAATACATATGACATAATATTATAATAAATTGAAATCTGTCAACCTCTTTATGTCTTTATTAAATCAAAAAAATATTTTAAAACTAACTATTTCGAAACTTTTGTTATATTTTAATATAAAAAAAAAATAAAACAAATATTTTAAAGAAACCTGAGCCATCCCGCATAATTCTTCAGTACAGTGTAATTTTAAATTCACAATAATATTATTTTATTTGGTAAAATTTATTGTGAATTGAATGCTTTATTTAAATGATATTCGAAAAATTTTTATTAGGTATAAAAATATGCATTTTCGGCAAACAAAAAAAAAAAAAAACAAAATAAAAAAAATATAATGAATTTTAATTAAATTTTAACGCCGAGGACATTAAAAGAGATGATGTTGGTAATGAAATTTTGTTTTTCTTTTCTCTTCTGTATTTATTGAAATTTAAAATATTTTTTTTTATCTATTTACATTTAATTTTACAGAAGGACGTACTGAATAATTTTAAATATGAATTTTCTTCGAAATATAATTTTTATTTAAATTTTTACTAAATGATAAACAAAAAACAGTTTGTTTCTGTGGTTTTTAGAAAAAAAATTATGGGATATGAAATATTTTAAAAGAATTTTAATTGAATCAATGGTAGTATAGTAAATGTGGGATGAAAAGTTTAATTTTATATTAGAATTTTTATAACAAATAAAAAAAAAAAAAAAAAAATATTATTTTGATGTTTTTACAATAAGTTTTTAAGTATAATATATGAACATTAATTTCAAACTTTTTCTATTAATGAGAAAATTTATAAATGATTGTAAATTGAAGAATTGGAATTTTAAAAAATGTTTATACCATTATATAAAATGAATTTGGAGATTTTTTTTTTTATAGATATCACTCATTGCATATTGTAATTTTAAGTTGCATTCTTTTAATAATTTTTAGTTGTTATAAGTAATTATACTGCTTTGGATTAAAGTGGGTTTAAAACAATATAAAACTTTATATGTAAACTTAAAATTGTTTATTATTTTTCTAACATTTCTATATATTATATATATGCATATGGTGTACAATTTGTATGGTACACCAACGCATTAGTTTAGAATATTTTTGAAACAAAGCAAGCAATTACCTCAGAACAATGAATTTTCATTCTATTAGCTTCAATAGAAAAATGGATTTTAATATTTAAAATGATATTTTACTTTAAATGGCTAATATTTTCCTTTAAATATAGTGACAACTGTGTGGGATGTTGACATTTGATCATTATACCTAGTATTTAATGTTAAGATTTTTAAATGTCAAAAAGTATTTTAAATAAACGTTGGTTTTTTTGTTAGTATTCATGTTAAATTTTAAAAAATTTTTGAAAGGTTGAAAGTTATTTAAAGTTTAAGGTGATTTATAAGTTTATGGTAGGATTTACAGAGTGTCTGGCTGTTAATGATCTTTTTTCAATTTAGTGATCGGGAATAACGAAATAAACAAAAAATTGTATAGAAGGAAGATGTTTATTTTCATTCGTTTAAAAGTTATGAAACTTTAACTGATTTTAAACTACATTTTAGTTTTAAATCTATAAAGTTGAAACCAAATATAATATATTAAGACAACTTTCTACAGTATTAATTGAAATTATTCTAGAACACTTCAGACCGAAGTTATAAAAACTTAAAGTTAATTATTATTAACAAAATATCTCTTGAAGCCCCTTAAGATTAAGAAAATAATGGTATTAGTATTACATTTTTTTTAGAAAAAAATTATTCCCCTTTTTTGCATACATTTTTTTGTGCACAAGCAATTTTATAGCTTAAAAGTTATGCAAAATAAAGAGTAATACCTTGCAAGTTCCGGAAAAAAAAATGTATTTCATAATATGCTTAACAACATTTTAAATAAAATCTTATATGATAAAACATCAGCATTGATTATTTTATGCCAAAACTGATTTTTGACTATGAAAAAAATATGAATAAAATGCATTTATGATTAGAAAGAAACATTATATAGCATAAACTTTATTCCTACAATTTTTATGTGTATCTTATTTGGTTCCAATTTTATGTAGAATTAAAACTATGCGGTAGTTGAAAATCAATTAAAATCCCATAACTGCTAATTGAATAAATATAAATTTCGCCTTTTCTATAATTGTTTGCTTGTTTGGGCATCTTCGATCATCCATATGAAGATAAAATATTGGGAAGCGGACATTCTTTATATGTATGTTTGCTCTATGTTCTTATGTTCTAATGTTTGATCTAGGATTTGCTCTAGAATAAATGTGTTCCCGCTGAGTCTTTTGCATTAAAAATCACCGAACTTATCTATTATTTTATATTTTCATTCTAAAAAAAAAATATACATATTCTAATAATTTTGTAATTGATATTTTATCATTGTATTTTCTAATTATTCATTTACAAAAATAGTTCAAAGGTGTCCCTTTTTGATCGTATTGTATTATAATATGGTATATATATATATTTGTATATAATATTTTATTACCTAAAATGAAACCTTTGAACCATTTCTATAAATAGACAATTAAATTTTAATTTAATTAAATACTTATAATAGGTTTATAAATCTTAATAAAATAAAGTCAATTGTTAATTTTACAAACAAATTCGACATTGTCAATAATGCTTATCATTTTTCTAGGACTTTATATTATTTTTCCTTCCTCCCCTTTAATCTTTTTAATATTCGAACAATAAAAAACAATTTGTTTTTATTAATTTTTTATTTTCTATGTAGGTATTTTATTTTTTTTTTTAGAAATGAATGGCTTTAGAATATGACCCTATAGCCCTTCCATTATAATATATAATATATATATATATATATATATACAATTTTATATACAATTTTATTAATTTCCTTAGAAATCACTTTTACCACATTCTAACATTCTGATGACATTTCTTGTTATTTTATTTCCGTTTCATTCATAAGGACTCCAATTGAAAAATAATAATCATAAAAACAAAAAGAAAACTTTATAGAAATTTGAAATTTATATTTATTAGTCCTTTAGGCATTTCAATAGATACTTGTTGTGTTTTCATTTCGTTTCTTTAAGTTTAATATCTTAAAAGTTTATGTATATATCTAAGTATATAGTAAATATAAAAAACAAAATATAATGACCGTCAAGTTTATATCCTTAACGATTGTTTTGTTGTTTTTTTTTTTGCGTTTCTTTGAAAGTGGATATTATTTGATCAGTTTTATTTTTCTTTAGAAATGAAATAAAAAAAATGATTTTTTTCCTTTTTTTACATTTTGATTGAAAAATGAAACCTTTTTTTTTTATCATTGTTATTCTCACAATGAATTTTATGATATTAGTAAATGTAGGTATGGTAGGTATTGAGAAATGCCTTCACTTTTATTATTTGATTTGGTGTAGTATATAATATTATGTAATTTGAAGATTGAAGAAAAAATTAATGATATTATTTAGTAATAATCATTACAACAAATTTGGAGGTTTATAATTTTATTTAAAAAAGGACAGAGGACAGAAGGACAGAAAATTTTTATAGGTAATTCAACTATGACTATATTAAATTTGCACAGTTCCAATACATGCTTTGTCTTTTTCTTTCCTTTATTTGTGATCAAATTTAATTAAAATATTATAGGTACTATATTATATTATTATAATTTAAATTTTAAATAAGTTCAATTAATTTATTTTAATAAAGTTAGCCATAAGTGGCTGACCTTTTATTTTAATTTTATTTTTAAGTGCACTTTAAGTACCATTCTCAATATTTAACTTTACAATCATTTAAAATTAATATTAAATTTTATTTAATAAAACTTTGAATAAAACTAAAAATTATTATAATATAATTAAAATTAATATTTGCTTAAAATTTCATTTTAAACTCACTTATAGTTGTGATCTTTTTTGTCTAATGGGCAAATACACTCAATAAAATAACCTCAAGGATTGATACAAAAAAAAAAAACAAAAATAATAAAACCAAATTAACTTTTAAAATGAAAACATTTTTATACGTTTTTTTCTTTTATTTTTTAATAAAAAATGTGAAATTAGCCAGAAAATTCAAATAAAATTATAAAATGATGACCATTATATTCCTTAAGATTTATAATACACTAAACTGTAAAGCGCTTAATTATGGCTATTCATAATGACTACATAATATTATAATTAAGTATGAATGTGTTAAAATTTTTCACCATTCCAAAAATTTGTTTAAAAATTAATTCCTATAACCAAAAATCATCCAATTTGAAATAATATATATATTATTTGGGTATATTGAAATAATCAGCCAAAAAATCGGGATAAAATTCGGCGCTTACATTTCAATCATTTAATTGTTGGCTTAGTTCGTAAAAGCATTAACGTGGATTGATTTGGTCGTATTTGGTATTTATGAGTTTTACTAAAATAGGAATGAGATTGCCTAAATATCCTTTGATAAATTTTTATAAAATATTCTTGTGGCCTATACAACTTCCGTTTTAAAAGACTATGGACAGTTTCACTCCTTCTAAGTTTCTTGGTGGTAACAGTTTCATATTCCGAAATGTATGTATCAAATTTGTTGAAATATATGATTTTTCTAAAATCTTTGGAACAATTTTTGGTTTTTGTTTTTTTTTTTTGAAAAACAGAGATTTATTATGCTGATGTTCAATAGAATTGAATTTATTTGCATATAAGATGAGTAAAATGAATTTTTTATTATCAAAAAATTTAAAATGAATTTTTTATTATCAAAAAATTTATTTTGCTCAAAAAAATTAAGAGATTTGGAATAAATAAAAGGATTATTAAAGATCTACATTTCTAACTTAATAACTTTAATGTTTTTGCAGGATTTATGTTTATATTGCAATTTTAAGAATTCCATGTGGCATTCAAGTTAATGGTTCGGACAGAATTCCCTCTAATAATTTTTCAAAAGCTCTGTGTATTTATCCAGAAAATTCGTTAAGTAGAATTTCAAAAATAAAAATAGTTAAAACTAAAAATCTGTATAAAAACTAAAATTTTCAGTATTTTTTTTTTTTTTGTGGAATTTTCTAAGTATACCAGTAACAAAACTTACAACTTCAATGTGTTATGAGAGTGTATTCGATAAAATAAAAAATGAAAATAAAAGTTAATTAAATAAATATGTGCTATAGGAAAAATGCCAGAAAGGAAATAAAAGCAAAATAAAAAAAAAATTCATAATATTTTTTAATTTTAATTTTTTTGGATTATTAAAGATAATGTACCATATTCTTACTACATTTTATTTCAATCTGTTCGTTTGATATGCTGTCTATCTGAGATAAAATATTAATTTAATGAAACTAAAGAACTGTGGAAATGCAGTTTTTAGAAAGTTTCAGACTTAGCGAGAACAAGCAGTAATTAACTCAGAATAAAATGTATATGTAAGAATCACACCCGCGGGGACAGGTTAGACATTTTTCTATATAATTTATGAAATGGAAAAATAAAAAATAATAATAATAATAACAATAATGTAATCCATTCAGTTTAAGACCCTATAACAGGCTAAAAATAGAAATTTTTCAATTTTATGACACAATTTTAATCTTGAGTTCTGTTTGAATTCCTATAACTGGTTTATATTTATTTATCCTAACCATTTATTCAAACAGTTTCCACACAAAGTCCTTCGAAATTATTGAGAATTCTGAAAATGTGATCTTTTCTGAAAATCTCATAGCTTTATTATATACTCCCTTATTTTTTGTTATTATTTCCTAATAACATAACAATTTCATTAAAATAATCACCTGCTGAACTGATTAAATATACATAATTTTTTTTTTTGGGGTATGTATATAATAATTAAATTCCCACATCATATTCAATATCCTTTTTTTTAATATTAACTTATTTGGGGTAAAAAATGAGTAGGTACACAATAAAATATATAAGGAAAAATACAAAGAATAAGGTTGAAAAAAAAAAAAGATATGTAAAAATGAATAAAATTATATTTTATATTATATATCACAAGACCGAACAAAAAACCAAAAAAAAAAACAATAATTATGACAAAACAAAATTCATCTTATAAGTTAAAAATGAAATAAATCGCACCAGAGACGTATTTTATGTATAAATGTCTTCAAATCTTCTACCAAAAATATTGTGTTTTTGTATCTTACAATTTTCCTTTTTTTAATTTCCATTAAATTTAATATATTACATTTAAATGTATGTCAAACTTTCTTCTACAAGGTTTTGTATTTTTATTTTGTAATTTAAATCCGTACAAAACTTTTCATACACCTATTGTCTAAAATTTACTTTCATTATTTATTTTCACGATACATTAAGCAACTAAAACCCAAAAAATTGCACAAATTATAAATTGGCAATTCCATGTCTTATTCCGATCCTGAACCATGTAAAAGCTATATAAGCAAAAAAGGAAAAGAAAAGAAAATAACCTTCAACCTTTTATTTTCCGGGACAAATTAAACAAAGAACAGAACAAAATGAAAAAATTTTTAGCACATTTCCAAAAAAAATTTGAAAAAATGTGCTTATTAGTTTCACTCTGTCCGTCCGTCCGTCTGTCCGTCCGTCCGTCTGTTTACAAAACTTCTACACCGTTAAAGATAGAGAAAAACAATTTTAACCATAGGTAGGTCTCATAAAAAAAATAATTTTGTGGAACAACTTTTTCATGTAGCCCCCCCCATTACGGAGCTACAGCCCCTCAAACTTTGAAAAAGCCCTATTTTTAAATGCATATATCTTATGTTCTGCTTAAGATTTTTTCAATCTGAAAACGTCATTCGACAGGTATTTCTTTTATCTTTGTAAATTAATATCAAAATTATACAATTTTTTAAAATTTAGTATTTAAATTTACCGTTATGTGAAAACAAAATTTTGCATGATTTTTCTACTTTCATAACTCCGGCACGCTTCTAGATAGAAGCTTGAAATTTTGAGGCAAGAAAGAACTTATAGAATTAGTATAAGTTTGCTCAGAAAATTTTTTCGGACCACCCCCTGTTTATGAGCTATTAGGGCTTAAAAATTGAAAATTTGCTATTTTTAAATACCTGTAACTTAGGAACCTGTACATATTTTACTTCTGCAAGATATAAAAATTAAAGCTACAATAATATATTTTTACGTGTGTTAAAGGTTTATTTTAATTGTAAAGGGTTCCAAAGTTGCAGCTCTTCAAAATTGCGAAAAAGCCCCATATTCAGATGTATATATCTCAGGCCCTGCGTAATAGTTTTGCAATTTAAAACCGCCAGAAGATCGAAAATTTTATTATCTATATAAAACAATATCAAAATTATGTAATATTTTGTAATTTACTATTTAAATTTACCGTTATGTGAAAACCACATTTTGCATGAAATTTCTTTTTTCATAACTCCGGCACGCCTTTAGATAGGAACCTGAAATTTTGAGACAAGAAAGAACTTTTAGAATTAGTATAAGTTTCCTCAGAAAATTTTTTGGTAGCACCCCCTTTTTAAGAGTTATTACGCCTCAAAAATTGAAAATTTGCTATTTTTAGACACCTGTAACTTAGGCACCTGTACAAATTTTTCTTCGGCAAGACATGAAAATTGAAGGTTGGACAATAAACTTTTACGTGTGTTAACGGCTTTTCTTAGTTATATAGGATTCCGGACTTACGGCCCCTCAAAATTTCAAAAATGTCCTATTTTCACATTTTTTCTTATTACATGAAATTTTCAAATTTTTGTGTAAGTCACACTTCTAAACAGTTTGTATTGAGTTTTGGAAATGTGCGCTTTTAAAAACCGTTGGTTTACATTCTACCTTGTTTTTTATTTTTTTTAATCAAATTCCTATACCTAATAACTCTCCTGTTATCTTTCAGCAACAACAACAAAAAAAAAAAAAAAAAATGAAATAAAATCCAATCTTTGTTTTATTTTTTAAAACTTTTTTTTTTAATATTACTGTTATTTTTTTTTTAGTTAATTAAATTTTCAAAATCAAAACGAGAACAACAAAGGTAGGCCTTTCTGTGGCAAAATATTAAAACGTAAAACAAAAAAAATATAATAACATATTTCCTTACCTTCTTTTTAATCAAAGTGAGTTTTTTCACCCATATTTTCCTTAAACACAAAATGTATTTTTTTTTTTTTTTTTGCTAAGTATCTCATTACACAATATTAAAACTTTTAAGTATTTAGGTTTAATATTATTATCAGTATAACAGTAAATTATTAAAGAAAACAACAAAAAGAAAAAAAAAATTAACAATAATTACAAATAACAAAAAGAAAAAAGAAAGGATTCAAAGTGAAAAAGAGTAAAGAAGTAGAATAAACAACTGAACCATCTAGTAATAATAACCAAATTTCTTAGGACAACAAAAAAAAAAATGTAAAAACAAACAAAAGTCAAAATCTCCACCAAAATTTTTAACCAAAAAAAAAAAAAAAATAAGTACTCACAAATCTTTCCATTGCCATACCATCCGAATTAAAAAAAAAAATCAAAAATTAATATGATACCTTTTTTTTTTTGTGTGTTTTGGGTTCACTGGGAACAGACAACAGAAATACAAAACAAGAAAAAAGGATAATTAAAGGTTGTGGTTTAATTCTCTTTAAAAAAAAAATATTTACTGTCTCTTTCGTTGTTTTTCTTTTGGTTTTTGTTTTTTTTTTTTTTGTTTTACCAAAATCGGATAAATTGTCAGTGGTAAGTTATCGTTGACTCTTTGTTAGCTTTAATTTTCTTAAAAGAACCAACATTGTCATTATTTAATGAATTTAAAGACTTCTTGAATACTTTTATAAAAAAAAAAAAATTTTACAGAAATTCAACAGAAGGGATTTCTTGTTAAACGTGTATAATTAAATTAACCCTTAAAGGAATTTTTCATTTAACATTGTGTGTTTTTTTTTTTTGTTCTTCTTTCTTTTTTTATTTTTCTTTATAATATTTTCTGTCCTTATAACTTTTTTCTTGTGACATGAAAAACAACAAAATAAAAAATATTAACAGTGGCACTAAGAATTATATTTTTGAAGGATGAAGGAATTTAAAACAACAAAGAAAAAATTTGAAGGAATTTTAAGGTATTAAAATGTTGATAGTTGTACAGATTAGTTGATTATTAGTAGATTGAAAATGTAGTAGATTAATGTTACATTTCTATAAATATTAGAATTTTAATTAAAATAAAAATTATTAGACATTAAAAAACTGCAGACGTAAGCCTTCATTAAATGAAAAGCTTTTACGAGAAGATTTTCCTTCGACTACGATTTCTTTTTTTAATACAAAATTGCCATATTATATCTATAAAGAAAATTTTAAATCTTTGCTAGTATATGTATAATGCAGAAGTTTAAAAATTTTGTTTTTATTTTGATTTTTAAATAAAGTCCTTATAGTACTTACACTTAGATTTCTAAGAAAATATTAAGTAGTTAGGTTTTTACCCTTAATACTTAAAAACCACAAATGTATAGAATTTTAACGGAAAAGAAGATTTTCTTTTGTTTTTGAAAAAAAAATTTAGGTTTTTTTTTTTTTTTTATTATATTTTTTATTTACATTTTTTACGTTTCAAAAAATATTAAATTTTTTATTTTGTTTTTGTTTGTATTGCTTCTGAAAATAAATTTTAATTTTGGTTATATAGTGATGACAGCATCCTATATCTTTATCTCTTTTTTGTCTTTTTCTTTTTGTTTTTTTTACTTTTCTGAATGATGTTGAAAAAATAAATTCTTTTTGAAAATTTTGGTAAAAATTGGTTTTGATTTTGACATGTATAAAAATTGAAGAGTACTGCAAGATAATCTGGAAAATAAATAAAAAGTCAAAATTTGTTTCGTAATATTTCTAGGAAACTTTATTTTTGTTTTGGTTTTATTTTATATTTTCCCTATGTATGTTTGGTATTCATTATTCACATTAGTAGGAAAAATATTAGATCCTTGAAAAAATCTTGAGAAGGAAAAGTATGGTTTGTTAAGATTCTTCGCACCTCTCCGTCCCCTCGGCATATACTGTTATTAGAATGTCAAGGATGTTAAGCGGAAATTTTTTTTTCTTAGGATTTTTTTTATAATACACAGACATTTTTTGAATGAAAAATACTTTGAAGGTTTTTTAAAACATCAGTTAAAGAATGTAAAAAATTAATAGACTTTTTAATATTCCAAAATTTTGTTATTTATTTGTATATTATATAAAAGAAAATTTAATTGGAAAAAAATATAATATACTTTGCATTTAGAAAATTAAACATCTGGTCTCTTTAATTTCAATTTTAATTATTAATTCAATATTAAAAAATTATCTACAAATTTTGTGTAGGTGATTTATGAAAAAAAAAAAAAAAAAATTTGAATGATTGACTAATTTGGAAGCTTAAAGGTAATTTTGACACATTTCAAAATGAGTCAAAATCTGATGATTTGGTTAAATATTTTAATTTAATATTGAAGTTTTAATTAAAAATTTTGCGGTTAAGTTAAAAGATCATGTATACTATCTATATTTATTATTTACCTATATTATATAAATCATATTTTAAAAAGATAAAGTTTTTATGTAAAGTACAACTTTTTATTTTAATGTTGACATTTTTGTTAGTTACTTCTGTTTTGTTCTTAAACTGTAAATTATAGATAAAGGTTAAATAAATATATTTTTTTTTGATTGTGAATCGCTGTAGTTTGTATTAAACAGTATCGTCTATATCGTCTATACTTTCCAGGAGTAATTTCTGAATTGATATAGGTATATACTGAGTTTAAATTAGCTACTCTGGATATATTGTGACTAGTTTGATAGGGCTGCAATAAAGATATCAGTTGAGGCGAACCCATTTTTAACCGAATTTTGAATTTGCAAAACGCATTTTGCCTAATATATTTTGGCAAATATAAATATAAAGTAATATTTTGCAATTTTGCATTTGGCATATTTCAATAATAGAGCATGTTTCATTTTTTGAATACAGTATTGGGATACCTTGACAAAGTGCAAAACAAAATAATAAGTTTAAACGATCCCATTGCTACTTCAACTCGGGCTCCAGTAGATTATCCACGTGTGATTGGAGCACTCACTGTATTTTATAGATATTTTGTTGACTCAGAAAAAATGAGAACCTTCTCTCATTTTTTCCAGAGGAGAATACCTCCTCTCAAAAATTTGAACCGAGATATAAGGAGGGCTGCACAAGCTAATCCTTATAACTAAAAGATCCCCAGATAGTACAGGGTCGAAGATGTAAATTAGTTTGTAATGCGTACAGAGCGAATATAACATAGCTTGCCCTAAAATTGGCAATGTCTATGATATCGATCAATTCAAGGAGAACTTCAACATCTTTGTTTTAAATATTCCTCCAAACATGCAATAACTTCCTATATTTCCCAATTTCCTTTATTCCTATTTTCTCAGTCCCCAAACTAAGCATAGGTTCTAAGCTTATGTTTGATTTAAAAGGAAGGTGATGTTTAGTTGGCTAAAGTCCAGCACTATCAAAGAGAATTCGCGGGTTAATCTCTTGATGTCTTTTGAGATTCCCATCTACTCTCGCAAAAAAAAAACTATTTTGTTTAAAGATTATTGCAAAGTCTACCTTTTGTTTAAAGTCTTTTTGTGTAGTAAAATTTTAATATAAATCTTTTTTGTCAAACAGCATTAGTTGAAATTCTTTTTGAGTTATGGATTTAGGCAAACTGATATGCTCCCTTACACAAAATCTAATCAGATCGATTAAAGAACACTGTTGTAAGTAGGCAAACTTATGGTTTAGTTAAGAAGTTCTTGGAAAAATATCCTTTTATTTTTAAAATTTTTATAATTACCGGAAATTTGGTATATGTATATATATATATATATTTATTATAATATCTATCCGAAAAATTAGTTAAATGAAGAGATTTTATTAGAAAAGGAGTTCTAAGAAATATTTTTAATATAAAAAAAAAAAATTTGTTTCAATTTATTTTCAGTCTAGGACTCATAAGAAAAAAAATTTACAAAATATTTTATTAATTAAAATAAGAAAATAACAAAATTTTCAAACGACGCTTAAAAATTTTTCGGTTTCCTTTTTTTCTGAAAACGTATATTTGAAAAAACTTAATGAAAATCCGTTTAATAATCATTACTTTATCAGTTAAATTAACATAAACTGAAATAGAATACAAGGAAAGCTATAAAAGTTCATAGAATTGTGCCAATATACATATACATACATATATATATTCCAAAGCAACGAAAACAGATTTAACAAAAAAAAAAAATATAGAATTCAATTTTTTTTTAAGACAATCAAATTAAAAAGAAAATATTACAAAAATGTGCTTTTGGAGAGCAATGTCCGAAATAAAGCGTGAAAATAGTGGATTTCAAGATATGTTTCGATCTGAAGAAATTTTACCTAAAGTTATTAAATTATATTTACTAGAAGGAACAACAAGAACAAGAAAATCTCATTCAAGTTCAAGTAAGAAAGTAAAACCAACAATGGATACATATGCATCAGAAATTTTAAATACTGAATTAAAACTTCAAAAAACATTTTTTTATGATAATATGAATGCTACCCCATTGGAATCAAATTGATAATTTCTAATACATATAAAAATATACATACATATTTATCAAGTTTAAAGAAATTTTTTTTATAAGTACATAAATTAATAATTGTGACGTTTGAATAAAAAATAAATTTTTAGTTAATTTAGATTTAAATTGGAATTTTTCATTTTATTATATTAATTTTTGAGATTAAGATACTAGTGACCTACTTTGAAACAAAATTTAGGGAAATATTTTAACTGAAGACATTTTCCCTTTAAGTTGAGACATTTTCCCTTTAAGTTAAGACATTTCCCCTTTAAGTTGAGACATTTCCCCTTTAAGTTGAGACATTTCCCTTTAAGTGAAAACATTCTTACTTTAAGTGGACATTTTTATTTTAAATGAAAACACTTGTAATAAAAATTAAAGCAAGCAAGGTAGAATGTAAACCAACGGTTTCTAAAAGCGCACATTTCCAAAAGAAAAGACAAACTGTTTAGAATTATGAGTCGCATCAAAATTTGTTATAACAAGACAAATAACAAATTTATATAACAATTTTATATAACAAGAAAAAATGTTAAAACGGGACTTTTTTGTAATTTTGAGGGGTTGTAAGTCGAGAACCCTACTAAGAAAACTGTTAACACACGTAAAAATATATTGCTGAAACTTTAATTTTTATGTCTGGCCGTAGAAAAATATGTACAGGTGCCTAAGTTACAGGTGTTTGAAAATAGAAAATCTTAAATTTTTGAGCCCTAATAATAGTTCATTAACGGGGGTTGGTTCAAAAAAAATTTCTGAGGAAACTTATATTAATTTTAAAAGTTTTTTCTTGCCTCAAAATTTCAAGTCTCTATCTAAACGCCATCTTGAGTTATGAAGGTATAAAAATCATGCAAAATTTGGTTTCACATAACGGTAAATTACTTAAAAAAATAGTACAGTTTTGATATTGGTTTTTACAAAAATAAAAAAAATCTGTCGTTAATTTTTTTATGAGACCTACCGATAGTTAAAATTGTTTTTCTCTATCTTTAATGGTATAGAAGTTTTTTTTGTAAACAGGTGGACAGACAGACGGACGAACGGACGGATGGACGGACAGAGTGAAATTAATAGACACATTTTTTCAAAATTTTTTTGGAAATGTAACCTTTTTCAACATTTTTGATATTTAAAATTCCAATTCTCCCTAATGAGAGAAGCTGTTGAACATTTCAAAAAAAGTTGATCATCAAATTCACTGTTCCTTAAATTTTCATTTTGTTATTGTTAATTGTTATGTCTCATTGTTATCTGGTTGTACTCTGTGAGTCAGTACTTGGTTAGTTAGTACTGCACTGTACCACTCTTTCAATTACAAAATAATATAGATAACACGAACAATAAATAACATGTACCATAAATCATACTCATGGGCCAAGTCATAGCCATAAGTGTTGAAATTTGAATTTTTTAAAAGCGAAAATTACATATTTTAATTGTTTTAAATGTATGTAGTACATTTAAATTTTTGTTAACATAATAATAATAATATATCATCTTCATAATATTTAATCTGTAAATGATTTAAAATCATGATTTACCAACATATTTTTTTTTTTTAAATGATAAGCAGCCATCTTACAATATCAATATTTTTCCCAAATTTTCTAATTTTCATTATTAATTTTCTATTTTTATAAAAACCCATGTAAAGAATTTATATATGTATCATATAGTATAATCTATATCTATAATATATTCAAATAAGACGCTCTTTTTTTGTTCTTTTGTTTCCGTTAAATTTTAAATTTTCCTCTTTTTTTTCTTTGGTTGTTTTTCTAGATACATAATGTATCAATTATCAATGTATCAATGTATCACATAATGTATCTAGATACATAATGATACAATGTGTATACATATAGATATGCTGTATATAATTTCTTTATGATAAAATCAAAAAAAAAATTGCTTATTTCTTTTCTTATCTCAAAATGGACATAAATAAAGCATATTTGGTAGCCCTCAACCAATATAAATAAAGCCCTTTTGAGGGCTACAAAATATCTATTAGTTAGAGTAAATTAAAAAAATTATAAATATTGGCGACGGATAATTGTGGTTAACCACAGCTATTTATCAAACAACCTTAAACTTCGAGTTCAAAGTATAAATAAACAAAAAAACAATAATAATACAAAAATCCTTTTTAGAGTAAATACAGTAGAGTAAATTAAAAAAATTCCGAATATTTGTTATTGATTGCGTGAATTGCAATTTCTTATTAAAACACCTCGAATTTCGAGGGTTGCGCGAATACTAGTAGTTATTTAAATTGTAAGTTCTACTCTCGTACAGGATTGCTACTCAGAAAAAAATTTGTTTACCAAATTGGTTTTAAAATGTTACCAAATCGACAAAATAGTTACCAAAATATTGGATATTGGAACACAATAATTTTGCCTGATATTAAAATTTATTTATATATTATAAAAATAAACAAAACAATTATTCATATATGCAACATAAAAAAACAAACAAAACAATTCATATATACAAAAACTAAAAAAAAAAAAATAACAAATTCTGAAGAAACAAAAAATGTTAAAACTTAAACCACTTAACTATCTATCAACAAACAATATTAATTGTCAAGAAACATAAAATTTTTAAAGTAAAATATGTAAAACCTTTAGAACGCAAAAAATTATATATATATATATAACTTAAACTTAAATTCATTTTTGGCAGACCTTTATCCAGTTCCTTAGCCACTTCCTTTCTTCTCTTTTAGCAATGAATATTTCTCATCTATTCATCATATTCATCTAATTTTCTCACAGTCACCGTAGCAGATCCATTATTTTGTTCACCTTGTGAATGAGATTCACCTACATCCACAAGCCGAGCTTTTTTGTTCACAAGATATCTTCAGGAAGAAGTTTATTATGAATTATGTGTCTTAAATTATTTTAGCAAATTTGTAACTTATTTTTCCATTTTAAACAAACGTAAAAAATTCAGATTTTAACAAAATTAAAAATTTTTGTTTTAAACAAACTTATAATATTTCGTTAATGTTTTGTAATTACGTTAAAGCTATATAATTATGTGGTGACTAAACAATATTTTAACTTCATAGTTCATTATTTTCAAAAATGGATTTTTTTAAAAATAGGTCCCGATTTTAATTTTCGCTATTCTCCAAATTATTCCAAAAAATTACCAAATTATCAAAAAAATTACCAAATTACCAAAAAAAATATTATCTGAATAAAATTACCAAATTTGGTAGAAAATGACCAAAGTGGCAACCCTGCTCTCATATTATTTATATTGTTTCTGTACGTTAAAATTTTTGTTGTTGTTTTTACAATATACATAATGTATTTTTCTACTAACAGAATACAATTATTTTTTTTTAACTTAAAAATTTCTATTTATTAATTTGAATATAAATAATTTGCATGCATATAAACAAACATAATATATACATTCACATTTATTAAAAATGTTTCAAATTTATGGTTGTTGGTTTCAATATGCAATTTAAGTTTATAATATATGCGAGAGACAAACACAAATATTTACATTCTGAAGTATAAATAAGTACCTACCTCAAAAAATACTACTACGATTTACGAACTAATAAAAAGCAAGTACTAAAAAGAAACAAAGAATTAATATGTATATAAATACATAGAAAGTCATATAAAAAAATGCATATGTGACTCCTCATTCTTTTTAATGACGCAAAAACCATGTAATTCGGCCAAGTTCTCTGAAAAGGGTCCCAAAAAATAATGCTGGCGTATTTATATAACGATGATGATGATGATGATGATTATGATGATATGTATATTAAATATTTATACAACATAAATTACTGGAGTAGAGATTTTCCATTTAAAATAAAAATGTCCTTACTTAAAAACGAGGAAGAATACAGTTGCCTTTGTCAACTCTTAGATACCCGTACGAACCGTTAGTATGTTAACAGCCTGTCACTCTGCTCACAATATTATTTTTTTAATATTTTAGTATTTTAAAATAATTTGGGTGAATTTTATAATTTCTAGAACTATGGGTTGTACATATATTCAAACTATATGTTTATATGTACATTCTTCGAAAGCAGATTCTAACCTTTCACATAACGATTATCAATCCAAAACTTTTTCAAATATTCTATAGTACCATTTAATACTAAGCGGTAAATGTATATTAAATTTACTTAGTACAAAATAGTAAATATAATTTTAAATATTATATTATATTATATTTAAATATTCCATTGACAGAATAATTTCTTATAAGTACAATAAAATACATATATGTATATAAATACGGCGCTATATAATATACATATATACTCTTATCATTCATTCACTAGTGACATATACGATATGTAAATAAACATGATATTATATAAGTATGTATGTATATCAATATCATATAAATAAAAATTCTTCAAGCAACCGTTATGTTGTATATTTATTTACATTTTTATGTACTGCGCATTATATTCTCAACAATTTCAAATTATCGAATAAAACAAATGCAAAAAATTTGTTGAAGAAATTTGTTAGAAAATTTGAAAAAATCGAGTAACACTTTCGTTAATTATAAAGTAACCCTATATTAAAAAAAGTTGTTAACAGAAATAAGAGTATAATGTTGAAGCTTTAATTTTTGTGTATTACATACTTCAAAAAAATTCTAACAGGTGTTCAAGTTACAGGTGTTTAAAAATAGGAAATTTTCAGTTTTTGACTCCTTACAGCTCCTAAACGGGAAGTGATACAAAAAAAATTTCTGAAATGACTCATACTTATTTTCAAAGATCTAACTTCTGTCAAAATTTCAAGTTTCCAACTTAAACCGTTTAGAAAATAGAAGGGTTAAAGGATTTTGCAAAATTTTAGTTTCGCATAACGGTAAATTAAGACACCGTATGCCACAAGTATATATTTATTGTATATATACTTTTAAAGCTAATAAAAGTAGTAATCGTTTGGCGTTTTCAAAATGAAGATATACCTTATAAAACTTGTGCTATAACAAGTTAAAATATAGAGCTTTTTTGAACTTTTGGGGAGCTGTAGCTCCGTAACGGGTGGGGCTACAAAAAAAAGTTATTAAAAATAAAATTAATATTTTTGTGAGATCTATCAGTAGTTAAAATTTCATAGCTCTATTGCAAAAAAAATGTGGGGATCTAAAAGTTAGTTGTTCGAGAGCTACCCTAAGGCTTGATCCAAACTCAACCAAAAAAAATAGGGAACCTACAAATTACTCCCAAAATATTTTGTGTAAATTTCAAGATTCTAGCTTTCTTAGTTTTTGAGTTAGCGTGCTGACTGACGGACGGACGGACGGACATGGCTCAAAAGTCTTAGAATTTTTTTCTGATCCGATCCATACCTTTGAAGGTATATCTAGCTCGCTTATTTCGAGGTGTTACAAACGGAGGAGTAATTTTATTATACCCGATCCTATCGTACGGGTATAAATATTTACTTAAAATTAAAATGTCTTTACTTGAAGTAGAAAATATTTACTTAAAGTAAAAAAGTCTTCAGTGAAAATAAAAATGGTGTATTTATATATGCTATCTATAATTATAATTTAGTAGTTTTCAGCCACACACTACGTATTATGACATTCCAGTAAGTTTTGAATACAAGTACATATTCGGATACGATTTTTCTATTACAAAATCTCCATTAACATTATAGCATACATATGTGTGTTTAGGATCATGATTTTTTTTATTTTCTTTTGGAATCAAGAAATTTTGTATCCCATACGATGTTTCTGTAATTTAGATGTCACGGTAAAATATACTTACACACCAGCTATAGCGCCCCTAGTATAATATATATAATACACAAAATATTACATAATAGTCCATGTTGTAATTTACTACAGGAATGTAACCAGGCATCGATAGATAAAAGTATTACTGAATGATGAAAGAAGTTTTCTGATATGAATTAGATAAAATACTGGGATATTAATGGTATCATATAGATCCTATTGTCTAATGACTTTTGTTTTTTTAATTGTATTTTTATAACTTAATTCCAATAAAGCTGATCCTATTTTTAATTTTGATTACTTTCATAATTACTTCAAAAATTTGAGCTCACTTTTGAGTTTTACGAGTGATTACAAATTTATTGCAATAGAAAATTCTTTAAGGCTATTTTTATTATAAGATATTAATAATATGATTAGAATTTCCATTCATTTTTAATGGTTTTTTATTTAAAATTGATAATTTTCTATTAAAAAAAAAAAAAAAAAACAAAATCGATTAATAGGCATCATACTTTGACTGTGATTTTTTAAAATTTTTAATGACTTTATTTTGACGATTCCATACTATGAATCTGGATTTATTTATTTTTTTATGACATTGCAATCAAAATAAAAAAAATTATGTTCGATTTATGTCTTTTTCAAAATATATACTTGAGGATACAATCATATCTTCAGTTATTCACTTTTTATTTGATTTTTCTGTTCTGGAACACAAACAAGAAAAAAAAAATAAAATGGCACTCATTGAATATAAATCGTGGGAATTTCCGGCCTTAAGGATTTTTTAAGGCAGTCATTACCATATAAGGAATGAAGAAAATGAACATTTAAATAAAAAATTTTTTATTTGAATTTTTCACTTATTTTGTTTTTTTTTTTAAATCTCAAGTGGCAGTCATTTTTATTACCACCAATATTTACCAAAAAAATTATGTCATATTTTAAATTTTATTGTGCAGTTAAAAAATGTTTTTTTTTTTATTTTTATTAAGAAAATTTTGATCATTAATTATATATATGTTTTCATTGATTGGTTATAATAATTGGTAAATGTTAGGGATAGAATAGGGTAGTCAGATTTAAATAGAGAAAGAGGTTATAATATATTTCCAAAACTTTATTTTTCATCTGATTTATAATTATAAAACAAAAATAATAAACGATACCTATCTCACATTTATGACAGCATAAGGATATTAGAAGAATATTAGTAGTTATGATGTTTTAAGGTATTGCAAAATTTTGATTTAATGGTCACTTTAAATGATTTTTTTTTATTTTCAGTACATACTTGTTAATACAATTATTTCTTTAAAAACTTTTTTTGTTCTGTTTATTTTAAATGGTACCAATGAGTTTGACCTGAACTGCTGAAAACTTATATTTCAATTCGAAATCGATTATTGATTTTGATGGATTCTTAAAATGCAGATAAACTGTAGTTTTAGTCAGGGTGTGTAATGATATTCATTGCCTGAAAGTTTTCTGATCTAAATTATGCAAAAAGGAACCGGATGTTGATTTTATTACACTTCTTTTTATCGTTGTTTTCAACTTTCAAAGGTTAACAACATTTATTTTCAAAGGATCAGTTTATTCATTGAAATTTTTATGATAATTTAATTTGCTTATATTTTGTGAAAATGCACAGAATGGTTGTCTTAAAAAGCCATTCGGTTTTTTTTTAGCACATTTCCAAAAAAAATTTTAAAAAATGTGTTTATTAGTTTTACTCTGTTCGTCCGTCTGTTTACGAAAGTTCTACACCGTTAAAGATAGAGAAAAAAATTTTAACCATGGGTAGGTCTCATAAAAAAAATAATTTTGTTGAACAACTTTTTCATGTAGCCCCATTCATTACGGAGCTACAGTCCTCAAACTTTGAAAAAGCTCTATTTTCAAATGCGTATATCTCATGTTCTGTTTAACATTTTCATCTTAACATTAACATCTGAAAACGTCATTCGACAGATACTGTTTTTAGCTTTGTAAATTATACAATTCTTTTAAATTTAGTATTTAAATTTACCGTTATGTGAAAGCCAACTTTTTCATGATTTTTCTACGCTCATAACTCCGGAACGCTTTCAAATAGGGACTTGAAATTTCGAATACAAAAAGAAGAATTTGTATAAGTTTCCTTAGAAAATTGTTTAGCACCACCCCCTGTTTAAGAGCAAGAGCACTTGTACAAATTTCTCTTTGGCAAGACATACAAATTAAAGCTCGAGTAATATATTTTTACGTATGTTAACGTTTTTTCTTAGTTATATAGGGTTTCGGACTTACAGCCCTTCAAAGTTCCAGAAACATCCTATTTTCACATTTTTTCTTATTACAAAAATTTCTTAAATTTTATTTCTTGAATTTTCAAATTTTTGTGCAAGTCACAATTCTGTTGTATTGTCTTTCGGAAAAGTACGCTTTTAAAAATCGTTGGTTTACATTCTACCTTGTTTATTTTTATTTTTCATATAAGTTTTAGTTTTTTTTTTTTTTGAGTATTAAAAAGCCATAATGGTGTAAAAAAAATCATCATTTAAAGCTTGTCAGAGATTTTTTTCTAGGAATTAAAAAGAAAAACAAAAAAAAATTAATTTTCCATAAATATTTTTTTTTTTATTTATTATGGTATTAACTGAAGGTTCACTATATTAGATTGTGATGATTTATAATGATACTCATTGTAATTTTATGGCCTTTCTTGCAATAGAGATTTTGTTGTAAAAAACTAAAAGAATTTTGTACAAAAAGAATCTTAATATGAGGTTATGCCTATCAAATGGATTGACTTTAGAACTATCAGGCTATACTGAACCAAAATTTAAAAAGAGAAACTCGAAATTTAATTAACTTGAGTTGATAGCAATACGAAAGACTTTGAGCAATCCACATGCAGTCATAACGGAAATGTCATCAATTTACATTTAGTGGGTAAATTTATAAAAAAAAAAAATTATTTCTGATCTTCATAAATTGATAAAAATATTTATAAGCTTGTTTTGAATAAAAAGCTTTTGTTTTTTTATTATTTCTTTGGTTTTACGCCTCTGCATAGATAATGAAATTTAAGCTTATTCATTTAAGCCTCGGCTACGCAGACAGCGATTCAAGTTAACGTATTTATCGGTTTATGTCATGTTTAGTTGCAATAAATGATCACAACTACAAATCATATGTGAATTTAAATAATAATAACTAGTTTATTTTTGTGTTATTATACTTATTATGTATATATCTATACTATGAGTATACCTTATAAAAATTTTATATAAAAATGAAGCTATAAAAACTGATACACATAATTTATTATCATTCTCATATATTCGAAACATTTTTCTGGGTCTTCTCTCATTTTCCTATGCAGATGATGGAACTGCCCAAAACTATAGCTAGTTCCATATTAAAAGGTGAACTCCATATTCTTTGATTATTTTTAAAAGTTAAATTTTTTTACAAAATAAAATTTTACGAAGAATTGGCATTTTAAAGAATACTTTATTTAAAAGCTAGCGTGAAACTGAAAAATAATCAATTTCTGTTATTATAAATTTAAAAAACTGTTCTTGTCGCGCAAAAATTGCAAAATTATATGGCCATTTGCTCGCAAAATATCGCCCGCAGAAAAAAGCCAGCCCGCTTTCTGCGTGCCCGATGCCTGAAGAGTGAAATCATTTTGCAATATTCATTCCTAATTTTAAGTAACTATAAATATTCAGTTCATATCTACTCTTAGTGTTCAAGCAATAAGTTCATGTTAATAAACGAATGACTGAAAGAAATAAGAATATATTATCTATTTGTTAATGCAATTGAAGTAATAATAGACATTTGATCTGGCCAATTGAATGATTTTCTATGGTAAATGATTATTAGAGAAAAACTAAAATGTCGGTTTTAGAAATTTAAAAATGAAATATACACTTTCAGTGTCTAAAGCTTCTTCAAAAATTTCATATATACACAAATTAATGAATCGTGGAAAAGAATGCTTTGTATGTAAATAACATGATCAGCGACTGCTAAATTTAAAATATTATTACATATATTTAAATAGAAAAGTCTAAGAAAGTATGCTTGATTGAGCCAAAAAAAATCAACTGTAAGGATATCAGAAATAAGTACAGACTGATTAAGCATTAGAATTTGGAAATTAAGGATTTCTTAAATAAATAACAGTTAAATTGCTTTAAACTTATTATGGACAGCAAATTTTTAATCAGCTAAAACTGTAATGATAAATAAAACAAGCTTAAAATTTTCAAAAACCAAAATAAATAATTAAAAAAAAATATTTAAATTTATTGTAGAAATATTTTGTATTTAAAGTTTCAAATTTTTAAATTTATATCAAAAATAAAATAAATAAAACAAATTTAAATTCCTATATGTACTTCAAATTATTGTTCTTTAATCAAATAATGTTAAAAAAATGCAACTTCCTTTTGTTAAAGCGTGGTATTGCATCTGTTGTCAAGCTTGCAAAACTGGGTGAAAAAGAAATAAGAAATGAACCAATATTTGCATATCAACCAAATTCAAAAGAAAGGGAAGAATTAAAAGCAGAATTGGAAAAAATGTCATGTGAAGTTGCAGAAGTTCCAATATTTATTGATGGTAAAGAATATAGAACAAATGAGGCTAGATGTCAAGTGATGCCACATAATCATTCAAGAAAAATAGCAAACTTCTATTATGCTGATGAAAAATTAATAAATCAAGCGATCAAAACATCTGTTCAAGCACAAAAAACTTGGGATAAAACATCTTTTGAAGATCGTATTAGAATTTTTGAAAAAGCTGCTGATTTAATGTCTGGTCCATATCGTCAAAAATTAAATGCAGCAACAATGTTAGGTCAATCAAAAACTGTCATACAAGCTGAAATTGATGCATCATGTGAATTAATTGATTTTTTCCGATTTAATGTTGGTTTTCTAGGACAATTATTAAAATATCAACCATATAGCGAAAATACTAAAGTGATTAAAAATTCATATAGATATCGTGGAATTGATGGTTTTATGGCTGCTATAACTCCATTCAATTTTACAGCTATCGCTGGTAATTTAGCATATACTCCGGCTCTTATGGGTAATAGTGTTCTATGGAAACCATCTGATACAGCAATTTTATCAAATTGGACAATATTTAAAGTATTTCTGGAAGCTGGTTTTCCACCAAACGTTGTAAGTTTTATACCATGTGATGGTCCACCATTTGGAAATACAATAACGGCATCACCAGATTTTGCTGGTTTAAATTTTACAGGTTCTGCATTAACATTTAATCATTTATGGAAACAAATTGGAAATAATATTAATATATATAAAAATTATCCTCGTGTTGTTGGTGAATGTAGTGGTAAAAATTTTCATTTTGTTCATGCTTCTGCGGAAATTGAATCTGTTGTTGGTTGTACAATACGTTCGGCATTTGAATATAGTGGACAAAAATGTTCAGCTTGCTCTAGAATGTTCGTGCCTGAATGTTGCTGGGGAGATATAAAAAAAGGTCTTTTGAAAAAATATAAAAAATTGTCGATTGGTGATGTTTCTAATTTTAAAGTATTTACGTCAGCTGTTATTGATGAAAAAGCTTATAAGCGAATTACAGCATATATTGAATACGCTAAAACAGCTGAAAACCTAGAAATAATTGCTGGTGGTAATTATTGTAATGATACTGGTTATTTTGTTGATCCAACAATTATTGTTTCGAAAGATCCAATGGATAAAATGATGATTGATGAATTATTTGGTCCAGTATTAACAATTTACGTTTATGATCAGAATGATTATAAAAATGTTATGAAATTAGTTGATACATCAACAAAATTTGCTTTAACTGGCGCTGTATTTGCGCAAGATGAAAGTTTTTTGGCAGAAGCTCTAGAGCAATTTAAAATGTCAGCTGGAAATTTTTATATTAATGATAAATCAACTGGCGCTGTTGTCGGACAACAACCATTTGGTGGCAGTAGACTATCTGGTACTAATGATAAAGCCGGCGGACCGCATTATTTATTAAAATGGGCATCTCCACAAACTATTAAAGAAACTTTTGTTCCATTGCCAGATGTTGAGTACCCATATATGTGTCAAAAATAATATACATTGGAAATTTTTAAATAAATTTAAAATAATTTTTGGATGTTTTTCATTTTAAATTGGAATTCAATAGTAATTGCCTGTTTTGAACAACTTCAAAATCAGTTTTCTTATTTAATTAATTCAGAATTATATTATAATTTCTACTTAAAAATTTAATTGGCAAAGAAATTTTATTAATAGCAATATACAGGGTGATTCTTTTTCGTTCTCAAATACGATATTTTTAAGGGACCAAAAGGAAGGGTCTCTTCGGAAATGTCAAAAAAATATATTTGATTTCGTCAAAATCGAAAAAATTAATTGTAAATTTAAATTGTCGATATAATGCAACAATGTGTTGTTGTTTTTTGTTTGTTCCTCAACAATGAACTCAAGTTTTTTGTTTGTTCCTTGACATCGGAAATGAGTTTGTGTGTCAAGATTGGCAATACCGTCTCATCGGAAATGACAAAAAAAAAATTAGTTGTGTTGTAATCGGAAATCGTTTGACAATCCCCATTATGTATAAATGTAGATTGACCCTGATTTCGATAGTCATTTCATAAAAATAAAAATGAAAAATTTCATTTCATTTTAATATTTTTTGCGATTCCGATAGACGGGGAAAATGGAATTTAAAATTAAAATTATTTATATTTTTTAAACCAGCAATTATACTTTTTTATTTTTAGGTTTTGGCTATACATGAGAAGAAAAGCTAAGTAAAAGAATAAGTGCTGGTATATTATTAAATAATTATGGCTAAATTCAGAAATTCATCATTTTGAGTAATGATGCGGTATTGATACTGTATCACTACCGTATTACTACAAAATTCATGATGCGCTGCATTAATGTTAATGATACAATTGTGACATTTTAGAACGTTCATATTTTCACAATTGAAGCCTTTGACGTTTGAATATTTTTAATTTTAATTTTTAATAAGATTTTGATTAATATTGGGTTAATAATGAATGAATTGGTTAATGATGAATAAGATTTTGTTTAATATTGGGTTAAACCCGTCCATCAGAATATGATACCCCTTTATCTTTTAAAAATTTTGTAAAAAAAAAAAAGAGAAATGTTGTTCTTGCTCTTTTGTTGAAAAAAAATTAAAGTTTCACCCAAAGCAAAGATTTATTTTAAAATAATTGAAGAATTTCCCGAATATATATTTCGAACGCATTTTCGAATACTACCATCTACCATTTTTATAATAATACTATCTAATGCAAACCTCAGGTTAGAAAAGCAACGAAAGTATCATAAAATTATATGATGCGAAGTTTGCTCAAAAACTGCGTATCAAAATCGATAGTGTTACGAAAAAAAACTTAATGCTTTCGGTAATATTTTGTAGATACATTTTAGAACTTGATACTTTTGTGATGCGTGATGCTGATGTATTTCCGAATTTATTGGACTTCATAATGAGAAAAAAAAATACTTCTATAAATACCTTACTTATAAGCTTATAAGCTTTTTCATCAATAACAGCTGACTGCTGAAATACTTTAAAATTAGAAACATCACCAATCGACAATTGTTTATATTTTTTCAAAAGACCTTTTTTTATATCTTCCCAGCAACATTCAGACACGAACATTCTAGAGCAAGCTGAACTTTTTTGTCCACTATATTCAAATGCCGAACGTATCGTACAACCAACAACTTATTCAATTTCCGCAGAAGCATGAACAAAATGAAAATTTTTACCACTACATTCACCAACAACACGAGGATAATTTTTAATTTAATTTTGTTTCGCTACTTTTGGCAGAACGTAACGTTTGAAACGTCTTTTGTTTCTAGCGTCACAAATAAGTAAAATAGTTGACGCTAAAAAAAAGTTCCATTTTTCTAAGCGTTTATATTTTTGTTCTTTGGGATATTTTATTTCAGGTCAAGTAAGTATTAATTTTATTTTTTAAATTTAAAAATATTGAATTTTTGTAATTGTATATGATATTATTATTAAATAATTAACAAAAAATTAGTTTGTTAAGAAAAGAAAAAATAAGCTTATTTAGTTTAACAATATTTACTATAGAATGCGTTTTAATTGAAATTAAAGTCGAATATAAGAGCTACCGGAATTCAACCAACATTACAGCTGGCAGAACTATTAAATACATTGGCCAGTGGCAGTTACCAAGTAAATGATGGTAGTAATAAAGTAATGTCAATGGCACAGACATCAGTTTCCAAAGTATTCAGAAGTACTATAAAAGCAATGGAAAAATATACTCGCTGGATTTCCATAAAAGAAGACGCATTCAATGCAACGCAAGAATATTTTTTCAATAAGTACAAAATTGCTGGTGTTGTTGGCATAGTAGATGGTACACATATTCTAATTTTACAACCTCAAGCTGATGAGCATGCATTTTTTAACAGGAAGGATTTTTTAACTAATTATTATTTTTAGTAAATAATTATTTTTAACATTCACTTTTAAGGTTTGTAATCATTTGTATGACATTTTGGCAATTGATGCAAGTAATAGCGGTGCTTCTCACGATTCAGCTGTATGGAACAAAATAATTTCAACAAAAATATGAGGAATGTTCCTTAAGAATTTTAGGTGAAAATATTATTTTGTCCAATAAACTTTTATAAAATGTTTAATGTATCTTCTAGGTGACAGCGGTTCTCCACTTTTACCTAGGTTACTTACAGGTTATAGAGCAGCAGATTGAAACGAAACGGAATTTTTTGAAGTAAAATTTTCGTTTCGTTTATATTTAATTCGAAACAATTTCGGTGTTACCGTGAACATTTTGTTTCGAATTGCTTTTGTTTCAAATAATTCGATTCGAAACAAGTTACGTGCTGCCACCCCGAGCAATGAAGGAACATTCGTCATATTTTTGCACCTTTTGGGACTGGGAATGAAGCTAGACTTCTAAAATCTTACAAATGATGAGCCAGTTTTATGGCAATAACTTCTGCAAAATGTGGTTGTGCTAGTGCAATAGGTTGGGGTAGCTGCAACTGTCATACATCTTCTCTTTTTAAATGAAAACAACTCCGAGTCTATTGAAGGTGGGTATTTGAAATTTTGTAAAAAGATGTTAAATTGTATGCTAATAATCTGTAAGATTTGGTTGGGGTAAATCAGTAAATTCAGTTAACTTGCACATCTAGGAAGTTAATGAAGCTAGGTATCTGAAATCTTACAAAAGATGATTCCTTTAATTTTCGTATGAATCGAATAAAAGGATGTGAGTGTATATCTCAAAAGCAACTTATTAATAAGTTTGAAACACCGTCAGAAAGTTTTGCATTTCAGTCATCTCAGCTATTTTTGTATGTAAAATTTTGTTATGCAAGATATTGAAATGTAGAATTCTGTGCCCAATAAGTATTATTACAATGTTTGTTTTTGTTCCATCGGTATAAATATAGACATAAATATAAAGGTAGGAGCTGGTGTACTTATATGTAATAAGATTTCTACAGGAAGGCTTAATAAAATGAGAAATTTTGATATAGCGCAAAGATAGGGGATATTTTGATATAGATAGGGAAGTATATAAGATACATTAAAAAACAACGTTAACAAAAAATGGTTAGTCAGATCGACTAGTTTTAATATAGGGCATATAAGTTTCAGTCGATAAAAATCTAACATATATTGTGGTATGGGGTACATTGTATCTTTAGAAGATTCCCACCAACTCACAAGAAAAAAATATAATATGGACAATATTAACATTAACAATTTTATAATTGTTCGAGAGGTACCCAAAGTTTTGGTCGGATCTCAACCAAAAAAATAGGGAGCCTACAAATTGATTCAAGAATATTTTGTGTTGATTTCATTACTCTAGCTTCCTTAGTTTTTTAGTTAGCGTGCTGACGGACGGACAGACGGGCGGACAAAGCTTAATCGACTCAGAATTGATTCTGATCCAATCCATATCTTTGAAGGTATAGCTTACTCGCTTATTTTGAGGTTTTACAAACGGAAGAGTAATTTTATTATACCCGATTCTTGTCATACGGGAATAAACATACATATGTTTATTAACTTACGTATGTAGTAAGATATTTAAATTTGTTTATTAATAATGAATCTATCTGTCTATATACATACATATATAAAATCGTATGTTTGGCTGTCTGTTTCTGGTTTATAGACTCCTAAACTGCTTAATAGATCATTATGAATATTTGTATACAAAGCTTTTTTGGTACGGGGAGTATTTCTGGGCTAACCATTATACTTTAACAGGCCGCCAAGTTGAGGCTGTGGTGCAAATATTTAAATTTTGTCGCTCTAAAATAAAAATGGTTTGACCGATTAACTTTAAATTTTGTGTATGATAGGGGAGTTGATTCTATTAACAGACTTGGAATTTCTTAACCCGTATCTTCAATTAAAACCGATATGTTTTATTTATTGAGGGCGCAGCGACGCGCACCGCATATTAGCTAGTCGCTTATAAAATATTCGATGTTTTAAAACTTAATTTTTCCAATCGAATTCTTCTTCATTAGGTTTTTAATACTCGTAAAGTCATGTTTTTCATTAAGTTTTAAATTTAACTAAAAATATCTTCCTTTTTCATTTTTATAATCAAGTGAAATCTTAAATAATTTAAAACTTACATACAGAAAACTTCTTGAAATAAGAAAATATAACTGTATATTTTGAACTCCTCCGTTGGAATAATTTTTCTGACTCTTGTTCTTAATTTATGAAAATATTTTCCAATTTTTATATTCAAACCAATAACATTTCTATTATATTCAAGAATAACAGTTAGATATATTAATTTTGTGCTCTAAATGAAAATTCTTGTTAGTGCACACATACACATTAACATCAAACAGATACATCAATATGCTAAAAAGTAAAAATGAAGGGAAAAAAATTAAATTGATAGTGATGCTAAATCTCATACCATCATATAAGCACAATTTATATGAATGGTTCGTGCCAGATGCAACTAGTGACATTTAAAATACAAAATATAAGCACCAGAGTGAAAAAAAAAACAAAAAGCAAAACAAAAAACTTTTAAAATGAAAATGAAAAAAAAAATATTGATTTGTTCCAATTACACTTTAACTATTATTTGTTGTACCATTGAAAACTGGTTAGAAGGCAATAACTGTAAATGCAATTCTTGTAAAATAAAATAAAAAACAAAATAAACAAAAATAAGAAAAAGGAAAATTGATATTGATTAGATTGAAATTGATTGGTTCAATATTTTCCAAGTTCATATAGCAGAGATTAACAAAAAAAAAAGTAAACATTTTTAGATTATTAATTTAAGGAGAAATGATAAAAAATATTAAAGATAAAAATATTTTAAATATAGCCAATTTAAATTTTGTCCATTTTATTGTTGCAAGAAATATTGTAAATATGTATATTATGTCTGTTTAAAATATCTAAGAATTTTTTCATCACAATATGTTCTTCTGGCCAAATTTCTTTAACGCGTTTCAAGGAGGTTGCATTTGAATTTTGCCTAATCTAGTGATTCCAACTGCTCATATTAGCATTTGGATTTAATTTATTTTTCATTGATTCATATGATTTTTTAAATAATGAAGGATCAAGATCGTCAAATTTGTTCACTACAAGTATTTATTTTAAATATATTTAATAAATAATTAGGTAGATACTTTGAATATTTATATTTTTATTAAGTTGGTAGGTAATCAATATGATAGTGGCAAGTTAAATGATGAAGAAAAAAGTGGTCCAACTAAACTAGGTTCTGCATTCAGTTATACATATGTACATATACTCTCTCTGTTACTTTTTGTATTGCAAATTTTCTTAAAAAATCTCTTATAAAAGCAGATTATTTTCTTTTAATAAAAATAAGGGTTGTTCTCAATGTTTGCTGTTTAATTTGCAGAGGATTCTAACTACTCGATTATGATTTGTATTTTAATATTAATGTCGACCCTGATCTTAACTTAGATTTTCAGAAGTTTTTTTCTTGAAGAAGGACGATGAAAAACGTTGCAAATCACTCAAAGAAACTGAACAAGGTTCCTCTGGGGGATAGTGTTACACTTTGTCCAACTAAACGCAAACACTTTAAAACGAAACTTGAGGATGGGTATTCCTGGATTCTGCAGGAATTGAGTTTAGGATAATGAAAATTATGGAGGATTTGGAGTGTTATTGAGGATTTGGAGAGGATTGGAGTGAAAATTAGGGAAAATTTGGAGTGTTATTTTGAAAAAAGAAAATAATGTTCTTCTTAAATTTTATTATATAGTTTGTTTTTAAAAATTGTTGTAATTTTTTTTGAAAATTAACAGATACTTCCAAAAAGAAACAAACAGAGAACTTGAGAAAATCTGATAATCATATTTTGTTAAAGAATTTCTATGCATAATATTTCAAAAATAATTGAAAAAAAAGAAGAGTAGATTTGATTGCAATAAATGAAAACTTTAACAAATTAAAAACAAAATTATTCAATAAAGAAAAAATTATTGTTGAAATGCAATTTAATTTCAAAGAAAGGAATACAAAATAAAAGAAAGAAAAAAATATAAAAAGGGAAACAAAAATATTAATATTAGAAAGAAAACATTTTGCGTTTGATTATACTTAGTTTATTTTAATCTACAAATTGTTTATATTGTACTTAAGTACAATATTGTGTGGGTCTTATAAGTTACCTTTCATTTTTTTTAAATTCGGTTATTTAAACATTGAAGAAGTTAATGTAACTCTTATATTTTTCATTTTAAAATTACACTCAGTTCAAATTAAATTTTTATTAATTTTATCTAATTGAGACTTTCAAGTAAAGATAAAAAGATATTGATCTTAAATTAAACAAAAATAAATTAAATATTGATTTGATTATTTATTTAATACTGTTTTCTGTGTCATAATTTACAAAACTAAGAGTAAACTAAGAGTTAAGCCTTGAGAAACATTAATTAAACTGGTTATTGTTTTTTTGTTTTAATTATAGTATATTTCATGGCTTCATAATATAAATGAGAACTGATACAATTCTGCAGTAAACTGGATATAATCCTCCGAAACTTTCATGTAGGATAACGACTACTAAAACGAATACCAAAATAACTTAAAATCAATTGAATAAATGATTTTAATCAAATTGAAAAGCTGTTGGTATTTAGAGTTTCTTGCTGGAACTATAGTAATTATATGTGGTGATATTTAGAATATATATAACTATAGGGAATCCATATTTCGTCAAGATTGCACTACATATAAAAATTAATGTAAAAACATAATATTAAGAGTTAAGAGAGGATTCTTAAAGTTTTATAGATTTTGTTTTAATTTAGGAGCTAATAAATTGAGAAATATGTTTAAAAATTTCTACTTAACAATAAATTTTAACTTAATTTTAAATTTACATTCTAGCCAAAAAAAAATTTTTATCAAATTTAAAAAGTTTAAATGTTATTTCGACGGCTTAAATGTAACTTAAGATAACTGAAATTTTATTTTTGAAGAAATTTTGAGATTGAAAAATAATGTCCTTGAATGGGATGTTGACATTGTCGAATCATAAGAAAAAAAATTTAAAAATTATTTCAAATTCTTAAAAGAACTTTTACATTTCTTTTCTTAGAATATTAGATTTTAAACATTTTGTAAAAATTTGTCACACTTTCTATTAAGTAGAAAATTTTCTTTTTAATAATGCCTGTAACTTAAAATCAAATTAAATTTAAGAACAATTCCCTTTTTGTTGAATAATCAGTTTTTTTTTTTTTTTTGTTCTTAAATTAAAATTTATTTAAAACTCAATAAAAAAATGAATAAAAAAAAAAAAAAACTTTTGAATAAAATATAGAAAAAGTTTCATTTATTCTTTTTTTTTTTTTTGTTGTTTAAAATAATTTAAAAAATTCTTTTATATAATAATAAATTGTTTATTGTTCATTTTATTTTTAGCAAAACTTTTTTGTTTGTGCATTGTTTTTTTTTTTTATTATTAAACTTTGAAGAAATGTCAAAATTCCCATAAAAATTTTATTTAACCATTTTTCATCATTATTATCATCTTCGTCACCATATTATACACCATTATTATCAATAACAATACTTTTAACATTATTTTCTATACATACTTACTATATACTAAAAAAAAAAAAAATTTTTATATTATATTATACTTATTTAATTTTATGCAATCTATTATGATCTTTATTATTTTATATTTTTATATTTTCATCGTTATTATAGAATTATAGAGGTTCTTAACATTTTGAAATAACCAGAGATCTAAATAATACCAGATGACAGTAAATTGTAGATATGATAGAGATCAATGACAATTTTATAAATGGAAGAATATCCATTCAGTAGTTTTTATTATTCTTAAAAATTGTTGCGGTTATGGCCGAAGGATGGGAGGTTTAGGACGATATCATTTCTTTTAATAAGTTATTTTGTAATTTAACAAAAAAAAAAAAAAGAGAAGTATAGAAAAAAAATAAAAACAGGAATGAAGAAAAAAAAACAAAAATTTTAAAGAAACTTAAAATAAACCAACTACAATTACTATTTTAACATCAGTTTTGTTTAGATTGTTTAATGAGAAAAACTGGGGTAATTAAATTCATTATAATTAGAGTTTGGATAATTCAAAAGAATTCCATTTTATAATGAATAAATTCGATATTTTTTTTTTTTTATTATTATTTTAATTTTTTTTAATTTTAACTTTATTTTGTTTTCTTCAATTAAATAAATTGAATTCAATTAGAATACCAAAATAAGTGAGGGTACATTATATTGTATTATATACATACATACATATATAATAATATAATATATGATAATGTATATACAAATGAGTTAAATTGAAAATTTAAAAGAAATAAAATCAGTACCTACCATCATTTTTATTCAATTAATTTGTAATTATTAGATTGGCATTCAAAAGCAATTAAAAAACTTTTCAATTTTTCAACAAAAACAAAAAAAAAAAAAAAAAAAAAACAAGGAAAAACAAAGACTAGACTTTTTATGACCAACGAGAGACAAAAATAAATTTATTCTAGAAAATTAAATAAAATAAAAAAAAAATATAAAAATTGATTAAAAGTCTTACCGTGCTATAAATTATTTTTATTTTTCATATTGGTTTTTATTTTTTGAAATTCATGATGAAAATTGTTTTTAACTTACCTAAAAATAGACAAAGAACAAAAAAAAAAAGGAATGGATTTAATAAAAATTATTTATAAAAAATTGCTAATGAAATTTGTAGTTTTTTTTTTTTTTTAATTGAAAAGATAAAATTATATTATTATTAAAAAATCCATAAAACTTACACTTAATTAAAACACTTGCCATAATAGTTTTTGTTTTGTTTGTTTGTGATGAAAATGAACTTTTAAATAAAATTTAATGTTTCAAAGCTGATTACAACAAAAACAAAAAAAACAAAAATTATTAAAAACAATTATTATTGAAAAAATATTTCTTTGACAAAATAAAAAACAAAAAAATTTATTAAGTGTTTTAAAATTAAAAAACAAAAGGTAAATGAAGTTAGTGTTCGTGATATATCATTAAAATTGTTTGACATATCATTAAAATTGTACTTTTGAAAAAATGTACTAAAAATAAAAGAATGAATTGTTTTTCGACTTTCTTATTTATATTAACAAAGTTTAGAAAAATTTAAAATTTAATTATAAAAATACATTTAATATAATTTTAACATAATTTTATTTAAAAATACATTTTAGTACGTTTTTATAGCAATGCTTTTTTAAAAAAAAAAATTTTGTCAGCAGTTTGCACATTGAAATAAAAAAGTAAAAGTAAAAGTGAAATGTGAATATAAATAAAACGAGGAAGAATACAGTTGCCTTTGTCAACTCTTAGATATCCGTACGAACCGTTAGTATGTTCACAGCCTGTCACTCTGCTCACAATATTATTTTTTTAATATTTTAGTATTTTAAAATAATTTGGGTGAATTTTATAATTTCTAAAACTATGGGTTGTACATATATTCAAACTATATGTTTATATGTACATTCTTCAAAAGCAGATTCTAACCTCCCACATAACGATTATCAATCCAAAACTTTTTCAAATATTCTATAGTACCATTTAATACTAAGCGGTAAATGTATATTAAATTTACTTAGTACAAAATAGTAAATATAATTTTAAATATTATATTATATTATATTTAAATATTCCATTGACAGAATAATTTCTTATAAGTACAATAAAATACATATATGTATGTAAATACGGCGCTATATAATATACATCTATACTCTTATCATTCATTCACTAGTGACATATACGATATGTAAATAAACATGATATTATATAAGTATGTATATATATTAATATCATATAAATAATAAAAATTCTTCAAGCAACCGTTATGTTGTTTATTTATTTACATTTTTATGTATTACGCATTATATCCTCAACAATTTCAAATTATCGAGTAAAACAAAATGCAAAAAATTCGTTAAAGAAATTTGTTAGAAAATTTGAAAAAATCAAGTAACACTTTCATCAATTATAAAGTAACCCCATATTATTAAAAAAAGTTGTTAACAGAAATAAGAGTATAATGTTGAAGCTTTGATTTTTGTGTATTACTTCAAAAAAATTTCAACAGGTGTTCAAGTTACAGGTGTTTAAAAATAGGAAATTTTCAGTTTTTGACCCCTTACAGCTCCTAAACGGGGAGTGATACAAAAAATTTTTTTGAAATACTCATACTTATTTTCAAAGATCTAACTTCTGTCAAAATTTCAAGTTTCCAACTTAAACCGTTTAGAAGATAGAAGGGTTGAAGGATTTTGCAAAATTTGAGTTTCGCATAACGGTAAATTAAGATACCGTATGCCACAAATATATATTTATTGTATATATACTTTTAAAGCTAATACAAGTAGTAATCGTTTGGCGTTTTCAAAATGAAGATATACCTTATACAACTTGTGCTATAACAATTTAAATATAGAGCTTTTTTGAACCTTTGGGAAGCTGTAGCTCCGTAACGGGTGGGGCTACATAAAAAAGTTATTAAAAATAAAATTAATATTTTTGTGAGATTTATCAGTAGTTAAAATTTCATAGCTCTATTGCAAAAAAAAAGTGGGGATCTAAAAGTTAGGTGTTCGAGAGCTACCCTAAGGCTTGGTCCAAACTCAACCAAAAAAAATAGGGAACCTACAAATTACTCCCAAAATATTTTGTGTAAATTTCAAGATTCTAGCTTTCTTAGTTTTTGAGTTAGCGTGCTGACGGACGGACGGACGGACGGACGGACATGGCTCAAAAGTCTTAGAATTTTTTTCTGATCCGATCCATACCTTTGAAGGTATATCTAGCTCACTTATTTCGAGGTGTTCCAAACGGAGGAGTAATTTTATTATACCCGATCCTATCGTACGGATATAATTATCTGAAATTTAATTATACAGTTATGTTAAATAGGTAGGATAGATAATATTGTAAAAATGAAATATTTTAGAAATTAAAATTATTTCCAGATGATTAACTTCATCTGGAAATAATTATTCAATACGTTTATAAGTGAGTTCCAAAGAAATTTGTTCATTCAATTAGTTCAAATATATAAATGTATTATCAATCATCATATCTTTAATAGATTTCCTAAGATCTGATTTTCTGACCTTAAAGACTTTAAAAGAGATTAAAATTTTGTTAATTTATATGCATATGTATGTATGTACATACTTATATTAAATTTTTATTGAGTTAAGCTTGAAATACTGTACAAATAATTTTTTTGATTTAAATTGAAAAGATGTAAAAGGTGTAAAATTGAAAAGATGGTGGTCCGAGTGTATCTATCTCATTTCGAAAGTATGGGTTAAAAAATTCTCAATACTAAAAAAAACCAGAAAATTTTCAAAAAATAAACTAGCACTGAAAAAAATTATTTTAAATAAATATTTATTTAGTTTAAATGAAATGTCATATCATTCTAGAAACACTTAACTAAACCAAAAAAAAAATTTTTTTATATGCATGTATGGATTTATATTATATACATATCTACATTATGTATGCAGTTGTCTGCAAATATTTGCAATAAAAATTATAAATAGGTAAATAAAAATCATTGTAAATATCGTATAAAAACATAAATAAATATTATCATTTTTAATATTTGATCAAAATAGGTATATAAAAAGAATACTATTTAGATATTTATATACATACATTATAATTTTAATATTTGAAATTTTAACCTTCGTGTGCAACTCTTTTGTATCTAAATCTGTTTTAGAAGTCAATCATTTTTTTTTTCTTAAGCATACCTAATGCTCTTTATTTTGCCCAGTAGTTGAGTTGAGTTTATTGAATATTTTCTCAAACAATAACTGTCATTTTCTCGTTGGTTTTTTTTTTAAACTTTAACAAACCAAAACATATTTGGATTTTGAAAAACAGTTTGGGTCAGTTAATTTCCAATTTCCTAAAATCTTTATTTGGAATTTTTTTGTTCTAAACACTATTAAACTTTGTATTGAAGAAATGTTTATAGTTAAATTTTACATAAAACTCTAAACTTTTATTAATTTTATTGTATGTTTACGCTCAAGTTCAACAAAAAGTGTCAAAAATGCACAAATATAACTAACTGCAAAATATTTTAAGAATGTTTTTATTTTGACATTTTTTTTTCAATTTTCCTTTTTTTGCTAAATAAATTTAATTAAATATAATAAATAAAATGTTTTATTATTTGTAAAAAAAATTATATTATCTGAAGAAAAAAATATACGGATAATATCTAATATTATTAACGCACATTTTTGTATTGTTAAGTTTTGGTCAATATAACCCATAGCACGAGTAAAAATATTGTCCAAGTACTACTGTACGGTTAATATTTGTACATATTTATATCGTACTAATTTTACCCACCAATATAATCAATAGTTATTTTAATTGTATATTGTATGTATGTATGTAAGTTTATATTGAAAATAGAAAAATATTTATACAATATTATTAGTTATAACTAATATAAAATCTAATCATTTAATTAATAAATAAAATTCAAAAAATTGAATTTATAATTAAATTTTATTATCTGGTTATTTTATATCATTTTCAATAAAAACAATAAATTTAAAATTTTTAAAAATTTAAATATAATTTTTAAATATTGTGAATACATCGTAGTTAATCATAAATAAAACAATTATAGTATAATATATAAGACTGTATTAAAAAAGTTGGTAACACTATTTATGAATTATTTATAAAAAATAAAACAAAAATATAAACATATATATATATATATACATATGTATGTATAAATAAATGTGACAATAATTAGTTGTGCTTTACTGCTTTATAACAATTAATAAAACTTTTATAATTTTTTTTTTTTTTTTTGTTGAAAATAATTAAAAATAAAAATAAAAGTTTTATTATTAATATATATTTTATATTTTTTATTTATTTTTTTATTAGAAACAGCAAACAATAAATTTAATTTTAATATTAAAAATATCGAATTAAAAATTTAATTAATATTGTTATTAAATTGTTGTCACTTTAATTCAAATTTTTATTTTAAATATACTTATGTACATACATATGTACATAGTTAAATTATTTTTTAAATTGTCACTTAAAACCTTTTAAAAAAATAATTTTTAAGAAACAAATCCAGACCATAGAAAAGTAGGACGTGATAAGAAGTGCTTTTTCGTGATTAAAATTTTTAATTTTTCTTATAATTTTTTTGTGGCACTTTGTTCAATCTTAAGCAAATCCTTTAAAATTCAGAAAAACTTTTGACATATTATATGGATTTCAATTTTTGCATCATATCTTTGAAAAAAGTCTAAGGTTGTCTTTGTTTCAGTAGCCTAAAATTAGTAAATACTTAAATCCCTTATTTTCAACCTAAATCCCTTTATAACTTTCAAAAGGGGAGGAAATTAAAAATTATTTTATTTAAGTATACCTACTTATGTTTTTATTCTTAAAGATTTTATTCCCTTTTACGGTAAATTTAAGTAAGGAATTGTAGGAGAAAATTATATTACTTTTCTATTAATATATAAAGCATGAAAAATTTTCTAAGCATTGTTTAGTACAGAAATTATTCTGGGAAAATTGAGTTGTAATAATTTGAATAAAGGGATGTTCGAATAAAGATCAGTAGCTAGAAGTACTCATGTAAAAAAAACTTTTTAAAATTTTTTCCTTAATTTTTATTTTGAACCGTTTTAAAAAAATTACAAGTAAATTAATATAGTATGTATAAATGTATGTAGGTACAATATATGTAATAATTTCAGCATTCGTGCTACATTACTTTCACATGTTACAATACGGAAGTTTAAAAATCAAGATTTATCTAAAAACTTTTAATAATTTTATTATGTATGTATGTACATATGTAAGTTCTTTCGATCTTTCTATCTAATTTTAAAGATACGTATATCCATATGTATATCATTTTGTTTTTGTTTTTTTAATTTGGAGAATTTTTACGAAACCTCACGATCTAGATTTTAAAACTCAGGATGCTGTAAAGTAAATCATTTACTTTTATTTATAAAAAGGCAAAAAGCGTAAATATTTTATTAATAAAAGAAAAAAAAAAATTTAGCATTGTATCATGGCATATGTACACACATATGTATATAAGTAAAGTATGTATGGATATATATCTTATTTACCTTAAAAAAAACAAAGAGAAAAAGAACTAAAAATGTACGCATAACAGTAAAAGTAATAAAAATGATGTTTAGTAAATGCCAAAATAGTAAAAATTGAATTTTAGACTAAATTCAGTATAACCTTACAAAATATGATAATCATTAATCATTGAAAGTTCAGTAATTGTGTTTTGAAGCACAACATTGAATAGAAACATTGCTGCCAAAATAATTTTATTTCTACAAATTCTTTAGAAAAAAAAAAATCTAAAATAATAAAAACAAATTGATAACATTAACATATAACATGTGTTCATTGTTTATAAAATCAAAACAACAAAAAATAAAATAAAAAACAAATAAAATATTTTTATTTAAATTTTTATCAAAGGGCGATCATTTTGTAATTCAAAACTTGGGTGCGTTCACGTTCAGGAAAAGCGTTTTAAATTTATTAAATCACTTTAAGCAATTTTTACTGAACGTCGTTTTTTATTTCTTTATTTATTTTTTGTTTTTAAAGAGTTTTATGTGTTTAAAAGGTTAAAAATTACTTTAGTGCAGTTTAATAAAATGAATTATAAACAATAATAGGTACATAATTAATTTTTAAATTATTAAAATTTGAAATTATTAAACAAATATTTAAATTTGACTACAAAAGGTTCAGTAAAAATTTTTTGTAGTGACAACTTTTTAAGCTCTGCAATTCATCTGAATGCAACCAATGGTTAAGTTTACACTTTTCATGTTGAATCCGCTTCACGAAGCCCACTCACTTTTACATTTGTTTTCAAAAAGTAGATTCTTTTTGATTATTTTTTATATCTGTGCGTATTTAATTCTTGAAATTATAAATAATGAATGTATTATATAATTACATAACATTTTTCTGACCCTATAAAAAACTTTTTATTTCATTTTGTCTTTGTATTATTAGTAGATTCTTTTCTTCAACTCTAAAATTTCTGGTGGGAAAAAAGAATAATGAATTGTACAACTACAAAACCACAAAATTAGTTTATGGGAAGGAAGGGTGAATCGTTGTGGAAAAAGTAGATTCGAGAAGACGGACGGAATGCTTTGTTGTCTAATAAATTAAATAAGTGACAATAAAGGTATAGAGGTACATATTTAGATTATATATAAAATGTTATAAGTATGTATGATGAAATAAATGAATTTTTTTTTTTTGATTGATAATGAATGATCTGATGCCCTTAAAGTTGACATTGTCATCTTTTGCTTTATAATGAACATTTATGTACAATGTCTTTTAAGTGATGACAATCTAATGGTTATATTGCCAATCTTTAAAAAAGGTCAAGGAATAAAAAAACAAATAATACAATTTTATGCAGCTTGTATTGAAACTGTTACGTGACAACAAAATTTTGCTGGCTTCATATCTCCAAAACAGATAATCTTGAGTGAAGAAAGATCTGTCAAAATTAGCATAAACACTTCTGGGAATTTTATTGTACCTCATTCTTTTTAGGAGTTAGGTATAAGTCTAAAACTGAAAATTTGATTTTTTTTCACTTAACTTAGGCAGCTGTACAAGTGTTTTCCAAGTAAAATGTAAATCTTAAAGTTTTAATATTATTATTTTATGTATTCTTAATTATATTTCGCCTTGTTTTTTAGAATTAAAACAAATTACCCGTATTAGACTAAAAGTGTCGCATCACCCAAAAATATTTATTTATATTCTAATTATTTTTCTTTAAAAGAAAAAAAACAAAATAAGAAGTGAATCTTTCCAGTTTCGAAAGTTTGAGTACTACTCCATATTCTTTAAAAATAAAAATTATCCCATCAAGAAATTTTACAATAAAACAAGAATAATAACAGACAAAAAAATTAAAATTATTTATTTTATTTTTGTGCAGAATCAATTTATTTTATAAATACAAACATTATCCGTGATTATTAAATACGACTCCAGGAAATGGCACTCATTTTAAATTTAAGATTATAAAAATGTAAAACACAAAAAATATTTGTTAAAAATTATAAGAATAAAAAATAATTTATTTTTTGTTTGAAAAAGATTTGATTTAATAAAAAAGTCTTTAATAGAAAACGAACACGTTTAACCGATAAACAAAAGAATTGTTCATTTATTTTGATTTTTTCCTTTATTTTTATGTATGAATCTGCTGTGGTATAAAAATGCGTATCTTACATTTTTTAAGTTTTTTTTTTCTGTTTTTCTGTTTTACGAATTTTGTTTTCTTTTTTTGAATATTAAAATTCAATATGATCATTAAATAAATTTTCGGAAATTTAATGTCGTATGTGATAAGTTGTTTTCACATCAGAAATTTGTACCTCATATTTTTGCAAAAATGCATTATTGCTGTGCGTAAAAAGTTTCCACTTGTGGTTGTTCGATTTGCTCCAAAAGATTATCATTCAGAGATATCTACGTCAAAACCTTAAATATGAAATTATAAAAAATTTCGCTCACTCGTTTAGGCTGTACATGTCCACAGATACATACCACACAGACAAACACATACAGACAGACATCACGCATCAAACTGTTTTTTTACAGGTTTCTACACACCTGAGTAATGCATACACACCGGAGTAATGCATTTTTGCAAAAATCTTCGGTACAAATTTTTGGTGTGAAAGAATACCTGTACCCTATATATTCGTGGATGCGGAAAATATTGTTAAATTATTAGAAGTTATTTTGGTTTGATATAAATTGTTATGTAAAAAATCTATGAAATTTGCATTACGCTTTTCGTGTAATTGCGGTCGGTACTGTGGTGGAGGCAGCTGATTTTTTTTATAGGATATCAGAAAGTCATGTCTTATTTATACGACACAATTATTAACATTGAAACGAAAAAGTATAAACTAAAGTATAAACTAATGTACGATAATAAAATGATGTTAAACACAGTGAGAAAACATATAAATTGAAACTATGAAGACTAAACTTCTAGACTTGGAAAGGTACAAGTGAAAGGTATAAATAAATATATAAAGATATATGATACAAATGTGATCAGAACTTGTTAAATCCTGAACTTATAATCACTTTAAACCTTGTTTTAAAAATCCTAGTACCTATATTGTACTTAGAATTGGATGACATCGAATACTTCAATCGTTTAAATGTTAAATTTAAATTCAAAAACTCAAATGTTAAATTCAAATGTTTAAATGTTAATTCAACTGCTTTTTCATTTGATTGTAATGCAAATATTAGAAATACATTTATGCAGATGACCTACATTCGAAAGGTAAAGGTTCCAGCGTTTATTAGTATACTTATGTATTTAAAAAATTTTGAAAAAAACACAAATTTATATATGTGTTGAGAATGGCTACTATGTACCATTTTTTTAACATAAAGTAAGTTAAATCCTCATTTTTATTTGCCTTATGAAACCAATTTTACAATGTTCTACTATATCTACATTTTATTTGAAAAGAAATTTTTATTCAAATAAATATAAAAATAAAAATCAAATCAATAATAAAATACAATTGTTTAAAAATTTTTCAAAATCGTAGAAATGGTCTGGTGAAATCGGTGAAAAATAAAATAAAAATTAAATCAGGAAAAACAAATGACAATTTTATGTACCTAACATTTTTTTTTTCTCCTTCAGAGTTTCATTTTTTTATTGTTGTTGTTTTTATTACTTTTTGAAAAGGTAATAAATAATTCGAAAATGTTTAAATAAACAACAACGATTATTTACAAAAACAAACAAGGTAGAATGTAAACCAACGGTTTTTAAAAGCGCACATTTCAAAAAGACAATACAAACTGTTTAGAATTGTGACTTGCACAAAAGTTTGAAAATTTAAAAAATAAAATTAAAGAATTTTTTAATTTTAAAGAAGAAAATAAGACATTTCTGGAATTTTGAGGGGCTGTAAGTTCGGAACCCTATACAAGTGAGAAAACCTGTTGACACGCGTAAAAATACATTACTAGATGTATTAATTTTTGCTTTAATTTTTATGTCTTGCCGAAGAAAACTTTGTACAGGTGAGGTGCTTAAGTTACGGGTGCCTAAAAATAGCCAATTTTCAATTTCTGAGCCCTAATAGCTCTTAAACAGGGGGTGGTATAAAACATTTTTTTTGAGGAAACTTATACTAATTCTAAAAGTTCTTTCTTGTCTCAAAATTGCAGGTTCCTATCTAAAGGCGTTCCGAAGTTATAAAGATAGAAAAATCATGCAAAATTTGGTTTTTACATAACGGTAAATTTAAATACTAAATTTAAAAAAAATGTATAATTTTGATATTAATTTACAAAGTTGAAGAAAATAATTATCAAATAACGTTTTCAGATTAAAAAAATCTTAAGATAAAATCTTAAGATGAGAAATACGCATTTAAAAATAGTGCTTTTTCAAAGTTGGAGGGACTGTAGCTTCGTATTGGATAGGTCTACGTGAAAAAGTTGTTCTACAACATTAATTTTTCTATGACACCTACCCTTGGTTAAAATTGTTTTTCTCTATCTTTAACGGTGTAGAAACTTTGTAAACAATTGGACGGACGGGCGGACGGACGGACGGATGGACAGAGTGAAACTAATAAGCAAAATTTTTTTGGAAATGTGCTAAAAAGACATTAATTTTTAAATAGGCACGAGAGAGAAGACAAGATAATGCTTTCAAATCAAAAAGAATGTTCCGTTATGTAACTGCTTTACAGTAAATGTGAATAACCTATACCAAAAAAAAAATCATGAAAAAATTATAACATTTACTAAAAAAGAGTGAGACAGAATGAAGATAACAAAGTCGGAAAGAAAATAGACAAAGTAAAACATAAGTAAAACACCAGGAAATGTCGTTAAAATTAAATTTATTTTTGGATGAGTTTTTAATAAACCAAATTTTACCATTAGACTTAGAAATCCTACCTTCTAAGTATTAGAAAAGAAATTATTCTTTTAGTTTTATTTATTTTGACGACAATTTATTGAAAGTGGAACGGTACTTTATCAAATAGAAATTGTAATACTTTGATTTGTTGAGTTCAACTTAAATAATAAAAAAAAAGAGAAATTATGTTATTGGACCTTGTAAATTCCATTACTTTTAACGTAGTAATTAATTTATTTGAGTTAATTTAATTTTGCATAGAACACGTTTATGAATTTAATTGTTAAAAATTTTGAAAATGAAATATTTTAAATACTCCATTCAATGTTGTTAAAATAAATTTTTTTAAGAACTAAAGTTTTTTAATCAATAATAATCGAAGGACCAAATAAAGTATAGCTGTAAATCTTAAAATCACTTTTTTTATTATTGATTTGAGAATCATTTTGAGATTTTCCTTTTTATTTCATAAAACAAAGTACAAAAAGTGATTATTTGTAAATTATACTAAAAATTTCAAGATCTGTATTTGATCTTTTTTTTTTTTTTGTATTTGTTTTTTTTTTTTTTTTTATAAGATGTAAATTTTAATACATTCCCTTTTAATATCAAAAATTATTTCCAACCTTGACATTTATTTTAGTAAAATCCATTAATTCTGAATTTATTTTTAAGATTTATGAAAGAAAATTTTCTTGCAAGTTTGTAGCAGGTGTTAAAACGATTTTAATAATTTAAAAGAATTTTTATTCTTTCAAATATAATGTCCTTGTTATATTTTTGAACAATTTTAAAGTAAAATATTTAAAAAGGAGAAAAATAGTATCCATATTATTATTTGGTCAGATATCAGATGTTGATTAAAATTATGTAAATATTAAAATTATTTTAATTATTTTATTTAAATTTAATAAAGAGTATAATTTTGTTAAAATAATCATTAAAAAAAAGACCATTATTGAGATAATTTTTACAAATCATTTAATTCCATTATAATTGTTAAAATTTAATTTTAATTAAAAAAAAATAAAATTTTAAACTTTATGTTTTTTTTAAATCTTCAATTCTCAATCCACAACCAAATAAAAAACAAAAAGAATTTCTGTTGTCATGAAATCAAAATTATTTTAACTTTACATGTTAATTCTTTAAAAATAAAAAAGGAAACCCATTAAATAATTTTACAGTTATAATATAAAAGTACTCCCGCGTATAATTGAAAAACATTGAAAAAAAAAATTGTTTTTTTTTTCTTTAAAGCAATAATAAGTGTAACAAATTTTTCAGGAATAAGAACTTTTTCCAAAAATTTTCTTATATTTTTCACTCTGTCAAGCGCTTTATCTGTTCGTCAGTCCGTCCATCAGTTTACAAAACTTCTATACTATTTAAGAAGAAGCGATGAAATTTTAACCGAATGACTAATAGGTCGCATTATAAAAAATTAATTTTGTAGAGGAATATTTTTATGAAGTTCCACTCGTTACTGAACTGTTGTTCTTTAAAGTTGCACAAGCCCCTCCAAATAGTTATCTATTAAGTTCTGCTTAATATTCTTCACTGTCTTGTATTAGAAAATTGTTTTGGTTTTAAATTGCTTTAAAAATTATATATAAATTTTTTTTAAATTTTGTATTTAAATTTACCGTTACGTAAAAATTCGAATTTTGTAAATTTTTGTTCTTTCCAAATCTTTGAGCAGAATTTTAAGAAGTGAAAAACCGTTAGGAAGAAGTATAAGCTTATTTAGAAAAAATTGTATACTCCCTCTGTTTAAATGGTGTTAGGTATAAAAAATTGAAAATTTGCTATTTATAGACAAGTGGAACTGCAGATAAATTTTGATGACTATATTAAAACTAAACTGTACTTATTGTTTTTTTTCGAAATGAGTCCTTTTTAAAACCTTTTTCTAAATAATACCTTTTTTTTCCGTTTTTGACATTTGAAATTTTTGTTCTTTCATTTTTTTGTTCAATTTAATAACTCATAATCCATAATTTAGGGCATACCAATATACCAGCCAAGCAAATATGTACCCAAAGTAATTAGAGAGTTAATTAAAAAGAAGTTAAAAGGAACAAGAAAAGAAAACATTAGAAAAAGAAAGAAAAAATCAATTTTTAAGGAATTAAAAAATACAGTAAAAATTGAAAAAAACAAAATAAATAAAATTAACGGGAAACTTTTTTACAAGAACACAAACAACAAAGTATAAACTTTTTTCATACAAAAAAAAAAAGAAAAAACCTTAAAAAAAAGTTTTTTTTTTTGTTTTTTTTTTGCTATTTCATATTGATTATGAATTGAGTTGTGCACTTTCTTTTTGAAATGTACAGAGATTTGAAGTTTGGAAATATTTTAGAAACTTAAAACTAGTTAAAGATCTAATGAACTTTAAAATCATTGAACCAAAGTTAAATTAACTATTAAAACCAAGAGTATTAATACTTTAATTGAAAATTGACACTTGAAAGAAAATTTTTATAGTTCTAAACTTAGCAATAGCAACTTAAAATTTAAATAATAAATAAGTTCGATACATTGTATCAATTTGGAGAAAATAAGTGTGCATAAGTGGGTCCACATGTACTATAGAAAAAATGACGAGCCTATCACTGGCAAAATCATATCATTTAAAAAAAGAAAACGAGTTGCAACGATTATTGAAGTTTACTGGATGTATTTAAAGTAATTTTTATTTTAATAGTTCATTTAAATTGGCAAGAGGCGGCCTCGGTGGCTCAGTGGGTAAGACCGTATGAAATACGTTGTAAACACCGAGGTAATGTGGGTTTGTATCCCACATACGTCGTAAGAATAATTCTCCCTAACGTCATTTATAGCCACGTCTGAAAAGGAAAGACTATGTAATTTCCTTGTCACATTTATGTGGCAGAGGTGATACCTGGGTATGAAAAAGACGTTCAGTTGTTTGCTATTTATTTGGTAGTAATACTAGTAATTGCTGTCATCTTATCTGACTAATGGCGTAGTGATTTAGCTACAATCGAAAGATGTCGTATTCAAACCTCATATAGGTCATATACAACATTAGTAAGTTATATCGTAATATCTAATATGGTAATATATAATAAATAAAGATATAAAAATAAATAGTTCTGCTGCAAGATAATAGGTGGCGTACAAAAATTTATATTTCATAAACATGAGCTCAGTAATCAATGGCTTAGTGAAGATATTGATTAAAAAAAGATGCTGAAGTTTAGACAAGTGTAATAAAAATAATTGACTTAATGAATGGCTCCATGCATCTTTTAGAAGTGAACGAACGAAAAAAAAAGTTTCACCTTATTCGTTTGCCTCTTTAAAACTTACAACACATTTTCTTATAAATACAAAATTCAAAAAAAAAATAAAAAAAATTTTAAACTTTGAATGGCATCAGATCTTTTCTTACTCTTATATCCTTCTAAAAGAAAAGAACCTACAAGCTTTTATTATTCACACTTAATTTTTTTTTATTTTTTGATTCCAACCACCTCACTCTAAAATTCTGTTTTTTTTTTTTAATACAAATACACACATCCATAAAATTTTTTTGTAACAGAATGAGAAAAGATTTTTTTCGCCATAATTACCACATAATTTTTGTTAGTGAGGGTAAAGTAAAGTTTAGAAAAAAAAAAAAATGTTTAATAAGTTTTTTGACGCTTATGTAATTCATTCAAAAAAAAAAAAATTTTTTTTTTTTTATATACTTTTCATCTGATGGAGAAATTTCGAAGGATACAATGTGATTTTGAAAAGCTAAGAACTTTTTATTATAACAAGAGCAAAAAGATAACAAAAACAAAAGAAACATAAAATAATTTTTAAATTTACAAGGTTTTTTACTTAAAATATAATTCAAAATTTAAATTTACATGTATTTTGTATATATTACCTATAGTATATTATATATATGTATATATATATTTACGTGTACATTAATTTCAGTTTTAATTTTCATGAATAATTTGTAAAAAATTATGTTAACTTTGATTGGTCATATAGTACCGGAGATTGTATCTGAAAATGATAAATATATTTTTCGTTATATAGGTAATAGGTATATTAGATAGTATAAGATCTTGTATTTAATTTTGTTGTTTTTGTAAATTAGCTTTGAAAAATGTCTACAGGTGTTCAACCTCCAAATTCAATAAATTTAAAAATATTATTTTTTTTTTTACTTCTTATAGCTCTCAAACGGTGTGAAAACCAGACATTTTTTTGAAATAACTTATAGGTACGTAGTGGCTAAATATATTATCCCTCACAAAATTCCTCGTTTCTAAATTTTTTCATTTATAAGATATACGAGTTTCGAAAATATTGGCTTAACATAATACTCAATTTAAATATAGAATTAGATAATAATTATGTTACTTTTGTATTGATTAAGGAATTTTCTTTTCTTTGGGATTTTTAGATTGAAAAAATATTGAGTAGAACTTGAGTTATAAAAATTTTGTACATAGGACTTTTTCCAATTTTTGAGAGCTGTCAGTAGTTCCACAATTGAGCTACATATAAAATGTAAAACTTCTTAAGTTTATGCAAAATCTATCTGTAATCAAAATCTAAAATTTCATTTCTTTATCTTAAAATGATATAGTAGGTAATTATAAATTGAAATCCTGGAGAGAAAATAACGGTGGATCAGTATTTTCCTAAAAAGAATAATAAACAAATGGCTTTCAAAGGGTTACTCATGGCATATCACTAATTAGGAAAAATTATGTATTCCTTAGGTATTATAATTTTCAAATTAATTATGTTAAATGTTAAATTAATTATGTTAAATTTTAAAATTATGTTAAATGTCATAACATTTAAAAAAAAAATTTTTTAAGGAGAAAATTATGTTATGCTGGATTTCCACTCAGCAATAAAATTCCTAAAAATAAAGCATTTATATCTCGTACTTTCGAAATAAGACTTACAAAAACAGGCATAAAAAAGACAAAATAAAACATGATAATCAGTACACATTTTAAATTCATTTTCTTTTTGTTTTATTTTATTTGTTTTTTTTTTTTTTTTTTTTTTAATAAAATCATACTCGTAATTTATACAATTTGCATGAGATTTCGATGCAAAAATTTATTTATAAGGTATTTTATGTGTAATGTGTACGTAGGTACTACTCGTAAAAAGTCTACTTAAAAACTGTGTTAATTTTAATTAAATATTTATTAAAACAACAAAAACAAAAAAAAACAAAAGTTTAAAGATACACAACTGTTTTGCAAAATTATTTGGAAAACTTTTTTTGTTTCTTTCTAGGGTAAAAAATTATTTGCCAAAGGTGAATAAATCAAAGAAAAAACGTTTTTATATTACCTTTTTGTAAACAAATTTGGTGGTAATAACATCATTACATAATTTTTAATATTAATTTTATATAATTAAGAGAATTGGTGAAAATATTTTTGTATTTAAAGAAAAATTTTACAGAAAGATTTAAATTAATTTGTTAATTGTAGTAAATTTACTGCATAATTTTAAAAATTTTTTATTTCAGTTTTTATTTAAAAACGAGGAAGAATATAGTTGCCTTTGTCAACTCTTAGATACCCGTACGAACCGTTAGTATGTTCACAGCCTGTCACTTTGCTTACAATATTATTTTTTTAATATTTTAGTATTTTAAAATAATTTGGGTGAATTTTATAATTTCTAGAACTATGAGTTGTAGATATATTCAAACTATATGTTTATATGTACATTCTTCAAAAGCAGATTCTAACCTTCCACATAACGATTATTAATCCAAAACTTTTTCAAATATTCTATAGTACCATTTAATACTAAGAGGTAAATGTATATTAAATTTACTAAGTACAAAACAGTAAATATAATTTTAAATATTATATTATATTATATTTAAATATTCCATTGACAGAATAATTTCTATAAGTACAATAAAATACATATATGTATGTAAATACGGCACTATATAATATACATATATACTCTTATCATTCAATCACTAGTGGCATATACGATATTATATAAGTGATATAAACATGATATTATATAAGTATGTATATATATTAATATCATATAAATAAAAATTCTTCAAGCAACCGTTATGTTGTTTATTTATTTACATTTTTATGTACTACGCATTATAGCCTCAACAATTCCAAATTATCGAGTAAAACAAAATGGAAAAAATTCGTTAAAGAAATTTGTTAGAAAATTTGAAAAAATCAAGTAACACTTTCGTCAATTATAAAGTAACCCTATATTATTATCGTAATCGTTTGGCGTTTTCGAAATGAAGATATACCTTATACAACTTGTGCTATAACAATTTAAATATAGAGCTTTTTTCAACTTTTGGGGAGCTGTAGCTCCGTAACGGGTGGGGCTACAAGAAAAAGTTATTAAAAATAAAATTAATATTTTTGTGAGATCTATCAGCTGTTAAAATTTCATGGCTCTATTTCAAAAAAAATGTAGGGATCTAAAAGTTAGGTGTTCGAGAGCTACCCTAAGGCTTGGTCCAAACTCAACCAAAAAAAATAGGGAACCTACAAATTACTCCCAGAATATTTTGTGTAAATTTGAAGATTCTAGCTTTCTTAGTTTTTGAGTTAGCGTGCTGACGGACGGACATGGCTCAAAAGTCTTAGAATTTTTTACTGATCCGATCCATACCTTTGAAGATATATCTAGCTCGCTTATTTCGAGGTGTTACAAACGGAGGAGTAATTTTATTATACCCGATCCTATCGTACGGGTATAAACATAAAGTGAAATAAACACAATATTCGCTTTTTATTTATTTGTAAGATCTATTTTTTATACAATAAAGTTTGAGTAAAGTCCTTTCGAAATTCTAGATCTCTTTAATATGTGACATTTTTATACTTATACGTTGCACAGGTCTAAGACAGTTATCATAAATCTATTTGTCTTTTTATGTTAACTAGTTTCATGCTAAAAGTGTCCTTATATGCCAACTGGGTGTATGTTAAATATCTTTTTGGGTTTAGGCTACCCTAAGGGATGTTTTCCAGTTCTAAGGTCTAATTAAGTTGAAAGGTGTAACAAATTAACTTAAGATCGGTAAATATGCTAAACATGCTAAAACATGCTAATAATTCCCAAAGGAATCCTAAATGTAAATTTTACAGGGGAATTGCTATAGAAAACATGAAGTATTTTCTCTTTACCTAACCTAGTCTGTCACGAAAAAATCGAAAATATCTCAGTAATTTTAATTTTGCCTAAGATTTAACTGAATTTTCTAGCATAGATTTGAGATGCTTTTAAAGCTTTTTTCGTGAGAGTGGTATCATCGTGGCAAAAATTTAAGTAAATTTAATACCAACACTTGTTAAATAGATTCTCTTATGTTTTGAACGTTCCTTAGAGTTTATTAATTACTGACACTTTAGCTCTCAGCATTCATCAATAAAAACAAAAAATTAGAAATTAACGTTATAAGAAAGAAGAAGTTATTGGAATTAGTCTTATTTGAAATTTAGTATAGTTAAGGTCTTTATTAGGTTTTTATTACAAATTGAAATAAATATAATATGACTGTAATTTTATTTTTCACCGTTAATAATTTTTTCAAAATAAAAGTTTGATAAAATATGTGTTAATTTTTATTAAAAAGAAATGTTTGAAAATGATTATGTTATATAATTATGCCTCTTTTGTAATACTTTTTAGTAATTTGTGTTTTTATTATTTTATTTTGTTTTAAATTTGTGTTAAATTCACTTACCATATTGTCAATAATGGTTTATATCTAAAGATTAAAAAATTACAAACATTTTACTATATAAAAAATAAAACTAAAGAAACATTTATTAAGGTATGAGAGATTTAATATTCTTTTAGTATTATTTTATATCCTTTATCTCCCCATGTTTCTCTAGGTAATTGAATTCTTATGACATGTTAAGACTCATGCAAGGCAGTAAAAAACAAATAATGCCTTTTTTCGTTATTCATTTTCCTTTTTGTATATTTTTCCCAAAGGAATTTCTTACTTATTTAATTTTGGGTTTTTTTAAAATAACTTTTTTTTTTTTTTTTTTATTATAATTATTATTATCCATTATATTATTCTGTCATATCCAGTTATTTTGTATTCATAATAATTTTAAATGAAACCATAACACTTTTTTTGTTTTTTGGTTACAATTACGTATTTATTCACTTATTCATTCTCTAATTTTCTTATTCACGCTATTACATTTTGATACACTTACAAGTTACTGTCATTGCCTACATTTTTAAAATAATTTTGATGTTAAAAAGTTATATTTCATTAAAATTTTATTTAGATATTATAATTGGTTAAAAAAAAAAGAAAAGTAGATTTTCATCAGATATAAACTTAAGGTATAGGTAGAAGTGGAATTTTAATATTTTAATAATTCTATTATCATTTTCATTTTAATAATTGTTATTGCTAGCAGATATATGTGAATTGTATCTTGTTTAAATAAATTAAATCTATTAGTATAGAAATAAGGTAGAATTTATACCAAAGGGTTTTGGGAGCGCTCATTTTCCAAAAGATGATAAAAGCAGTTTAGAATTGACCAGAAGTGACTTGCACCAAAAAAATTGTGGAAAATTAAAGGACACTGTCTTCAGTTTTAATGAAACTTTTTATAATAAAGAAAAGCTGTTCACACATGTAAAAACATAATGTTGGAGTTTCATATTTAAGTTTTACTTTGAAAAAATTTGTATGGGTGCTTAAGTACAGGTGTCTTAAAATAACAAATTTTAAATTTTTGAAATCTAATATCTCTATTAAACAAAGGATAGTGCAAAAAAAATTTCTAAAGTAACTTATGCTAATTTCAAAAGATCTTTTGGTTCCCAAAATTTCAAGGTTTTAAATAAAAAGCGCTCCTGAGATATGAAGAAAGAATAATAATGCAAAATTTTGTTTTCACATAACGGTAAATTTAAATACTAAATTGAAAATTGTAAAGTTTTGATATTAATTTATAATTCTTTGATTGAAAAAATATTAACCAGAACCTGAGTTATACACATTTGAAAATAGACTTTTTTCAAAGTAGTAACGAAATTTTGTAAATAAACAGACGAAGGGACGGGCAGAAAAAGAGAGTCAAATTAATAATTTTATTTATTTATTTTTTTCATAATATGTATTTTAAAATATACTTTTTAATGTAATATTTATGTTAAGTTATTTAAAAAAAAGATTTTTTTCTTTAGTGAAACTTTAATTTTAAAATTAATCTGTTTTGATATTTTAAATTCAAATTTATTGGAAATTAAAATTAAATTCAATAATATTAAAAAAAAACTGGAAACATTATTTGGAGTCGTGAATTAAATTCCTACGAATTAAGACCATAATGGCTTTATTTCGCAATAAAATGTGAAATAATCCCATATCTCGAATTTTTTCTAAAATTTTTAATTGCGAAACAAAACCCTATAACTTTATTCCCTTTTTGAAAATCAAATCTATTTTCGTCAAAAAGAAGTAATTTAAATTTTGAAAATAATAATAAAATTAATTTTTTTTTCTCTCGTCGCGATATTTTTTACCTTGCAGTTACATTTTCGTTCGGCCACCATATGTAAATATTTTGAAAAAACGGCAACTCTGATTTTGTAGTAAAAATGTTTTTTTTTTAAATATCTTTCATATATATTCTATATTGCCTTAATTCGTAAAGTATAACAATAATAACAAAGCAAACAATATGGCATTTCGTATTTGAATGAGAAATAAAGCCATACGTGAAAAAATCGGCGATATTTCTTTATTTCGATATTGTCATTACAATTTTAATCCGTATGGATTTAACTCGTTGCCCCAATTATTTAAAATAAATTCAGATATATAATGTTTCTGATAAGATTCTGAAAAGTTTTTAATTGTAAGACTTGAAAAAGATATTCAAGAGAAAGATTAAATATCCCATGCATTGTTTTATTTTTTATTCAAAAGAAAATGTCAGTTTATTTTGTAGGAGATTTCTAACGGTAATCTTTCGAATACAAAATTATAAATTTTTTTATTACAAAATAAAGTTATGGTGTAATTTGAGTAGTTGTTTGACTGATCATTTATCAATATAAAGTTCAATTTTTGATTGAAAATTGTAGATTTTACGAAGAGCGGTACAAACCTTAAAATTTAAAAAAAAAAGCAAATCTAGGGGTTCCTATCAGAATTTGTAAACATTCGTCTGATATAAAATACACTTACAAACCACAGATGGTTCTCTATTAACACTTGTGCTGTGGCCAAACAAACCAGGTGCACATTAGATCTTAAACGATGAATAATAAACTCTTATTCCTAAATCACCACAATATCGGTAATATAATAGAGGTTTTGACGGGACATTGTCCAGTTGGTAGACATGCCAAAAGGCCAGGATTTTCCTCTTACGATTTTTGCAGGAGCTGGTAAGATAAGGAGAAAGAGGAAGAAATCTTTCACCTGTTGTGTGAATGCTCTTGCTCTAAAAAGAAGAAAGTTATGGTGAAAAATTTTTTAAACAACCTTTTCGATCTGAGGTGGACTTAACAAATTTACAGCAAAAAGCTCCCAATGGTTTAATTGGGAGAAACACTGATCCAGAGTACCACAACAATACTAAATTGTTCTAAGGCTCCTAACTACCTACCTACCTACCTAAAGTTAAATTTCATCGATATTTATACAATTTAATTTATTTTATTTAATTTATACAAATCATAGGTTGTGTACGTGTTGTTGTTTATCAAAATTGTTTCAATTAACTTTAATAGCTGTTCGTATTTTGCGTTTGGTAAAACGAAGTTACATTACTAGCCATCTAAGCGTTAGAATAAAAAAGTGTTATAAAAGTGTTAAAGTGTATAAATTTGCCAAAGAAATGAAAAATCGGTTTTTACAGCATTTATTTAAGTGAATAGTTTATTTTGTAAAATAAAATCTATAGTGAAGAAGATTAGAAACCTGATTTTAATTTTCCTGTAGAAATTGATGCTCTGGTTGATTATTAAAATTTTAAAGACAACGAAACCTTTTAGTGTTTTTGTTTTGCTTTTAAGATAAAATTTTAGCCAAGATAAAAAATGGAATTACATTTTCAAATATAATGCAAATATCAACAATTTCTTACATTTTTCTTTTTATTATTATTTGAATATTTAATTTAATTTTCTTTCAACAAAAAGAAAAATGGAGATTTATGTTCTTTCTGAAGCAAAACAGAATGCCGACAGACAGAATACTGTAGAAAAATTTGTATCTATAGTAATTTTTACAATTCATTAGCAAATTTCACTTGTATTTTATTATAAATAAGTGAAAAAAAAACATTAGTTTAAAAAAAATATATATATATTTTTTAAGGCTTTAAAAATAAAATAGTTCAGTAAAATTTACAATAATTAGCAGCTTCCAAAAGGATAAAGTATCAAAAGATGAATAAAAAGTTTTTTTCTTTTACTTTTAACTTTTGGCAGTACTTTAAAATTTTAGAATGTTAATATAATATTAAAGGATTAAAAAAATGGATATATGTAGTTTCAAAACTTAAAGACCGATTCTTTTGAGTTAATGTTTTTAATATAATCACTAATGCTGAGATATGCGGACAATACATGATTAATAAATTTTATGCAAATTTTTTTAGATTAAAGTAAAATATTTTCAGCCCCAAAAAAAATGTTAGGTAAAAGTTTTTTTTTATATTTCAATCCCCCATTTTGTTCATTTATACATTTTTGTCGGTATTTATATCACAAACTTTTGGTTTTTTTATTGTCTGAAGAATTTAATAAAAAAAATTTACCATTCATTTAAAATTCTATCCATTAAGTATAAGTTTCCATATTGTTCATGTTGAATTGTACATGCTTTAAAGAGTTCAAGAAGGAAACCAAATTTTTAAATATTTTTAAATAAAAAAGGATCCATAAGGATTATACAACCATAAATGTAAGAAATCGAATGCTTAAATAGATTTTAAAGATGAGGCTAATTAAGGATAATGAAAAAAGCATAAAGCAGAATAAAGAAAATATTTTTAGATAAAAAAAGGACCAAATATAAGATAAAAATTAATCAAAGATTAAAAATAAAAACCAACAAAAAATTAAAGAAAAAAAAAAATTTATTCATTTTGTGTTGTGCATTTTCAAAAAATCAGTTTTAATTAAATTACTAAAATATAAAATAATATATTTAATCCTACAAAACCTAAAAGTGTTCTATATTTACTTGGCAATACTAATTTAAAAGTTTTTTTTTTTTCCAAACATTTAAAATTGATTACTTTGAAAGTTTAAATTTTTTATTTTTTTAAGTTTTGAATAAATAAATATTGAAAACTTTAATTTTTTTTTTTGCTAACTCTTCATTTTTTGCTTTTTATTTTAACTCAAAATCACTTTATAAATATTATAACATTTTTTTTTTTAAGAGTAGTATAGTAAACAAGCTTTTCTGAATTAAATTTAAAAAACAAGTAAATTTATGATCTTTACGTAAGGAAAAAAAAAAAAAAAATAAGAAACAAAATTAAAAGATACGAAATAAACATTAAAGTCAATTTAGAATACTGAAATTTTATAGTTTACTTCATCTTCATCATCAATATAAAGTACAATATCTTTTTTAATACTAATATATTATATTTATATATATATATAAATATATATACTTTTTTTAATTAAATTAAATTAAATACTAATAGAATGCTTTTTATTTTAATAAATAAAAGTTTTATCTATTGATATCTTGTCTATCGACGTCAACAACCACATTCTTTTTCAATATCCTATATATATAAAAAGGATTATTATTTTTCCTATCCAAAGTTTATTATTATATATTATAAACTTATATAGGGCTAACATAATCTAAAAACTTTGGATTTTTAATACAAGAACTGAATACATTATTAGTTATTGAAGGTCATCCACTGGGATGAAATTTCTAGACAAAGCTCACCATGAATTCAATTAAATAGAAAATAAAAATACAAGATAAGATAAAAAATAAAAGATAAAAATATTGTTAAAAAATTTTAAATAACATACAAACAGAATAAAATAATATTCGAAACAGTTAAGTGCCATAAACTTCCAATATATAAGATTCCTTAAAATTTAGACATAAAAAAAAAATAAAGTGATCTCAGATCTTTGCGTTATATTGAAACTTCTTTTTTACTATATCTCTCTTCAATTTTACTATGACCTTTGACTGTATATGGCAAATAATATTTTTAAATTATATATAATTGAATTAATAATATTTGATCGCAACAAGAATCGGTATTTTAAAATTTGTATTTTAATGAAACACATTCTACATTCCAACCGAACTCTGGCATGATTTTAAATGTTATTTTTATTTATTTATTTATGTTAATAAATAAATCACATTCTTCTTTAACCAAGGGATACTAAGACCTACTAATTATAGATAAAATACTATTAATAAAATATCACTTTTTTTTTTTTTTTTTTTTATCTTTTTATTTCCTTCTTTATTTCTATTTACAATATCTAGTAAAAAGTTTACAAAACTAGATTAAATTCTTATGACTAGATTAACATGTAAAAACAATATTTTTTAATTTGTTAATTTTTTTTAAATTTAGTTAACAAGGCTATGGTAAAAATAATAATTATAACTGTTTTAATATCTGATATATTTAATTGCAAAAAATTTATAAAAAACTCAATTTTTTTTTCTATTCAATTGGAATAAAACTTAAAAAAACTAACTTAAAACTAGCTTAACCTATATAAAACCCTAATATTATAGTTAGTATTACAATCACTAATTTACTCTTTTAACCACCAATAATTTCTGTTAATGAACATATCTTTTGTAGGAATATGTGTGTCAAACTTTAGACTACCAATGTCAATACTATTTGGATTGTACTCTATTTTAGTGCATGTAACCCGTCTACTATAATGAAATAGTAGCGGGACATTGCTTTGGTTTTGGATAAAACCTTCTTTATCTAGATAAATGAAATGTTCGGGTGCTATAAAGCCCGATTTTAATGTTTTTTTTATATACTCCGCATTATGGTAATATATATGGGATATTAAACCATTTTCAGGAGTATTCATTGCTCTATCAAAATGTTTACGAATCAATTGAATTATGAAGTTATCAATTCGTTTTATATTTGATTTTCTATATATATATTTGTTTGAAATACAAACTCTTATGCACTTTCTCTCAAATTTTCTAAGTTTTTCCATAAGGCTAGCACTTGTATTATACCAGATTGGTGCTGCATATGTTACTGTTGGCCTGTTCAAGGATTGGTAACATATAACTTTTACCCTCGGGTTTATTATTCTATTAAAAAATAATTTTTTGCAAGCCATAAAGGCCTTATTTCCTTTAGAGATGGCTTCTTTTATCTGTTGTGTGTAGTTCATATTATATTTTAGATATACTCCTAGGTATTTGACTGAGTTTTTATTCGGCAAGATGTCATTTGAAGGGCTTTTAATTGTAAAATTTCTCCATTGATTTTTTAAGTTGTAGTTGAGATTTTTGTATGTATTTCGAAAAAGAATGGTTTCGCACTTATTATAATTTATTTTTAAATGCCAGACTTTGCAATAGTCGACTATGACGTTGAACATTTTTTGTGCACTCTGATTAATTCTTTCCATTTTGTTACTACTTGAATAAATTATTATGTCATCAGCGAAAGCCAAAGAGTAATTTTCGCCTTTGAGTGAGTTTAGGATTTCTAATAATTCATTAATGTACAGTGAGAACAAGAAAAATGTGGAACGCTTCACGATTTTGCGTGTCATCCTTGCGCAGGGGTCATGCTAATCTTCTCTGTATCGTTCCAATTTTAGTATATGTTCTGCCGAAGCAAGAACTAATAAAATATCATCGAGGCATCAAAAGTTAAACAAAATATAATTCATATTATTGCATACTTTTAGGATTAAAAGTTATTAAGGTAAAAGGTATGTGTAAAATAAAAATTAAAAGATATAAAACTACCTAATTACCCTAATTTTGATTACGATAAAATTTTAAATTATTTTTTTTTTTTTGGTCCTATATTCTTTGTGAATTTTTTGTTTAATTTTTATTTCATTTTAAATAATAGTTTTAAAATTTTTTTTTTTAAATACAGAAAAATTAAAATAAAATTATATAAAAAGCTTTTATCTACCTAATTTTTATCTATTTAAAAATATGCTCTGCCTGAATTAAACCAAAAACTAACCGAATATAGAAAATGGATTTAAAATAAAATTAAAGCAGCTTTAAGGAAAAATAAAATGTATAACGATATAACTAAACTAAATAATGGAAAGGGAAGGCAAATAAGTAATGAGAAATCGGGGGGGGGGGGGATAAAATCCAATAGAAAATATTACTAAAGCAATGAAAATTCAATTAAAAGTATACTTAACTTACAGTAGAGTTAATATTAGAGATTGTTTTTATATTGTATTTATATACATTTAAAAATATTTATTTAATGTTCTTTTTAAGATAATTTATGCAGGCATCATTTTCATTTTTATTATATAATGTATTTTGTATTTTATACATAGAATATTATATATAGACAAACCTTTGTTTGTCTGAAAGTTACTTTTTTTTTACTTTATATAGCAAATTATTTTATCAAAAATTTAAGATTTTATTCATTAAAAATATTTTAATTTCAAATATAAAAAAATATATATAATAAAATATTGAATAATATGCAGTTATCTCTCTCTATATAATCTTTTTGTATTTTTCCTAAGTGAAGTGAAAATCTTTCAAAGACTCCAATCTTCAATTTCCAAACCAACCTTCTTATTTGGTCAATAAAATAGGATGAAACGCCTAACTACCAGTATGTTAGCTAGAAAATATGGATGGGGAAAGGATAAGATTGGGATGTAGAAACTTTTAATTGAGGACTGTAAATGTAAGGGAACAATTAATTCGCCTATTATTATTTTGCTATCAGTGATGAAGTGATCAAAAGTTACAACATGATGCAGTATAACAAACCTATTTTTTGCTGGGAAAGACCCTCAGTTTTACGTAATATTTTATAATTTACTTATATGCAGCGTTTTGATTAATCAAATTAAGATTTTCTTTGGAATAATATGCGTGTAAAGTAAACCAAATAAATATATTAAAAATAAAATAATATCTGGTAATAATTTCATCCCATTGTTTTGGATTATTTCAGAATTGTTCAAAATGACAAAGAAAAAAAACAACATCCTGTAGTGACCTCATCTTTATAAGTGACCTTAAACTAAAATATTATGCCTTGTGATCTATTATTTAAAATTTGTTTAAAGTTACCTATTGCAATACATCAGATAATTGTGTAATGTCAATAGAAGAATTTTTCCTTGTAATATCTTATTTACCATATGATGTATCCCTTGGGAATTATAGAAAAGATAATAAATACATTTGATAAAATAAAAAGCTTATTATTTTCTCTAGAAAAATTAAATTTATAGATTTTTATAATTAAAAAATTTTTGAATGTCAAAAACAAATATTAGATTTATAAGAGTAAAGGTTAAAATATTTTTATATTTTTGTTTTTGTTTAACTTAAAATATTTATAAATGTATACCTAATCAAGTGAAGGAAATGTTTTATTTGCTTATGTATATAATATATACTCTTTTGGAAGTTTTCCAATTGGGTTTTAGTCATGATTTTTATTTGTTTGCATAGTAAATCCTTTTAAAATCCGATATTTTTTGATAATATCTATTCAGTTCTGTAAAAATTAATTTTTGTACCTGTACAAAGACGTATTATTATAATAGTTCTCAGGATATAATAAATTTTCCATTACATTTTTATTTCATTTGACATCTTAAAAGAGATGAGACAGATATAGTAAAATGCATAAGTACATTCTTGCCCAATAATTGAATTCTTAATCGAAATAGCTATGTATGTTCGTTCGTTCGTCTGTTTTTCGTCCATCCGCTCGCATGATAACAGAAAGATAATGGAGGGAGCTCGGTTTCTGAAATTATAACTATATAAGTGTCCGTTTCACTATTAAATTGAAAATAGCTATCATATAATTTCGTTTTTTATATGAGAATAACTTGGTGCTAATTAAAATATATATTAACTGAAATTTTGTGAAAGCTTTGCATCATTTTGTTAATTCAAAGCAACAAGTTTGGGTAGCTGGCAATTTATATTCTGATATCCTTATATATTATAACAACTTTTTTCAAAATTTATTGTTTTGACCCAACAGATTGGAATAATATCTTACTCCTTTATTAAGTTTAACATCTGAAATTTAAAAAAAAATGACATAACAGCATAATTTATGTTCGTAACAGGTGCCTTAGCTTTGACATAGTCAACTATACACTCTTAATTCTCGTTTAGTTATAAAATTTAAGGTTATTATTAATTTTTTTTTAAACTTGTGTGTAAAACATATAAGCTCTTGAGTTCAGTATTTAAATATTGAGTAGGTACCTAGATAAATTTTTTTCTAAATCAAAATTTTAAATATTAAAATGTAATTAGATAAAATTAAATATATTTTCTTTTGAGCTGTTTGAAATTTAATTTTACAAAATAACGTATTACATGTGAATGTGAGTGTCACAAACGTGGCGAAGCCAAATTTGGCAACACATTGTATGCATTAATCAGCTTTAACCAATGTGTTGCACACAAGATTTTTCCTAACGAAGAAAAGAAATTTGTAAAGTTAATTGCAAAATTTATAAGTTTTATTTATTTTAATTTTGATTATGTCAATCATAGCAAAAAAAAATATTTTAAACATATTTTGTCAATAAGCGTCAACATGATTGGAATTGATTTGGAAAACTATATTCCATCCGATATTGAAAGAGCAGCGACTGAAGCACTTTCAACAGTTGTGCTGGGAAATCAAATTTAAAATATTAAATATAATATTCAAATTTTAACCAGTGGCTAACAGCATCTAAATTAAAAATCATCTATATGATACAGTGATTTGTGACAAATTTTAAGAAACCATCAGCAATTTAAAAAGCTTCATTAATGTAATGTAGTGCAGAAGAGGGGGGGCGTAGCCATCAACCTCCGTGTGGTTCCACCTGGTAATTGATGATATCAGGCCAATAGATAGCGCGTGCAGGGAGTAGAGAGCTGTTTTGTAGAGAAGTTCTGGTAGCATACCTTCCTAGACTCTTGCATGTAGAGCAGTTTTTCGAAGTAACTGCCAGTTTGGTGCTATTTTGTACCGGTGGTTACGAAAATAACCTAAGAGTTTTTGGAAGCAAAATCTTACGCAAAAATTTTGGCGGCAGAAGAATAGGAAATGGCGAATATATAAGAAGAAGTAATGTTGAACTGGATGGATGCCTTGCACAAAGACAACAATGGGCGGGGCATGTGATGCGAATGAGTGAAAGTCGGGCACAAAAGAGAATGTTCAATATCAAACCTGATCTACGAAGACCTAGAGGCAAGCCACGTATGAGATGGCTCAATAATATTGAAAACGACGCTCGAGTGTTGTAAATTATAAATTGGAAAAATGTTGCTGAAGATTGTGATGCGTGGAAAGATGTTGCGAAGAAAGCCAAAACTCACATCGAGCTGTAAAGCCACAAGAAGAAGAAGAAGAAGATCATTGTAGTGTGAATACTCAAAGGTGAGAAGAATGTTTTATTTGAAGGAAATTGTCAACATCAGTAAATTTACAAGGTTAAGTAAATTTACAAGTAAGTAAATTTACAAGGTTCTTTTAAAATTCTTATAACAGTTAAGAATTAAAGAAAAATGTAAGAAAGAAAAGATGTTAAAGAATATATAAGTTTATTAATAAGAATCTACAGAATGTCATTGTGGCTTTTCTTTAATATTCAGATTTTCAATATTCCTTTAAAACATTTTCACTCAACTTTTAGTTTAAATGAATAATTATTATTCTTTTTTAAAACATATTCATAATTACATAATATAATTTTTTTTGTTTTAACAAAATTTTTTATTGATTGGAAAAATATAAATGAATAATTTTTTATAACTTTTCCCAATAATTCATTTTTTTACTTAATTTTGAATTAAAAAAGGAAAACCAAAGAGAAAATTGGAAACATTTATTTTGTAATATACCAAAAAATTTAATTGATGATAAAATTATAATGGAAACAAAAAATTTATTTTGAAAAATCCAATGAAAAATTGTTATATTTATAAGTAATCGATATTCATATAATCATAAATAAATTACACATTCTGCGATTTTTTCGTTTAAAAGTTGACGAATCAAAAAAAAGAAATCAAAAATCAACAACCAGATGACGTTATCTTCTCTTTTAGACAGGCACACACAACTTATTGAATTTTTATAATATGATGTACTATTTTTTTGTTAGTAACCTCCCATTATAAAAAAAAAAAATCAAAATGCATTATGCTAATTTACTATAGTATAGGTGTTATAATTAATCATGCACGTGGGAACATTAAATATAAAATCTAAAAAAATATTTTTTTTTTTATTGCAGGTGGGCGAAAATTGGAAACAGCGTAGGGTCTTGGATTCAATAATAATAATAATAATAATAATAATAATAATAATAATAATAATAATAAAAATATCAATAATTCTAATTTTAATAATAATAGCTGCTACAATTGACCTACCTATGGTTACCTCATGCGAAAAACTGATACTACTATATTTTGTTATGATTGAGGGCTTCGTCACTTAAAACGGAAGGTGTATGTCCTATCCCATGTCCCATCTCTGTCCTATTTTTCGTATCCCTAATTGTTTCATCCCATTATATTGGCTAAAGGTTGATGTAAGTTCAGTCAATAAGATTCTGATACTATCAAAGGGGTATTCTTAATCTCTTTGGAAGATTTCGACCTCCCTTTGACAAAAAATAAAAAACAAAATTGGTAGGGGGTTTTATTAACAAAACTGCAATAACTTTACTTCCGAGACGGTCGGCTATATTTTTAACTCTTACAACCAAATTGACCATCAGAACCTTTTGTAACAGCCTATTCCCCATTATATTTCATATTCATGATGAAATATTTTCACGTCAGTTACCTTGAAAAATATCAGTTATCTCTGTTACAATGAAACTGGGAATGGTTTTTATCGATTGACGAGTTTTTTTTGAATATAATGGAAATTAAACTATAGAATTTTGGTTTTCAAAAAATTGGATCTTACAATTATTTGATTGGAAAATAAAATGGTAAAATGAAAATCTATGCAATTCAATTAATTTTTCAAGGAATTCACCAGAATTTAAAAAAAATCTTATTCAGTTGTTCAGTTCATAAAATATATATCTATGTGAACATTGAATATAACAGAATGTCACTGATAATTTACATTTTTTGTGAAATTTTATAAATAACACGCATGAGATAAATGTCCTTATTAAATCGTTTTTGAAAAGTTGTCATAATTTTTGTTTTCTGTTTTTTTGTTTTTCTGGTATAATCTTTGAATAAAAATGTAATTGCAATCAGTTTTTTTTTTTTTTTTTATCATATGAATAATAATTAAGTATAATTACAGAACATATATCTTTAATAAAATTATTAAAAAAAAAAACAATAAAAAATTCAATAGTGCAAAATGTATTGACTATTTTTTATATTGTTTGCTTTTATAATACATGTGATCAGATAAGCATTACAAAATTTTCCGCTCCGTTTTTCCTCCGTTAATTTTTTTTAAAGCAATAAAAAATTATCTATCCTTGTCATTCAAAATGTTTTTATTAATAATAATTTATTTGCCCTTGAATCTGGTTTATATGTGTATTAAATTTGTAATTTAATACCTATATAAAATAAATTTATTAAAGCTATAGTCTAAATAAAATCATTAAAAATAAGAGAAAAAATATTGCATTAAATTAACAAAAGCACGTCCCAAAATTTTTTAAATTATTTTAATGAACGGGATTTTAAATTAATACTAGAATTTAAGAAATTCTAAAGCTCTGAATGAGTTAAGGTTAATAAAGTGAATAATAGAAATTTTTTACATTTGGTTCCAATTTTCGATATTTTCTGAAGGCAATAAAATGTTTATCTAATAAAAAAAAATATTCAATACAATATTGTTTAGCAACGTCACTCTTGACTATTACCAGTTTTTAAACCAACCGTTTCCCTTAAGATATTTTTAAAATATATCTGCCAAATTATATATAGAAACCGTTGTCCTAGTAAAGCAGATCTTTAACTAAAGAAACTATTCAAGATAATAAAATATCTTTTAATCTTCCCGAAAGTATCGCACTAGCACTTCACACTAGCACTGTGCACTATTTTCTCCAGTTTATCGCACTATTTTCCCCACTTTAGTATTTTCCAGACAAAAATTTATGACAGTTAATAAATTTTTAGGAGTTGAATAAGTTAAAAAATTTTTAGGAGTTGAATAATTGAATAAGAATGTTTCCAATTTTGTTTTTGGTTTTCTTTTTTTAAATTAAAATTAAGTAATACAAAGAAGAATGTAAACCAACGGTTTTTAAAAGCGCACATTTCCAAAAGACAATACAAACTGTTTAGAATTGTGACTTGCACAAAAAATTGAAAATGTAAGAAATAAAATTTAAGAAATTTTTTGTAATAAGAAAAAATGTGAAAATAGGACTTTTCTGGGAATTTTGAGGGGCTGTAAGCCCGAAACCCTATAAAACTAAGAAAAACCGTTAACACACGTAAAAACATATTACTGGAGCTTTAATTTGTATGTCTTACAGAAGAAAAATTTGTACAGGAGCTTAAGTTACAAGTGTTAATAAGAGCTAATAGCTCTTACACAAGGGGTGGTGCAAAAATTTTTTCCAAGGAAACTTATACTAATTCTAAAAGGTTTTTCTTGTCTTAAAATGTCTGGTTCCTATATAAAAGCATGCTGGAGTTAAGAAAAAAGAAACATCATGCAAAATTAGGTTTTCACATAACGGTAAATTTAAATAGTAAATTACAAAATATTGAATAATTTTGATATTGTTTTTGGAGATAACAAAATTTTCGGTCTTCTAGGGATTTTAGATTGTAAAATTATTACGCAGAGCCTAAGAGATACATCTTAAAATTGGGCTTTTTTGAAAATTTGAGGGGCTGTAACTCTGGAACCCTATACAACTAAAATAAACCTTTAACGCACGTACAAAAATATTACTGGAGCTTTAATTTTTATATCTTGCCGAAGTAAAATGTTTACAGGTGCGTAAATTACAGGTGTTTAAAAATAGCAAATTTTCAATTTTTGAGCCCTAATAGTTTATAAACAACTTTACAAAGTTATAAAAAGTACATGTCGAATGACGCTTTCAGATTGAAAAAATGTTAAACAGAACATGAGATATACGCATTTAAATACGGGTTTTTCAAAGTTTGAGGAGCTGTGGCTCCGTAATGGAGCTATCTGGAAGTTGTTGTTTATTAATTTTTTTATGAGACTTTTTTTTTTCGCTATCTTTAACGGTGTAGAAGTTTTGTAAACAGACGGGCGGACGGACGAACAGAGTGAAACTAATAAGCACATTTTCTCAATTTTTTTTTTGGAAATGTGCTAAAAATTAATTATTGGGAAAAATTAGAAAAAATTATTCACTTATATTTTTCCAATCAATAAAAAATTTATAGCATTTTTGTGTCAAATTTATTTTGATAACGCCAAAAAAGTAATTTATTTTAGAATTATCCAGCTGCATTTATTGATTATGGCAATATTGGATACATTTTATTTGAATATGTCAATTATCATTTGTTAACTTGTCAAACATAAAGTTATAACAACAATATATTTTTAAATTTTAATAACGTTGATTCAAATCATAATATGTTAATGGTAGGTAAAATAATAGAAGATATTTTAATTTGCCGGCCAAGAAATTTTTATGAAAATATTTGTGACTTAACACTTTTATTTTATAAACCACTTTATTTTTCTTTCAAAAATTTTTAAAAAACATTCAATAATATTAAACTGTCAATTTATTGTGCGAATTACGTCTAGTATCTAGTCTAGTAATTATCTAGTGTGGTTATCAGAATACTAAATATTTGACAAATAATTTAGTATTAGTGCGATGAATTCCGGACAACACTTGATATACTATTCGGAGTTTTTCGGAATAAATTTAGTGCGATTAGCTAGTTTTTAGTGCGAAGTGCGATAGTTTCGGACACAGCCTTAATTTCTAATTAGCATAATTCTAATTCATCATTCAGACTGAGTGAAATATTGTCAATCAATTATATGGTTAAACTATATCAATTTATTTGTAAACTTCTTATCAATTAATTTGTAAGTTCAGTTCAAGACATTTTTTGTCAAAACCTATATTAAGTTAATTTCGCTTTTACATGTATTTGACAGCAGCAGATCGGAACTCAACCAACGTTAATTAAAAGTTGAGAAGATCAGAAAAATATTTAAATATAAATTTTGAAGTCTTTTAGCAATTTTAAGTCTTTTACTTTCAAATAATATGAAAATTTTTAAATGATTTAAAATTAATTTTCTAAATATTTTGAATATAACATTTTCAACTTTACTTAACATACCACAAATGATGATATAATAAACATGTATATAATAACTTACATAGACAAAATTTATGTTTCGGAAATATAACAGTATTAATGAAAATTCCTCAAACAAGCAGAAAATATCAAAAAAAAGACAAAAATTAAAATAAATGTCACGTATATAAATATTAATGAAGATATAGTCCTTATTTAAGGATTATTATTTTTTATTAAAGGTTTCTTCAATCTTTTGTTGTAATAAAATCTGCTTGAAAGGAAAATTTTTTTATTTATTTTTTTATTTTTACTCAAAATATTAAAGAACAAAACAAAATTAAAGTGCTAATAATATAATAATTAATATACATAAAATCTCAATTTCAGCATGTTATTAATACTGAAAATCAAATCTTTACTTAATTTAAATCGTTGTTGTCTTTCCAAAAATAATTCTTGTTAAGAAAATTTATAGATACACAAAACAAATTTTATGAAAAAGAAAAAATTCAATGAATAATTTTGCATAAATAAAAATGATTGTGAAATTTTAATTTCTTTATCTTATTTATACTCCCCTTTAAAATGTTTTTTTTTAATTTAATGAAATTTGAATGTTAATTATTGGTTTAAATATTGCAATAACAATCAACACATATAAATAAATCAGTAAAACAGTGTGTCTGTCTTAATTTGTTCAGGGCTGTTCCGAAATTAATATTTTGCCTTTGAAGGTATATTGTTAGGGAACCGAACTTTCGTTTGGAAAAAATGTCAAAAAAATGTTTAAAAAGAAATGTCAAAATGTTGAAGCATGTCAAAAAAGAAAAAAATTTAAAAAAAAAAAATGTCGAATCGCATCAAATATTTTTCGATATGTTATAAAGATATTTTACTTATAGTTGTTAAATCAGGTTGATTCCTGGTTACTTAAATTTGCGGCTGTATCATACAAATTTTTCACTTTTGTGCCAAAGTGAAGTTAAACATTATTAAATATGTATTAAATATGTATTAAATGTGTACAGGTGTTAAATATGTCTATTTAGAAATGGTGTATTAGATCAAATTATTAATTGTCATTCCACAATAAAAAAATATGAAATATGAAATTAGTATTTTATAAATCATAATAAAAACAAAAGCTGACAGTCATAAAGTATTCTTTGACAGCTTTAAATAAGAAATTTTTTAATTATTTCTGAAAATTTTTTAAAATAAATACTAAACTTTTAAGTAAAAGGACTAATATTATTTTTTTCATTCAGAATGGAAAATATCTGTGAGAAAATTTTTCTAAAATATTTCTGGTTGTTTTTATTTCTTTTTAATGTTTTGAAAAAAAAAAATAAAAAAAATAATTAAAAAATTAAAACAACAAAAACCAAAAATTAGTTTTAAAAATCTTGCAAACAAAGTTACAAACATGTATACACTTGTAAATGTTATCAAAATAAATATATGTTGGTTAGAGTGTATGTAACATAAATTCAATTTTATCATGTCATATTTTTAAGATCCTTGTCATTATTTTGTTTTTTAATTTCTTTTTTTTTGGGTTTTCAGACTTATGACACATACTTAATATAATACAAATGTGGGTAGAATATATATTTTTAATACAGTGATATCAAAGAAATTTTGTAAAGATAAAAACATATATATACACTTTATTGTTGCTCCTTTTAGAGAGAATTGTCCGTATCCGTTTGAAGGAAATTCGAAATTGAAGATAATTGAGTGACAAAATAATTTGTCAGAAATTTATGAAACATTTAATTTTCTATCTGTCTAGATAAGGTTTCATTATTTACCTTGAAAATTACGAAAAAATTCAAATTCAATTTTTGATTTGATCAATGCGCGTTTCGAAAGCTTCTATTACTGATATTTATTGGTTTTTTTATAAAGTTTTTTTAAGGGTCTTATGTCTTTGTAGTTTGATACAGTTTTTCAAAAATGCTTAAATATTTGTCTGTTAGTCTGTTCTTCTATGTATCTGGATGTTTCGCTGCATGCAGGTTAGTGGTTAAACGGCTTGACCTAGTTCCTAGTTCCTGAAAATTTGACAAAGTACTGTTTTTCTGCAATAGAAAGAGTCTTTTAGTTTTTGGGTCGAATTGGTTCGAGAGGTCGGTTACCTTCCATACTAAAGTGCCCAAAAACATTTAATTTTTTCTATATTTTCTATATAATATAAATAGGCAAGGGTCATTTTTTGGGTATTCGCTATTCAATTCCTACTCTCATCTTCACGGGATGTAGGAATTCACCTATTAACGTGAGCAACCAGTATAAAAAATTGGGTAACCAACCCCAGTGTAATGGTCTGGTCAGGGACAGGCGAAAGAGGAAGAAGATGCTGTCTTGTACCTCTAGGATAGGATTTCCAAAGGCTAGAAGACCGTATTTCCTATACGACATTTTTTTAGTAATAATTTATATGTTGACACGGATAGATTGTTGAGATAGTTTTGTTTAAATCTTTAATTTTCAAAACTTTTTTATTTATATACATACGGTTTTTTACGGGTGGTGATGCTAATTTTCATTTAATCATTTAACAGCAGTAACTTTCCGTTTGGATTTGCTTATAATGAGGAAATTTTAACAAAGCTTTTTTTAAAGTAAGGAATGTTGAAGACAATAAACTTTAGAAACACCAAATTATGTTTTCTAGGTAAGTATTAATTAATATGCTGGTAAAATGGACAGAAATTTAACAACTTTGTATATTGTAAATAATTTTAAGCTTCCGTTTGAATAAAATTTTTATTTGATAATAAACTTTTCTGAAACACTGTAAATTATGTACAATATTTATATATCTAAATATTTTTTATAATCCATGTTATATGATATATATATATAGAATAGATCCATGAAAATGGATATATAAAATATTTATACTTGTACAAGGACTAAAAGAAAAACCCACACACATATTAATTTTTTTTATAAAAATCCTTTAAAATAATGACAGTAAATTACAAAGTGTTTGTTTGAAATGTCCTTAAAAACCATACTTCATCCCTTATTAAACACTAATAATTATAATATGTGTATTTTGATAATGGAATTTTCAGATCCTAATCAATAAAAAAAAAAAAAGAAATAAAGTTTTTCTTTAAATTTGATAAGAGTTTGGGTGTATATTTAATTGTGTTCTAAAAAAAGAAATTAAATTGTTTTTTCTTTTTGAATTGAGAATCAAAATTTAATAAAAATACTTGAATTTTGGGATGTGGTTTTTTTAAGTATAATAGAAATTTAATAGTTTATTTTTTACCTGTTGTAATTCAAATTGAAAAGGAAAAGATGGTTTGATTATTTTATTTACGATTAAAATTACAAATAAGTACATAATTTAATTGGTCGTAAAATTTATGGGAGAAAAAACATATGTTTAAGGACTAGTATATAAGTCTGAGGCTCATTAATTAGAAGTATAAGTTTAAAAGTAAATAAAGTGTTTTGAAAATATTGATTTATTTTGATACTATTCATAATCATAAGAAAAGATAACATTCAAATTATTTTTGTTATCCGTTTATAATATCTGGTTGCATTTTAATGTTTATATTTTATTATCTATTTATATGCCAGTCATTCTATCTATCTGCAAGTCATATTATTTATTATATCTTTATCAATCATTTACACTTAGTCATTCTGAATGACATTTCACAAGATATTGTTATCAAAACATTTAGATTTCAATTTAATTAATTTTAATATTATTATCAATTATACAATTTAGAAATACGAAATATTAATTTTTGCAAATATGATATTAAGGGTGCACCCCTATTTAATTATTACAAAAAAAAATTATGTGAAAGAAAGTTGTTTTTATCGAAATAAATCTAACCCATTAAACAGTAGTAAATAATATTGATGGTAGTTTTTTAACAACTCGTATTGTTATATAGATAATAAAAAAAAATCTCGCAAGTTATTTGAGGTTAGGATAAAATCACAATCATTAAAATAACCTCAAATGCTTACCAATAAACATGTTTCATAATACTAACACTAATTCTTAAACTATTTTCTCATTTTTGTTAAAATTATGATGTTTAATTACTTTAACTTAAAAGATAATATCTTAAGAGCTTAAGATATTATCATACATACTTATATACTTTTTTAACTTCTTATGGCATTTATCATTAAGGAATTATTGGCTGACAAACACAAAATTTAATTTTTTTTTAGAAGAAAATATTTTACTATGCTCTCCTGAAAAATTTTGTAAGACAACTATGTTTTCAAAGTAGGTAGATAAAATTTCGAATATCTCACACGCTTATAGTGTAGGTATGTTTATTTTCGCTTTTATTTTTTTTATTCTAAAAACAAATTTAATTAAAATATTAAAAGTTATTTTCAATATGAAATTGTATAAGAAAAAAGTGGCCAAATGAATATATAAAGAAATAGACATCGACAGTTAATATAAAAGAATGTTCACTTTTCTGTATTCTACGAGATGGCAACAGTATGTGACAGATGGAAAAATAGAAAACTGTATATTTAATATAAAAGCATATAAGAATTGAAGACTATATCTATGTAGTCTTTTCTTTATAGTTCAACTGCATTTTGTCATCCACATCATACAAAGCATAGGATATAGGAATTAGTATAAAGTTATTTGTTCCTATATTATGTGATTATGTTATAACACTTGGTGTAATAACTCAAATATAAAAAAAAATTAAGGAATACAGAAGTCAGCGTTAAATAGGTAATATTAATCGACCTATAGCATAATAATCTTAGATTATATGATAAATAAATGATTAGACTTTTTGTAAATCTTAATTTTGGTAATCTTTAAGCTTTTATATACCTACGTTTGGTAATTTTTTTACATCTTTTGGTAATCTTTAAGAACATTGCTGATCTATATTGGGGGTTTAGATTGAAAACATCCGTTTTTCTGTTTATTAAATCTATACTTTGATCATTTACATTTTAATCTATGCTTCTTGCTATACAATTAAATATCTCATATGTTTTATACTTGTTAAGTATATGGTATTGTTACTTAATTATTGCTTTGATATATTTTAACTAATTTAAAATTTAACTATTTCATAAATTATTAATTTTTTTTGATCACGAAAATTCTTTAAAATATAAAGACTTATCGATAATTCATTACTAATTACACTTTAAAAACAAAAATGATTTTTTAATCTTTGTAAAATTTCAAATTCTAAAACATCTGTTTGTTAAATTATATCTCACATACTGCAGATTAGTGATTATACTGTTATTAAAATAATTTCTATTTAATTCCCAAATTAACAGTTAATTTTTTTTGTATCTTTCATATCAACTATTTTCCTTTCCTTCTTGTTTTAATGATAATTAAAATATGTTCTTTCCATTTCTATTTTTTTTGTTTCTATTAAAAAACTAAATTTAAATTTCTTTTTATTTCGATTTTTTTTTTATTCTTATTTGTTTTGTGTTGTTGTCCCTTTCGTACACATGTTGATTAATTAAGAACAAAAAAAAAAAAACTATAATAATAATAATAGTTTCCGAAAAGGAAATTTAAATACAAATACAATGGTTTTTTTAAATAATAATTTTTTTTTTCATTTAATTGGTTTTTATTTTTTATATTTTAATCTCCGATTCATGAATTCTGGTCCTAAAACAATTTAATGTTTTTAAATTGCCATTTTTTAATATATTATTTTATTAAGTGACATTAAGTTTTGTTGCTCACTATTTTTGTTCCAGCGACATGTTCGGATATGTTTTCAATGGCTGTTAATGGAATATAATGAACTGCCATAAATAAAGAACTAATTTGGGGCCTCGGTGGCCTAGTGGGTAAAATCGTATACAATACGCTGTAAACACACCAAGGGTGGGTTCGAACCCCACACACGTCGTAAGAGTTATATCCCCTTACGACTTTTACAGCCGTTCCTGAAAAGGAAAGGTTGTGTAATTTCCTGGCAGAGAAATGCATTAAAAAAAAACACAAGGTAAAATGTAAACCAATGGTTTTTAAAAGCGCACATTTCCAAAACACAATACAAACTGTTTAGAATTGTGTCTTGTACAAAAATTTGAAAATTTAAGAAATTTTTTGTAATAAGAAAATATGTGAAAATAGGTCTTTTCTGGAATTTTGATGGGCTGTAAGTCCGGAACCCTTTATAACTAAAAAAAAACCGTTAACACACGTAAAAATATATTACTGGAACTTTAATTTTTATGTCTTGCCGAAGAAAAATTTGTACAGGTGCCTAAAAATAGCAAATTTTCAATTTTTCAGCTCTAATACCTCTTAAACACGGGGTGGTGCAAAAAAATTTTCTAAGGAAACTTATACTAATACTAAAAGTTCTTTCTTGTCTCAAAATTTTAGGTTCCTATCTAAAGGCGTGCCGGAGTTATGAAAAAAGAAATTTGTGGTTGCAAAATGTGGTTTTCACATAACGGTAAATTTAAATAGTAAATTACAAAATATTGCATAATTTTAATATTGCTTTATGCAGATAATAAAATTTGCCGTCATCTGGCGGTTTCAGATTGTAAAACTACTACGCAGAGCCTGAGATATATACATCTGAAAATGGAGCTTTTTTGCATCTTTGAAAGGCTGTAACTCTGAAACCCCATATAACTAAAATAAAGCACACGTTAAAATATATTAATTGTTTGCAAAATTTAAGTGTTTGAGCCCTAAACAGTCTCTAACAGCTCATAAACAGGGGGTGGTCCAAAACAAATTTCTGAGCAAACTTATACTAATTCTAAAAGTTCTTTCTTGCCTCAAAATTTCAAGTCTCTATCTAAAAGCGTCCTGGAGTCTCTATCAAAAATCTTAAGCAGAACATAAGATATATGCATTTAAAAATAGGGCTTTTTCAAAGTTTGAGGGGATGTAGCTCCGTAATGGGTGGGGCTACATGGAAAAGTTGTTCCACAAATTTTTTTTTTATGAGACATACCTATGGTTAAAATTTGTTTTCTCTATCTTTAACGGTGTAGAAGTTTTGTAAACAGACAGACGGACGGACAGAGTCAAACTTATAAGCACATTTTTTCAAAATTTTTTTGGAAATGTGCTAAAAAGAACTAATTATATTGATCTGAAAATTACTTTTAGGTAGGTTCCTTCTGTACGTCTTGAAGTAAATTTAATCCGTTTTTGTTAATTTACAATCAAAAAAAAGTTTAAATGAAATTATACGCTAACAAAAATAACCAAGCGAAAGCTAACCAAGCTAACAAAAGTAACTAACATTTATCGAATTCAAAATTTATTTTATACATGGATATGCAATTTAGTATAAAATATTTTAATTATTTAGCTTAGCCGAAAAATAAACAGATTAGGTATATTGAACTCAATTGATGAGACTGAATTTGCCAAAATACTACGATAAAAACTTTTATCGCACTTGACTGGAATATAAAGACAGAAATTATTTAAAAAGAGTAAAATAAAAAACAATAATTGCATATACCGTTAGATTTAATATTAAGATTTTACGGCAATAATTGGAACATTTCGGTTTCAAAGAGAATATCAGGGCTGAACAATTATTATTATAAAAAAAACTTGATTTCTGTTATCCAGATAACGATAACATTTTACACATTATTTATATTGTTAGTTCATTCTAGTTTTCTTTCTTTTAAATCCAATTTTAATATCTAATTAAATTCTTTTACAAAAAAATTTCAAAAAACAAAAATAGGATTTAAAATTAAATAAATATACAAAAATGAATACAGAATAAAAAATGTATATATAAGTCATATAAAGATAAGTAGGTATATAAAATTATTTACAATAGAAATATGTATAATTATCACAGAAAAGTGAAAATAATTTAACATTTTTTCCTTTTTTATATCATGAACTCTTTTATATCATGGGACTCATTTTTTTTTAGTTTAATTTATATGTTGTATGCCTAACAATAGACTTGGTATAATTATTAAAAAAGTGTAATAATATTTAATAGAAAAATTTACACTTTCATTTTGTTATCAAAATTTAACGAATATAATATTCAATGCCTATATTATGTAGTAATTAAAATTTTGAATAACAGAAACATATTTGATTACTTTTATTATTGATTACAAAAAATAATGAGTCTATTCGGGCTATGTTCCGCGCATTGAAAAACATGTGAAAAAACATGACTATTGATTTTTTAAGACATGAATTAGATGAATTCGACTTGGACGATATGTGGTTTCAATAAGATGGTGCAACATACCATATATATAGTGATATAATCATCTCGTGACACAATTTATTAAGAGAAAAGTTTAATGATCTTGTTATTAGATACCGATGTAAACGGCCCACAAGATGTTGCGATATAACACAATTGAACTTTTTGCTATGGCGTTATGTTAAATCGTTGGTTTACTTCAATAAACCACAAACACTTAATGATCTTGAGAAAAATACACATTTATGTGAAAAAGTCGTAAACAATTATTGTTTTAAAATTAAATTTAATATTTAAAAAACTCCAGAAGCGCTTATTTACATGAAATAATTTTGAAATAACAAATGTCATGAACCAATTATCTAAAATAAACAAAAAATGTATTGATATTTTATACTGTTTTGTTCAAATTAAAAATATATACCTTTTATTTGATCACCCTTTATGTTTTAACATTAGACGTTATAGATAGCCATTATATAGACACTATAAACATATTTTTAAATTATTACAATAGAAATGGCTATAATACTCAGCCGATCACCGGCTAAATGAACGTTTTTGAAGTGATGCCTATAACTTATTACGAAAGTTTAAATTTGGTTATTGTTTGTACTTAAGTTAATAAATTATGGTTTCAAATTTAGTAACCTTAAAAAGACCGTGTGAACTTCGCACAAAAAACAAAAAAAAAAAATTAAAAGCAACACTTTAAAAATTTACATTATTTCAAATGAGAAAAAGGTTATTGTTCTTATGTACACATTTTATATAGTTTCTATAGGTATAATATATTTTTAGACACTTTACTAATATTCAAAACACATATACATATACACACAAAAAAGTAGTATGCATATAATATATTTCCTACCTATAAAATAAATAAAGAAATGTATGTAGCTCGAATCCTATCACGTTTTATCCTTCAAAATAAAAGTGTTTTAGTTTTCTTTTTTTGGGAGACTTGATTTTAATGAATCTTTAATGAAATATTATATACTTTTACAGGTACATTACTACCTGAATTCACTTATATACCTTATATATCTAGTATATGATATTTAATAAAAATATATAGGTAAAGTATTTTTATTTTATGTTCAATTTATTTATGTATAAAGAATTTCATGAAGGAGTAGAGTGACAAAAAATAGAAGGAGTCTAAGGAAAGAAGAAGAAAAACAAAACACATGAAAAAAAAGGGAAAGAGAATAAATTGTCAAATGTCAAGAGAAATATTTTATTGTTATTATTATTATTTTTTTTTTTGTTTTTATTTTAATATAACATTATATTACAAGGTTATTCATTTATTTTGTGTTCTCTAAAATAGAAAAATCTATAAATTGAGTATAGTAATGTTAGTGAGGGGAGCATTATGTGTATGACCTTTTATATAAATACATATTTACATGTGCACTGTTGTATGAATTCATGTAAATATACTAATAGTATATTATAGTAAAACATTTATTGAAAAAATGTTAAAAAACATAAAAAGTTAATGTTTTTTTATTTTTTATAAGTTTTGGTTTATATCATCCTTTTTTTTTTTTTGTTACCCACCTTTTAACTGTTTTTTATTTTTCAATTTGCTTTTTTTTAACTTTTTTTTTTTTTTTTTATTTAATTTAATGTTATTCAATAGACAGAAAAGAATTCTTTTTAAAGGATATTTTTTAAGGATATAATGAAGTATACCGCTTTGTTAATAGGGTTTAAGGATAAAAAATTCTAAAGGATTGCTTTTATTATTTTAAGTTTTATACATTTTTAGGCATTTAAATTTTTTGTAAAAGGTAAAATATCAAATACATACTTCAAATACTTTAAATAATTCAATGGTAGTTTTGTCGATTTAAAAGAGTATATACTCTTCACGAAAAAGCAATTTAACATTTAAAGTTATAGTTTTGAATATTTAAAGGATAATTTTTGAAATTATATACAAGAAATATAAAAAAAAAAAAAAACTGAAAAAAGTTATACTGTTGAAAAATCAATTTTAAAAATCTCTTAATTCACAAACGTAATACATAATAAACAAACGTATAAGACATGTAATTCAGAATTTGATTGCTACAATTAATCACTGTAAATGTTTCATGCCTTTTCCTTTATTTTTAGTTTAAGTAATAAATTTAAATAATATTCCTTCTAATGGGAAAACAAAATTATAATTTACTTTCAGAAAAGACAATTTTCATAACAAATCGGTTCATTTTATAAAAGAAACGTTTACAAAATGTTTAAATCTTATTTAAAACAGTTATTATAATTTTTATGACGAGTTATAAATTTAATATTATATATTAATTTATATCAAAACGATTATAAACGCTTATCATCATCATATTCCAAATAAAACTTAAATTTATGAAACCATGAATATAAAATCGTTATAATAATTTTTTTTTTTCCGTGCAAATATTTAAATTTTTTAAATGATTCATACTCGAACCATAATATAATTTTTCTAGCCAGGAAAAAAAAAACAACTTTAAGTTCTTTGATGAAAAATAAACCGTCTACCCTAATAAAAATTTAAAGCAAAAAAAAAAAAAATTACCCCTCGAAAGTGTCTCAATAGTAAGTTATTTTTTTTTGTAAAACCGCTGCTTAAATAAAAACAACTTTGCAAAAATGATGTGGAATTGTTTCCATTCAATATCTTCTTATTTGTTTTTGCAATTATGGCATTTTATTATCTGATACAGTTTTTTGAAGTGAGTCGAAACAGAAATCTACATATTTATAACTACTCAACTTATTTTTGGCTGCTAAATTTATCGAACTCATTTCATATAAAAGTTCCAAAGCAAAAACATTAATTCATAGTTCAAATTCATTTGTTTTTGTAAATGTTTTAAAGTGTTAGGATTTAGAGTTTTTTTTTTTCGCTAAATAATAAACATTGAATCAATGGACACAGAACTGTTCCATCATTTTGTTGAAATCCTATACTTCCATTTTTTAAAGGAACGTCAACGTATTCACCATTATCATCTTTTTTTTTTTTTTTTTTTTGACGTAAGGTGAAATTATCATAAAGTTATTTGACTGAATTTAAATCTCATCAATTCTCCCTAAATAGAGACAATAAAAAAACAAACCTAAAAAAAAAAAGAAAATGGAGACAGAAAGAAAAAGAAAAACTTTTCATATTAAATTAAATTTGAATTCTCATTATGGCACGATTTTCAGTCATCTTAAGTTTTTGAGGGATTTGAATTGAGCACAGGTGAATGTTTGACTTTCAAATTTAATGCCAATTTTAATTGTAACGGAAATTATTCACACAAGAATGATTTTAATAAGGATCGTTTTCTATTTTTTATTGTTGTTATTATTATCGTCATAATTTGAAATATTAAAAAAAAAGAAGAAAAACAAATGACAACATCAATAATGTGATGTTTTTTAATGTGAAGTGGGGAGTTATAAAAAAAATTTTTTTATTTTTAAAAATTTATTTTAAGTGTCTGCATCAGATGAGTGCTGGTGAAAAAACAAAACGGGTGTGGAAAATTTTTAGTTATGGTTTTTATTGTTGTTGTCTTTTTTACGAAAATTGGTTAATTTTATTTAGTTTGAAATGTATTAAGAAATGCCCCAATACCCTAATTCCCAATTAAAATTAAATTTTCTGATAATTTTCATTTTAATTTGAATGTTGTTAACAACTATTCGAGAGATATATTATAGGAGATTTCTAGAATAATAGAAGACACGTTTCATTTTAATATATTTTAGAAAAAGCATAAATTTAATTATTCTGTTTTTAAATAACTGAAAATTAAAGTTTTCTTCTTGTATATAAAACGACTAACAGTGTAAGCATATTTAAGAAAACTTATAAAATATCTGATGTATTATTAATTATGTTTCGAAATATATTAACGTTAATTTTTGAGTTGTATGAAATCGACTCTATTGGGCCAAACAAACCAAATTTTATGAAAGTTGTTGTTGTTAATCAATTATCATCAACTCTTACAAAATTGTAGATGGCTAGCTTTATCGAGTACCAAGATATGAGGATAAAAATTTCTTAACTACCCGAGCCTGTTACGTTGGCATAAAATGTACATTCTTTCGACAATATTTAAGATATCTAGAAATACTGAATTATACTCTTATAGAAAAAAGAAGAAAGTCTGACAACTACTCGAACTAATTGATCAAACCTCTTAAATTTTAATCGAAGTTGTGTGGTAACTAATAGACCTCGCGAAACTGAAATTTAATTAAAACTGGAATGGTAAACATTTCATAATGCTGACTATATTATTTTATTAGTTATCATGCGGACTGACAGATGTATGTACTCAACTATATCGACTAAGTAAAAATTCAATCTTGAGCAAGAAGATATATATGCTTTTCCATATTTATCTTGCCTCTTTCAAGGTCTCACAAATGTAATAACAAATTTATTATAAATAATTTTAAAAAATTTTACGAAACTATATTTAAGTGTCAAATGTTTGTAATACAAAAATTAAATATGATAGTGAAAAATAATATTCTAAAATTATATTCTAAATATTTTTAATCCACTGATGGCGTTGACTCTGTGGTAAAAATAATAATAATAATAGTAATAATAATAGTAATAATAATAATAATAATAATAGTACAATTAAATAGTATAATAAATAGTACAATAATAATATAACAATAATTATAATAATAATAATAATAGTAATAATAATAATAGCTAGTACAGTGGGGCTATCTTTCGTTATATCATGCAAGTAAGGTGTTATATACTGCTGCACGTTGTAATCCACTGATGGCGCTGACTCTGTAGTAAAATAATAATAATATTAATAAAAATATTAATACTAATAATAACAGCCGCTACAGTGACAGTGGGGGTTGCCTTTAATAGTTGCCTCATGTAGTTAATATATACTACTACTACATGTTGTAACTGTTGTGACGGCTTTAGTCACTGTTAGCAAAATAATAATAATAGGCGGATTCATTGTTTCCTTACAGTCCCACTCCCAATTCAATGTTTCCGTATCCATTTTCCTATCCTTTCCTATCCCTACTCCCTAGCCAATATACTGCTTTCGCAGGTAAGGGTTTCATCCCACTATATTGGCTAAAGGGGGAGGTGGGTTTAGTCAGTAAGAATCTGACACTACCAAGGGGAAATTCTTGGTGTCTTTGGAAGATTCCCACCTCCCTTAGGAAAAAAAAAAAAAAATATTTTTAATCATAACCAAAATATCGAAATCTTTAAGAAAAAAAAAACTCGATTTAAAACAACACAACAAAATATTTTCTATATGAGGACATAAAGACTAATCAGATATTCAGAAATGTTGTCTTTAGAATAAATTTTTCTCTTCCTGCAGAATTTTTTTATGTACGCTTCTTATCAACATTTTTACAAAAATTTTTTTAAGAAATGTGTTTTTTTATCCAAACATAAATTCCATTGTTTTTTATCTTTTATTTATACTTAACATAATTTTACCTTTTCTAAATATAAACATTTAAAATGTTACTTAGAATCTCTGCTCATATTAATTTGATATTGTTATGACCATTCGATTCAGGTCCATGTATAGATTATAGGTACTTACTTTGCTCTGTAAAGAAAGAAAATTAAAGAAAAAAATTATTAAATGAATTGATAATCAGATACCTAAAAAATATATAAAATGTGATTTTTATAAAAAAAAAAGAAATATGATAAAAATATATTAAAAACAAAAAGGAGCAATACTGAAGGACAAAAGATAAGAATAAATGTTAAAGTAAAAAAAAAATAATATTTTTCTTTTGTTTATCGTGCAATTCTATTAAAAAAAAAAAAAACAAAAAAAAAACCAAATATGAGTTGAATATTAAAAAATGAAATTTGAATCATTAAATTGTAGTTTTGTTTAGTTGTCTGTATCCGTTTTTTTTTAGGTTGTAAAAGTGTATAAGAGTTTTAATTTAATTTAAACATAGTTTTGCATTTTTATTAAGATGATTTAACGATAACTTCTTAGAAATATTTTAGGATTCGGTAAAAGAAGATTTATTTTTAATATGCTTTTATCAAAATGAACCTCTTTGTGTGTTTTCGCTATCTTGAATATTAAACATCGCTTTTTATGCGGCGAAATCACTCAGATAGTTTCTAAATATTCATGTCAAAAGCAATGAGAAAGATTCAAAGATTCTAACCGATACCTACTGTTAGTTGTTATACCATTAAAAGCTAAAACAGGACAAAAAGCACATAATATTAACTATTTTATCATTTATTGCCGCGTTTTAGCAGTTTCTTTAAAAGTCCTTTGAGACTCTTTGTCTCCTTAATCATATATGTCATAACATTAGTTTTTTCGATTCGATTTGTTGTAGTTGAGCCTGTTTGATGTAGTTAAGTGACTAATTTAAATGAGTTATTTTTGCGTTGGAGCAAAATATTGAATTGGGTTTTTTTTTTATTTTTCTCTGGCCTAACATCAAATTTTAGATATCATTTGGAAACATTTAAAGCGCGACTAGTTTTTAGTTTTAAAATAATTCAAATTTCTTTGTATTACTTTAAAAAATGTGTTGTATAAGTGTTATATTGCGCAATTAATTTACTTAACTCAGTTATTATTTTTCTTAAAAGTAAAAAATGAAAACATATATAAAAATATGCTTATAGTAAATGCTTGATTTCAGCTTAATTTTAATTTTCTTTTTTTAAGTAATAGGTAAATGATAAAAACCTGAATTTTTAAATATTTTTAAAAAAAAGATAGACATTTTTTTTTCTCTTTATTTTTATTTTTATTCGATACGATCAGCAAAATAGCGTCAAAAATAATATCACAAAAAAAGAAACCTATCATGAAATTTTTTATTTTTTTAATAGTATGCTTTTACATGAGAGGAAGAAAGATACAAAACGCCAACAAAAAAAATTAAAACGCCAACATTCTTTTTTACAAAAATATAAAGAAACAAAAAATAAATTTGTATTAAATTTGTGTACAGATTTTATTTCCGAACTCAATATTTTAAGATATTTTAAGATATTTTTAAGATATAAGATTTTCAAGGAAAATTATTTGAAAAGTTAATAAAAGGAAAATTAAAAATAAACGATGAAAAACGGAAAGGAAAAAAAAAAAAAATTCTTTTAGGGTATCAACCTCCACCACACTCTATTTTATGAATATTAATGATTAAAGCATGTGTTTCAACATATTTAGGGATTATTTTTCTTTTATTTTACGATAACATTTTTTTTTTTTCTGTTACAATATTTATATGTAACGGTAAAATATTTAAAAAAAAATTTTTTTTTTTGGAGGGTGGAATAAAATTTTTATTTTTTTTGTTTATATTAAAGATTTTAAGCAGATTTAAAGAGAAAAAAATTTGGCCGTTTAAGTGAAGTTTTTGAGTGAGAAAATTTTTATATAACTTTACACCTAATAAGCAATTCACTGGCGAATAAAATTGACTTTGTAATCATCAAAATACTAAAAGATTTTAAAGACTTTTTTATAATACCCTTGTAACACTGTTAAAGAAGAATCTTTAAAAGTGAAATATCTATTGGGTATTAAAGCACGTGTTTGACTTAAACAGTCCCAAATTCTGAAAAAATTCCAGTTATACGTTAAATATGATTTTAAAAGTTTATTATAAATTTAAGATTTGTTCAAAAATTAATTAAAACATTTATATCTTATATTGAGTTGCCTCTTAGCTTTGGACGATGAGGAGATTTTTTTTTTTCCCAAATGTGGTTATAGCTATAGTTTATTTCAAGGTTCAGAAAATGCCTTATACCTTACCTAATAAAGTTATAATTGGCTAATTTGGATAATTTTTTTTTTGTATCTGGCTATTTTATTCTTGAACAAATATAATATTTAAACATTATTTTTAGTTCTTTGTTTGAGAGGAATGAAGCAAGTGCTTTAATTTACTATTAATAGTAAAATGTAGTTATCGTGGACACCCATTAAAAGTTCTATATGATAATGGAGTAAATTATAAAACTTTTCTGATATTTATAATATAAACTGATTAAAATTTAATTTATTTCAACAAAGTGCCATTTAGATAGTATAAAGAATGCAGTTGAATGCTGCAATTTTTAATACCTATTCAAAACAATATTACCTATAACATTTTAAATGTTTGAAAAAAAAAAGTAATCATAAATCATAATATCTTAATATCTTAATTTAAATGTTTTTCATATGAGATGATTAAAAAAGATTTAAAACGATAATTTTCATTTTCATTTTACAATTGCACAAAAAAAAAATTTTCTTATGTATTATCTTATTATATCCGAACGAATATATTTCTACAAGTATAATAAATTTTACACTACGTTTGTAACACCTTAAAGGAGACGATAGTAAATATGTAGAATTATAATTATGATTAATTGAAAATGTGATCAGTTTATTGTTGAACAAGCTTGTCGGGGTGTTCAATGAGCTTCCATCAGCTACCATTTAGATGAGAATAACTCGGTATCTAATCAGGCTACATATCTGAAATTTTGTAAAAGGAAGTTAAGGTTTATGTCAACGACCTCAGCATATTTGGTTAGTTTAATGCAACAGGTTCGGATAGCTGAAAATATATTATATCTTGAAATCTTGGTATTGGTACTTAAAAAAGCTAGAAAATATTGTGTAAAAAATATCAAGTTTTATGGCAACAAGTTTTGAAAAATGTGGTTGGTTTGATACAACGGGGTCGAATTTTCTTATATGACAATAACGTCAATGTCAATGGGTATTTTAAATTTCGTCAAAAGAAGTTAAGTTTTATACCGAAAACTTCTGCAAAATTCAGTTAGCCTAGAGTAATTGGTACTTAATTAATTCCGATATCTCAAATTTTTTTAAAGATGATACTATTTTATGGGAGTAATGTACATATTTATTATATTTGTACAGATATCCTAAAGTTAACCCTGTCAACCTTACACTCTTCCTCGTTTTTGTTTAAAATTTAAATGATTCATAATCTATTAATATTTAATTAGACGTTAAAAAAAAAAAAAAAATTATTTTTGTTTTTAATTGTTGATAATAAAATTATGGAATAAAAATTTTCAATAAAAGTTTATTTTAAACAAAAAAAAAAAAAGAAAATTATTTGAAAATATAAAGAAAATTTATTTTTGTAAACTTTATTACAATAATTCCAAGAACAATTTTTGTTTTATAATAAAATCAATAGATAATTTTTTTTTTTTTTCGATTCTCTAAAATAATGAAAATTCTGGGGTTTATTTTATTAATGTTTTTCATTTTTATTTAATTTATAATAAAAATTTTATGATAATTTTCAACAAATTACAAAACAACACTTTCAAATATATTATAATATTATCTATCTGTTTTTTTTGCTTTTAATTTGATTTTAATTTTATCTAATAATGAATTCTTTTATTACATTTATTTAAAAATATTGAAATAAAGTGAAATTTTGTAAAACATGTTGTAGTAATTTATAACTAACGTTTATAATTTTTACATTATAATGTTACATTGAATTCTGAGTCTTCTGTTTTGTTGATTATCTACTTGAGGACATAACAATTTTATGAGCTATCTCTAGTTTTCTTGAAGATTATAACGTATTTATGTGTATTAGTTGGTTTAGTTTAATGTTCATAAAAATAATGCTTGTGTCAGAAAATAGATGTCGCACAAAATAACTTTGTATGTTGTATTTGATTCATAATCCTTTACAATATTGACTATATAGAGGTCTCGGTGGCCTAGTGGGTAAGACCGTATGAAATACGCTGTAAACACTGAGGTAGTGTGGGATCGAACTCCACACATGTTGTAAGAGTTACTCCCCCTTATGACATTTACAGCTACGCCTGAACAGCAAAGGCTGTGTCCACATTTATGTGGCAGAGAAATGCATTAAAAAAAAAATATTGACTATATGGCCAATAATTCAACTTTTAGTGGAAAATTGTGTTATAAAACATTGAATTCTAGCTTTATTTAAATTAAAAAAAAAATTGGGAAAGACCTATATAGCTCTTATAAAAGTAAATTAGGAGAAAGAAATAATTAATAAAAGTTCCTTATAGTTGAAAAGAAACATTAATTTCAATAATATAGAAAATTTATTTTACCCCAATATTTAAAGGATCGAATATTTTTTATGCACATATTTTCAAAAATATTTACAAATTTGTTATTATGTATGTATAGAATACATTTTAGATTTCGAAAATTACAATAGAAATCAGATACCTAACATTCTTCATTGTGTTTGTTTTTTTTTTTTTAAATTACAAAATATATAGTGAGAAATATGCCTGTAGGAATTTTGAAAACCGAAAGAAGCCTTATAAATAAATAAATAAATATTTCATTAGGAAGATCTATAAAAATAGAATATATATTTTTAGAATTGTATTTTATATTTATTTTAGAGTTAGTTATGTTTGAAGATATGTAAATGTTATAAAAATACGTACACAGTTACACAAAAGAATCACTTAGAAGGCGAAAAAAAAAAATGGAAGATTAGAAAATATGTCAGAGCTTGTTTCTCAAAGAATGATTACTAATTACAAACTTTCGAACTACCTTTCGCTGAGACGAAATCAAACTCTCATTATTAGAATATCAGAAAATCATGAACCAAATCATTGAAAGACCTGAAACTGCTATTTCATTATTTCAAAGAATTTTTCATTCAAACACCTTAGAAATTCTTTTAAGAATTTTAATATTATTTCAAAGGAATTTTATTTCAGAGACATAAAATTGTACACTAATAGAAATCAAAACGGTACATATACATTCAAAAATAAAATAATACTAACAGTAAAAAAGAAATTTATTTTGTAATTTAACATGGACACATAGACAGTATCATAATTATTAAAAAAACAAAAAAAAAAAAAACATAAACAAATATTTTCCCATAAAATTATTGTTTATCTTTCTCTTATCTATTTTACTTTCTTTTTCACATTCAGATGGGGATAATTATTTTTAACTTTCTTTTGTTCCTTTCCATGAAATATCTTTATAAAATTTTTGTTGGAAAGTAAAATTTTTAAATGGATTGTGGGTAAAATGTGGCGTTTAACTTTAAGTTTTTCTTTTGGTCTAAAAATAGTTTCAAATAATTATATAAGTAAATAGCAGTCAAAAAAATTTATTTATATAAAATTGGAACAAGGGTAAAAAAATTTAGGTCAAGACATTTAATAACTTTGGAAGATATTGTTAAGTGTTACATTATAGCTTCGTTTGTATTATATCGGTTTACTTTAATGTTATCATATTTTTTTTTATTATGTATTCACAAAAAAAAAAATGTAATTTTGTCTGCCTATTTACAAAATTTCTACATCGCTGCAAGAGCTGTAAAATATTGGGATATGAGAGATGAAGCAGTGAATCGATACTTAAAGAGTGGATACAAAATGCTCATATTATATGTATTTAAATAAATTTCATAGCAATATTCTGAATTTCGTTATGCCTTTTAAAAGATTTTTTTCATTCATTAACTATTTGGAAATTTAAAATCTTAGTTTTATATTTGCTTTTAAAACAAAATAACAGATGATGAAATAACAAAAGATGATAATCCGTTTTTATTGTAATAATAATGGAAAAAGGTTTAAGAAATGTAATCATATTAATAATAAACTTTAAAAAATAATGTGACAAAAAAAAAAAGTATGACGAAACACTATTTTTAGCTTATATTTTTTTTTTGAACATAACTTTCCTATTCACTTTTTGAACGGTTCTTTTCGTCAAAACTTTGAATGCTTTCTGCTATTGCGTAGCATATTTTAAGGCGTTAGATGAAAAAAACAGAAGTTTCCTATATTAATTGCTAATAGAAAGATACAAATGTTTCGATTATCTTAATATTCACTGCTTTCGCCAGATTAGGTAACTAATTCTCGAATTTATTTTCTTTCGGATAACACAAAATTTGATTTAATTTGCTTTAAGAAAATTCAGTTTTGTGATTCAAAATAAAAAATGTATTATATTAATAATATATATATATTACATTATGTATTACATTAAAAATTAATAAAACCATTTAATTCGTTACAAACGAAATTAATTAGATTGAAATTTTGTGAAAAAATTTAAAAATAAAAATATTCTATTGCTTTTAATAACTTATTTAATAGTCTACTTAAAAATTATATCACTTTGAACTTCATTTAAACTAATACTTCTAAACTAATTTTCTTATTTCTTTATTTTTCCTGAAAATCTGATAAAAAGCACGTACACCATATTTTAATAAATAAAAATTAAATTGATGGTCACTCCAACTATAAATTAAATATTTTTATTCTTTTACTTTTCTATATTGAAATAAAACATGAAAATTGTTCCGGATTTACATTTTAATTAGTAATTCACATTAATTAATAATAATACAGGCCAAAAATAATAAATTTTTGAAAAAAAAAACGTATATTTATAATTAAATTATTTAATTCAAAGTAAAAAGCACTAAAAATATATTTTTTTTGTATTGAATGTAATTGAAGCGGAAGTAATTGTTTTCATATATTATATGGTAAATGGAGAATGAATATATTTATTTTTTTTTCTAAAAGAGGTGGGAATCTTCCAAAGACATCAAGAATTTCCCCTTAGTAGGATCAGATTCTTACTGACTAAACCCACCTTCCTCTTAAACCACTTCAAAATAATGGCATGGTGCCCGTATCTGCTAATCGCAGAATATTGACTAGGGAGTAGGGATAGGAAAGGATTGGTCAATAATATGCGGAAACATTAAATTGGAAGTGGAACTGTAAGGAAACAATGAGTCCTTCTATTATTATTACTATTTTGCTATTCTGCTATTATTATTACAGTTAGAATAACCATCAACAGTTAAAACATACAGTAGTATATAACACTCTCCCGCATTAGGTAATAATTGAAGGCAACCCTACTGTTACTGTAGCAGCTACTGTTATTGGTATTAGTATTAGTTATTAATATTATTATTATTTACTACAGAGTCGAGAGCTCTCAGTGGATTACGACATGCGGTAGTATATAATACCTTCCTGCATGATGTAACCAAAGATAGCTCCACTGTACCAGCTATTATTATTATTATTATTATTAATTATACTATATAAAATTACTATATAATTTGTTTAGTTATATAAGCGTTTGAACCCAAGACCCACCGATTGAAAGGATGGCGACTTAACCACTATGCCATGAGTCAGATGATAATATATAATAATAATTCTTAATGTTTCGGTTTCAGTTTTTTAAAATTTTGAAGCATTCTTTCTTTCTTTTCAGCATAAACATTTTCTTGAAACCTGAAAGAATTAGAAGTTATGTTACTTTGAATTTAAAATAAAATTTATATTTTTAATGTTTTCGAAGTATTTTTTATTTAAAAACGAAAATCTTTAATTCAGTTTTGCTCTTCTGATTTTTAGTAATAATTTTTCAAAAAGTTAAATTTTAAGAATCAAAACTTGTAATAACATTTTTACTTTATGTTAACATTAATTCGGTTTCTGTTTTTTTCAAATAAAGAGTTAATTAGCTTTTTAGGGATTAGGGATTTCCGTCTGAAATTCTGACTGACTACCCCTTCTCCTTTAGCCAATATAATAAGGTGAAACCTCTAACTAATAACGCAGTATATTGGCCATGGACTATATAGGGATTGAAAAGAATAGGGCACGCATGTGTCAACATTGAATTGGATGTGATACAATAAGATTCTTACTGTATGGTTTTTCCTTAGAAGAGAATCACCTGTAAAATATATCAGCCACACTTTTTGGTTGACTGAATATACGTAGTTGATTTTTTAAGTTTCAACAAGTCACTCTTGACTTGTATTGTCTAATACATTTATATACGCTCATATATGAAATAGTCATAAAACTGCAACTTATTTCGTCTAAGAATTTAAAAGTAAGAGGAAAGAGTAAAAGAAACTGTAAAAGAAAGAGGAATTTAAAATAAAAAAAAAACTATAATCAGTTTTTGCTTTCCTTAGCTTTCTAATTTATATGAATTTAATTTAATTGTAATGAAGGAAATTATATTTATAGTTTTTCATTTCGTTTTATAAAATATTATTTGTTACAATGAAGCATTGTGTTATCAAAATTATCTCATCAAAACTTAATCATTTTTACATTTTCATTTATAATTATATGACGGAAGGATAGGGAAATAGGTGGTGATTTTTCTTTTTTATAAATTACAAATTAAAACATAACCTAGAAAATAAAATTTTTTACCTAAAAAAACATAACTTTATTTTAATTCTAATACAAAATAATTTCCAAAAGTGATAATAACGGTTAACAGCACATAAAAAATTATAACCTTGAAATTTTTTTTTTTTTTTTTGTTTTTGAATAAATTTTTATTTATATTAAAAAATTTTAGTTTCAATAGTTTTCAGTCAAATTTTAATTTTTCTTTTTTTTAGGTCTATAACAACATCCGTTTTTTCGCCCATTTCCTTCCATTTAATCTAATGCCCTTGAAACTCAAAAATTATATAGCATGCCAGATCTACAAAATCAATAATAAAAATTTCAATACTTACTATAAAAAATTTACTACAACAATGAAAAACATTGTGTTCCACTACATAATGAGTCATTTAGTTGATCTAATCTGACATTTCATTTACATATATAACATGTAATTTCTATAGAAGAAAAAGTACAGTATGAATTAAAGCTCAATTAACCAATGATAAAATAAGAAAGTATTAAATACTTTTATAATTAAATATAACGGTAAATATACATATTTCATTTCCTGGCGTTTTCTTTTAAGAGTCAGTTATGTTGCACTGATACGTCAAAATTTAACTATAATTTTTCTTAGTTGGTAATCCAAAATACGAAATTTGAATATTTTAATTTAAACCGTTAATTCATGTATAGGCACATGAGCTATATGTTTGGAACCTATGCTCCGACCTGTACTAAAAATTGTTTGTTAATTTAATTTTCCATTTTAACAACTACATGTTGTTTCGTTTTGGTTTTATATTATATCCTTGAAAATCTTATCTTCTGTACTGAAATAATAGTTTCCGTTTTATTATCCTTATAGTGTTGTAACTATTTTTTTTTTTCCTTTTTTTATTTTATTAACTTTCAAAATTTGTTCATTTGAAATTCGAGAATAACTACGAAAATTATTATATCTAATAATGACGATGTCGAAAAAATAAAAAATCAAAAAAAACTGAAGGTAACAAATAAAAAGCACATTATTCGTTTCTAGAATTCTCCTCCTGAAAAATCGTTAAAAATAAACGAAATATAAATGAAGAAAATAAAATTAACTTATTTTTTTTGTTAATAGTCCGGAAGTGCCTACAATCAAAAAATGATTATGACTGTTAGTCATTTTGATACTATTTCTTTGTTTTTTTTTTTTTTCTTTTGTAAAAATAAAAGAAAATACTAAAAATAATTTTTTTTGGCATGTTAAATATAATGAATTGGTTTTATTTCTATAAAACAATATAAAAAACCAACAAAATCACTATACTAATTGTTCAGCTAAAGTAAAAATAGTATTTGTATCTTTAGATAATTATGTTACATAACTTTCCTTTTTAATTAATTATATTAAGCCTTAAAAATTTTAATTTTATTCAACTTAGTTGAACTTCGTAAATAAAAATTGAGGGATCTGAATAACTATATAGTTAATTATAGTTTAGGTTTTAGAGAACATTTGCTTTTAGTGATTTCTTTTATTGTTTATATTATCTTGCAGTTAATTCTTCAAAGGTTTTCCTAAAGATATTAAGAAATTAAGGATCTCTTTGATATTTGAGCTTTCACTTAAAACCCACTTCCATTCACAAAAAGTAGAACGTAATAATCAACCAATTTCAATGAAAGAAATAAAAGCTTAAAATATCAACGAACCCAGTATTACATCAAAGCTCACTCTACTCAACCATCTCCGTACAATTGCACCATCGACCTTATTTTATAAATATCTTGTAGGGATAATTGCCTGTTGTAAAGAAATAAAACAGTTAATACCTCCACTCAAAGTTTTTCAACACGAAACAAGAAGTGCGAAAAATGATCGCCCCTACAATGTAGAACTACTAAGATAAAACAAGTTATGGAAACAAACAGTTTATGGAAATTGTTGGACAAGTTATGGAAACAAATTATGGAAAACATGCCGCAGTTATTTAATCAGATGGAATCGCATGTGCTTCCGAAAATTGGTATCATATATGTATATATGTATTAGTAAAGTTTAGAAGAATATTAAGATTTTCTTTACAATGTTCCTCCAAATATTCTTACACATCCTACATACTCCTAAACGATCCATACCTTTACCCTAGAATGCTTTCTACATTCTTATCCAATAAGCCAAACTTTACATTTGCATTAAAGGTCTCAACCTAAAAATTGGTATAAAAAGCGGTTTGATCTGAAATCTGCGTTATTTTCCAAGTTTGGAAAACTTCTCACTGGACCCTCCTCGAAAAAAATAACAGGGTAATTTAAAAAAATATTTTTTATAATAAATTTAGATTTGTAAATCGTATGGTACACACATAATGTGCTGTGCATAAAATGGGAGTTAAAGGTTATTGGTTAAATTAGTGATATAAAATATTTTTCTATTATATATTAAAAATAAGTTAGCGTTAGAAGAATTTAGGTTTTAGGGTAATATTTTAAATTCATGAGAATTTTCTATGAATATTTTATATCAAACAGAGAGAAAGGTAGATTCATATTAAGAAACTTTGCGAATTTTATCTATGTCAAATAATTTTAAAAATTTCTTTTTTAGTATATAGTTTAACATGATCCTGATAGATGCATTAACCTTAAATCTAATTTTTATTGATCTAAAATAAAATAATCACAATATTTATTGAACCTAAATATCTCCCTATTCATAATATTTTACTATTGCTTTCTACTGTGATCATCACATGGTCTCTTTAACTCAATCATAACGTTAGAGTAGATATTAGCACCAGCACTTAGGTAATAAATGGCTAGTAAATTATGACATATGAAAGAAGTAACGCTTATTTTTGAAATATTATGGGGTTCAATAACTAGTCAGTAGTTAATTTTTAAATTTAGAGACTGAAAGTTCAATTATAGTTACAACTATAGACAATTTACTTAGATATTGAGCTTATAATTCATCTTCCATTTGTTTAGTGTTACGTTCGATTTGTCATATTATTTAAAAAGTTTTTAGAAGCTATTATTCTTCAAATTTAAAATATAGAGATAAACTTTTAATTATCTAATTTATTTTAACTATAAATTCATATTTTACGTTAAATTTTTATAATCATCAATGCCATTTCTAAAAATTTTCTAACGACAATGACTACATAAAATATATAAAAATTTATTGAATAATGATTTATTTTGCTTTTTAGTATCATTCTTGATCACAAAAATATATTCATTGTTAATTTTATGGCAATTTCTTAAAATACATAACATTATATTCGATAATGGGATCTCATTCACAAGAACTATCAAATAAATTTTAGTCTAACTTGAAAAAAAGCCATAAAAGTGTCATTATTAGGAATTTTATTCAAGTTAATAAACATTTTGTTTGTTTTTCTTTACACTCAATAGACCTCATAAAAAATTTTAATTCTTTTTTGAGAAGTGAAAATTTAGAATTTTTTTTTTTTATTACTAAAATATACAGACAGCAATTAATGAAAATTAGTGGTCTAACATACAATTCAGGTCTTTTTGCCAATTTTATCAAGATATGATGCCAATATGTTTTCAAAATTGTTGTCTATTACGAACATTTTCTTCTAGTTCCATATTGAGTTAGCAAACTCTTAAATACCATAACAGAGCTCTAAGATATTTCTCTGTTACAGATTTTTTCTGCTATAAAAATTTTACGATTGGTGATTCCTTCAGATCCACTTTTGCCTTTTTGGACAAGATAACAAAAAGATTAGGTATCTGAACTATTTTAGAAGAAATGTTTTTAGAAGAAATTTTTTTTTTACGCGGATTGGTGTGGAATCTTCGAAAGATACAGACCGCCCCGTAGCAGAAGTGTATATCGGATTCTTACCGACTAAACCACACCCTTCCCTTATTAAAATTAGTCAAACTAACTAACCATTAATTTTTTGCTATCTTGTTTTGAATATTGGTTTTATGTACTTTCCCTAAGGAAATCTGTACTTCGTACTATATCTAAAGGTCTTTTTCTTTTAAGCCTTCCTATAATAATTTTATTATTTATTAGTTGAGCAACTTCGAGATTTATATGCTCTTCTAAACGAGGTTTATGCTTTATGGCATATCTACTTATTTCATCTATAACTTTGGGAATTTGTAAATCTCTGTGAATGTCACTATTACGTACATACCAGAGAGCACTTACTATGTTACGTAGGACTTTATTCTGAAAAGATTGTATTTTTTCAATATGCGTTTTCTTGGCACAACCCCAAAGTTGAATGCCATATAACCATATAGGTTTAATTACTTGGTTGTAAATTAACACTTTATTATATATTGGTAGTTTAGACTTACGCCCTAGGAGCCCGTAATTTTCCCTATATTTATTTTCAAGTTCTAGTTTTTTATTTTTAACGTGTTCATTCCACCTTGGTTTGACATCCAGTGTCATTTCTAGGTATTTTGCAGAATTTTCGATTGATACAAATACACCATTTAAATTTATTTTAGGTGGATTCTTTATATTTCTATAAAAAAATTAACATGCACAGATTTAGATTCATTTAGTTTTATTTTCCATTTGAAAAGAAAGCAGTTAACTTTTACAATTCTTTTTTTAGGCATGCTTCGAAGACTTCTACTCTATTCAGAAATAAACAGGTTCAAGTAAAAAATGACTAAGAAGATAACAGATTTGAGAATACTAGCCAAAAAGGCGAAAAATGAATTAAATTTTATTTAATCATTTTTATTAACGACGTAACCAAACTCTAGAAAAGGATGGGTTTTTACATTACATGCTATGGGTTAAACTAAATGGAATTGGAAGGTAAATTGGATATGAACTTATAGAAAGTTTCTTTTTGTTACGTTGGAATTGTAAGATCGAGTATTGCCAACAAAGAGTAATACATTTGATGGGAGCATGTTTCACATTTCACCGATTCTATCAACAAATGAGTTTCCTCTAATTAGTTTTAAACAACCAAAAAATTTTCATAGTATAGATGTAGGCAATTGCTACCTTTCTTGTGTTACATTGAAATTGTTTGGAAGAAGTCATTAATGATTTTAATTTATCTCCAATATTTCGATGAATGTTGAAAACAGTAGGAGTTACTAAAACGGTATCGTTATCTATTAGGCGAAATGCGTGAAATTTCAAAAATTGGCGAAAAATTAACTAAACAGAGATGTAGTTCCTATTAAATTAAAACATAATTTAATTCTTGTATAAAATTTAAGTAATTTTGGATTAAATTAACTCGTCACGTTCAATGTGATTAAAAAGAAGAAAAGATAATTTAAAAAAAAAAAATCCAATAAATTATGACAAATATTAGCAACAATAGCATAACCCTATATAAGTATACAAATATACCTATATACAATAGAACAAAACTTATTTATTATCATATCCAATCATCTTGTTTATCATTATTAGTATTTTATGAATGAAAAAAAAAAAATCATTTTGACAAAGTGAAAATGAGTTAAATAGAAAGTCATCAATTAAATTTTTCCGGAATTATCCTTGAAATTATGAAATTGCTCTAATAAAATTGATTGAAAGCTAGAGTAAAAAGTGTATGAATGAAAATTTGAATTTTTGAATTTCACATAGTAATTTTATGTCATTATTATGGTATTTCAATAATTTAATTGCTTTGATGATATAAAAAGTTCAGAACAGAAAATATCAGTAGGATTACATTTTGATAGAAATCTTAAATGAATTTTCTTTTCTTTTTGTTTGTTAAATAATTCTTTCTAAAATGCAACATTTTGATTACAATATTTTAGAACATAATATGAGGATGGATGGGGGAGTTTTAGTGGTTTAATTACTTTATGGATGATGGTGGTGATGGAGTTTTAGTGGTAGTAGTTTTTTGCTTTTTGTTTTTGAGAAATGTATAAAATAAAGTTCATTAAGAGATTTGAATTTTGGCTTTTATAATATTCTTTAGACAGTTAAGAAGTTAGGAGCTATTATTAATACCAACTACTCTAGTTATCTTTCATAGAATACAAAGAGAATTAATGACAACTTTAATTTAGTAATAAATATATTAAGAATTTCAAATCTAAACTTAAATTTTCATTTATACAATTTTCCTTCTAGCTAAACTTTAATAATTTTCAATAATTTAAATTAAAATTATCTAAAATAAATGATAAAAACTTCCAAGAAGATTAAATTTCAAACCTTATGCCAATAACATAATATAATTATAATGAAAATTTCCAAAATTATAATGAAAATTAGTAATAAGAAACCTATAAAGAAAAATAAAAATTTTTTTTTTTTTAGGTCATTATATAATAACTACTTAATTGAATCCATAGTATCAAATTTTATACCCATTCCATAAAAATTTTAATAATGAAATGAATATAAAAGATAATTTCCCTCAATAATAATAATTTTACTAATTATCCTTTGTCTTAAAAGTTTAATTTTTCTCAATTTTCTTCTCTATAAAAATAATAATATACCAGGATAGTGAATATAACTATTAAAGTTGAAAAGCATAATATTACCTTAATACCTGGTACCTTCTATTCCATTTCATATTTATAAAAATATATTAAACAAACACCAAACCATTACTACCATTTACATTAAGAAAATTAATTGTCTTCTTTTAGTTCTCTACTTTCAAAAAAATGATTAGATTACAATTTGGTTAGTAGAAGATTTTTTTTTTTTAGAATAAATGTAAATATGAGCAAAATAAGAAATATTTTCTTTTTTTACTTTTACTGTTCTCATAAATCAATTCTGACAATTTTTAAATTAAGATTAATGTATTCCTTTTGATATTTTCATTTTATTTTTTGTTTTTTTTTTTTTTTTTTGTTATCCTGGCATTCTGTTTCATATTCTGGCATAGAATTAAAATGAACCGTTTAATAAGAAACCCCTAATGTTGGTAATTTTTCCCGGATATTTCTCATTCTATAAATAATATCTAAAAATAGTTGACCACATATATTATAAATATGTATTAAGAATATGAGATATAATGTTGACTAAAAGATGTAGTTTGTTGGTAAAGAAAGAAATGAAGAAAGTATTTAGTTAATATTAAATTATTATTTTTTTTTGTTTACCACTTACTATTTATTCATCAAAAAAAAAAAACTTAAGTTTTCTCTTGTGATTTTTGATGACGCAAATAATTAAGTTGAAATGAAATAAACGAATTTTTTTTTTTTTTTTGTTTTATCTTTTCAATTTTCATTTTTATTTAATTTGATTGATACCTTAAGTTTTTTGACATTTTTTAATGGTTAGATATCATATTCAATTAATAGAAAAAATTGTGATTTTATTGTTTAGTTTACAGTTGAAACCTAAAGGTTGTAACCAAATTTACGCCTTTATTTTTCATATTTAATATTATATCAAAATAGTATCAGCACAAGCATAAGAAGAAAATAAATGTACTAGTTTTAGGCCTTTCATTGGTTCTTATATCATTTAAATACACATTATTTCACTTAAACATGAAAAAATCAGCCAAGGCGACTTGAACATTATTGGATCACCATCTTACATCTTTATCAACAAAATTTACAAAAATAAAGTGTAAGTGTAAAACTAGTTTAATCTATAGTGTGAATTATCTTTGATGTTTAGATTTCTGCTTTACGCAAAAGCTTTTATCTAATAAAGATTCTTAGAAATATTCAATCTACAAAAAAAAAAAAAAGAAAATTACAACTGACTAATATAATCTAATTTCCCAATAAATTTTGTTTAGTACCTTGAAATTAGACATATATAAAGAATATATTGATAATAGGTATATAATAGGTAATAGGTATATAATGAAATAATAATAAACCATAATTCTTGTATAAGATAATAGAAGGCGAAGAAATAAAAGAAATGTCTTTATAATCTTGTACAATAGCTGCAGCCGAGTAATCAACGGCTTAGTGAAACTAATGATCTCAAAAACTGAAACTTAGTCAAATATGAATAGCAAATGACTTAGTGGATGTCCTATGCTCCTTCGAGGAGTGGCAAGTGGCAACAAAAAAAAATACTATACTTATTGTTTTCATTTTCTCGAATCATTGGATTCTTACACAATCATTGTAAATCTACATTATATTTAACATTTTTATCTAACAGACATATTATTTAAAGTATATAAATCTGATAATTCGTTTTTTTTTTCCTTTATTGCTTTTATTTTCATTTTCTACAACAATTTATTTATCTTTGATTTTCCGGTCAATGTCCTGACCATTTTCACTAATAAATTATGAATAAAAAATAAAAATGATAATTGTAATTTATTGGAAACGTCCTTTTTACACCAAATATACATATATATACATTAAAATGAAAATATATATGTAAAAAAAAAAAAAAATTTAGTGAAAAAAATTAAAGAAAATTGAATTTGTTAAAGAAATCAAGAAAAAAACTTTCAAATAAATGTTAATTTAATATTTTGTTGTTTTGTTTTTTATTTGATGCGGTTCATATGATCAGGTTCAAAATTCATAACCTTACGATTTTAATTTAAAAAGGAAGAAAAAGGAATTTAAAATTTTATTATAAATAAATTTTATCACCACCTAGTGTTAATGTAAAATCATAAACTTTTTTAAAAAGACATATTTTATAATTTCCAATTAAAAGTTGCGTTGAAAAAGATTAATAAAACTGTCATAAGAGATCAGAAAATTTATCAAATGTTATAATATTTTCGATTTGTTATAAATCTTTATGAATTTTAAGAATTTTAAAGCTTTAAATGTAAATCTGTAGCTTATTATGGCAAGCACTAGAACAAAAAAAAAATTTTTTTTTTTAAATTCAAGAGCTATTTACCGATTCGAAAAATATTCGTTCTTCTTGTGGTTCTTCCCACAATAAGCTACGGGCTTGTTTTGATTTGTGTTTCTTTTTTAATTCAAGGCCTATACTGATGTACAGAGACACATCAGAGAAGTTTATGTACGAATCAATAGAGATGGATTTAAAAAGTTTTCTAATTAACTTCTAATGTTAATAATTATTATCTTCTTAGTTTATTCTTATTTAATTTACACTACATGCCGATTAGATTTAAAGTCGATTCATAGACTGATTCATTTAAAGCGCATATTTTATGAGATATAATTTGCCTCCTTTCATTTAATTAAAATTTTCTTTTTCATTTTATTTACGACTTGACTACAAATATATTTTTAAGTAGTTTAAATGTATATTTCCCTTCTAATATGGTGAATGTTAACTTACTTCATTTTTTTTCCATTAGTTCTAAAAATAATATTATCATCAAAATCATAGTATATAATATATGGGGTTAATGTCGACTTTTGGTTCATTGGACACATAATTGACAAAAAAATATTTCACTTTCACTTTTATTTTTTTTTTGTTTTTCTTTTTTTTTCCCCAATTTATTTGAAAATGAAATTACGTCTACGTTTTTTTTTTTTGTAATGAAATTGATTTTGCTATTTAAAAAATTGAAATTTATACGTTATTAGTCTGAAAACTTTTCTATCATTAGAAAAGAAAAAGAAAAAAAATTAAAAAAAAAAATTAAAAGAAAAGAAAAATTTAAAGGATAATTACAAAAGTTTTTTTTTTTTTTTCTTGGAAGATGGACTAAAATTAAAAAGAATTATATATTTCTTTAGTAACTTTATTTACTGAGGTTTCACTTTGAAAGGTAAGAGACAAATAATAAAACAAAATAACAAAATTTTAAATATTAAAGTAACCATTTTAAGATAATTTATAATGAAGAACAACAACGCAATTATATATAAATGATCAGAAGTAGTTAGATAAATTTGTGGTATGAGATGATACTGAAATAGCAAAAGATAAGTAGATTAGATTAGATTATTATTTAAATGTTATATATAATACTGTGATCTTTTAATGTAGATTTAATGTGTTCTTCCTTTAACGATGTCTAATGGATTTTGAAGAAGAGATAATAATATTCATTCAAGAATATCATACGAAAAGAAAGTTAAAATATTTGAACTTTTGAATATTATATTTGAAAATTACTGTTTGTTTGTTTCCTAGATTGTAGGTATTAGGCTTAAAATGTGTAAATTTTAAATCCGAAGTCCTTAAATTGATTCGTTTAATGGTTGTGTACTGAAAGTTACAAATCAATTTTAAGGAAAACTAATCTCAAGGAATTTTTAAGTAACTTATAAATAATGGCCACTTTAAAATGAAAAATATATATTTTTTTATTTATTTTTCTGCATATTTAATTTTACGATGCAATTAACTTTTGCGTTAAATGATAATTCTATGATAAACTTATTACAAAAACACAAAAAACTATACAGAAATATAAAATACAATAAATCTTTTATGAAAGTTGAATAGTATAGTGCGATACTCTCAAATACCAGAATAGTAATGATATTAATGAAATTTTCATTATATCTTTCTAAGGGGTCAGGATATTTTGTCTCAAAAATGTCTCAATATAGAAATACCTACTTATTAAATGGGTTTATTTTTAATCTATGAAATTATAAAAACTTTTATTAGTGTTAGTAAATTTTTAATTACATGTGGTTATAATCCCTTTAAATTAATTTTGATAAAATTTTATTTTATTTTAAATATTATATAGAAATTTTACAATTGATATCATTCTAATGTATAGAATTTAAATTTTAAAAATAGATATTTTAATTATTTGTTCATTATTTATACAAAAAAATTTTACTCCACTTTTTCTCTGCCTTATTCTAAAACTCTTGAAATGATTTTCCTTCCTTTCATTTGAAAAAGTTTGGAAAATTGCTAAAACCTAATTTGTTATTTTTGTTTTTGTTTATTTATCCACTTTTAAAATATTTTGTTTTTGATTTAATTGCTACCTTTTGTTGCTAAAACCAAATTTCCTTCACCAAATTTAGCACGTTGTTATTATTTATTTAGAAAATTTTCATTTTATCATTAAAAATTATTGAAAGTAATAGAGAGGTTAGTATGTAGATAGTTGGCCTATCATCAACTACAAAATTAAAATTTTCCAGGAAGATATTAAGAACTTTTTCTTTTTTACATAAATTTTTACTGTAACTTTTATTATTGTTTTTCAGAAATAATATATTTTTGTGTTGGTATCCTTTTACTTTTCTTACTTTTATTTTTCTTTTGTTTGTTTATTCAGGATTAGTTTAACTTTTCAATTAACTTTTTTTTTTTTTTTATATTTTGTTTTATTTTCTTTCTAATTCTGGATGCTGTTCTTTTCTATTCAGTGCTTAGATAACCACTTTTTTTTTTTTGTGTAATAAAGAATATAATCCTTACAATATTTTAAATTATCCTGGGAGAGGATATTAAAAAACAAAAGAAAAATAAAAAAAAAAAAGAAACTGGGAAAAAAATCAGGAATAATAATAAAAGATTTTAAATTTTGTTTATTTTTTTTTTAAATAATTTTGCTTTAGTTTTTGATGTCCTTAAAAAAAAGGACCAATTGTTAAAAATGTTTTGTTATTTTGTTGTGATTTTGATAATATTTCTTTAAACGGTAAAGGATATATTATTGGAATAAAAAGGATTTAAAAGGACATTGTTATTAATTTTCTTTTTTTTGTTTTTTTTTATTCTATAAAAAAGTAATTTTGCAATATTGTATTGTGTAAATTAAAGGATGCGAGAATAAGGAAAAGAATTAAATAGAATTGGAAAAAAAATTAATAGAGACTTATGTATTTGTTTAAAATAAGAATATTTGAAAGGATTGATATCATTAATCTTATAAATTTGAAACTTAAATATAAGAACTAAAAATTGTGTTTTAATTAAATTAACTAATGATGTCAATTAGCTAGTTTTAAACCGCTTTTTTTTTTTTTTGATAAGATACACTTCAAAAAAACGAGAAAAATAAGGCATTCAGATTGTAGAATTTGTATCTTCTAGCAAAAAAAAATAATTTGTACGAATAAATTATATATAGCTAGTAATATGGTAAAATTTTATATGCATCCTCTGCTTCTAACAGTCATAAACAAATAGGCAAAATCAGGTTTGCGCTTCTCTTAAATATTCTTTAATACTTTAGATAGTTTAAGTTTAAGATCTTTAAAAATAAAAACAAATTTGCTCTCAAGGGGCCTTGGTGGCCTAGTGGATAAGAGCGTATAAAATACGCTGAACAGGCTGTGGCAGAGAAATGCATTAAAAAAAAAAAACAAATTTGCTCTCAAATAAATCTTTATCTATTTATTGTAAAGTAGTCTTTTACTATTTAAAAATGCTTATATTTTCCCCTATTCTTCTGATATATTTAAAAAAAACACTTTCATTGGTTATTATATTTTTAAAATGTACAGCTAGCTCTTAATTAAAAAAATTTTAAATTAATATGAATTCTAAAAAATAATTTAATACCTAATTTCATTTTATTTTCTTACTTAAATTAAATTACCTTAAAAAAAAAATTCCCTAAAACAAAATTTAAAATATCATCAAATATTATAAGAAATTGATTTGACTAGAAGAAAAAAGAAAATATATACAAAATAAATATTCTTTTTTTAATATCCTTTAAAATTTTTTTATCCTTGATCCTTATTGTTCTATGGATTTAATTCTCGGATAGCAACAAAAAAAAAAAAAAAAAACAAACAAATAAAAACTTTGTTTTCTGTAAGGATATTTTAGAATAATGAATAAAATTAAAATAAATCGAATAATCCTTTTATTTTTTTGAATAAATTTTATCAGTGTTGCCATCTTGAGAATCAAAATTATTATTAAATTATCTAATTAGAAATATACATATTTTCTTTGTTTTAATAAATTTTTTGGATATATAGTGCAATAAATTTAAGTAAACTTAATTTATATATTATTAATAAATTTTCTTTCTGTATAAACGGTAACACATGGTATTGTCTTATATATATGTATATATGTATGTTTGTGTATTAATATAAATTTTTTTTTTAGATGTTGATTAATTTTTAAATATATATAAAACAGTATTTTTTTTTTTTGTTTTTCCGATTCCAACATTTTTCATAAAAGATAAATTTTATGAATTGAACATTAAAATGATTCCTGTTGTATCCATTGACTATTAATTTTAAGAAGATTATTGCTAGAGTAATCATTATATTTTTGTAAGGATTTATTATAATGTACTAAATATGTAATGAAATCATTTGTTTTATTTTTTATGGAATTTTTTCATTCTTAATTAATTTTTTTAAAGACTATGAAATAATTTTAATATGTTTTTATAACAAAAAAAAATTGTAAATCAAAAAAATCTTATAATTTTAAAAAATTAAACAAAAAAATTAAAGTTTAAGTTTGCATATGATGAAAGCAAATTCCCAAGGATTTTTAGAGAGATATATACGAATATTTGCATTTTATAGTCTTGTACAGTATAACTACAGTCGAGTAATCAACAGCTTAGTGAAACTAATGATTCCAGGAACATGAATCTTAGTGAAATATGAATAAAAAATAACTTAGTGGATGTCATAATCTCCTTACAGCAGTGGAAAGGATAAAAAAATAATCAATCTATAATAAAATAATACCTATTATAAGTTTACTATGATATGGTTTCCAACGAATATTTATGTAACTTTCTGTTTTCTATCTAAATACATATGCTTATCCCGTTTTATATGTAATATATTACCATACTTTCAATTTGTCACAGTAAAATTTCTATATCCGGTGTGAAATGCGTCTACTTAAACATTAAAAATACCTACTACTAAAAAACCTTTTAAAAATTAATTTAATTGTTTCTTTTTAATTGAATATTAACTAAAAAAAAATGTGTATTTTAATTACAGGTCACCAACATAGAACAACTTTTAAAAAATAAAAATAACGAACATAAATGTAAATGTTTTTCTCTTCGTTAAAACGTAAATGTTTTTCTCTTTTTGAGGTTTTTTATTTTTTCTTTTTTGAATATTAATTTACAATTAATTCGTTTTTTAAAAATAGTTTTATTAAAAATAAATTAATTTTATTAATTTTTTAAAACTCCATTTAATTTTAGCTGTCCTTATAGTATACTTCCATTTTTTCTGTTAAGAAAAATTACATAATAAAATGTATTAGGAAAATTGTCGTGTGTGTGTGTGTGTGTGGTAAAATTGTTCTACAATAAAAGTGGAAAATTTTTGAAATAATTATAAACTTCTGGTAAGGAATAAAGAATTCATAAATGTCTTAAATATAATGAATTGATCAAATGAAATGACATGTGTACATATATATAATAACTTTTTTAATGTAATGAATCAGAATCAGCACGAAACCATATTATGTTAATTACAGACTATATGGTCTACTTGGTCTAGAACAATACTTAATATTAACTAAAACTATCTAAACATTTTTTTTTTATTTATAGCAATTGCTTTCCACAGATACTAAAATTTAAATAATAAGTTGTTTTAAATTTTTTTTTTTTTTTCAGTACAAACATTTTTGAAAACAAAAAAAAAATGATTGACATATGAGGTAATGTGGTTTTAATATTTTATTACACAAAATTTTCCTTAATAATATTTAAATTTTATTTTTAAATTATCTGTGTTCAGTTGATGGTTGTTAAAATGTGGTAATATTGGTTATATTCATATGATTAGTTATTCAATTAAAAGTAAATTAATGATGTCAAATTCATGGATATATCTGTAACCAATCTGTATGGTTTACCATAATACATATATATATATAAACACACACATATACACATAATATATAAATAATTAAAATTTTAAACTGAAAATTATGAAAAATTAAATTTTGAAAATATTAAAATTAATTTTTTTTTTGAAGTTTTAAAATGAATCCTTTTTAAAAATTTCTAATTAACCGATTTGTTGTGCATTTTGAAAAATCAGATTAGATAGTCAGTCAGCTTTCAGAAAATATTGCAGAAATCTTAGAATCAAAATATAATAACTTTTTGTTTTATTAATATAATTTTTTCCTGTATATTTGTACAAAATTCTTAAAATTTCTCAATAAAATCCTATTTTTCTTAATACTGAACTCATATTATCTATTTGGTTACCATTTAAAAACTAATTATTGAATAAGAAATTTAATTATTAAAACTACTAAAGTCGAAATCGATTAAATTGTCATTAATAATATAACATTTTCATTTTATATTTGAATTCTGTACGATCGAATAAAGGACATAGATAGATACATATTATGCATGTATAGATATAATTATAGATATTGTGGTTAACAAGACATTTTTAACTTTTAATTAAAAACTAAAACATCTTTTGAATTTATAATGATATTAACCGCAAAATTTTTGAATTCAAAATCTCTAATTAAGTAAATAAATAGATATTTAAAATATTCTTTTAAATATATTTTTAATGATTTTTAATTTACATTTTTTACAAAATCTTTAAAATTTTTATGTGAAAATCAGTAAAAAAATATCTTAAAAGCTTAATTTTGGAAAACAACAGGAATTTCCTTCTATATATTGTATAACTTTTTTTTTGTTTTTGTTTTAAACGTTTACTATATATAAATGCTATTTAAAGAAAAAATTTCGATCTTTAAATATACAAAAAAAAAAAAAAAAAAAAATACCACCTAAAAAAAAATGCTAGTTTATAAATTCATTTATTTAATTCCTTTTGATTTTCTTCTTTCTTGAATATTTTTTTTGTTTTGTTTGTTTTCTAAATCCATCAATATAAAAATTCATTTATTTTTTCCTTCTTTCTCTTTTACTTCGGAAACACATTACCTGTTATCGTTTTTTTTTTTATTTTTGTTTCACTTTCCTATTCTAATTTCATTTCAGTACTGTGCAAAAAAAAAAAAAAAAAAAAAAAACTTGTCTGTTTTCTTTTTTTTTTTTAATTTTATTTGCAAAATTTCTTTATCCCACTTTTTTTTTCTTTTCCTTTTCCTTTCTTTTTATTTTTATAGTATTTCGTTAAAGAAGAATAGGACATAGACATTTCAACCGGTACACACTTAAAGGAAACAAATACAAAAAAAAAAAACAAAGAAAAAAATAAAACTTTAAGCAAAAGCGAATTTAATTCAAACTTTACAAAAAGAAAACAACAAAGAAGAAGCAATATTTTTAAAATATTATATCCATTATTATGTTGACAGTCTGTCAGAATTGTTATCAACTCAAAATGTCATAATATTTAAAAAAAAAAAAAAAAAAACAAAAACAACAAAATAAAGATTAAAATACAACTTACAGAATTCAAACAAATAAACAGACATAAAACAACAAGAAGAAAAATGACAAAAAAAAAAAAATATCCAAAACAAATAAGAAATAAATTGATTTTACATGAAAAACACTAAAAAAACAAAAAAAAAAAATAAATAAAAATAACAAAAACTGGAGTATCGCCACAAAATATTTACTTGTCATATATTATGTAAAGCAAAATCGAAAAACCAATATCTACCTCCTTTACTATAGCTAAATGAAACAATGATAAAACAATGCTATACAATCTAATCAATTTAATTTATTTTGAAAACAAAAAAAAAAAAAACAAAAACAAGAAAATCAATCAATCGATTTTAATAATTTCAGGAATACCTAATATAGACACAGTAGTGTTCATGTGTGTGTATATATAATATAATATGTATATTAATATAACAATTCGATTTTTAGCTGGTATAACATTCAAATAAAAATACTTTCAAATAATATGTAAACATACTATCAAAAATAGTGTTACGATACTGTTACGTTATACTGTTATAGCAATAACAAAAACAACAACATAACAACAACAATAATTATTCTGATAGTGATTATTTTTATAAATAGAAAAAGAAAACAAGAGATAGTGAGGTTAGGAATGAAGAAAATAAAATAAAATTCTTCATTGATTTTAATGGAGAAACAGAAGTGTAAAAGAAAAGAAAAAAAAAAATGTTTTAGCAGGTGCTACAAATATTTTTTTTCTCTCCTTGTATTTTATATTTCTTTCTTTAATGATTAATGCAATAAGGACGAAACATGTAAATGTATATAAGTAAAATAGGTTTTAAATAATAGAAATGAATTAACTATAGAATTTTATTTAGTATGATGGAATAATTTTTCTCCTTTCTAACTTATTAAATCAAACAATACTGATTTTTTTTTTAACCAATCTCCCCCCCCCCCTCTATATCATGGTTTGTTTGTTCGGTATAATATCAATAATGTTAGTATACAATACAAGTAAGTTAATCAAGAAAAATAACTCTACTTATCTACTTGTATTTGTATATGTTTGGTATATATTAATAGTTGAAGTAAAAGGAAAAGGAGAAAGAAATTAAGAATATATAGATTGAGAGATAAAATATAAAGGTAGAAAAAGTAAAAAAGAGAAATGAAAAAAAAAACCAGTTAGTGTTTTAATTACGGTGGTATTAAAAGTTAATTTCCTTAATTTTTTTTTTTTTTTTATGTTTGTTGATTATCGAAATAATTATCTTATATTGTAAATAAATAAAGTATTGTACATAACTTGTTATCATATTAATTAATATATAGTATATGTATTGTATTTAGGTCAAAGATTAAAGAAAATTGTATTTAATTTTTTTGATATTGTATAGTTGATTATATGATAGAAAACAAAATTATAAATATATTTTTGAAATATCTGTTTATTAATTTTTTTTTTTATCAAAATAAAGAATTGAGTTTTTTAATATTTAAAATACTCGATTTTATTGCACTATTTTTACCGACCGCATATATTAATGTATAAGGTAGGTATCGTTTTTATACTAAAAATTTGTACCCGAGATTTTGACAAATATGCACTACTCCGGTGTGGAGTGTTTTGTGTGCGTGTGTGTGTGGGTGCGTGTGTGAATATGTCTGTGGGCACGTGTACACCTTAAACGACTGAGCGGAATTTTTTGCAATTTCATATTTAAGGTTTTGACGTAAATATCTCGGATTGATAAGCTTTTTGAGAAAATTGAACAACCGCAAGTGGTAGTTTACTAGTGTACTTTTTAAGTTTTTTACGAATATTTCGTAACAGAAAAATTTTATGAGAAAAATTATTAAGAAAAAGCTGTTACACAAATAAAGAGCAACAATTTTGCAGTAAAATATTTTTTGATCCGACTAACTTTAACTTATATTTAATTTTTTATATTTATTTTATATTTAAGTCCAAATTTATATTTTATATGAACAATTTTTTTTTTTTTTTTTTTTTTATATCTCTAAAAATTTATATTACATACATATGCATGTATTTATATCTATGCATATTATTCTTTTGTTGACATAAAATTAAAACGGTAAAATTTTTGTTAGCAGATTTAATATTAATCTTATGTATTGTTTTGTATTTATTTACAGTTTTTATTATTTTTTACTTCTAATATTTTTGAATGAAAAAAAAATCATGTAAGGTACATTACATAATAATGTAAATGGATGTATGAATGAATGCACATATGTATGTACATACATATATTTTTACGATTTTATTGCTTATTATTGTTATTGAATAAAACAAAATGTCGTTAAATTATTAGAAGTTTTTTTGATTTAATATAAATTATTATGTAAAAAATCTATAAATTTTGGCATTGTACTTTTCGTGTAGTGGCGGTTGGTTCTGTGGTGGAGAAAGCTGATTTTTTTTTTTGGTGATTTTCTATAATAAAAAAAGAAAGGAATATAGTATTTTATTTCTCTTTATTCTATTTTAAAATTTAGATCATTTTCATTTGACTGAAATTTTTCTGAAAATTATAAAGAAAACTTAATAAGTAAATAAATTCTATTCTATATATTTTGTCACTTTACCTCTCAATTCATCTAAAAACTACATATATATTTAATTTACATGTATAATATTAATTCAGGTTACATTTTATTGATTTTATCATTATATATATATATATATTATACATATACATATATTTAAAATCCTGTATATTATAAAATACTATTAATGCATACATTGTTAAATAATTTCAATATGTTATCAACATAATCCTTCAATTTATTTATTCTTATATAGGTAGGTATATTCAACATTTTATTTTACATAAGGTAATTTCACATAATATGTAAACACATGTATACGATAAAGTTAAGAATTCTTATGTAATTAATAAACAAGGGAATAATAGTATTAAGTGCATCAATTCAGTCCCTTTAATCAGTTTAAATAATTAAACATTTTCAAATTTATTTAAATGTTTTATGTATATCTGCATATAGGTGAATATTTGTATATATATAATTATTGTGAAAAATTAAATATTCACATGCAATAGCGTCTAATATAAGGAATTATTTGATTTGATATGAGATTTGACCACATTTTATATTATAATGTTTAATTTAACAGTTGATCACATTGAAAATATCTTTTAAAAGTGATAATTTTAATTTTAATACCTAATGAAAGATGCTGTAATGTTATAGTTGTATAAATTAAATTTGGAAAATCTTTCTTTAATGTTTTTTTTTTTTTTTTAATTTATTTTTATTAAAGAATATATTTTCAAAAATAAATTTAATATAAATAGGTTTTTATTTTGCTAATTAGTTAGATATATAAATTATTTTTCATATGTAAAAAGTATTAAATATCTTATGTATAGAGTAAACGTAAAGAATTCGAAAATTTAATAAGCGCGCAATGTATTTTACAGAAACAATTCAATAAAGTTACTAATTACTGTAACAGATGGAAACTTAAAATAAACTAAGGTAAATGCGAAACAATATTGTTTTGAAACACATATGCAAAGGTAAATAGTAGCGCAAGAAAAAACTGGAGGAAATTTAATATTAAGACTCCAAACGGAACCAAAATCAAAAATTCAAACAGTGTCAAATACTTGGGTGTACATTTTGATTATCTAATGAAGTGACATGAGTATTAAATGTTAGGAATCACATATTAAAAGTAAACAACGCATTTATGTCGTTAAAAAAAATGTTCTATTCAAAGTTTCTTTGTACCAAAATAAAAACTCTATGTTACAAAAGTTTCATAAGAGCTATATTAACGTATGGCTGTCCGATATGGTTTAACATAAGTGCTTCAACAATGGAAAAAATGCGTGTATTTGAACGAAAATGTATAAGAGCCTGTACTAACTTATACAGAAAAGCTCAAATAAACTATATACATTTTCACTCGAATAAAACTATTTATCAACACGCTAAATTAATTAGAATAGATTACTTTATAATTCGGCTAATCCGAAATCATATACATATGAGTAGTCGAGTTGAAGAAAATTCTTTAATATATCTGCCGTGGTATGAAAATGAGGAATACCTAATAAAAACTCTAGAATCTGGTTTTACTCCAACTCCAGAGCTTCATTTTACTAGAAAAAAAAAATTTAATAGAAAATTCAAATAAAATACCAATAATTTATCATTACAATAGACATTCACTAAGAAAAGAAATACCAATTGATTTAAATAGACGTAATATTAATGATGAAAGTGTATTTAAATTTGATATGTTTACTCCTAATAAAGAGAAATTAATAGATAAAAATACCATATTTCTGGAAACAATAGGATAGGCTTTAGGTTAGTTAGATTAAGTTAGAAATTAAATTAGTTTTAAGTTTTTTTATTTTAGTTCTAAGTAATTTTTGAAAAAACATAATATATATATATATATATATATTAAAGGATTGGTTTTTATATAAATTTTCCAAAGAAATAAAATTAAATAAAATAATAATCACTATATTAAATCAATAATTCAGTTTTTCTTAGATATTGAGTTAGTTATAGTTAAAAATTATAAATATAAATGAAAGAAAATAATAAGTGTAAATGAGGCTAGTTAAACTAACAGCCTAAGTGCATATCAAATCTAATTTTAAGTATTGAAAGTACGTTGAAAAAAAAAAAAGGGCGTAAAGAATTGATACCCCGTTAAATATGCAATTTTTTTCTCCCATTTTACATATGAATATAAATTTTTGAGGGCGATGGCCTAGTAGTTAAGCACTTGGCTTATTAATCTCGGATTGCGGGTTGAAATCCTGCACAGGTAGAAAGCTTTTATAATTTAAAATAAGTCCTGCTTGCTACCAAGTCATATAATGGTGCAAATATATAATGATGGGGCTTGGTAATATTGCATTATTCCATGTGATCTGTATGATTAATCTAAATATTTTATTAAAGTAACTTCTAAAAGATATATTAAAAGACTACAATTAGTAAAAAGGTAATTAGTTGAAAGACTAAATAAGTATTTTATATTATAACAATAATTATTAAGCATTTGTTTTAGAATTTTAATGAACAATCAAATTTTATTATTATAATTTTTTACGGTTTGATAGTTAAATTACTGTCAACAGTTCATATTAAAAAACAAATTTTGAAGTTATTTCAAAGATTATATAATTAAGTTTTGTAGTTTAAATTTCAATTACAATGTAACAATCGTTGAATAAAAATAAAAACAAAAATCATATATATATATAAATGATTAAAAAATTTTATTTTATTGTATATATTTACTGCTTATGGCAATTTACTTACAACAATTCATTTAAACAATTCAGATGAATAATAAGAAAATGTCAATAACATTTTTTACATTCTAAAATAACAAACACAAAAACAAAAAAACAAAATGAAAAAAATAAAACACTTTTCTTGACGTTTTATATTAAAATTTTTGTATTTTTGAATTTAATATTTGACTTATGTTTATTTTAGTATTTACGTAACATAAATTGAATATTATTCTTTGTCAAACAAGCAAAAAAAAAAAAAAAATCGGTTTTAAAACGCCTTTAGTGACAAATCAAAAAATTGAAATTTTATTGTTAGTCATGCTTTTTTTGAGTAGTGCAGGTTGATACTCGAAGGATAAAACAAGTAAAAACAATGAAAAGTAAATGAATTAAATTTTCTTGTACATCTTTGATGAAGTCTTTGAAATAATTCAATTACTTACAAATTTGAAAAGTTATTGTAACAATGAAAAAGTTATTCTAAATTAATAAAATAAATTAGAAAAATAAAAATTTTAGTTTAAAATATTAAAAATGTATATAGGTTTACTTTTTATTAACTATAATAATTTATTGTATTGTGAATAATTTCTTTTCGATAAAATTTTTAAATAAAAATTAAAGTTTGGTATATTAAATGAAAGAAAAAGAAGCAAAAGTTAATCTATTTCAACTTAGATGATTTTGAGGAAAACACTAAAAATCAATTTAAGCTTTTGAAATGGAACCTCTTCGCTGCTCTCAATTTTAGATAATAAAATTTGGAATTAATTGGTTTTGCTACTAAACTTAAGAATAATTTTTTTTTTCATACATTTTTCTGCCACATAAATGTGACAAGAAATTACATAGCCTTTCCTGTTCAGGCGTGGCTATAAATGTCGTAAGGGGTAATAACTCTTACGACGTGTGTGGGATTCGAAACCACACTTTCTCAGTATTTACATCGTATTTTATACGCTCTTACCCACTAGGCCACCGAGGTCCCTAGAATAATGAAGTTTTGGAATCTGTGGTATTGGAAAAAGGAAGTTTTGCTACTCACTCTCTATAATTAATAAAAAAAATCAGCTGTGCCTACTACAGACCGATCGCAGGAACAGGAAAGCTTGTTTTTAGTAGTGTTATTTGCAAATATTGATAGACAGCTAATAGTGCTGCGCGCAAACATATAATAAGTATTAGGTATATAATATATAACTTAGATTGTCAATTGGATATTGGTATCTCTTTTTACACAATGTGATATTGTTAGAAGGTTTTCAGTGAATAAATTCATTTATATACTTTTCTTTAAATACGCAAACGTTTGATAGTAACAAATGTTTTTCATCTTGAAATTTTTGAAATTTATTTTACCAAAAAAATCAAAAATACGTAGAACATTTTATTAAAAACAAATATTGATTTTTTAAAATTATTTAAATTATGTATTAGTAAAAATGACTTAGAATAAAATTGTGTGAAAATAAGTACGAACCTAAAAGTTTATCGGATCAAAAACTGTTTTATAAAAAAGTTTCTACTCTTTATTTTGTGAAATAACACTCCCTTAATATTTGTTTTCATAATATTTTTTTTCTTTTAAAATATTCGTAAAAAATGTTAAATAGGGCCATTGAAAGTGGCACTTGGGGCTGACGGATTTCTATCAAAATCCCTTCGAGATATTTGCATCAAATTCTTAAATATGAAATTTAGACAGACTGATACATAGCCAAACAGACTCCACTGAAAAAACACTTAATTCAGATTTCTATGTAGCCGGAGAAATGCTTATATGTATATGTCAAAATCTTAGAATCGAAATTTAGGTGCCGTCACAATATACCTTATCTTATACATTACATGTATGCGATCGGTAAAAAGACACGGAATTTAATATAAAATTTTTGGATATTTTTTTCTTGCTGTATTAATCAGAATTTTAATGGCAAATATATACATCATTACATAATATCCTAAACACTTTTAAAAAAGAACTTAAACAATATTAAAAAACGTATTCAACCAAATTTTATTAAATAACAATACCTTTCTTTCTTTTACCTCTTTGTCTTTTTCATTTAGATTTGTTTATCATAAGTTTTTTACCTTTTTCCGTTTTCAGTGGTACCTATTCTTCCTTTTTCATTTTAAAAATATAGTATAATTTTGTAATAAGCTTTAAAAATTATCTTATTAAACACTAAATCTTATTAAATTTCGTGTAAATCAATCCAGTGTTTTATTTAAAATGATAAACAAATCAATTATTTTTTCAATAAAGTCAATATTTTGCGTCTTTTTTGAAATTTGAATTTAGAATGATTTAAAAGAAATGAAATAAGTTTTGCAATTTTATGCATGCTATGGTTGTTTTCACAAGGGAATAAAAATTGGAATAAACTATTGGAATAAATAAAGTTTGAAAATTACTCAGAGGTGGAATGCAAAAGTTTTACAGATAAACTTTTTTTCAAAAGTATTTTCAAGAGTATTTTTTGTATGGGTTTAAGGACAATTTTTGCGTATTGTTATTGTCAATTATGTTAAAAATTAACACCAGAAACGTTTTGGAATCACAGACTACATTTTTTTTTTTTTTGAAAAGTGGAATACATTAATTTTTGATTTTATACGTCACCTCACGAATCTGGTAGGTGAAGAATCACATCATCTTCAATGAAACCAATCAATAATGAATCAAATAAATTTATTTCTCATAAAAAGATACAAAATTTTAGAAGCATTCTTTAGCTCTTCTATAGTTAGGTTATCTGTCTTTCTTTATTCTCTAGTTTAATTTATAAAAGTAAACATAAATTAAATTAAATGATAATTACATATTTAAAACCATCCAGTTTTTTTTTTTCTCATTTTTATTAATGAAGATATTGTAAATTTTAAATAATTTTATTTGACATCCTTTATACCAAAAAAAAAAAATACTAAACCATAAAACCCACTCAATTTACATATTTGCACTGTAGATATTTAAAAAAAAAAAAAAAATTTCTAATAATTTAAGAGTAAGAGCTTAAATTAATTTTAATTTTAAAAAAATCTTAATATAATATATATATAAATACACACACAATCAGTATTACACAATTTACCATTGTAAAACACCTGGATATATTCATTTAATACAAATGAATACTAATGAATTCTAATTACAAAATTTAAATTTAAATTGAATCTTACCAAAAAAAAAAAAAAAAAAAACAACAAGAAAAAAAAAGGATAGCAATTATTTAAATTAAATTTTATGGTATACAATTAGGATTTGAACAATTCGAATATTTTAATTTCAAATCAGTTTTTATATAAATTTACCATAACATTTTGTATGCAACACTTAAGAAATAGCATATAATTTCAAAAAAATAACAAAAACTAAAGACAAAACAAAACTAATTAATACTAAAGAGAATATCGTGTAATTAAAAAAACTTGTTGAACAATTTTATATACAATAAATATAATCGATTCTATAAGAATTGTGACCCAATCATTATCCAACAACCAGCGATAAATCTTTAAATAGTATAGAATATATATTAATTAAAGGTATAAGAGTTTAAGGTATAGTTAATATATTCATATATTTGTATAACGGATATTGTTTTAAATGAATGTAAAATGATATCTGCATGCTTAATATGATTTTCTTCAACATTGAATTATTGATTGTTAGAAAAGGATGAGAAAATTAAATTAAAAATTGTGATATTATTAATATTAAAATAGAATTTTAATGGAATTATGAAATAATAGTTTATTATTTTAGTTTTTTAATAAACATGGAGATGTTAAACAGGACATTTTGTTTAATACAGAATTTGTTTAATACTGTACGATTTTAAGGAGAAAATATGCAGCGATCCGACGGTCTAAACATTTTAGACACGCAGCTATGCTATTTAAAAGATATTATTAGTATATTTTTAAAATATCATATATTAGCGAATATCCCCCAAAATTCTTTCAGTTACCTAGACAAAATTCGAAACCACCACCAAAACCTTACGCCTAATTGGCGACATTGCCAAGTTAGTAACTCTAACTTGTTGCAACATTCTTCGACATATTGGAGCAATTCCACTCTTTTATATAGATATAGATATATATATATAATATATAGATATAATTCCACTCTATTATTTAGTTTATGACAACTACACAATTAATCACACAATTAGTCACATCCCTCTCCCCAAAATCAAACTGTACATTTGAATTAAAGGTTCCATCCTAAAGTTTGGTTTTAAAAGCGGGAACCGAACCATGTAAAAAAATTTTTTTGTATGGGTACTACTTCCTACGGTTGTTCTACCGCGCTTATAGCTAGTAGCAACTGCACATTTAGTTCTAACGCACAGCAGTAGTTGTGTGAGCCGAATCAGTTTGTATGGCTATTTCTTTCTGCGTTTGTTCTAACCGCTTTTCATATTTTGGTTCAGGTAGGTAGGGTGCTGACCTTTGATTTACCCTGTATTTAAAATATGCAGGATTTTATCAAAATTATACCTATAATATGTACTCGTATGGATTTTACAAATAAAAAAAATAAAACACTAAATTAACTAATTCCAAAAATATACATTTTATTATAAACATACACGGACAATATAAAACGATTTATAACATTATATCAGCTTATAAGTATTTAATATTATAAATATTAAAATTTATAACATTGCACATTTAAAAATTTAATTCTAATTCTTTTTATGGTATGTAACATTATTCTTAAAACAATTAAAACATTTTTATTAATAGTCCCATACAATGAGATTTTTATATTGCTACATTTACTAATACACCATGCTTTTTTTTTGATTATTCAAAACAGCCATTTGACTTTATTTATTGAAAATCTTAATAAGAGTGAGAACGTTGTTTAAAACATCCTCTTAACAGAATATTAGAATTTGATAACCGAACGGAAAGTTACAAGAACAATACTGCAATACTGCAATACTGCAATTTTGATTTTCGATAGAATTAAAATGACTGCCTCTCCTCAAACTATTTCACTGTACCACAAGAGAGAAAGAATGTGAAAATTTCTAAGTGCTTTAAATATAATTATGAAAACTGATTCGTTGAGAGAACAGCTAAGTTCTGAAACATACTTCCATCTTGTGTGCTGCTCTCTGTCAATAATATATTTCATTTTACAATTTTCAGTTTTCTCTCTCTCTCTCTCCAATTTAGGTAAACGCATATTAAGATAAAGGAGTTCTTTCCTTGTGTTTAGTTAACGTGTAAAAAAAAACAAAGAGTTAAATATAATTTAAAAACCAAAGCCTTGAGCTATTTAGTTCTGTTGTATGTCTAAAAAGCATATTAAAGTAGGAAAAAAAAAATATATATATATATATATATACATATACTCGTATATATATTTATATATTTATATTAATTACTTGAATATACTAAGTATAAGTTAAAAAACTGGAGCAGTTGATTAAAAACAAATTTAAGAATTTTTAATATTATATACAAAACAATGTTATAAAAATAATCAAATTATATAAAACTTTAATGTACATAATATTAAGAATATGTTATATAATAACATTTTTTAGTTACATAACTCTTAATATGTCCGATGAATATTTATTTAACAATATTTTTTTTCTCTTTTCCTTTTTTGATCATTTTGTAAATAGTTATGCTCATATGTACCTATAATACATATTCTTCTAAGGATATTTACCTTAGGTATTTATTACATATTTGTATTTACTTTATATACAAGTATATACATATTTTCTTTTGTTGTTTTCTTTATTTTTATTTTATATGTACATAAATTTTATTTTCTTTGTTTAGAAAACTAAAATAGGAACAAAACATTAATTTTTTATTTAATATTGTGCAGTGTCCTGTATTAAAGTGGTCACTATAAAAACGAGGTTTTTATTTTATTTTTTTTTTTAAATTTTCATTTTTGTTATTGTTCTGTAATTCTTTTTATAACATTAAGTTACCTTTAACTTATAAATATTATATTGTATAAATAGCTATATATATATATTATATAGAAAAAGTTCAAAAGGTTAAAGAACAAGACAAACTCGATATAATAGACAGAATAGAGAGAGAGATAGAATTGTACAATAGAATGAAAGAGAATATAATGAAAAAAAAAAAAAAAAGGAAGCAAGTGTAATAAAATTATGTGATAAACCAGACATTTTTATTTTTAATTTTCTTCAGCTTCTTTTCTTTTCTATGTTTTTCAATGTTTTTTTTTTTTCATTTCTTTTAATATTTTTTCATTGTTTTTATTTTTGTGGTGGATTTTTATTTTAATGTTTTGTTAGATTTATTAAAAAGGACCTTGTATAGCCATAAGGTGGAATCATTAAAATTTTACTCATAAAGTTTATCCTAACAAATTTATTTTTATTTTCACCGTTATTTCTTTTTTAGTTTTTTCTTTTTTTTTTCCTGCTTTGATTTTACTTTTCTTGTTGAATTTTTCGAATCACTTCTTCAGAAACTTTGCAATGATTTTAGAATATTCATTGCATAACAAATAACTGTGTTTCATATTTCAATGAAAATAAAACAAAATGAGAAAAAAAAAATGAATGAAATTTTTTTGAACTGTTGTTGTTGTCTTTGTTGAATTAAAATTTGAAATTTTCAACAGATAAAGTAAATCTTTATATATATTTTTATCTCCTTGTTTTCAAAATGTTTTATTCAGTTTCGCTTGTGCAATCGTCAGTTTATTGATTTATTCGTTCGCCTAAAATCCCATTTCACTGAGCTATAGGAATGTAATGGAAATAAAAATCAGCGCCTAAGACAATAACTGTCGCTATTTTCAAAACCACAAAAAAAAAGATGATTTGTATATTATTTTGTATATATGTGACAGTTTAATTGTCACATATTAGACTAAGATTAGAATTAGAATCGTAGATAGATATATAATATAGAATTAGAATAAGAGAAAAATATTTACAATGATAATTGTTATGTAATGAATTTGAGAATTAATCCTTTAATATAAGCCAATATCTTGCGTTAGGAAATGTTTGGTATAAATTGCATCATTCTAAGATCCTTATAGTGGTTTAGCCTTCTTTAAAAATAAAAATAAAAATTATTATAGTCAGAGTTTTACTTTGAAATATATATGAGTAAGCGTAGTTAAGTCAACAATAGCTTTAACCATGAAGTATAGTGACACTAATATTGGCCGTATGGTTGGGGTCGCAAAGTCTTACATACGCATACCAACTTTTTTTTAATTTCTACCGTGGTTTCACTTACATCTACCATTATAAAAATATTATCGAATTTATCTTCTGCTTTTTAGTGCAATTTATTAAAATATTTTTTTTTTTTTTTTTCGGTTTTTATATTTTTATTTTAATATTTCATTTCTTACACTCTTTTTTTTTTTTTTTTGACAAAAATTTAATATTAAGTTGATTATATGTGCCAGATTGGTTGCTGGCAGGTGAATACAATTTTAGAGAATTTGATGTATTTAATTAAGGTGGGGAGTGTATATAAAGTTACTGATATAAAATTTTGCGTTTTACTTTTACAGCATTATGGCGAAGTTCAGCATTTTTTTCTCATTGAGTTCATCAGGATTATATAGAAATGGGATAGGAGGACCATAGAAGGAATAAAAGTTTGATAAAAATGAAGGCTCAATTCTATTTTTAGAAAAAATTTCATTTGGTTTCTTTTCTTTAATTTTTTATTTTGGTTGTTTTGCATAGCAATTTTTCTTACCAATAGCATTAAAAAACTGTAAGAAAAGACGTCAAATAAAAATGAACCAAAACAAAAAAAAAAAAAGAAAATTACTTAGCATTAATGAATTTTTTATCAGTGAAAAGTCATCGTAATTCCGGAAAGAAGATAAAATTTAAATCTATATTATATTTAAGTATATTAGATATATATATATGTATTTGTTTTGCATATTAGCATTTTTTTTTGAATTTTTTTTTTCACCTCACTTTACACTAAAATTTTTTTATATTAGATGTATATATTTTAATTTAAATTTATCTTATAAAAATTTACACAATTATATTTTTGGTATATAAAATTGTTTTTGTAAAAAAAAACAAAACAAGACAAAAAAAAAAGAAAATTTTTTCTCGTTTTTATTTCTGAAATGAAAATTCTTATTTTAGATTTTAGTTAAAAATTGATATTTGTTTACATTAAAATCAGTCTAAAAATTTAATTTTAAATTTAATTAAATTAAATTTGAATATGTTTAACTGAATAGTAGAAAAATTAAATTAAGTTTTATTAAAAAATACTATAATATTACCTTTGTGTAAATAAAAACAGCAACTAAAAATGCAATGTCCTTTTTGAAGACAGATTTGATAAAAGTGGAAAATGTCTTTTAAACCATTCTACTTAAAACGTTTTATGTACATGTACAGGTTATGTACAGGTACAGAAAATATTATGTATTTTTGATATTTTACAATCTATTTTCCAAAATACCTCTAAGGACTCTAAATATTTATATAAAATTGAAAATAAATAATTTGGAGGGATTGTTTACAAACATTTTTATTAGAAAGAAAATTCTTCAAATAATTTACCAATACAATCTGATCAAACCTTATTAATTCGAAAATTTAATCTTTGTTGTCAACTTATTTTTTTGTGTAAATGCTTTTTTCCACGCTGCTGTAACAGAATTGCGGCAATCTAAAACTAAACTAAGCTTCAGTTTTGTAAATCGTTATTTTCAATAAGCGGTTTATTATTTGGATCTAGCTATTATATAAACTTTTAACGTAAACATATTTATGGTTCTATTAGCTATTTGTGCGACATCTATTATCTTATACAAGAATTATTTTATTTATTTTTGTTTATATTGAATATTTTTGTATGGTTATATATTTGGTTGTTGTTGTTGTTATTTATTTGTAAAAAGGACTGACCCACTAAAGAGACACAAAGACATGTTATTTTGTTTGTCAGTGGATTATAAAACGAAATCTTAACCAATACTCAGTACAGTTGACTTTGTAAAATAATGGTTATGTTGAGCCAATTTCTCAAAACAATAGGACTCTGCGAAAGGTAAAGAACACCAAAAATACAAGTCTGTGGAACAGAAAGAACAATTTCGACAATAATGAACAAAACATAATTCAATCTGTTTAAACTTTATTTTATACTAGTTAAAAAAATGATTTTGTATTTAATCTTCAAAAGATCTTATACTTGAATTCCTATTTTTGGTTTTATTTCTTACAGATACATATCCAACAGATATATATCATTTAAACTTTTTACCCACCTTTTAGCTTATAATATTTAAATTAGAAAAATCTTAAAATAACTTTAACGAATAAAATATTTAAAATAAAAATAAAATAACAAAAAACAAAAAAAAAATTCTCCCACGCTAACAGTAAATTATTTACAATTAATTTCTAAAATAATTGGTTGTAATTCTAAAACTAAAAAAAAAAAAAGTTTGAAATAAAAAAAAGAAAAATCTAACAAAACAAAAATGATTAATTAACATTTAACAGATTTTTAATATACTTATTTTTACTTTGTAACGTCAAAATAAATCCAATGTACATATTGACAGGAATAGAAAGAAAACAAGTGAAAGAAAAGAATAGCACAATTTATTTATTGCTTTATTTTATTTGGTTTGAGGTTATATTTTAACATCTCCAAATGTCATGATTGTAAGTCTATTATATAAAACTTATAAAATTATAATTTTAATTTTAGGGTTGGTTGTCTGTTTTTAGGTAATTTTTAAGATAAAAATATTAAATTGACGTCAGTGTTTATTTACAGTAAAGTGGAAAAGAAAAGAAATCAAATTAAAAATTAATTTGAAAATATCAGTACTTATTAGTTTATAAATTTGTAATGTAGATTTAAGGCTTAATTAATTAAAGAGCAAACAAAAATATCCCGATAATTCTATTAGATACGTCAAAATTTTACTTTTCTTTTAAATCACTAGAATCGATATTTTGCAATGATCTTTTTTACCCCGATATATCTAGGTAGTTTTTTCTTTAACTAAAAATTAGGGAACCGGCCAGTTGAAAACTTTCCTTTGACGTATTGATATTTGATCAATGGACATTTTTCCAAAAAAGACACTTAACAAAAGGACATTTAGAAAAAAAACATATTTAACAAAAAGACATTTAGCAAAATGAACAATTAGCAAAAGGATATTTAACAGCTTTAATAACTAAACACTTAGCAACTTGGACGTTTGACAATTTATATAAGTGGAAATTTTGCAGCTTTTAACAATCAACAATTTAATTTCCAACTTTATAATGTCATTATCTCTTTCTTTGGCTGCGTAATTCTGTTCCAAAATAATTAACATCGAAAACGAAAAGTTAATTTTTGAAAAAAAATTTAATTTAAAATAAATTTGTGAAAATTATGAAAAAAAAAATTGTAGAAATAACCTTTGTTACTATTTTTAATTCCTTTCCTCAGCGCTGAGCGCTTACATATAAATAGAAGTTGCCAAATGTAATGATAAGTGTCCCAATTTGCCAAATGTCTTACGGTCTATATGCTAAAACAATGTTGCCAAGTGTACCGTACCTTAAATTTATTTGTTTATAATTTTTTTATTTTAAAAATTTAAATATAAATTTAATGCTTAGTACTTAAATTCTTTGTTCAAAAATAATCTTTTAATTCATCACTATATTATTAGGTATGTATTTATTATTTGCACAATCATAAATGATCATAATCATCAGTATCATTATAATCATTAATATCATTTTGTTCAATATTATTGTTATTATTATTATGTGGTACTTTATATAAAATGGAGGATGTTTATTTTTTAATAAATCAAAAAAAAAAAAGCAAAAAAAAAAAATTAGGAAAGAATTTTTGAAAAAAAAGAATTTTCTGATTAAGAATTTTTGTACAAAGGGGAGTTGAAACATTTTTATTTTGTTAATAAAAGCTTACCGTTACTGTAGACTGTAGAAAAAAATACCTGTACTAAAATTATTATTATTGATTTTCTAATAAATTAAAAAAAAAAATCACAGGAATCATAACTAAAAGTGAGTAAAAAATATTTCTGAACGAAAATGGAATATGTTTAATCTAAAGAATGATTTAGAATTTATTTTCGGCTTTTTTTTCGGAACATAAAATATTTGATTTTGAATTTTTTTTTTTTTAAATATTTTTCACATTAAATTCTGCTTTTTTATTGAAATTTTTTAATTTTTGATTCACCCTTAAATTTTTTTTTTAGCATATTTCCAAAAAATTTTTTCAAAAATGTGCTTTTAATTTAAATTAGTTTCGCCGTCCGTCCTCCGTCCTTTGTCTTTCCGACTCTTTACAAAACTTCTACACCGTTAAAGATAGAGGGAAAAAATGTTAGGTTAGGTTACCATGGGTAGGTGTTACAGAAAAATTAATTTTGTAGAACAACTTTTTCACGTAGCCCCATACATTATGGAGCTACAGCCCCTCCAACTTTGAACAACACTATTTTTAAACGCGTATATATCTCATGTTTTACTCAATATTTTTTCAATTTAAAAACGCGATTCGAAAGGAATTTTTTTGCCTTTGTAAAGCAATATCAAAAATATACAATTTCTTTAAATTTAGTATTTAAATTTACCGTTATATGAAACTAAAATTTTGCATGATTTTTCTACTCCGGCATGTTGTTAGATAGGGACTTGAATTTTTTAGGGAAGAAAGAACTTTTAGAATTATTATTAGTAAGTAAGTATTAGTAAGTTTTCTCAGAAAATTTGTTTGTACCAACCCCTGTTTAAACGCTATTAACGCTCAAAAGTTGCAAATTAGCTATTTTTAGACACCTGTAACTTAGGCACCTGTACACATTTTTCTTCGGCAACACATAAAAATTAAAGCTTCAGTAATATATTTTTTCGTGTGTTAACAGGTTTTTTTTAGTTATATAGGGTTCCAAACTTACAGTCCCTCAAAATTGCAAAAAAGTCCTATTTTTACATTTTTCTTATTATGGGAAATTCTAACAAAATTTTCAAATTTTGGTGCAAGTCACAATTCTAAACAGTTTGTATTATTTTTTGGAAATGTGCGCTTTTAAAAATCGTTGGTTTACATTATGCCTTATTTTTTAAATATTTTCTTTTTAAAAATTAATTAAAAATTATGAAAACTTAGAAAAGGTCAAATTCCTGTAAATTAAATGACAAGATTTTTTTTAAATATGTTGCAATTAATCAGGATGTTTTCATTAGAGAAAAATTAAGTTTATTTGGATTAAGAAACAACGGAAGACATTTTTTTCTCGTCTCTTTATAATTTAAAATTTTTAGTTTTAATATAAATAATTTTACATTTTTTCCATACTTCTAGACTACTATAAACTAAATTTTAATTAATTATGACATAAGTTTGAAATAATAATAACATGTTAATGTTATCGGCATATGGTAGATATTTGAAGTTATAGTAAAGGATATGTTAGGATTACTGAAAGTAAGGTTTTAAGGCCTAAGGTCTTTAAAGAGTAAAGTGGTGAACGTAAATAAGAGAAAGAACAACCAAAGATGGAAGCGTGTGATATGAATCATGTCAACTTTTTATTATTAGAATCGTATCATCAGTTATCCTTTTTAATAATAACATACATTTATAATCCTTCTCAGTTAGTTTTGTAGATTTATTTAATAGATGTAAAATCATTTTCTAGATCTTACTCTTTTCTAGTTATTCTAGCACTAAAGTGCCTGAATCTAGAATATTACTTTTATTTCTTTGAATTTTTTCCCCCTATTTTTTTTTTGCCCCCTTACCATTAAATGCCTGAATTTGAAATTTTGCTTAGAAAGTTGTTTACGATAATACTAAAGATTATTTAACTTTTAAGAATGATAAATCTTCCTGAATCTTTAATTGTACTATGTGCAAAATACTTTACGTCCAAAAAAGAAAAAAAAAAGTGTGGAATAGATTTTGCCTCGAATATGGAGTAAAACCAGTCTTTGTGAATATTTTAGAAGATTTTTTTTTTTTTTTGCAAAATTTTTGTAATTTTTTTATTTATTTATTTTTTGAGAGTACGTGATCTAGATTCTTATATATAAGTACGAGATATCCTTAGGGATATAAAAAATATTGTGACATTTTTATTGTAAACTCATTTGTTTCGTTTTCAGTTCTATATTTTTTTTTTATATTTAATTTTTCTTAATTTAAATTTTGATTTGTTGTTCTTGTAATCTATAGGGCATTGTATTGTATTGTTATGCAAAAAAAAAAAAAAAAATTGATATAATAAATCATGAAAGGAAAACAATTTTGAAATGAAAAAAAAAAAAAAGAAATAAAATTCAAATTATGTATTTTTAAATATTTTAGAACTTTTTTGAGTTTTCTGAATTTTTTTTTTTCCATTTTTAAAATGTGAATTTTAAGTGGTGGCATAAAAAGTTCAGGGTTAGAGTTAAAAAACGAGTATATTAAATTTCAATTTAAAAGTTATATTATTTTTTTATTTAAAAATACAAAAAAATATTTTAAAATTAATTTTTTTTTTTGTTTAAATATCGATTTTAATATTTTTTTCAGTTAAAGTTTTTCGAACTTTTTTAATATCGAATATAATGAATATATTTTGGATAAAAATAGTAATTAAATATTTTTTCGAATTTTTACATATTATTTCATTATTGGAAAAATTTATAATTTAATTATCTGAAAATTAATGTTGCTTTTATTATCGAAATAATTTTGTAATATTTCCACCTACATTCGAATTCTTTTTTTTTTTTTTTTTTATTAATATTAAAACAAAGAAAAACGTTGGTTTTCTAAAAATAAACATATTATTATTGAAATTCTTTATTCACATTATACTTATTCATAAATAACTAAAATTATGGTAGAATTAAAGTGAAATTTATATCCAAAAAAAGAATAACTCTATAGTGGAAAACCAATAAAAAAAAATCAATCGATGAAAAATCTGAAGAAAAAAAAAAATACAATTACCAAAAGAGAAATACAAAAAAAAAAAAAAAAAAATAAAAAAGGTCATAACAATGAAAACCTGAAAAAAGAAAACAATAAAGGAAAGTTAAAATTAAAACAAAAAAATAAAAATCAATTTCATATTTACGTACAAGTCAAGGTTCGAACTAAAATAAATATTTTCTGAAATAAAAATTTCTATATCATTTATTAATTAAAAACATATACCTATAGGATGAGTTTATCAGTTGGTACTAGAAGGTATAATAATAAATATATGCACTCCGAAAAGTGAATAAATCTCTAAAACTATTTTTAATTTTATTTTGGATAGTGGTGCTATGCAGCCAACATACACTTCTTAGAGAGAAAATATAAAAGGATCAAATATTAAATTGAATATTTTGGGGAAAAGGCTTAATAGAAATGGCTTTAGAGTTAATAAAAAGGAAACGTAATACAATATTGTTAAAGTTTTCAAGACATCCGAAATTTGCCCAACAAACAATAACACAATAAAAATTCACCATATAGCTTAGTGTTAACTAAACACTTTAGAACAAAGTAGTTAGCTTAAATATCATTTTTCGATTTTATAGAACAAACGAAAACAAAAATTTGATAGATATATACGATATCGTATGAATACTATGGCTAAAATAACATAAAATATCAGGATTCATGAGTGAAAAATAAAATTTTACGAAAAACCAAACAGAACATCTTTCAAGAACTCGATAACAGGTGACCCAGAATGACTACTGTTAAATAATATGAACTAGGAGGACTTATGATCTTATATGGATCATGGATATAAAATGCTTTACTATGTAAAATATGTATAAAATGTTTAATTTAAATTATGCTGTTAAATCAAAACAATTCGCTTGTGATCGTGGTAGGAATAGTATTTATAATTTTTTTTTTAAAAGGTCTAACATAGAACTGCTTTACCTTACTAAATATATTTCAGAGTACATTTGAATCTCTATACAAATAAATTACAAACAAATTTAAAAATAAATAAATTTTACTTTTTTTTTAAATTTTCAAATGGAAACGAAAAGGTCACACTCATGAGATTGTAACTGTAAAAACTTTAATAATTTTCCGAAAAAAAAAAAATTTTTATTTTTTATTCCCAAATTCTCAAATTCCCTGAATCATATATTTAAATGTTTGGTAGTAAGTATAAGCACAATATGCATGTTAGATCATTTGTTGATTTGGAACGCATATATATATGTACATTCATTGCTACGTACAGTAGTAAATTTGTTTTGCATTTATTCAATGTATCACATACGTTTTGTTGAACGTGTGTATGTGAGTGTGTGTGGGCGATAATCAAAATTTAATAGAATTTTTTTTTTTTTTTATCTTTTCTTTTGAATATTTTTTTTTGCTGTTTTTCTTTTTTTTTTTTTTTGTAACATTTTTCGTTGATTTTGATCCGTCCAACCACATCTACTGAAACCTAAATCCCAAATTCATTCTACCTTTATTTTTTTATTTGATAGTTTTGCTTTTTAGTTATAATGCAGGGATCCCTTTAATATTATGCCATATATGACAATATATATAGTATATATAGTAATGATAAATAGATATTACGTATTATTGTATATTATGTATTTTCTATATACATACATTGGTTGTTTTTATTATTCTTTTTTTTTTTTTTTGGTTTTTTTGTTTCATGCAAGAAAATATTGTACAAGAGACAATTAATGGTTGGTATTATTAGAAGCACGCTATATTTAATATTTAATAGAAAGTTGAAAAAACCTCAATAAAATGTTTTTTTTTTTTTTTGTTTTTCTAGTAGGTACTTTTATGTAGGTATAGATGGGTAGGTATAGATTAAGAATGACTTTTCTGAATGAAATAAACTGAATAGCAATGGTTTACATTCATATTAAAATAATTGTCCAAAATAATGGAAAATGTTTTTTTTTTTTTTGTCGAAAAAAGTTTTTTGTTATAATATAGTTTTTGTCTCTCTTTGTGTACAATTTTGTGAACAAAAAAGAAACGTAAAGGAAGAAATAAAAAATGGAAAATAAAAAAAAAAGAAATATATGAAACAAAATCGAATTTTATTATTAAATTTTATACCTGATGGACTTTTTTTTTTCTATTTTGGAATTTAACTTTTTACGCATTCACTTTATATAATAAATCGGATCAGATAAGGCTCCATATAGTCCATTGTTGAAATACAGAATTTATGTGATAATCAGAATACAATACGTTAATTTTTTTTTAGTTAGTTTTAAATATTGAAATATTGTCATATGGTATGGGGTATATAAAAATTATATTAAAATTGATCCTTTTAATCTCATTTTTTAATCTTAGCAATTTCATCATTTTTCCTTATTTAATTATATATTTAACTGTATAGGAAATAAATAAAGAGGGCGAGCAACAGAATCTATTTTAGAAAATCATATTTTTTTATCTTAATTTTTAACAGTCGTATTTTCAATTGACATAAAAAAAAGTAAATGAAATTGAATTTTCTGCACTCTTAAAAAAAGGAAACCAGAAATTTACATACAGGTTTAAGATTAGAAAGAGATAGCCTCAAAAATATCAGGAAAAGATCTCTAATTAATGAAATTCGAGAATTTGGCAAGTTAAGGGATCATCGAAATATAGCTCGAAATAAGGTACGATTAAATTTCTTTACAGAAGCCCTATGCTTACAAAGCAGTAAAATAAATGAATTACTTGTAGACTTGTTATCAAGCCATTGCTGACAAAATTTGTAGCACGTATATTTATTTTAACAGATCTTAAAGTTTTAATAGTTGTTCCTTGCCGGTTTCAGAATAGTTTTCGAACTCTAGATTTCTAACAAAAAGTGCCTCTTTTAATTTTTCCCGTTCATTTTGGTTAACATACAATTAATTTAAAAGCTTATTTTTATTTTTTGTTAAGTTCGCATTTTTTTATAAATCTTACAACTTTTCAAAATTATTTCAATTACTTATAATTAAAAATTTTATTTTTGAAAAGCCTTAAAATGAGCTAAAAATTGCTCGAAATACTCATAATTATCCCTATTTTGTTTTTTATAAAAACTTTACGGAAAAAATAAGGATTCTAATTTTAAGAAGGTTTTAGTTATAATAAAATTTAATACTGTTTAAAAATAGATACAATGTATAAGAAGAATTATATAAGTAAATTGTTTTTTTTTGTAAAAATGTCATCATGACATTATAATTAAGAGAATACAATGAAAAAGAACATGACAACCAATTTTTTATTCATAAATGTTATTAACGAACGCAATCTGTAATTATTAAAATAATAAATGACATAAAGTTTAGTCTATTCTAAAAATAGGTTAAAAAGAGTTAAAAAAAAAAATAACTAAAAAGCATTTATTTTTTTTCCTTTTCTATTTTATTTATAGCTTCACAAAACCTATAATGCATGACTTCATTGAAAAAGTTAACTAATATACACCTGTTTGGTTTTTATTGGAAAAAAGGATAAAGACGTTTTATTCAATTTTTCTTTTAAACCTTTAGTAACTTTTTTAAGAATTGAAGAATAAAATTAATGTAAAAGTTTTTTCTTCGTCTAGCTTTGCACTTTACCTGCACTTTTAGCACTGCAGTTTACTTTGTCAAACTAATAACAAAAATAGAAAAAAATCTTGTAAAAATTATTTTTTCTAATCTGAATGATTCGCCTTCATATATGCAATACTGACTTGTATCTATCACTAAAAATAAAATTTGTTTTACTTAAAAAAAAAAAAAACTGAGATATTTACTCCAATAATAACCACATATATTTTTTTAAACATATGTAGTATATTTTTTATATTCTTTATACCCGTATGAACTATGTTCAAGAGTATAATAAATTTGCCATTACGTTTGTGACACCTTAAAGGAGTCGAGCTAAATATAGTGTCAAAGGTATGGATCGGCTCAGAATCGAATTCTGAGTCGATTAAGCCATGTACGTCCGTCTGTCCGCACGATAACTCAAAAAATGAAGGAGTTAGGGGGCTGAAATTTTTTTACGTCACTTTTGCAAAATTGTTAGTTTTGCTATTTAAATCCAACATTTTCGGTCGGCGGGTTCGAGTAGCTGCCATACAACTTCTATGTTTATATAGAAATAACTCAGTATCTATTCAAGCTAGGTTTCTGAAATTTTGCAAATGATGATCAAGTTTTATGGCAACAAATTCTGTAAAATTTGGTTGTGTAGTTGCGACGGGTTCGGGTAGCTGCCATACAATTTCTCTTTTTAAATGAAAATAACTCAGTGTCCGTCCGCACAATAACTCAAAAAATAAAGGAGCTAGAAGGCTACATTTTTTTCTACGTCACTTTTACAAAATTGTTAGTTTTGCTATTTAACTCCAGCATTTTCGGCCGCCGGGTTCGAGTAGCTGCCATACAACTTCTTTCTTTAAATGGAAATAACCCAGTGTCTATTCAATCTAGGTATCTGAAATTTTGCAAATGATGATCGAGTTTTATGGCAACAACTTCTGTAAAATTTGGTTGTGATGATATGACAAGTTCGGATAGTTGCCATACAACTTCTCTTTTTAAATGAAAATAACTCAGTGTCTAAGCTAGCTATCTGAAATTTAGTGAAAAACTGTCCAGTTGCATGTCAAAAACTTTTGTAAAATTTGATTGGTCTAAAGCAGCAGGTTCAGGCTTTTTGCATTTCTTGGAACTTAATGAAACTAGGCGCAATAGATTCGGGTAGCTGCATTACAACTCCACAATTTACATAAATATATCTTTGTAGTTCGGTACTAAAACATCCAAGTTTTATAGAAACAGGATATATTACGTTCATACGGGTATCCCAGAGTTGACACAGTCTACTCTACTGCACTCTTCCTCGTTTTTCTTTATAGTTTATTCTCCTGCCACATAAATGTGACAAGGAAATTTCACAGCCTTTCCTTTCCTTGTGTGGCTGTAAATGTCATAAGTTCGAATTATTCTTACTATGTGTGTTGGATTTGAACCCACACTCTCACTCGGTATTTATAGAGTATTTTATATATATGCTCTTACCGAAATGACAGATATTTATTTAATTCAAAAAATTTTTTTAATAATTTAATCATTACTATATGCAATTAGATTGATGAGATTTAAGTAAATTTTACTATTCTTTATGTCGTATATTTATGTCCTTTTAAATATTTCTAATATCCTTTTATGTGTGTCTTATAACATTAAAGTAAGAACATTATATTATTTCCACTTTCAGAATATTTATATTTATAAAATGGATAAAATTCAATACAAAAAAAATTATTTTAACAAAGGAAAAGAGCTCTTAGGGTCTTCCAGCTGAAATTTGAAATAATTAATATTAAAGGAAAATATTATAAAAAAAAAATAGCAATTTTTAAATTTTTCAATAAATGCTTTAATAAAGTAAAAAAAAATAATTTGGTTATTTACTTGTATACCTAAAGGAAGGAATTGAAATTCTAAAGTGATGTAATTGGTGAATTGAAACAATGCGGCACGTAGACTTCCCAGATTCTATTTATTGTGTGCTGGCGCTTCTTCTTAAATCATTATTCTAAGGTGCATTTAACGTAACTGTAGCAATTAAAGCAAATGTCCAAAAATTATATTTCTATTAAATTTCGAGGATGGTTTAACAACTGTAATAAATCTCCTATATAGAATAAGCATCAAAAAGACAAAAGCTTGTAAAGTTTTTAATCTAAGTTAATAATATAATTCAATCTAAATATTTAATGTCAAAAACCTAATTTTATATTAAGCTTTCTTGCAGATTTGTGATTTGGAAGTGATTGCTAACTTATGAAATCTTTTCGAATTGTTTTTATATCAGAAAACTTATAAGATATCTTAAGATATTCATTCTAAAACACGATTCTTAATAATTGTATACAAGTACAATATTTTGCATATATGTAGATATATATTTATCAAAAAAATTTTGAGAAATTTGCCTAATAATTTTATACTTGCAGTCTGTCCTTCCATCGGTTTACAAAATTTCTATATCGTTTAACATGAACCAATGAAATTTTAACCATTAACATGTCTCATTAAAAAATTTATGTTGAACGATTAATCACTTTTTTTTGGAGTCTCACACATTACCGAGCTAGACAACCCCCCAAAGTTGAAAAAACTGTATTATATTTATATCTCAAGTTTTTTTTAATATTTTTTCAATCTAATAACGCAGAACGACAGGATATTTTTTTAACTTTTTATCAAAATTATATAATATTTTTGTAATTTGGCATTTAAATGTACCTACCGTTATGTGAGAACAATATTTTGTAAGATTTTGGTTCCTCCGTATCTCCGAAACGCTTTTAAAAGTACAGTTTGCAAATTGTGGAAGCAGAAAAATATTTGAGTATTACCTCAGAAAAAATGTTTGTTCTTTTCCCTATTTAAGACGTCAATGTTTATCAATGTTTATTCTTTTCCCTATTTTGACTAGGGGTCAAAAATAGAAAATAATCTATTAGAAGTTATTCGAAGTTGTTTTGATTTGGACATATTTTGGTATAAATGTTAAATTTTCTTTCAATTTATTTATACGTTACTTTTTTTGAAAGCAAAATATTTTAATTTGCATGATAATTTACCACTTTAAAAATTCACAAAATACAATTATCACTAGAAAATATCATGTTTATAAATTGAATGCGTGATAATTGATAAAAAAAAAAGAAAAAATATATAAGCGATAAATTACGCTTCAGAATGTTTTTATTTTGAATTATCATTTAATGACACAAATTGTGACATTTATGGGCACCAAACTTTGTACAATTAAAATAATATGCAGACTAAACAAAAAAAAAAATTGTCACGCTAAAGTTAAACTTTATTTTACATGAGAAGCACAATAGGGCGGGTTAAACGCCTTAACATTAAATAATATTGTTCATCCCATTATTGAATTTATATATGATGAAAAAAGAATTGTATGTAAATTAAGGGATTAGCGTGTTTATTACTTTTGAAATTTAATAACATTTTATTTAATCCTTTCAGTTATTTATCGAGTTTTTTAGTTTTTTAATAAAATAAAATTTTTTTTTTATTTCAATTATAATATGTAGATGACATGCAGATGTACAAATTCAGATCTTTTATGTTTAATTCATTTTATATTTAAATTTAATTTTTAAAAGGAATATGTTGGCAATATAAGAAAAATATTGGTTTCACTACGCGTTTATGTTAAATCTAACAAGTCAATATTTAGTATATGCATAGTCAAAATTTTAATCCTCTTTGATATTGACAAACTTATGGGATATATTTAGATCATCCATTATTAAAAAATATTAATCTATCATTAGTTTTGAAGCCACATTTCTTAAAAGGAAACATATAACAAACATATAAAGAAATTTAAGAAGAAGATTAACATCCTCCTTGAACAGAACTCTTTCCTTCATCCTCCACAATCCTAATTATTTCAAACCTATAATTCCTAAGTAATTTCTCCCTCATCCTTTCCCACAAAACCAAACTGTAAATTATATCACTATAAAGGACAGGATCATCCTAAAGTTTGGTTTTAAAGGGGATGCTTTTAGATGGTTAAAGTTCAACACTACACAGAAGAGATTCGTGCAGGTCCTTTGAGTGATTTTCGACCTTTTTTTTCGTCCCTTGTTAGAAAAAAAGATCACAATACGGGAAACTTTATGAGGGGTACAATATTTAAATATTTTAAAAATTACAGAAAGATATTGAAAAAGTATTCAAATTTTTTTATTATATATTTCTTTAAGATATATTTGAGTTGCACATATTGTTTTTCTTTTTAATAAACAACAAATTCCATGGATGTTATGTATTATGTATTAGGACGTAATGTATTTTCCTAACACTTTCCACTATTAGAGTTTTTGTTTCGTACAAGTTATCTACTACAATTTTATTGTCGAAAGGTTGGCGTCTATATTTTGAATGTCATTTAAAACCAATTTTTTATCTTTTACCATATATAAAATATTATTTCGTGCAAAAAAGGGTCAGAGGATTTTTAACGGCCTGCTACAGTTTTATTTTGTTTTCTTCCTTTCCAATGCTATAAGAAGCGTCATTTATTATTCATATTTGATTAAGTGTTAGAGTCTAAAAATATTGGTTTCACTAAACTTTTGTTTACTTAGCTGTAAACCTGCTAGAGTTAAATATACATTCAATTATTATCAAAAGTACAATTATACATTTTTATAAATTAAAAATTATTTTGAAACTATTTGTGGAGTATCTAACAATAGATCTTGGCATTTTGGCATTAAGTGAAAATTTTGAATTAAATTTTATACAAAACCATTATTTCTCGCATATTTTACAAATTTTCTTAAATTGGAAAAGAAAATCAAAAAATAAAAACATTGTTTCAAAAAAACAAAAGGCGAAAATTCCTTTCAAGGTTTTTATAATGCTAAAAATCCTTGACCCAGCGTTAAACCTTTTGTGTATAAAATATAAGAATATTTTTTTTTTTTTTTGTATTATAGAAATTAATTTCGAAATTTGTATCCTAACGAAGAAAATTTTCATATATAAATGGTTTCACTTTTTATTAAATATTATATGTATAAATTGTTAGTATTTTTGTTCTTTTTAAAAGGAATTCTCAATAAATTAAAATGGTTTCCATCCATCGCTTTCATCTATAGAGAAATGTTTTTTTATTCTTTTTATAACATTTTTCAAGAAATTTTAAAAAATATTTTTATTATTTTCACTTTGTCAGTTTATCCAATGATAGTCTGTTTATTTTCACTCTATTTGTATATAAGTCTGTCACAAAAGAAGCTAAAAGTTGAAAAAACCCAATATTTAAATTTCTATAACAGAAGTGTTCTACAGCCCTACAGGATAGTTTTTCAATGAGAAAACGTTAAGCAATTGTAAATTTCTCAAGCTTTATAAAGAACATTTTTGCAATTTAACACTTCAATTTACCGTTAATATGGGCAGCAAAATTTTTCCATCTGAAAGCTTATAATGAAAAATTTAAAATGTTGATCTTAAAGAGTTAAATGGATTAAAGTGTTTTAAGAGAATAAAAACTAGATTTTTTTGAATGTTAGGACCTGGAACTCGGACATCAGTGCTAAGAAGCAAAAATTGAAGCCCAAAAACATTTAATTTTTATAAACGGATAGAGTTTAGAGTTTTTACAATTGTTGCGAAAATAGTTATAATCTTAGATTGCGTTTTAATTTTTTTTTTTTTGGAAATTTACACTCTTAAAAATCTTTGATATTTCATACTGTTTTGTTAAACTCATACAAATATATCTACATATTATTATATACTTTTCTACTTATAAACATAATATGTGTTATATATTTTACAAAATTTTACTAAGAACTTAATCTTAGAATTAAACATTTAATCAAAAAAACGGAAAGAACATATTTTTTTTGTAAAGAATATTCGAATTAAAACGAAAACAAAAAAAAAAAGAAAATAAACGGAAACAAAACCAAGAAATAGGGATGAGAAAAATAATCTACTTTAAGAAATTAAAATTTTCTTTATTATATATATTTATTTCTTCTTCTTTTAAATTCGATCAGGAATTAAATGAAGATCCTAAAGCAGATAAAAAAATTTTATCCTGATTTCTTAAATTAAAATACATAAAATATAAAAAAAATTGTAGGGTTTCACAAAAAAAAAGTTTATTTCTCATTTTGTTTTATTTCTGGGTTATTGCCCTTTTCATTTTGAAATAAACCTTTTCATACATTTTTTTTATCTGATTTTCAAAGCTTGTATAGCTACAGATACTAATATATTACTATATAAATAATACTTACTATTTGATAATGAGATTAATGCCAATGTTCTTAATATTTTTAACCTAAAGGAACATATTTATGAAAATGTAGTAATTAATTTTTTTTTTGAAGAAAATTGAAGTAAAATTTTTAAATTTTATTTTTATTGTATCTTAAAAGAACACAATTGAATTGATAATAAGTGTTATATCTTTAAATCCATAGAACTTATTTTGATAGTTCCTAATTAATAATTAAAAACAAAAATTTTTTTTTTAAACTGAAGATATGTTTTTTTACTTTTAAACAGTACATTAAATTTTTTATCCATTCAAAATGGTGGATTGTTTATGAAACATACCTAAAAAGAAAAAAGAAAAAAAAAATTTATAATTAGTACATTTGAAGATAATATCTATTATTTTAATTTAAAAATTTATTGTTTGGTATTTGCTTTTATTAAACTTTATTTTTGGGAATTGTGTAGACCAAAATTAAATTTAATATGGAGATTGGATATTAACAAGGTTCTGCACATCCAACAGACTTGTTAATATCTATGTTCAATATTGTAGGTTCGAAAAGTTGGGAAGGGATCAGTTATCGGATGTAGAGTTCGGAAAAAGTCCTTAATGGATTCGTAAAACATTTTCCAACGAGATTTAAATATTCAGAATTCGAGAAGTTAAGAAGACCTCAGTTGTTGGATCTAGAGTTCAGAATAAGTTTTCTAAATTCATATGATCATATGTTTTTTTAAAAGCCTATTATGCATATAATCGAAAAGGGTTTGAAGAGTGAAATTTTATAACATCAAGTAAAAACTGATTGTCTTATAATGTGTTATAATAGTTTTAAATATCAGCTTTGAGTTTTAATTTATACTCCTCGATTTTTAGCAAGTGTTAGTAATTATATTAATATTCTTTTTTGTGCAAACATTTTAGCTACCAGTTTTTGCTGTTGCCCTAGATGTTATCAATTTTGTAAGAGAACTTAAACTTTCATTTGTTAGCAACTCTCAAATTCTATCTAATCATATATCTTAAACGCATATTACAACAACAAATAGGGGCGGCCGACCCCAAACCCTTGCTAAACAAATTATTAAAACCCTGTTTTTGTAACCAACTTTAAAATTCCTCCTAATTATGTGTTTTACATAAATATTTCAACAACAAAACATTTAAATGAAAGGCGACTACTGCCTCCAATCCTTCAACAACAAAACATTGCCTTGAACAATAAAAAATTTAAACGAAAGAGGGCAACTCTTAATACACGAATTATTGAAATCCTGATTTTATAACCAACTCTAACACCCTCCATATTAATATACAGTATTTAACATAGAGTCAAATGATAATACAAAAATTGGCAAAAAATATTCAAATGCCATATACAGGCAAATGAAATACAAAAATAAGACACGCTTCCTATTTCATATGCTTTTATATTAACTCGTCGCTGTCGGTTTATTTATTTATTTATTTATTTATTTATTTATTTGTCATTCTGTCACGCTTTTTATTATCTTCGTAATCTGTTAGCAACATTTGCAAGTGTTGTATGGTGCAGAGGAAAGTGTACAGGTTTCAAAAGTGGGGGTTATGTTGTTCGAGTCCAGTTCACATGCAACTTTTTTTTTTTAACTATCTATTCATCAACATTTTTTGAATAAAATATGTATATATTTTGTATATATGAATTTGAAACTTAAATTTTTATCTCCTAAATTCATGCATACAATACACATGCAATATATTTTTGATCTTTTCTCCTATAATAGTATAATATTGATGTCCATTGCACATGGCGTTTTTTTTGTATTAGCAAAACAATACATACAATATTTTTATGTATGTTGCTAAATTATTTCGTTTACAACATTTGTTTAGTATTTAAATCAAAATATTTGCTGTCAACATTCTTTAATGCATATTGAATATGTATGGTTAAAAATTAAGATTTTATGTTCGTAATATGTTCATTAAATATTTAAGTGTTGTATAGTGCAGAGGAGAGTGTACAGGTTTTGAAAGTAAGGGTAATTTGGTTCGAATCCAATTCGTGTACGTATATTTTTTTTTTTTTTGTTAACTGTATTCATCAACATTTTTTTAATAAAATTTTATGTATAATATACACATATTATTTGATCTTTCCTCCTATAATAATTTAGTTCAATCAATCTTGATGTGCACATGTATTTTGTATTAGAATTTAGCAAAACACAAAGTATATTAGGTACAATATTTTTATGTTGCTAAATTATTTTGTTTTAAAACATTTGTTTAGGATTTAAATCAGAATATTTGTTGTCAACATTCTTTATTGCATATTGAATATGCATGGTGTTAAAAATTAATATTTTATGTGTTTTATTTAGGAACATTTATTATGTCGATTGTGTATATAGATATACATATAAAATTTCATTCAAAATAATTCCAATTGCCAAATTCAAACTACATACATACATAATATATTTTTGTATGTACATAGTAAAGAATATAAAAAGTAAAAATCATTACAAAAGTAAATTGCTGGAATAAATAAGAAACACGAACCTCAAATTTCCCAGATTTTTATTTAACCTTATTCCAGCAATTTACTTTTATATTATAACAGATCAAAATGCTTGCACTAGCAACTCACTTTTATATTATAACAGTCCAAATAGCTAAAGTTTTGCAATCAATTTTATTTTCTACTTTTTAGGGGGCGAATTCGGTTTTGATAAAAGCATATGTATTTTAAAAATTATTTTTTTTACTTATTATTTTATTTAAATGCTATTTGTTTCTTCGTTTAAGTTCTTTAATCTTAAATTGCTTTATTAGATTTCTATTTCCTTTAAAATCTCTTTAATCTTAAATAAAACAGTACATTTGTATTAAAGGATTTAACTTATTAGTTTAAATAAAAGTTGTATTATGTTTTCCTTTTAAAAGTGAGATATTAACGCTATGCTACTAAAAAAAAAAAAATTTTATTTCGTTGAAAATTGGTATTATGCTAATGAAAATTAAATACTTTAACCCGAAGATATGTACACATATATCTTCATATGTGTAAATATATATATATATATAACAGTTAAACAGTTATACATACATAACAGATATAAAATAGTTAAAAGCCATCTATTTTAAGATCCAATTTTCGCTTACCATGAAAGTAGGATTCTATTATTAAGTTTCTAACTTCTCTGATTAATTTTTACTTTTCATACCCGTATGAACTATGTTCAAGGGTATAATAAATTTGCCATTACGTTTGTGACACCTTAAAGGAGTCGAGCTAGATATAGTGTCAAAGGTATGGATCGGCTCAGAATCGAATTCTGAGTCGATTAAGCCATGTACGTCCGTCCGTCCGTCCGTCCTCACGATAACTCAAAAAATAAAGGAGCTAAGAGGCTGAAATTTTTTTTACGGCACTTTTGCAAAATTGTTAGTTTTGCTATTTAAATCCAACATTTTCGGTCGACGGGTTCGAGTAGCTGCCATGCTACTTCTATCTTTATATAGAAATAACTCAGTATCTCTTCAAGCTAGGTTTCTGAAATTTTGCAAATGATGATCAAGTTTTATGGCAACAACTTTTGTAAAATTTGGTTTTGGTAGTGCGACGGGTTCGGGTAGCTACCATACAACTTATACGTTTAAATGAGAATAACTCAGTGTCTATTGAAGTTAGGAACCTGAAATTTAGTAAAGAGGTGTCGAGTTATAGGCCAACAACTTTTGTAAAATTTGGTTGGTCTAGAGCAACCGGTTCAGGCTTCTTGCACCTCTTGGAACTTAATGAAGCTAGGCGCAATAGATTCAGGTAGCTGTCATACAACTCCACAATTTACATAAATATATCTCTGTAGTTCGGTACTAAAACATCTGAATGTTTTTAAAAGATGATCAAGTTTTATAGAAACAGGATATATTACGTTCATACGGGTATCCCAGAGTTGACACAGTCTACTCTACTGCACTCTTCTTCGTTTTTTTTTGTTTTTCTTTATAAATGAATTTTAAAATTTTTTTAAAAAATCTTTTCAATTATTTGTTCAATTATTTGAAAAATTTTATGAGTAAAACTTTATTTAGAGTTTTTCTTTGGGTTTTTCTTTTTTGTACTTGTTAAAAAATACTTTAATAAAATTTACGCAAAAAAAAAATTATCGAGTTAAAATTTACGTAAAACGAAAAATTAACAACATTTTTTTTTTTTTATTCTTTTTTCACTGTTCTCTTTTCTTTTCTTTTGTATTAATTTTTATGGCCTATAAAGGATAAAAATATAATTAAATTTTATATAGAAAACAAAAAGGAAAATAACAACAAACCAACAGCAAACCAACAACCATTTGGATAAAATATGAAAAAAATTAAATTATCTTGTCTGTCAGTGTTTGTTTGTTTTTTTTTTTTTTTCTTTTCACTTTTATTTCTCCTGTATTTTTCTTTTATAATTAAATATGTAAAAAGTAAAATGGTGCATGTACCAATAATCTATGAATATACCAAAAGAGAATGTCACAAAGTTTTAATAAAATAAAATTTCATTATAAAGAAATTTATTTGAGTAATTTTTATCAGTAAAAGCTTAAAAAAAAAAATTTCATTATATTATAAAGTTTACTTTTTAGCACATACCTACATACAAAAAAGTATTTGAAAAAAATGTGCTTATTAGTATCAATTTATCCCTCTATCTGTCCGTTTCTTTACAAAATTTTGTCTACAGTTTAAGATAAATAAATAAAATTTAAACAATGAATAGATTCTCATTAGAAAAATAATTTTATGGAAGAATTTATTTTATGTACCCCCACCTATAATAGAGCTACAGCTCGAAAGTTCGAAAAAGTTATATACTTAAATGGTTATATTTGCAATTTTGCAATCTGATAATATCTAACAAAGAAATTAAATCAAAACGTTATGACAATCTTAAATTTTGTAAAATTTTGGAATCTCTATCTTAAGTCTTTTCAGAGAACAAAAATAAGATTCTAAGTAAAATTACAAATTTTAATGATAAATGAAAAACGAAATTAAGTAATACCTTTTTTATCTAACCATGTTAAGTAAATCGTAAGAAATTGATTTCAAATCTCGGCTAGGTCATATCCAATATTAGTAATTATCGAAATAGTCTATATAATATAAAAATAATTCTTGTATAAAATAATAGATGGCGCACAAATATAATGTTTATGTTTCATAATTTGGCCGACAAAACAATAGCATAATGAAAATAGTGCTGATGCTGATAATATTAAGCTGCTTTTTGGATGTCTTATGCGACTTTTTGCATGCCGGCTCAAAAGAGTGGAGGGGAAAAAAATGCCTTTTTAACACATTATGTTAGAAATGTTCACCTTAAAAAGCTTTCCTTTTTACATTTGGTCTTGTTTCACTTATAATCACATTCTGAATTAATGATAACTGGGTCATGATGCATTTTTCCTTTGCATATTCTGTGGTTTGATTAAAAATAAAAAGGCTAACATTTTACAAGGATATTAAAATATTCATACTTTTTTTTTTTTTATTTTTTTTTTATTATATTACATTTTCCGGCGAAAAATTAAAAATTATAATATATAAAAATAAAAATTTAATTTTTATTTTGTTTAGTAATTATATAAGTTTTATTTTGTACATTATAGAAGACGTAAAGAAAAACAGAATTTTTTTATTATAATTATTGAAAACCGTGTTTATATAAAGTTTGAGTCATTAAATTGTGCACAACGAAGGAAAATTTTCAATCTTGCTAACTTAATGACAGAGTTTTGTTTTGAAATCTTCTGAAACTTTTTGATAAATATAAAATTTTACTATTGTTTGAATTATTGAAGTAAAAAATTTTTCTCAAAAAAAATATTTCTAATAAAAAATTATAAGGTGATTCAAAAAAGGATATAAATTGATTATTTTCTTTAAATGCAAAATTCTAAGGCATAAAAAATACAAATTTTATATAATTAAAAAAAAAATGAATGAATGTTTTTTTTTGTTTTAAATTTTACATATTATTTAGAATTGAGTTTTTTGAATTTCCAGGAAAATTTAAAGAAAATTTATTCTAAAGAAAGTAACACTTTTAATATGATGAAAAAATTTTAAATTTAAAAATGCACTTTTATAGTATACTTTATTAACACATCCACGACTAAAAGTAATGTATCGTAAAAATAAAACAAAAAACTTAAAAATTTTTAACGCAAAACGTGTTTACTTTAGGATAAATAATACTATAATCATTTTTTTTTTTTTAGATTTTTAAACCCCTTTACAAATAAACACAACAAGAATACTTTTAATAAAAACTTTCATTTAGTAAAAAAAAAAAAATTATTCAAGGATATGTGCAACTTATTAAAAATTCGTTAAGATTTTTTAAAAGATTTGAATACAAAATATATTCATCCCTCGATTTACATACTGAATAATATGTTCCACCGAAAAAAAAGCACCTTGCTTACACTAAATTACATTTACATATATGTACATTATATAGATTTATATTACAATTTACATTATATAATGTAAATGAAATTAAGTTCAAGTAAAATAATAATTCCGAAAGCATCCTTAAGGAAAGTCATGAAAATGAATATAGTACAAGTACAATGTCTAAATCGAGACAGGAATGAACAATAAATTGTGTATGAAATAATAATGTTAATTCATACAATCGTATAACAGGAATGAATACTCTGTAAATAATTTACTAACTATTTAAATTTAAAATGAATATTTAGAATGTACTAACCTTCGAACAATTAAATTAGATTGAGATAATGCAGTATTTACATACCAAAACTTTAAAAATACAGAAAAGTTAAAAGTGTTTTTCTTTTAAAAATATAATTACCTATTAATAACTATAATATAGGTGTTTTGTTAATCTTGCAGTTTCCATAATATATGGTCTTTAAAATCTCAAATTTACATAAAAATTGTGAAACCTCCTCGCATTCTTTTTGTTTTAAAAAAAAAAAAAAATTTGTTTTATCCTTTAAATAAATGTTTTATTTTGACTTCTTAAGAGTATTGTTTATAATTCAGTTTTTTTTTTTGATTTTTTTTTTTTAATATAAAATTAAAATTTCAAATGGCAGCATATTTAAATTTATTTGTTTATCTATATATTTTGTATTATATTTGTTTTAGTTTTATTCCTTTTTTTTTTTATTTTGATATTATAAATAAAGTACAATTTATTTTCATTTTTTTCCTTTTGTTATTTATTTAGAAGGATAACTGAAAATTGAAAGAAAAAATGAAAACAAAAAGTAATCATAATATTGCCAGTCTCCTCCATTTATCCTTGAAAAGTTAAAGAAATACAGAAGTTGAAATAAAAAAAAAAAACTTAAGATAGTGAATATGTACCTTTATATATGAAAATGTCAAATAAAGAAGATTCAATGCAATGCAATCTTTTTTACTGAGCTTTACTTATTCCATTATATATATATATATATATATTTTTTTTTTTATTTGTCACGCAAACCTTATTATTGCAATATATAAGAGACACGAGTCCATATTGCAATATATTACTATACGATAGATATTTAAAAACCAGAAAAAAAAAAACTAAGAAATTCTTCTAGATAACGATTATGTATTACAGTTTAATATAAACATTTGTATAAAAGATTCTAGGAAGACTAAAAAATATCGTTCAGCTTCAGTTTCAGTTTTTAAGCAATTAAAATTTTATCTTACATTTCATCAACAAAGTTATATTATATTCAAAAAAAAAAATAAAGGGTAGCAGAAATCATTTCAAAATTGAATTGTCTTGGTTTGACTGTAATGTATTATGAATTATTAGCGTTTTTTTGGTCATTTAACTAAAATCTGCATATGGATTCTTTTTCAATTTTTATTTTATATTTATTCTAATTTCTAAGAACTTTTTATGAGCAAACAATTTTGACATTTTTATATTGGATAAAACTATCTTAGACTATTTAACCAATTACTTGATGTACATATTATACATATCTCATATTAAATTTTTTTTTTCTCAGCCATCCACTAAGTCATTTATTATTCATATTTAACTAAGCATCAGTTTTTCGAATCTTTAATTTATCTAAGTCGTTGAATGCTTGGCTGTTATGGAAATGACTAACTCGCCTCTCATATTATGTACCAACTAACAATTTATTCTCAGAATTCGATTATTTTTAAAATATTTTTTGTGGTCTAGATAATAATATTATATACCAGATGAATCATTCAACTTGTGTAAAAAAAAAAACAAAACTTTTCATTATATATAGAAATGTATTTATCCTAAATTCTATAAGAAAATAGATCTTTTGACATTTTAAAATTTGACTTTTTTTTTTGCAACATAACGGTTTCATCAAAATCCCAAGAGATTTTTTATTCCTTTTATTTCATCTGAAGTTTATAAATAAAACCACAAAGCACATAATATGAAATTTACTGATCATCTTAAAGTTATCGTACCACAAAAAAAATATTTTATCCCCGTCAAAAACAAAAATTGAATTTTGACAAGAAACATCACAAATCTTTTGCATTTTCATTTCAAATATTTTCAACCAAAAAAAAAAATAAAACTATAATTCTAATAACTTTATATAAAAATAGTAGGAAACACCATATGCAAAGGATTTTACGTACGAGTACAAAACTTATTTTTTGGTGTAAATGCATGCTCATTTTCGAAAAGTTCTAAAAGTTTTTTTTTTACCTTACTAAAAATTGAATAAAGATGGTGGCTGGATTCAACAGCATAATGATCTTTTTTCTTTACATCAAATTTTTTTGACAACATTTTTGTTTCATTCCCCCCACACATAAAGCAGAAAACAGTCAAAAAAAAAAAAACAGTTATAGAGGAGAATAAAAATTTGCAAATAAATTTCATTTCTTTTGAATACATTTTCTATGATTGAATGCGATTTTTTATCTACTTTTCATTTCATTTTTTAACATTTATTCACTGTTTCAAGTTGAAATTTATTGTAAGATAAAATAAATATTATCATTCTCTATCTCTTTCTATTTCTGATATATAAGAAAAAAAAAAAAAATTTTTTTTTAATACTGTTAGTATTGACTTTGCATAGAAATAAGATAAATTAAACGAAAAAGAAAATATATACGAGTATATCTATAGATAATATAAGAATATTTCATTTTCTATTTTATGTTTTTTTCTCTCTCTCTCTATCTCTCTGTTTTTCTTCTTTCATATTTTATTAAATAAAAAAATATTAAGAAGAGCAATAAGATATTTTCTTAACATTTGAATTAAATTGAAAATCTATCTATATTTTCTTTATCCCTATATATATTATGATCTATCTCTAGTATCTTTTCTGTTTTTCGTTTTTTGTTTTTTCGTTGGTTGGTTGCAAGATTATTAAAATTGAAATATAATATATTTTTATTTATATTTATTTAATATTTATTTTAATTTTAATATTTTTATTTTGTTGAATTAAAAGAAAAACGAAAAAAATGATTTTTTAATATCCGTAAATGGAAATATGACTCTTTTAGAATCATTATTAATGATTCAATTATTTAATATATTAGCAAAGATGTAACATAATTTCAAAAAAATGTTTGTTTCTCTCCTTTTCTTTAATATTGTCGCTATTTTGTATAGTTATTTTTTTTCTGTAGTAATTTTTCCTTTAGGGTAAATGTTCTGTTGAATGATTATTAATTTAACAACACTTAATTTTTGATGTACGGATAATCAGATAAAAAATAAATTGCAATGATATTGTTATTTCTTCATCTAATATATATATTAATACTTAAAGACTATAATATAATATAATAGTAACAATACACCGACAGAAAAGATTTTCCATTTAGGAAAATGTAATAACTAAATTAAGAATAACCATTGAAAAGTTTACCATGAAATAACGAAAATCAAATTGTGAAACTTTAAAAATTTAAAATCGAATTTCATTTCCTTAACTGTGTGTCCTACTATAGGGACTTTAGAGATTTTACTAGAAAAAATTAAGCCCGTTCTTTAAGCCGAAAACTGAATGAACGAAAATTTTTACCCCCGGCACTTCAGCACTTAAAACTTGTGTATGGTTTCAACTTAGTGAAACTACTGATTCACATAGCAAGGACCATAACGGTATTACTCAAATTTTCTTCATATTTTTAAAAAAAGATGGATCCATTGCAATATAAGATGATCCATTGCAATATAACAGTTATCTATAGGTTTGACGGCAAATTACTATACTTTCTATTATAATTTTATACTTATCTATAAATAACTAGAGAAAATATGACTTTTAAATAAACTTTAAGTTCAATAAAATAATAATTATGTTTTAATTCTAACAATTAACTGCTCAATTTTTTAATGACTTTTAATCGAAGAAGCAAAATAGAGTTTGTGTCGGGTTTATATTTCGTCTGGACCATCATTTAGTGAAAAAATTTTAACATTACTCTAATTGTGATTATAATTCATAATTGTAATTTAGGAAAAAGTTAGGAAAAATTACATAAAAAATAAAATATTTATTTATTTAATTTATATTAATATTACACAAACCACATAGGATATTGCAATTTCTTCAATTTGTCGAATAAAAATAAAATAGTTTATAAATTTAAAATTATTTTCAAAAGACGTTTCATAATTTTAGGTATCATTACATTCTTTTTTTTTTCATTCATTTAAACTTAAATATTAAATTTCTTTTAAAACACAAATGTTTTTTTTTTATCAATATTAATCCATAAAAAAATCATAATTAGGAAAATAAAACCGAAATATATAATTGTTTTTTTTTTTGATATACCTATATATTTTTATACCCGTATGAACTATGTTTAAGAGTATAATAAATTTGCCATTACGATTGTAACACCTTAAAGCAGTCCAGCTAGATATATTGTCAAGGGTATGGATAGGCTCAGAATCGCATTCTGAGTCGCTTAAGCGATGTACGTCTGTCCGTCCTTCCGACCTTCGGCACGATAACTCAAAAAATAAAGAAGCTAGGAGGTTGAAACTTTTTTTACATCACTTTTGAAAAATTGTTAGTTTTCCTATTTAAATCCGGCATTTTCGGCCGCCGGGTTCGAGTAGCTGCCATAGAACTTGTTTCTTTATATGGAAATAACTCAGTATCTATTCAAGCTAAGTATCTGTAACTATAAATTTTGCAAATGATGATCAAATTTTATGGCAACAACTTCTCTTTTTAAATGAAAATAACTTAGTGTCTATTGAAGCTAGGTATCTTAAATTTAGTGAAAAGATGTCGAGTTATTTGCTAAAAACTTTTGTAAAATTTTATTGGTCTAAAGCAACCGATTCAGGCTTCTTGTACCTCTTGGAACTTAATGAAGCTAGACGTCTAAAATCTTATAAATGATGAACAAAAGTTATCGCAACAACTTCTGTAAAATTTGGTTGTGCTGATGCAATAGATTCGGGTAGCTGTCCTACAATTCGCCAATTTACATAAATATATCTCGGTAGTTAACGTCGGTACTAAAACATCTGAAAGTTTTAAAAAGATGGTCAGTTTTATAGAAACAGGGTATATTACGTTCATACGGGTATCCCAGAGTTGATACAGTCTACTCGTTGCGTTGACACAGCATTCTTACTCGTTTTGAATAGAAATTAATTACCTCAAAAATACCGGATAAGAGATTACCGATGCTTAAAAATATAATATTTTTTTGCGTTCTAAAGAAACAAAAAAAAAATATATCACTAAAGATTAAAAAGTTTTAAATTTCATCTAAAATCAAAAGATAAAATAAAATATAAAAAAAAAACCCTAAGACCGTTCGTTTAAAGGACATTATAAATATTATATTTTAAATCCTACAAGAAATTTCTTTGTCAGTAAAATTCAAACATTATTTTCAATTATTTTAGTGAGAAAACTAGAAATGAATTCGTGGAAAAAGGTACTGTACTCCTCTAGAATGCCCACACTCTCAATTTAAGTTGTATTCAATTTTATTTAAAAATAAATTGAAAAAAAAAATTTGGACTTAAATTTTCATAAAAAGTTAAGTTAAAAATTAAAAATTCTTAGAAAATTTTTTGCCAAAGAAGTACTTTTTTTTTTGTTTTGCTTTGGTTTAGAATGGTTTTTAAGTTCTCGAATTGAATCTTTTTTTTTGTTCTTTGTTAAAAGAGGCACTTTGATCGTTTGAAACTAAGAGCATTTATAAAAATAAAAAAATGAAATAAACAAAAAAAAAAAATAAATAAATAAAAACAAAATACATTAAGGTTTATCTTAAAAAGTAAAAACTTAAATGTTTTCTTTTAATATTTATTTTTGAATATTCTTAAGTAAGTCAACAATATAAATTTTTTTTTTTCTTTTGTCCTTATTTAAGGACATTTAAATATAAAATAAAAAAATAAAACAAAAACAAACTAAGTAATAAAAAGAAAATTGCCAAGGTAACAAGGATTTTCTTTGTTTCGAAATATGATGGTAATGATTTTTTTTTTTTTTTGTTTGTTAGTAAATACTACGCTAATACCTTATTTCACCGTGTGTTCTAAGTCAAGGCTAAAATTATTTAATTGCAGACAGAGTGTAATTTTTAAAATAAATATAAGGTTTATTTTTTTTTATTGTTATTCGTTTTAAAAATAAACAAAGAAAATAAAGTAAAACTTAATTTTGAGAAATTTTTAAAAAAAATTATAGATAGAGTATTCAAATTTCAGTGAAATGTTAAATAAAGAAAAACTTTACAAATTTTGCGGCGAATTAAAATTTTCTCAAGATGAAATCAAATTTTTTGAAAAGCAATCTGAAAATAAAAGCCATTACTATAAACAAAATAATAATTTAAATATTACTTATTACAAATTTTGGAATTATATTACCGTTATGCAATTAAATAAAATTTACATTTGAATTTTTGTAGTTTTTGGAGCGATATATTCACCGTTAAGATATTATACAACTCAAAAATGTAAGTGTCAAAAGAAATTAAAGCGCTAGAGGAAAATGAAAAATTGTTTTTTTTTTTTTCGATTACTATATAGAGCATATAAACATACATCCAATAAATGATTTATTAATCACATTTGACTAAGATTCACTAAGCCGTTGATTACTCGGTTATACATATTAAAATTTCATTATATCTTTAGGTTTATTGCTCTTTTATATTGTATTGAAATGTAGATATTAAAATATTAAATCTGATTTATATTTTTTCTGACTAATATGTATTTAATATATAATACATTAAATAACATATTAAAATCCGAATTCAATAAGTTTTCTTAAAATAATTTATTTGTTAAGAATCACATGTGTAAAATAATTTAATTGTTAAGAATCACGTGTTTTTAATATAATATAATTTTGGTTCAGGTGTGATTTTTATTTTACTGTTGTGCAATACATTTTCATTTTCAATTCATTTCGAAATATTGTATATATAATACATGATATATGGTAGTATATAATGTAAACGGGTATTAATAAATTAATTTGTTTGTCTAAAAAATTTGAAATACATCTAATAAGAATTATTTTTAATTTTATTACGTAAACTGATAATATTTGTATATAGAATGTTAAATATAAATATAAATTGTTGGTACAGTTATTTATGGAAATTAAAATTTCCACGAAAACAATTTTCTTCCAAAAAAAATATTTGTATATTATATAATAACATGTTAATGGAAGAAGGGTAATTTTAATGTAAATCAGTACAATTTAACATAAGTTGATTACAAAACCAAGAGAAATAATATGCCCATACCCACATAAATAAAATTTACTTATTATATTGTAACTAAAAAACTAAAAAAATTACTCAAGAGACTTTCGGAAGGCTTATTTAAAGCGGCGAGACAGGTTATCATTTATTTGTTCTTATATTTTTAGTAAATTTTTAAAAAATTGTATTCATGCTTGAATATTACGTTGTCGCTGTTGCTTGACAAGAGGTCGATAATAGTTATACCTGAAACGTACGATGAGTGGGACGCTAGCTCCACGATGCACCCGTTTTCATTACGGAAACTTTGATTCTCTCAGTAAAAGAGGTATTTTTTGCTTCACAAGTATCGCTTAACAATTGACAGAGTGTCAAAAAAAGAGATGGGTTATTAATTATATCAAGACTTTTTGACTATATGATAAACTGATCGAAATGCTCAGTAAAATTAGCCTAAATCTATCTGAAAATATTCGTTGTATAGTAAATTTACAATGGTGGATTTACTGAAGAATTTTAAAATTTCTAAAAAACCGATAATTTCTAACAATAATTAAAAACAAGCTATATTTGGCCTATACTACACAACGTTCAAAATACGAGCTAGTGCCATTAATTGTGAAAGGAAATACAGAAGGATAGTACTTATGTGTATATGTGAAAGAAATATGACGATTTCAAATATAATAAAATGGAAGAATGTAACTAATTTTAGCTTGTCAATGCAGATGCTTCTACATGCTACTTCGAATTTCAAAATATTGAATACAAAATCACACTTACATACATAAATTGCAATTAAATTAAAAGAAGAAGATGTAAATTAATGCCCAAAAATGCTTTCCAACACCAATTTGATCTGAAATTGAAGAAAAGTAATTTCTTCGAACGTTATATTAAAAATATCTAAAAACAGCAAAATTGAGTCATAAAGCCCATTTCCTTCGTTAAAAAACAAAGAAAAAAATCGATGGATTATGTAGCAGACCGACAACAAAACAACAAAATATTTATATTTTATTATAGAACATATAAAAAATACTTACTTATTACACAATCATTTAATATGATTTTAACAATAAATATCGGCATTAAAAGAAAATTAACCGAAATCCACAAAAACAATAATAAGATTTATTTATAAATTCAATATTATTTAAGAGCTATAAGTAACTTTAAATCTCAACCTTGAAATTCTTTTATTTGTGGCAATTTAAAAAGAAATTGAAATATTCAGGAAATTTCTTTGTATATTTTAGACACTGTCTGATTGTTTTTTTATACCCGTATGAATTATGTTCAAGGGTATAATAAATTTGCCATTACGTTTTGACACCTTAAAGAAGTTGAGCTAGATATAGTGTCAAAGGTATAAATCAGCAGTCGATTAAGCCATCCATGTACGCACGTCCGTCCGCACGATAACTCAAAAAATAAGGGAGCTAGGAGGCTGAAATTTTTTTTGCCTAAAATTGTTCGTTTCGCTATTCAAATCCAGCATTTTCGACCGTCGGGTTCGAGTAGTTCGTGCCATACAACTTTTTTCTTTATATGTAATTCTAAGATCATTATTTGCAAATGATGATCAAGTTTTATGGCAACAACTTCTGTAAAATTTGGTTGTGATGGTACGGCAGGTTGGGGTAGCTGCCATACAACTCCTCTTTTTAAATGAAAATAACTCAGTGTCTATTGAAGCTCTATTGAAGGTATCTGAAATTTAGTGAAGAGATGTCGAGTTACATGCCAAAAACTTTTGTAAAATTTGATTGATCGAAAGCAGCCGGTTCAGGCTTCAGCCTTCATCTCTTGGAACTTAATGAAGCAAGGCGTCTAAAATCTTATAATTGATGATTAAGAGTTATGGCAACAACTTCTGTAAAATTTGGTTGGGCTGATGCAATAGATTCGGGTAGCTGTCCTACAATTCGCCAATTTACATAAATATATCGCTGTAGTTAACGTCGGTACTAAAACATCAGAAAGTTTTTCAAAGATGAACAAGTTTTCAAGAAACAGGATATATTATGTTCATACGGGTATCCCAGAGTTGACACAGTCTACTCTACTGCACTCTTCCTGCTTTTTTTTTCGTTTATTTAATTCTAAAAATTTATATTTGTGTTTGTTATTAACAGATTTTTGTTTTTCTATTTTTTAATTGTGGTTATGTGGTTTCTTTCTAATATTTATTTTTAATATTTTTTACACGCCATCTTCTCGTTTGAAATTTTTCTTCAACTTTAAAAGGGTGTCACAAGAGACCACAAAAATCGAAGATTTGAATAAAAATTATAAAAAAAAAAACTAAACTTTGGAATAAACACGTGGAATTTTTCTAAATATATTTTTTTATTTGAAATTTGGTAAATATCAAGGGATAAAAAAAGAGAAAGAAATGAAATAAAACAGGATAAAAATAGAAAAGTTAACGAACGAAAAACAATATTGAAAAAAAAAAAAAGATAATCACTCATTTACCTATAACCTAAGTTTGAGTAAGACAGGGTGTATATGGAGAAAAATGTTTGGTTTTTTGTTTGATTTTTCTTTTTTTTTTTGGGTTTGTGGGAATTTTTGTTTTAGAAAAGAAAGAAATTTGTCTCGTAGGACTTAAAAGAATTTAAATTATTATTTTTTTTTATTTTTTAAATACTTTGTGATAAATTGAATAAAAATTGGGATAAAATTCTTTTTATTTTATGATTTATGTAAATAAAATACAAAAAAGAAAATACAAATTAAAATCGATTTATTGATTAAATGATTCAAATTGGATTTTATTTTTTTTACTATTTTGTTTACTTTTGACTAATTCTGAGGAATTAAATTTGAAAACAATTTTTAAAATTACAACTTCAAAATTTATTTTAATTTATTTTACTTACTTATTTACTTTAGTTACTTGTTTACTTGACTTACTTACTTGCATATACTTAAAAATTTTCAAAGCATTTGAATTTAAAATTACTTTAATGTTTTTGAGAATAAATTTTCTTAATTTTTTTCGTTTTTTTTTTTTAATTTAATTATAATATTTGACAACTGGTATTAGAAAACTTTGAATTATGCAATTTTTTTAACAATTCTTGTGATTTTTAGCACAATTTTAAAAGATAAAAAAAACTTGAAAAATTTGTATATGTATTAGTTTCATTATGACAATCCGGTTCGTCCATTTATGAAACTTCTAAAAATGTTAAAGATAGAACAATGAAATTTGAACCATGGATAAAATTCTTCTTAAAACAATTGATGTTGTCGAACAAGTTTTTTTTATAGCTCCACCCATTCAAAATTAACTTGCAGCCTTTTGACATATTTGCATTAAGCGTAAACAGTGCACCAAGCCTTCAAGTTCAAGATTCTTTGCAGAGAACACTAAGCCTTCAAGATTCATTGCAGAAAGAATTATGGTCTAATAATTCTTCATATACAAACATAAGCTAAATATCTATTTTCACAGACGGTTCTAAAATAGGTGGCAAAACCGATTTTGAAAGCTTTTTTGAAAAATTAAATTGTCGTGTTTCAATGAGATTACCTGATATTTGCAGTGTTTTCAAGAAAAAGTTCTATCAAGTCATATACCTGCTAACGTTGCGTTTGCAAATTAATCAAAATAGCAAGAATTACAAAATCAAAGGCAGTTGAGGGCAGTCGAGAAGTATTGAAAATACTTTCTTCAAAGAACAGCATATAAATTTAATTTGGGTTCAAGAGCAGGAGGGTATTACAGAAAACGAGAGGGCGGATGATCTATCAAAGCACCAATCAGAGCTTGAGCTAAGTGTTAAGAATATACCATCTATCCACGTATCTGTATAAACCCTCAAATTCAATATTAAGAAGAACTTCCTTGAGTTAGCTGTAAGGTGGTGGCTAGCAGGTACAATTTGCAGTAGAACTAGAGCCTTGAGGCTAGATTTGTGTTTAAAAATATCCAAATTCACACATTCCCTCTCTAGAACTAAAATTGAACAATTGATTGTTGTTATTATAGGCAATTGTCTTATCTGTAGATAAGCTAGAAGATTAGGAGTGCATGTGTATTTTAACTGTGGATTATGCAGAGGAATTGATGCAATAGAGAGCGTGGAGCACTTTCTCTCCACTTGTCCTTGTCTATCAAGAAAAAGGCGAAAATATCTCGGAAGTTTCTTTTTCTAAGAGTTAGGCCAACTCTCTGACATATATCTGAAAAGCTTTCAAAGATTCTTCCGTCAGAGTGGTATTATCGTAGCATAAATCTAGTGAACTTAAAACCAACTCTGGTCTATGTTTTGTATGTACTCTACGGATGTAGAGTCTATAGTGATTACTAACACGTTATCTCAGTTTTCATCAATAAAAAGTTTGAAGAAAATAAAATAATAAAAATTTTGTATAAATTACAAATTATTGATCAGCTTAAAAAGAAGCTGATGATTTTAAAGTTTATACAATTCGAAGTAAAGTTCTTATTCTTGATATTTAAATTTTATTTGTAAAAAAGCTACTATCAATTTAAAAAAAAAAATTTAAAAGAAAATAAAATTTTTGAAAGGGATTATTTTCTGTTAAGTAAAAGATGAAAGAAAAGTGAAAAAGGATTTGGATTACAGTCATTGAATGTTTTATCTTTTTGTTTTTGTTTTGGGGGATTTTACTTTAGATTGTCCTTGAATCATCGATTTATGTCGGCAAAATTCTCATATTTAAGTCCATTTACCATTTTTTTAACGTTGTTTTTTTTTTATTATGATAATTTTGATTCTTTTAGTTCCAGACAATGGTTTAGAACTTAAAATTAACTTCATTATTGAATATTCAAACCTATATCAAATTGCAAATAACTTTCAAAATGGAAACTTTTCTAATGTTATTTCTTCTGACAGGATCTAAAATAAAAAAAAAAAACTCATTGAAAAAAAAAGTATTGAAGTAAATCAATTTTAGTCTGTAAAATATTTATTTGTTTTTTATTTTGACAACAAGGCAGAGTTTTTTTTTTATCAATGAATTTATTTCATTATAGAAAAAAAATAAAAAAAAAATTTTAGTGCTGATTTAAATAATTTTTTACTTAAAATAACAACATTTTTTAAATTTTTTAAAGTCTAAATAAAAAAAAAGAGACCTGACCTAGTAGGTAAGAGCGTATAATATACGCTGTTAACGCCGAGGGTTCGAATCGTAAAAACGAACGTCGTAATAATAATTTCCCCTTGTGACATTTACAGCCACCCTTGAAAAGGAAAGTTTGTGTAGTTGCCTTGTCACATTTATATGTGGCAGAGGAATAAACTTAAAACAAAAAGAAAAAATAGTTTTTCTTTATGTTAATATTAAAGTTTTTGGTTCTAATCCTATTTTTAATAAAAGTTGTATATCGCAAAATTTGAAGATAAATTTCAGAAATTTACTGTTTATTTGTATACTGTTTTTATCACAAGCGCTTATCGTTTATTAAAACTTATACAAATAGTGGCTGGTTTTTGAGTGAATTGTTATAATTACGGATTATACTGAAATAATTATATCCAATATATCTATTTTTAACTGAACTGATACAAAATTGATGAATGAATTTACAAAAATTAATAAAGTTTCTAAATCCATATAAGTTTTGCAAATAAATAACCAATTATATCAGTTAAACCTTTCCCAAACCTAAAACCTAAACCGAATCTATGGCACTATTTATTTTTGTATTACAATTTTGAATGTATTTGTGGTGAAAATAAGAATGTGATTCGTAAACATGGCAACAATTCTAATAGACTATTGATTTAGGATTAATAGACAAAGATGTTTAAGCAAATCCGAATTAATAAATGTTGCAAGGAGCGTTTAGTCTTTTTTTAGCATTTAATGTTTAAGTACTTTTTTTTTTTAACTGAATATCTACAGAACCTTTCTGGGCTAAAAATATTTTGGATATTTAAGTTCTGTAAAACAAGTTTTTTACTTTTTTATAATGACATTTTATTTAATCCTTCTGTAAGTTTACGAGTTGTTTTATCTTAATTAATTAATTTTTAAGGGTGTAGAACCCAAAAAAATAAAAAAAAATTTTTTTTGAAAATTCGCGCCCGCAAAAACTTGTTATTAGCATAACTCATGTAATTCCAATCCGATTAGAATGAGATTTGGTACAGAGGTTAGTGTTGTCATTAGGACCTCTGAAAAAACATTACAAAATATGATTTGTTCTAAACAACTGCCTGGTCAGACAAAAAAGAAACAAAATAAATCTCGAATTTCAATCAAATTTGGCTTTGTGTCCTGCATCAGTACACAAAATTTGAGATCTATAGCTTCAGTGAGTCCGCCTTAAAATATGCAAACACGAATATTATTTGATATGTTCTAGAGCAAAATTGAATAATTGTTATACGGTTTGAATAAAATTTGGTATAAATGTTACTCTTGCGATATAGTTGATGCTAAAATAATGTGACGCTAGAAACTAAAATGGTTCTAGCCCCACTATTGGGGCTCTAAATTAAAATTGTGACAAAATCAAGAGATTTTAAAATACACTCTTTAAGGTAAGGATATTAGAGGTACGTAGGTAGAAGTATATTCAGGTAGAGTATATTAGAACTTTTCAAAAACGGGACCAGTTTTCACCCATCACCATCCTAAGATAGATAAGGAGGTACATTTCTAAACCAAGTTATTGCCCCTCCACGTGGGACTTTTATTTGTTTTGCAAGAAAATAATATCTTGTATTAAATACCTATTATTAATTTCCATATTTTATTTTTAGATATATACTACGAGTTTTGCGCTACCCTTAGGTTAGCAGCTTTTTTTTCAAATGTTTTAGCTGAAGATATAATAGTACAGGCTCCTAAATGTACAACTTTAGTTGATTTTTGTTCAATAAAATTGGGAAGTTTTACAAACGTAGGTACCTGTATTTTATCATTTATGAGGTAAAAATGATCGATTACGCAATTCTGTAAAATTTAAATTTTCAGTTGTAATTATCTATATTTAATTTCTCTTTTTCTACTCCAACAAAACTACAAAGAATTTGTAGAATTTATTTCGAGAATCAGCACAAAATCATCATCATCATTCTTCAAATTTAAGCCCTTTTTTGCTTTCCAATTTTTTTGTTTTTGCTTTTAATTTTATGCGGTTTTTTTTTTTTTTTTAATTTTACCTGTTTATTTTTATAGTTATTATAACTTTTATTATTTAATATTTTTTTCTTAAATGGGGACTACTATTAAAAAAAAAAAAAAAAAATTAATAAAAAATATAAATAAAAAGATTTTCCAGAATTTCAAATTTTTGAAGACACAAACACAAAAAAAATTTGGTTTCATTTTGCTTTGAAATATAAAGAAACCGAAATGAATTTAAGAATAGTTTAAATGCAGGATACAAACTCAAAAAAAAAAAAGATATCCAAGGATATTATTAAAGTCCATCCTTGATATTAAAATTTTTTGATTTATCTTCTTTTTTTTTTCCTAAATATTTCTGATCCTGATAAATTATAACTTAAGTTAGAAAGAGACCACATTATCTGCAGAACTTAATGTTATTTTTATTTTTGGTCTTTGCAAGGATTTTTAAGCCAAAGAAAAGAAACAAAAAAATGGATATTATCAGATCCAAATTTTGTGTTCACTTTGGATTTTCCTAAGTAAAGAAATAAAATGAAAAAATTAATATTCTATTCATTTCTACAAAAAAAAAAAAAAAAAATTATGTGAAAGGGGTTTTTTTTTTATAGAAATCAACCCTAATATTATCTTAACTGGAATTCTTTTGATTTGAAAATTAACGGGTTGAACAACTTCTCTTCTTTTTTTTTTGCTTTTCATCAATTCTAGATTGGATGATGATGGAAATGATGATAGGTTTATATTGCATTTGATTAACGAACAAAATGGAATTCTCTATTGCGAATGTAATCATTTCCATTTTTTAACATACAAAGTAATATACAATTTTAGTAAATGAATTTTTTCTCTTATAATTTTCCAAAAAAAAAAATTTAATGGGGTTTTTTTTATTTTTCTTTGTTTTGTAATTTTGTTTGAAAAAAGTTTTAAATAAAAAATTAAGAATACTTTTAGAATTAATTAAAAATGGATTAAAAATATTTTTAAATGTACAAAATTAATGGAAAGGATAATATTACGTGAATGTTGCAATATTTTACATTTTTTTTAGGAATAATAAAATTTCATGAATCAAACAGTTAATTTTTATTGGGATATGAGTACCTTGTTGTAATTCACAATTTTAAACATTTATATAACCAAATATTATTGTATGACTATAACTTAAAAAATATTTTATTTTACAGACATATAAACTAATTTTGCCTTTCCTGTTAAGGCGTTTCCTGTAAATAGGTGTTTCCTGTAAGTAGGCGTTTCCTGTAGGCGTTTCCTATAAATATCGTAAGGGGAAATACATCTTACGACTTGTGTGGGATTCGAACGAACACTCCCTTTGTTTACAGCATATTTTATACGATCTCACCCACTAGGTCATCGAGGCACCATAGACTAATGGATAAAATATAAGTATATTTTATGTTTAGATCTTTGGCGATTAAAAAAAATTGTTTCAGTCACTTTCGAAATTGAATTATTTTATTGCGTAACGTAAGAACCATGTCAGCTAAACGTAAAGCAACCTAAATAAGGACGAATATATTGTCTCTGTTTCGTATCAGGATTAATTATAAGAATCTGATATGAGAGCTAAAATGTAAAGCTTTGAATGAAAAATTGAATTGGAATGAAAATAATATATGTTAACTAGAACATAAACTTAAATCCAAAATCAAATTTAAACACAAAGCCTAATGGATATACAGATAATCTACGTAGGTATACAATAAACTTTAAGACCTTAAATTTCAAATAAATATTCATAAACTTGTAACTTACATATATAAAAACGCTGATATTGGAAAATTCGTTATAGTCCTATTGATTATTGATTGGATAGGATAAACAGCTGAATCTATGTACCCTTTATCTTAAATTTGTTATAGTATTATAAATTCAAAGGCCTGTAGAAGTTAATTTTTATATTGATCTCTCAATATAATTTCAATTTTAACGCTATATATGGTTTTTAGTCTGACTTTAAATTTAAAACTGATTCTAATTCAAAATAACATTCCATATAAATAATTACCAATCATTGACCCACGGAATAAATATTTAAAGTATGGTGTTTTTAGAAATAATAAATATAGACAGAAAATGATAGACTTAATTTAGGTTTTATTTCTGACTCAATAACTCAAATAATTACAATTGGAAATATTAAATTTATTTTTGTAGCTGATGCCTTAAAATTAAAGATTTCATAAGCATTTGTAAATTGATTTTTTTTTACAAGCATTTTATGTTTTTTTTTTCCAACACTTAATAAATAATATACACTTTCCATAAAAGTTGTCCTTAAATAACTTTAAAACAGTAATTTTTTAACCACACAAATCTTTTTAATTTTTCTCAATTTTATTCACATTTTTTAACAAAACTCTTTTTTCTAACCTTTTTGATACAAACAGAAAAAAAAACATCAATTCCCTCATCTAAACACTTAAAATTATCATAAAAAGTTTTAAATTATTCCCGATTTATTTCAATATAATACAACAGGAACGAAACAAAAAATTTAACAAAAGGACACAAAAAAACAAAAAGTTTTTTATTACTTCATTTTTAATTTTAATTGTTAATAATTTTATATTTCACCCATAAAAAAATCTTTATCTTCAAAATTTTTACCTTTTAAAGAACTTTTCAGTTCTCGCTAATAATCAACTCGCTACTAAATTATACTTTACACAATTTACTAATAAAGGATTACAAGGTTAAATTAAACTCAATAAAAACAAAAAAAAAAAAAAATTAAAAACATTTTTAATAACCTTCAGTCTTTTTTTTTTTTTTTCTATCTTCTACGGTCCTTTTTATCCTTTTTTTAATCATCGGCTAAAACAAGCAAAATAAAAAAAAATTTCGTTTCTAAATCGTTTCAAATTAAAGATATACTCACGATACTATACTAAAAGTTCAATTTATATATATATATATATATATATATATATATATATATATATATATATATATATATTTGGACCTGATAATGATTATAAGGATTAAAACAATGTATAAACAACAGAAATAAAAACAATAACCCGTAAAGATTCTGTTTACCTATATCAAAATACTGTTTAGTATAAAAAAAAAACAGTAAATTTTGCGTCCATCAACCTAAAAAATCCTTTTTTTAATTTCATAGAATTTTGAACCAGAAAATCAAAAAAAAAAAGATAAATTTGCATATACAATATAATATCCTCAACAAAATAAAAACACAAAAAAAATCCCAAGAAAGAATTTAAACCAATACACACATATAAATTGATATAAGAACTGTTATAATATTTGTAATAAAGAAATAAGAAAGGATTTCTCGTACCACACGATATTTTTAAAATATTTTTATTTAATTTTTAAAATATCCCAATGGTACTGAATTCTAAATCAGACTTTTGAAATTTGTTAAGAATTCGATGAATAATTTTATATTTTCAATTGTCTTCACTTGACGTGGAATTGTTCAAACTTTTCTTCCTTGTAGGAGGAGATATTTCTTCTTTTCAAACTTCTTCCTTCAACTTTTTGCAAATGTACTTGATTTTATTCCTTTATATTAGTTGATAAAATCAACTTAATTATAACAAGTACATTAAAAATAACTTCAAAAATTAGAATGGAAGAAAACTGTCGTATAGAAATACAAATAAGCCATCTTAAATTTCCTTCTTTTAATTTTCCATTATAGAAGCGATCAAACGAGAAAAATTATAGTACATTTAAAACACTTTCAATAGTAGAACACTGCAAAAATGATGCATAAACTGGCGCTGTCTGGCATAAACTTGTTCTAATTGGATCCAACGGGAAATGACATAGAACAAGGTAGAATGTAAACCAACGGTTTTTAAAAGCTCACATTTCCAAAATTCAATACAAACTGTTTAGAATTGTGACTTGCACAAAAATTTGAAAATTTCATGTAATAAAGAAAAACATCATTTTATATCTTGCATTTAACATTTTATATTTTGCAGAAGTAAAATGTGTACAGGTTCCTAAGTTACAGGTGTTTAAAAATAGCAAGTTTTCAATTTTTATGCCCTAATAGCTCATAAATAGGAGGTGGTGCAAAAAAATTTTCCAAGCAAACTTTACTAATTCTAAAAGTTCTTACTTGCCTCAAAATTTCAAGCCTCTATCAGAAAGCGTGCCGGAGTTATGAAAGTAGAAAAATCATGCAAAATTTGGTTTTCACATAACGGTAAATTTAAATACTAAATTTAAAATAATTGTACAAATTTGATACTAATTTATAAAGCTAAAAAAAATACCAGTCGAATGACGTTTTCAGATTGCAAAACTCTTAAGCAGAACATAAGATATATGTATTTAAAATAGGGCTTTTTCAAAGTTTGAGGGGCTGTAGCTCCGTAATGGATGGGGCTACATGAAAAAGTTGTTTCACAGAATTATTTTTTTTATGAGACCTACCCATGGTTAAAATTCTATCTTTCTATCTTTAACGGTGTAGAAGTTTTGTAAACAGACGGACGGACGGACGGACAGAGTGAAAATAATAAACACATTTTTTCAAAATTTTTTTGGAAATGTGCTAAAAAGTGAATATACTTTCCTAGAGAAATTGATCCTTTTGAATTTGAAGAACAGATTTTAATTAAAAAACGGCCACGAACGGAACAAGAGCTTATTTAAAGGTTTGCATAATTAACACATCATAAAACACACCGAACAGATTCTGATTCTTTTCAGATGAAAGTATTCCAGAAGTTCATCACTATCTTTAAAAAAATTACTGTAAATTCTTTTGTTATATTTTGAAAATTTCCCTTACGTATAGACAAAAAGTATTATGCATTATCATTGTAATAAAATGATTTATTTCATTAAACAATATAAAAAGTTGTAAAATTATGAAATAAATATTTACAGATATTTATGAAGTTCATAAAATGTATTTTTATTGGATTGAAAAGAGGACTGGCAATTGGTTAATATCTATAAAGTCCTATCAAACGTATTTTAGCCTTGGCTTCCTTCAATATGCGGTACATTTAAAAACCAAAATCGAAGTCATGTAAACATTAACCTCCATACGGTTTAAATTTATGATTATTTTTTTTTTATTATTATTAATGACGTGGATTACTCTATTAAACGGGATGAATATTCGTGTGAAAGTGTATATCATTTTTATTAGTAATATAAGACTTTGCTTACATCATGCATGAATGGATAAAATTTTTCTTCATTTTCACTGTAATTATAATAATTTTTTAAATGTTATTGAAACCGAATATTTTATAGATTAATTATATATGTATATTTTGTATTTTACTAGGGACAGTGGTAAACATCGAAAGTCAACCAAAAGAACTTCGCGAGATTCCTCTGGATAGTGTTGAATTTTAACCAAACACCCTTTATAAAACCAATATTAGATAAATGGTTCCATAGACAGAGATAAGGTTCCATAAACGCGCAGTGTGTATGCCAAATGAATATAAGAATACTGTATTAAGCCATCTTCACAGTTCGACAGTGTAGGGATGGGCATCTGTCGCACTCCTAGTTTTACGTTTGAAAACTTTGAGTGGAGGCATTGATTGTTTTATTTCTTTAGAACAGTTATTTGTCTACAAGGTATATATTAAATAAGTTTTGGATATAAGCTGAAAACTTGAATCTTATTGTTAATAATTCCACTTGAAGATATAAGTTTTCGTACCAAGTGAAATTATACCTTCAATCGACAATATTTTTTATAAAAGTCTTTAACAAAACAAAAAAGCCAAATGATTTACTGGAATAGATTAAATCCATTTGGATAAAATAGTATACGTAAAATTTATATATCTTATACATCTAAAATCTTCGCTGGTTATAACTCTTCTTTAACTCTCCTAACATCCCAGCTTGCTAACATCTAAAGAGGATTTATATTTTAATATTTGAACAGAAACGTGGGTATTCGAAATGCAATCTGAACATAATTAAATATTTACTTTTGTTAAAAATGTTTATTTTCGTTTTACTAACGAAAGAGTTTTAATCAAGTCATCTTTCTTTAATGTAAAAGAAACAGACATTCACGCATTCGAGAAAGCTTTCACTTTTTAAAAATTAATATTATAAATAAATCTATATCTATCCATCCCGTTACACCGGTTAATTTATCACCGTCTAAACTTTAAATAATAAAAGTTAAGCTTAATTCTTTTAATATTTTTGACATAAGCCGTAGTTTCTCTCAATTATATCAAATCACAAAAATAGAGGTCTTATATATTTATGGGACTATATGTTTAGTTCAAGTTTTCTTTTTTCAAATTCGCTCTAATTTTTGTTTGGACTGTGCATCCTATCTCTCCTCTCTACCAACCTCCACCCCCAAAAGGAAAAATAATAAGCAATATTTTAATTGGAACAAAAGTTTTTACTTTCCATTTCCTTTAAATTACTCATTTGAAACTTAAATATTTAAATTAATATTCAAAATTATATTGAAATCAATATGCTAAAAAATAATTATCCTTGAAAAGATTATAATTTTATATTATTTCTTTCCTTTTTTTGATTATACTTTACGTTTTTTTTTTTTAATTCAATATTGAAAAATTGATATTTAATCCTGAAGGTTTGAAAATTACAAAAAAAAAAAAATTCTATTAAAAATTCAAAAAAATTAAAGAATGAGAACACATGTATTTTAAATTTTAATAAAGAGTCTTTTACACACATTCTCATCCTTTTTCAGTTTGTAAAAAAATGTTCAACAGGTAAAATAATAAAAGTAAATAATTAAAATATCATGTGTATTAGAAACATTTTCCTCAAAAATTTTAAATTTCTAAGAAATAACATTCATAAGGATCTAACTTTATCGAGAATTTATTTTTAATTTGTTTTTTTTTTATTCTGGAAATGTCCTTAGAAATTAATTACCTGGATTAATTAAATTAAACGAAATAAAGAAAAACAAAAACTTTTAAATAAAATTAATTAATAATGTTTCAGAATTTTTTTGAACAAAAGCATTTTTGTTAGTAAAATAATCAAAAGTTAAAAATGTCGGTAGTGGTTAATAAAATGTGAATTTGTAGGGAATTGACTTTATTTTTTAATAAAATATAGAAAGAAATAGAAATATAATTTCTGATTTTCTTTTTATACGAGTACCCCAACGAAAGATACTTCACGTAGGCATAGGCATATTTAGATTGCTGCTCAGTTTTTAACACTTCTTTGTGGCATAATAGACATAGGCATGTGGCATAGGCACTCAAGGGAATCAGATCAGTATTGACAACTGAATCTATTAGGCTATATTTATCTCCTCTTTGTTTCACATCCGTGTTAACATTTAAAGTTAACATTTTCTAGATCGTATGTAAGCATCTTGTTAGCATTATTAATGTTTTTAGATCTTAGCTGAGCCAAGTTATAAATATTTCTTCCATAATTGTTAAATCGAATATTTAATTTGAAATCAATTTTACAACTTCCAGTTTACTGGATAATATATTAATTTGGTGTTTTTTTTTTCTTCTATAACTTTATGAAAGGCAGTTATCATAAAACTCACCTTAAATTGAGTTTTGTGACTTACTAGATCGTAAGTTGACTATTATTTTTGGTTAAAATTAAACGCATCCAAATAGCTTTGATGCAAATTTTTAAACCCAGTTTACAAATCTTCAAAATTAATAAAATTAAAAGAGGAGGCCAAGAACTTTAGTAAAATTTAAGGCAAGTGCTTTTCAAAGAATTGAAATTATTCAGACCAATAACTGTATTGGCTGTTACACAATAACAGTCATCAGAGTGATATTCTGGACATTTAGGGTTGCAAATCGCAACTTTATTTACATTAAATTTATATATTCTTGCATTCATTTTCTATTTTTCAGAATTGTCCAAAATTTTTCTTTTTAAAATATAAAATCTGTCAAAAGAAAATTTTTATATGTATGTAACTAGCATATATTAGGAAAACCTTACATTTTTGTGTATTTCCAAAATAAATTTAATAATGTCAATTTTTTTTTCAAATTTTGTGGTATCGATATTATACTGTGTATTATATTGTATGAAATCTATTCATGGTTACTTTAAAAAAAGAAAGGGTCAAAAAAACATTATAAACATATAGAGAAGGTGATCATTTGATGTCCTTTCCATAAATTGTAAATTCACTCTATGGTACCTGTATTTAATCCTTTTACATTTGTTTTGTCTTTTATTTTCTTGTATACAAATTATAGAAAAGTATTGCAAACGCTAAGAAAAACTTCATTTTACAATTTTAAATAATTTTAGAATTTTGAACCTTTCTAAATCCGAAAATACAAATTTCACGTTTCATGAATTCAGATTTTTTTTTGAAACGATATGGCCAACAAAAAATTGACACTCCCTTGTAAAATGAAAATCAAAATTGGGATAAACTAAAAATATTTTGACTGAAGTTAATAAATCTCAAAATTGATTTTTATTGTAAGGATCTTGGTTTGCTATTGAAATATTTCTACAGTCGCAAGAATTTGTTAAAATTTCGAAATAAATTTAAAAAAATATTGTTTAAAATATAATCCTGTCATATTAAAAAACAAAAAAGCAATTTGAGAACTGAAAATTCTTCTTGTATCAAATGAAAATTACCAACCCACCGGAACATCGTCCAAACATCTGAAGTTGAAACATTTGTGTACCATACGACATATTCGAATATAATAATTTAATCCTTTTTATATTAACGGTTATTATTTATAAATATTCAATTATCTTTCCATATATACAAGATGGTCAAGGGGAGAACACTTTAAAAGTTAAATTTAAAAAAACAATATTTTACGCATTTGTAAAACATCATAACGGTTTCAATAACTCTCCGAAATCATATTAAAATCATTCAATTTAAATGTCATCCAAATGTTTTTTTTAAAGATTCAAAATTGAAAAAAAGAATTTTTCGTTTTTTTTTTAGAGTACTTATGATGTAGTAGCAAATTTTTTTTTAATGCATCATAGACTTACAATAGAAGAGGTCCATTTTTACTTTTATGGTATATAAAATTTTGGTTTTTTTTTACATGCTGTGGCACCTGCATGTCAAAAACAATATTGAAAATTAAAAGTAATCCTTTCGAATGAAAAACTACAGGACTGCATCAAAATGCTGTATTTTAAAACCATTTTAAATCAGTTATTTTTCTTTTCGAATTCAATTTTGTGTAATGGTGTTATTTGGAAAATATAAAAAATATGGTGTGATTTTTCATCTATAAATTTAATATTCGTTAATTTTAATTATTGTTACGTTATGTAATCCCTTTTATTGTTACATATAGTTGTATAATTAGAAATATTTGGATGTGTTTAAATATTTATTTTAGATTAAGTTTTTCACATTGTATAATCCAACCAAAAATTGTGCAAAATAAAAAATACAAAAATTGATAGTATTTTTTATTTTGCACAATTTTCGATTACAATGTGTAAAATACTACTTCCAAATAATATAAAGTCATAGATTTTCAAATTAAAAGGTATAAACAAGAAGCTTTTGAATTGTAGATTTTTAAGAAAGGTCATGCCCAATTCACATTTTAGAACAATGAATACTAACAAAATACTGATTCAGATATTAAAATGACACTTATTACTTTGAGTATATAATGGAGGGTAACAATATGACGTATTTCAACGTATTGTTCAGTGCAAAATTTAATGAACAAGAAGTACATAAGTAGAAAAAAATGCCGTCGCTCCAATATTAAGAATTTGACGAATAATAGAAATTACGGAGATCTAGTTCATTCAGCAACTGACAAAAAAATCTTTCAAATATTAAAATATTTTGAAAATTATAAATTCCAGTTTTATAAGAACATCCAATATCCAACACTGAATAAGTATCAACAATATTAAGAAGAACTAAAATAAAATTGCATACATAGTCAAGTCAACAATATTAAGAAGAACTAAAATAAATTTTTAAAAGCGCACATTTCCAAAAGATTGTTTAGAATTGTGGCATGCACAAAAAGTTGAAAATTTCATGTAAATAAGAAAAAATGTGAAAATAGGAGTTTTCTGAAATTTTGAGCGGCTGTAAGTCCGGAACGCTATATAACTAAGAAAAACCATTAAAACACGTAAAAATATATTATTAAACCTTTAATTTTCATGTCTTGTCGAAGAAAAATTTTTACAGGTGGCTAAGTTTTAGGTGTCTAAAAATAGCAAATTTTCAATTTTTGACGCGTAATAACTCTTAAAGAGGGAGTGCTACCTAAAAATTTTCTGAAGAAACTTATACTAACTCTATAAGTTCTTTCATGTCTCAAAATTTCAGGTTCCTATCTAAAGGCGGGCCGGAGTTATGAAAAAGAAAATTTGATGCAAAATGTGGTTTTCACATAACGGTACATTTAAATAGTAAACTACAAAATATTACATAATTTTGAAATTGTTTTATGTAGATAATAAAATTTTCGGTCTTCTGGCAGTTTTAGATTGCAAAACTATTACGCGGAGCCTGAGATATACACATCTGAAAATGGGGCTTTTTCGAAATTTTGAAGAGCTGTAACTCTGGAACCCTATACAACTAAAATAAACCTTTAACATACGTAAAAATATATTACTATAGCTTTAACTTTTATATCTTGCCGAAGTAAAATGTGTACAGGTTCCTAAGTTATACATGTTTAAAAATAGCAAATTTTCAATTTTTAAGCCCTAATAGCTCATAAACAGGTGGTGGCCCAAAAAAATTTTATACTAATTCTAAAAGTTCTTTCTTGCCTCAAAATTTCAAGCCTCTCTCTAAAAGCGTGCCGGAGTTATGAAAGTAGAAAAATCATGCAAAATTTGGTTTTCACATAACGGTAAATTTAAATACTAAATTTAAAAAAAATTGCATTATTTTGATATTAATTTACAATGTTAAAAAAAATATCTGTCGAATGACGTTTTCAGATTAAAAAAATCTCAAGCAGAACTTTATTAGATATATGCATTTAAAAATAGGGCTTTTTCAAAGTTTCAGGGACTGTAGCTCCGTAATGGATGGGGCTACATAAAAAGGTGGTCAACAAAAATATTTTTTTTATGAGACTTATCCATGGTTAAAATTTTTTTCTCTATCTTTAACGGTGTAGAACTTTTGTAAACAGAGGGACGGACGGACAGAGCGAAACTAATAAGCACATTTTTTCAAAATTTTTTTGGAAATGTGCTAAAAATAACAATGTTGGAAGGTTAAAAACTTCAAAATTCAAAAGAAATAAAAGTGTTAAATAAGATCGATATGAACAAATCATCTCTAAATCTTATGACCCAGAACACTTTAATACAACTAAATAAGTAACCTTGAAATGAAAGTGGAATCAAAATGAAAACAAATATTAATACAAGAAGTAAATATGGCTTATATAACAGGTTACCATATGAATCCCTTTTTTCAAAACAAGCAAACTAAATTAACCTTTAAATACATATTCTATGAACGGAAATCTATTTCTTAATCTTTTATTTCTATCAGACGTCTTACAGACAAATTTTCATTACAAACTTAACAATAATATGTAAAAACATCTTAAAGATATGGAATAGTATTTGTAGTGCAACTTCTTTCCGATACATTAATTCAGGATTAATATTATTATTACCTCTTTTCATTATTTAAAAACTTTTAAAAAACATCTTAAATTTTAATTTCCTTTCTTTCAAAATAAAAAAAAAAAAGTTTCTACACTATTTTCATTTTGAATTGACTTTTAGTAACTTTAAACATAAACTTTGTATGCTAGTTATTTCCTTTTTTTTTTTTTTTTCCTTTTCAACTTACGACTTTTTATCCAAAATTAAAATTTCAAAGTTATAAAACGAAACTATAACAATAGAAATTTGGAAAAAGTTTTCTGAAAAGAAAAAGGATATTATAAATTGCTGTGAGGCACGAACAACTAAATATAATAATATTAATGATGAAAAATTTTAAAATTATTCTAGTAAAACAAAACACACATAAAAAAATCCTATTTTTCTATTTATGGATCCTTAAACAAAATAAAAAAATTTTATTGATATAAAACAAACTTTTTCACAGGTTCTTTAGCTTTCTTTTATATTTTTTTAAAAGTAAAAGAAAACTAAAATAATTAAATTTCCTTTATTCTGTCTCAGGTCCTATTAGGAACAAAATAAAAAATGTATACTTTAAATCATCAGAAAAAAAAAAAAGAAAAAACGTTTTTCCAGGATTTCAGGATTCTTTTTTATATTGTTAAAGTACCATTAGTTAAGATTTATTTTGTTAAGTTACGCGTTATATTGTTGAGAAACGTCATTTTTAAGTTATCTATTCTAAACTAACATAATATCTACTTCAAATCGAACAAGAACAAAAGGTATTTTTATACACGTGGATTAAATATAAACCAAAATTCAAAATGCCAAAATTCCAAAATACTAATATCCCAAAACAGTTTCTTAGCGCAATTCCTTTTGAATTTTTTTTATTTCGGATGTGGGTCGATTTGATGAAAACAAAAATATTGAATGCGAAGAATGTTGGAAAAAAATCTAAAAAAGAATATATGCCTACATATTTATATTTCTTTTTCTAAATATTCTGGAAAAAATTCCAAATGCCCGCTAACATTGAAACTCTGATTTTGAATCCACCTCTAAAATCCCTCCTAATCCAGAATAAAGCACATACATATACATATAAATATTGTGGAAAAAGCGTACACATTAATTTCATAACCAACTAAAAGTCCCTTCATATTCAGAATCTCACATTTACATATACATATGTTAGCTTTTTAGTATTTTGGGATTTTGCAATTTGGGATTTTGATATTTTGCGATTTTATAATTTGAGATTTTGGAATTTGTGATTTTTTCGTGGCGGTCCTGAATCAGAAGTAGGCACATATTATTTTTTACAGATCTTAATAAACTGTCATATTAAAATAAGCATTTTTTTGACGAAAAACTTCATATTTTAGCATTAAACACGTAACCGTAATCAACGTAAAGAAGAGTTATGGTTTATTATAGATATTTCATTTAATTCCTATCCATTATATAAAAGAATAAACGTCCAAATCATTCATCACATTTTGTAATATTATCTGTGTTATTTTAATTGATAAGATCGTTCTACACCAAACTTTTTACAGAGTTCATCAATAATATTTTTTGAAATTTTCATTAATTCAAAAGCAAATGGCTAATAGCATTACGAATAAATATTGCACCTTATTACTATAACCATTATTATTCACATTTATTCAATTTTAAATTAAACATTAATTCTTCTATATGGAGCAAAATATTATAAACAATTACTCATAATTTAAATTGCGTCATGATCAAAATTTCTAGAAATTTAAATAATGATTCTAATAATAAAATTAACTATTACCAAAATGCAATATAGAAAACAAAGATGTTAAAGGAAGGAAGAAAATGATGAGAAATAATAACAATGTACTTTAATGTGTTTACAGAGCTGAAAAGTTTAAGAAAATTTTTCTTTTTTTCAGTAATAATTTTTTAATTTATAAAAGTAATAATGTTAAAAATCTATTGTAATTTTTTACCAAGGATAATTTTGTTCAATCTCAATCATATTTCATTCCTTTATCTCTTCTGTGTATCTTTCCTAACTAAGCCAAAGTAATGAATAATAATTTAATGAAGATTTCTTTTTAAATTAAAAAACGTTTAACGTAGTGATGCCAACCGTTTGTTTTTTCTGAACGTGTCATTTAATTAGGGGTTATATTGGTTATAGTAAAGGTCATTTTAAATTTTGAAAACATGATGCTTATTTTTAAGTATTGATACATTTTAATAATTTTTTCCACATTGAATTGCTCACAATACGACACTACTACCCGTTTCTACATACGCAGCAATTGTAATGAAATACAACTTAATATTCTAAGGTGATATATTCCATATGATATTTCTTAGAATATGAAGTTGTGACTCTAGAAAAAACTAAAAATACATAAAATCATGCTTTATAAAATAATATTTTGATGACAACACAAGGTATATCCCTGTGAAATAGGGATATCTAAATAAAATTCCCGTAATATCTTAAAAAATATTTGATAATACTAAAATATGATACACTGTTCCTCTTCATACCTGTATGGACTATGTTCGTCAGTCGTTAGTTTCGCTATTTAAACTCAGCATTTTCGACCGCCGTCTTCGAATAGTTGTAATACAACTTCTTTCTTTATATGGAAATAACTCAGTATCTCTTGAAGCTACGTATCTGAAATTTTGCAAAATGGTGGCGAGTTACAGGCCAATAACATCAATAAAATTTGGTTTTGCTGGTGCAACAGGTCCGGTTAGCTGTCACACAATTCCAAAATTTACATAAATATATTTTGGTACTTAATGTAGGTACTAAAATATCTGAAATTTTGTAAAAGATGATCAAGTTTCATAAAACTTGTATATATTACGTTCATACGGGTATACCAAAGTTGACACAGTCTGTTCTACTTCATTATTTCATTTATAAGTTATTTACTGTTATGTGGTATATTTCATTATAGATTTTTTTTTATGACGTGATATAAAAATTTTTTATGCAAAAATAATAAGAATTTTTTTTTTGTAGTTTGAGGGTTAAATAAAAAGTAAAACAATATAAAAATTCAAACCTTAGAAATCCTTAAATATATAAACCTAAACCTAAACTAAACCTAAAAAAAATTGTTTTAAAAATCATACATTCATTGAACGAAAACAAAAACAACAAGAAAAAGTAACTCATGAATGCTTAAAATGGGCGACGCCTGTTTCTTTAATGATTTTATTTTCTACTGTTATTTTTTCAAAATATTAAAAAATAAAAATATCGTTTTTATTTGTTATAACATATATATGTTTCACACCAGACCCGTCAGGCCCATCAATTTATTTAAATATATTTTTTTCTTTCAATTTATCAGACCCATCAATTTATTTCAATATTGTATTATCCTTTATTTTTTCGCAAGTCGAATTATGTGTACACTATGTATGAGTGAGTGTGCGTGTGTGCAGGATGAAAAAAAAAAACTTTTATTCATTTATGAAAAATGATTGTTTTTTTTTCCCCGCTTAATGTATTAGTTAGATTTTTTATTCTTGTTGTATGCAAAATTTAGTCCTTTCATGGTGTTCAGAGTATTAAGCATTTTTTAAAGCTTTATTTTTTATTTTTTGTTTCTGCCGGGTAGGAAACTTTTACTGCGAAAAATAAAACCTAAAAATAAAAATCAAAAGAAAATAAGTAAACACAAATATGTTTGAATTATAGATGAGCGGTACACTTTCCTTTCTCTTATTTATTTTTAACATCATGACAATAAAAATTGAGGGAAGAAAAGAGAAAGTAATAACTTTCGAATAAAAAACATTGTTGCTGATGTTACCACGAAGTAATCAATCATTACTGATTATTGTTTGTTTTCTTTCTCTTTCTACACACTTTTTTCTTTTTCTTTTCTTATCTTTTCTTTTAGCAAAAAATTACTGTTATTTAAAGGTAATTTAACCGCCAATTTTTCTATTTTTATTTCTCCGGAAACTTTAAATCATTATGTCAGAACAATTCTGTGTTAACAGAGTTTTTGTTTCTGTATTTCTGGTATGTTTGATAAGTTTTTAAGAAATTTGTTTTTAATTTTTACCTATAAAATAATGAAAAAAAAAATTAAAACAAAAATGGAAGAAATAAAAGAAAGGTATATTAAAAATCAAGCTACCATATAAATTTAAATTAATGTTTAATGTTTTATTAAAAATAAAAAAAAATGAAACCTTTTATTTTGTTTCATTTTTTGGCAGCAAACAATAAAAGTTCCATGAAAAATGTAGACAAAGAAAAAGTTTATATGCAAAATATAAAAACAATAAACATTTTAAATAATGCGACAATTAACGTTAAGCAACAAATGAAATGATGGTGTTAAAAAAAGAAATCAAAATGATTTATAAGATTAATTATTTATTTTAAACTCTAATAATTATTAAAAGTAAAAAATTAGTCAAGAAAAAAAAAAATAAATATTAAATTATTGTTGATTTTGTATAAATTTTGAAATATTAAAAGATTGAAGATTTTTCACTTTTTTGATTTAAAATATTTTTTATTTAATTTAGAATAATATTTATTAATTTAATTTTTCCTTTTTAATTATTATAAAAGCAATTTATTTTAATTAAAATTATTAGTTAAGAAGAAAAATTTAAATAATTCATATTTATTTGAGGATAAAATTTTATATGTTTTATTTGGAATTTGGTGAATAGATATTAGCATATTTTAAAATTAAAAATAAAGAAGACAAAATATAAAAGCAAAGGTCTTTAAAGGAGGAAATTTTCCAAAAGGCAATAAATCAACAATTTAGGAGATCATTACTTGAACCGAAATTTTTATTTTTTCTTAGAATTTGATATAAGAAAAAATTGTTAAAAAATACAAGAAATTTTTTAATATTTTTATAGGTAATTAAAAAAACCTGTATAATTATACTAACGTATTAAAAAAATCAGCTGCCTCCATCACAGGACGGACCGCTATTATACAAGAAGTATAAAGCCAAAATTGATCGATTTTCTACATAATAATTTATATCAAAGCAAACTAACTTCTAATAATTTAACATCATGTTTTTATTCAATAGCAATAATAAGCAATTAAATTGTAAAAATATATTATGTACATTCATTCATACATCTATTTACATATGTATGTATGTACAAATTTTTTTTTTGTATTCAAAAATATTAGAGGTAAAATGGCGTGTTATAATAATATGTATGTAATTTGGACTTGAAAAAAAAATTAAATAAAAGTTAAAGTTGGAATGTATCAAAAAATCTTCTACCGCAAAGTTGTTGCTCTTTGCTAGTGTAACAATTTTTTCTTAATAATTTTTCTCATAATATTTTTCTGTTACGAAATATTCGTAAAATATTCCGGTTATCTGATTTGCTCCAAAAGCTTGTTAATTCGAGAGATTTATATCAAAACCTTAAATATGAAATTTCAAAAAAATTCCGGTCAGTCGTTTAGGCTGTACACGTGCCCACAGACACACACACACACAGATAGACATCACGCTAAAAAAATCACCGTAGTAGTGCATTTTTGCCAAAATCTCGGGTACAAATTTTTAGTATGAAAACAATACTTACCTTATACATAATTGTATGCGGCCGGTAATATAATGTTGGAACAAAAAATATTGTACAGGTGTTTAAAAATAGCAAATTTTCAATTTTTGATCCCTAAAAACTCTTAAACTGGGGCACGTATAAAAAAGAGGTGTAAAGGACGTATTTCTGAACAAACTTATGCTAAATTTCTAAATCTAATCTTTTTTCTCTCAAAATTTCAAAATTCTATATAAAAGCATTGCGCATATATTATAAGAGAAGCAAAATCTTGCAAAATTTTGTTTTTACATAACGATAAATATAAATACCAAATGGTAAAAAATTTGATTATTTTAATATTTTTATAAAGCATATTTTCTAGTGGAAGCACAATATAATAATACGAAACAATCTGTACCTATAGGATATATATCAATATATGGCATCTTAAAGATTGTTATTAGACCGATATGACGGTATTCCAGTCTATTGACCGATCATTTTCCGAAATATTTATCGTTATTTAAGTAAGTAACCAACATTTTAAAATGTTCATTTTAACCATTTGTTATCATATTCGCCAGTAGAAATCTCCACAGATATTCTTGAAATTAATAGTATAGTTTTATTTATGTAAGATCACTATTTGTCGTACACCTTAAATTAAAATAGAAATTTATGACTTTATAACTTAAAAAGAAAGGCATACAAAATGTGTTTCCATATATATATTTCTGTCATATCTATTAATTAGATTAGCTACTGCGTTGCATAAAAAAATATATATATATAATGCAATACAACATTTCATTATAATTTCATGAAAATCGGTCGAGTATAATAGTTTTTATAATAAATATAGGAAAAACTTTTCCTATTGAAAAAAGTATGCCTATATTAAATATTATATGTATTTTCATATTTTCTCTATTTTTATTGTATCATATTAAATTATAATGTGATCGTTTCTAAAATATCTAATAATATTATCATTTTTTAATTTCTTTAATATATTAAGTTTTAATTTTTTTCATATTATATCCTGCTCGTAAAAATAATATTCAATAAAAAAATAAATTATTTTTCAATAATAAAAATTTAAGTATCACTCAACCTTGTCCATTAACCAACATATTGTTTTTATATATTTATTTTTTTTTTTTTTTCGAATTTAAATTAAAAACAAAAAAAAACCCACATTAAATATAATGTATTAATTTATTTATCTATATCTCAAGGTTTTTTTTTTCAACACATTAAACATTTTGTAGACATTAAACATAAATAATAAAAAAAATAATCAATCATCGAAAGTAATTTATGTAATTTGTAATCTACTCTTACACTCAAATTTAATAAAAACAAAGTTAAAAAAACACAACAAATATAACAACAGCAAAAAAAAAAGAAACCAATAATCTATTGCAATAATTTTATTTTAGTCCTGTCGATTATTCAAACAACTTGATATACACAAGCATTTACGAAAAAAAAAAAAAAAAAAAATCAAAAACTTTGTTTTATATATAGAAAAAAAAATTAAGAAAAAGCCATAAAAAATTTATTCAATTAAACTTTGACTTACATTCAAAGCCAAAAAAAGAACAAAAAAAAAAAAAAAATAAAAATAAATAAATCAAATCTCCAATGGATTAAGAGTAAACTTTTTTTTTTTTGTAAGATTCTGTAAAAAAAAGTTTCAATAATAATAAAAACAACATCTACAACTTTAACAAAAAAAAAAACACAAAAAAAAAAAAAAACAAATAAAAGTAAGAAACAGGAAAACCAAAAATCTACAAAACAAAAAAAAAACATTCATCCGGAATTCTTAAAAAGTAAAAAAAAAAAAAAACAAATCCTAAACCTGCATATGTGTAAATAATAAATATATATTACAGAAGTAGTGTTATTCCTAAATGGTACGATTAAACTGAAGTCCTTAGAAAAAAATTCAATAACTCGCCTTCCATATAGTATTTGAAACTTTTAAATAATCTCGAAAATTTTTTTATTGGGTAACTAAATCTAGTTGGCAACCTCTTAACCTTTTCAATTGAAACATCTCTTAAACATAGGACAAAACTAAAAATAAATAGATAATATCCATAATTCCTAAAACGAACCTATTTATAAAAATGTTCAACATCACCACTGTATAAAATATAAAATACAGGAAATTACTCAATAAAGGAGTTAAAGAATTTTTTTAGAAAAGTTCTTGAAAGTTTTTTTTTTTTGTTTGGATTGCCTTTCACTATTTTGTTTTTTTGTTTTAATTCTGGGTTAATGCTTAAAAGGATATGTACATAATTTAATACATATTTTTTTTTTTTTTTTTGTTATTTCTGTTTGAAATTCTCATATGTGCAATTTTATAAAAGCTTGTTTATCCATTTCATTCATTTTATTTTACCTTGTACTTTAATTTAATTCCAGTTATTAAGTGTAGAATAACTTTCATTTTCTGTTTCTTTAATTTTTTCTTGTTTTTTTTTTTTTTGTTTGAAAAAAAGAAATCTTTAAATTGTAATTTAATATCTTAAAAGTAGAAGAAAAAAATCTTTAGGTTTCACATTAAAGTTTTCAAAAGAAAATTGGTATACAGAAGAATAAGAAGAAGAATCAAATTAATAAAATAAAATCGCTTTCGTTATTCTTACGTCCAGTACACATTGTCCTAATGATTACTTAAAATATAATAAATTATTTTTTTTTTTTCAACTTAAATTGATGATGTTATATACATCCAGATCACATACTTAATTAATCAATTGCTTATTATTAACTTAATTTAAATATTTAATTAAAGAAAAAAAAAAATTAATATTAAAGATTCTTGCTTTATATGCCATTTGAGTCTAATGAACTCATATAATAATTTTATTTTTAATATTGTTAAAAAATACCAGAAAAATTTTCAAATACAGTATTTATTTAATTACCTAACCTAACGTGACGAGTCTGTTTAGATAAAAACGAAAAATTTCTGGGAACTAAGTATTGTAGAAGGCAACAATTAGATAAAATAATCAAAATAATATAATTAAAATTTTGAGACTAGAACTGGTATTATATTTCGACGAAAGTTTGACGTTAACAAAAACTTTGAGTATTCATACTTAGAGTATTGAGTTTTGAATATTGAGTATAATATTTTGAGTACTTCGCAACATATTCATGTAACTAAAATTGTTTCTAGACACATTTAATTTTTTGAAAATTCTGAATAGTGAATAATCTAAATTTTTTTACTAAAATCTTTAATTCGGGATCTATTAGGAATTAAAGTTTACATTGTATTGAAAAAACTCTAATAAAGCTATTATGTAATCGATTTAAGTTGGAGTATTTTTTGTTTTAACTCAATAAAAATTACAATGAATCAAATTTTTCCCTCTAAATGCAACCATGTTTCTGTACTCAATTATAGTATGTCACAAGAAGAGGTCCCGACGAAATTTGAACTTTATTTCTTTTTATTTTAACCTCAATAAAAATTATTAATGGTGAATCCTAACAAGGTGACAGGACGTCTGAATGATTAAAAGAAATTATTTTTATAAATATATAAAATATTAAGTTACTTATTTTTCCTCTTTTTGTAAAAACATTTCAAATAATTTTTTTTATTATTATCGAATTACTTATTTTTCATCCAGCCATTGGCGCAGTGGTTGACGTACCGCTTCTCATTCATAAAGGAATGAGAGGTCTCGGGTTCGATTCCCGGCTGAGTACAATAATTATTTATATAAAAAAAAAAAAATATCCATATATCGCAATATGTAAATACTTTATATATCATTATATCACGTACACCCCACATTCCTACCAGGAAACAGGGGTTATATAGCTACCTGGCACGTTTCTGTACCACGGTATCTGAATATAAATAAATAAACGAGGAAGAGTGCAGTAGAGTAGACTGTGTCAACTCTGGGATACCCGTATACCCGTATGAACGTAATATATCCTGTTTCTATAAAACTTGATCATCTTCTAAAAACATTCAGATGTTGTAGTACCGAACTACAGAGATATATTTATGTAAATTGTGGAGTTGTATGGCAGCTACCCGAACCCGTCACACCACCACAACCAAATTTTGCAAAAGTTGTTGCAATAAAACTTGATCATCATTTGCAAAATTTCAGAAACCTAGCTTGAATAGATACTGAGTTATTTCTATATAAAGATAGAAATTGTATGGCAGCTACTCGAACCCGCCGACCGAAAATGTTGGATTTAAATAGCAAAACGAACATTTTGTAAAAGTGACGTAAAAAAAATTTCAGCCTCCTAGCTCCTTTATTTTTTTAGTTATCGGATGGACGGACGGACGGACGTACATGGCTTAATCGACTCAGAATTCGATTCTGAGCCGATCCATACCTTTGACACTATATCTAGCTCGACTCCTTTAAGGTGTCACAAACGTAATGGCAAATTTATTATACCCTTGAACATAGTTCATACGGGTATAATAAATAAATACTTATTTTTCTTATTACATCTCTGAATAATAAGCTAAAGTTACTGTCACTGAAATATTCTTCTGTGATGTTATAATTTTTATTTCCATTTTGATTTCTTACTTTATTATTAATTGTGAAATTTTTCCACTAACTTTAGTATAAAAATTTACTCCAATTTACCACTTTTATGATCAAATTATATTTTTTTCTATTACTGTTGGTCAGGTCTAATAATCGTTCTAATTGAGAGAACCATTTTAATTGAGGAAATTATCAAAAAGAAACAAGTCAGTAAATTTACACATTTCATTTCTTAGAAAAAAGAAAATCCATTCTAATGACAAAATTAAAATAAAATTTTCAAGCAAAAAAAGATAAACTATTGTGTCACAAAATAGAATAGATTTCAAATTATTTAAAAACATATATTTAATAATTTACATAATTATTCAAGTATAACATTTTTCTTTCGTTCATTTAAAGTCATTTAACAAATAATTTACAATAAAATTCATCATTCTTCTAGAATCTAAAGAATAAAAAACAAAATAAAAAAATTTGCCATTTTACTGCCAAAAAATCACGTCCATATAAATTTCATCTCATTTAATTCCAATTTTGGAATTTCATTTCATATTCAAGGTCAGTTTTCTTTCATTTAATTTAAAATTAAAAAAAAAAAATATTTAAATTATGTACAATCTTTTTTTTTTTTTTTTTTCATATTATATTCAAAGAATTTGAACTTTTTACCTTCATTTCAGAATCTAAAAATCTTCACATTATGAAAACTTTCAGGAATAGATATATATTTATCTTCAAAATTTTTTACTATAGAATTAACCTAGACTAATGAGATTTTAACTAGAATATTTTAACATAAAACGAAATAATGTAAAAAAAAGCAAAAAATATAAAACAAACGTAAAAAAAAAAAAAAAAACAAGAGAAAGGCTGAACTTGAGATCAAATCGATAAATTTTATGCAAAAATTTACAATTGTAAAATGGAATAAAACAAAACAAAAAACTCTTTTAAAAGACTAGAAAAGATAAAAAAGATCTAATTCTAAAATAAATTAAATCAGAAATAAAAATAAAAGGTATATTTTGTAATAATTTAAAAAAGTAAATTAAAAATTATTATTATTATTAATTATTTCCGTTGAATTTAAAAATATTTTATATCTAATATTATTATCACATCTAATTTAGAAAAGGTATCTGTCTAATGGCTAAAAATAAGCATATATGAAGAGTATATTATAAAAATGGCTAAAAATGAAAAAGAAAATATCATCTTTCTCTTACCATACATTCTCTTATCATTTTTCATCATAATATTCAAACATTTCCATGCGATGGGCGACATCCTTTTAATATTGTTAGATGTGTCCGTAGCCTATTATTAAGAATTATCGTAATATATTGTTGCCTCATTTTTTAAAATATTTTTCAAGACAATTTTGAATAATGTTGTAGAACAACTTTTTTATGTAGCTCCATCGGATACGGAGTTACAGTCTCTCAAATGTTTAAAAGCCCTATTTTTAAAAGTTGAGATATTCACTTTGTTTTGCATAATAATTTTTCAATCTTGAAACGCCAAACGGCTGAACATTTTGTCTACCTTCATAAATCAATATCAAAATCATACAATTTTTAGCATGAAGACAAAATTTTGCAAGACTTTTTTTATACCTTAACTTCGGCACAATTTTAGTTAGAATCTTGAAATTTTAAAAAAATGAAATGGTTGAAAAAATCAAGAATAATAATAATAGCTGCTACAGTGGAGCTCTATCTTTGGTTATATCATGCGAGAAGTTGTAATTCATTGATGACATATTAATAAGAATACTAATACCAATAATAATAGCTGCTGCAGTGACTGTGGAGGTTGCCTTCAATAATTACTTCATGCAGTAAGGTGTTATATACTACTGCATGTTCTAACGGCTATAGTCACTGCTAGCAAAATAGTAATAATAATAGGCGGATTCATTGTTTCGTTACAGTCCCACTCCCAATTCAATGTGTCATCATCCATTTCTTAGCCTTTTCTATTCCTACTCCCTAGCCAATATACTGCGTTATCAGGTAAGGGTTTCATCCCATTATATTGGCCAAAGGAGGAGGTGAGTTTAGTCAGTAAAAATCTAACACTACCAATGGGAAATTATTGGTGTCTTTGGAAGATTCCCACCTCCCTTAGGGAAAAACCGCGAACCACGTGATTAAATAAAAATAATTAGAAATAAGAAAATTATAATCATTATTCAATTTGTCTTCTAAGTAGAAAGAAGATGGTTTTTAATAAAAGTATATAAAGAAAAATAATGTGTTTTATTTCTATTTAACATAATTATATATATATATTCTGGGAGTATTAAACAAGTAAAATTTAATGCCTCAGGTGCGCAAAAATATTTAATAATATATTTAATAATAAATTTTTAAATAAATACGTTAATAATTTTTTATGTTGTAACAATTGATTAACAATTTTTAATTTATGAATGAAATTTAAAATCCTGATCTGAATTTCCCAGATTTTTTTTAAGAATTTCAATTCAATTCTGTATGCAAAAAATTTTTGAAATTTAAAATTAGCATAACTAAAGGAATTTATTTTGTCACTTTGATAAGAAAAATCAATTGAATACATTTTATTTTCTTTCTCTTACTTTTTATTCCATTTAATTCAAAAAAAAAAAAATATTTTAAGAATCTTAAAGAATTTTCTAATACATTACGTGATTCAGAGTTGTAGATGAAAAATGATAAAAGACACAAAACAAAAAACAAAGATTCATTCAATTACATTTAAAATTGATTTTTATTCTTATGTAATCCAAATTTAAATTTGACCTCATTTCATTGAAAAATGTTAAGAAAACTGGAATAAATTATGGTTATAGGAATGCACATTTTGCTGCATAAAGGAATCAATTCCTCATTAATATGCTAAAGTTTTACATTTAATCAAAAGTTTATATCAGGATCATAAAGGAGAGCACGAATTTTAAATTGAAAAGGGATATTTTTATTAAGTCATTGGCAAATCATATTTAACGTGAACAGTATTTACTTTGGGAAATGGCTGTAATATTCTTATCATTTATATAATATATATTTTATATCAGACACAATTCCGAAGGAATTTAAGGCGGATTCCTTTATTATGCAAACTTATAATTTCAATTTTGTAAACTTCAATTACTTTTTTTTCCAAATGATATTATCTTAATTCAACATTTATTCGGCCAAAGTATTGAAACACAAAAAAAATCTGAAGTAATAAGTTATCTGTATGAAGCGTAATCATTTATCAGGTATTTTAGTAGCTGCACCTTACATATATTTAATTACTACAGTTCTTTTATATAAAACAAACCCAATTGCTCTTGGAAAATAAAAAGAAGATTCAAATAGGCAAAAGAAATTATAAAGAAGATTCAAATAGGCAAAAAAATCATACAAAAAAAATTTAATGATTCTTTTATTCAATTTTCTAATATTCCGTATTATCCTGTCAAACATCTGTAAAAATGAAAAATTGACATTGACGAATAACACCAGGATGTTAACTTAATCTTTGGGTACATATTATTAGAACGAAAACAGAAACAATAGACTAACAAACCAGTACTACTTAGCATAACATTTTTTAGTAATTGTTAGATATGAGGATTTAATTCAACAATATCACTCGCCGAATGAAGTATAAATGAAAAGAAGTTGACTTTAGAACGATATCAAAAAAAAATAAATACAGAGTATGTCGTCAAATTGTTGCACAAAAAAAGTGAAATTGGAGATGTCCAAATATGAAAAAAAAAATGGTATCAGTGTTGTAAGTTGTTCATATAGATGTTTAGAAAATACATCATATCTTTTTCTATATAGCAATCATATTTTTCATATTAAAGCCAAATATTTTATCTTATTCTCATTCTCGCAAAATTATAAATATTTCTAAAAATCAGTTTATAATGCACATACATTTTATTTCATTTTTATATTTTCTAAGTTCTCAGTTTTACAAGGAACTTCTGCGAAACTATAAACGGAAAAGATATGATAATATGATAAAACCATAGGATTCGGTAAAAAATAAACTAAGAATTTTAACTGAATTCCTGTCGGGACACTGCCTGCTAAAAGAACACTTAAAGAAAATTGGAATAGATAATTAGGGTACATGTAGATTCTTGTCGGTACAAGAAAAACAGAGACTGCAGATCATATATTCAAAAATCGTGAAAGAAAACTTAGAGCAGCTAGGAGTATTGTGGTTTGCCGAAGATGAACGGCCAAATCTTTACTTTCTTAGAGGTAATATGGCTGCCAGAAGTGTTATAAGTGGAGGCATAATCCACAACGCATATTAACAGAGGAAGCATGTGCAACACCTTTAAATTTTTTTGAGATATTTTTACTTTACCTATTTGATTAGAAATTTTTGTTATTGGCGAATTTCATAACAGATGAAGACACCATGATAAATTTTTAAAATTAATTAAAATTTTTTTTTTAAATAAATATATACGAGCAATTTTGAAAACCAATATCTCGAAAACGATTAAATCTTTCTAATACAATATTTATTTAATCACCTCCTTCTTTTTGACAATACGCTAATGGAAGATCATGGAATATTTATAATTAAATTTTTAATTGAAAAATCTAGGTAATAATAAACAATTCCAATGGTCTATGAATAAAAAATTATTAAATTTTAATTAGGACATAATATGTACATAGATAATCAGAATATTCATATTACAGAAAGAATTGATGAACATCTATAAATGCCTGAATTTAGATTGATGAATGTCTGTTTTTAATTTTAATGAATTTTAAATAATTTTTTGCACTTATTTTTTTTTTTTTTTTGTTTCTCCTGAATTTCTCGACATTTACAATAAAGTTTCAAAATTTAAAAATCTATAAATATCAAAATAAATTTTTCGTTTTTCATTTTTCATTTTTCATTTTTATATTTATGCATTTTTATCATGCTGTCAATTAATAAAAAAAAAAATTAGGTTATAAATAACAGAAAAAAAAAAAACGAAAATAAAAATTTTTTTATGAAATTATTCTAAATATACGTGACTTTGTATTTAAATAATTTGGAAATAAATCAATTTTTTTTTTTATGAATAATTTATACAATATTAAAAATATCAATAAAATTTCAATTATTTTCTTATTATTAATGAAACACAAAATTTAAAAATTTATATTAAATTTAATAAAAAATTAGAATTATATTTTGAAAATTTTAACACTTAAAATATTGAAAACCAATGGTTCATAATATCTTTCAGAATAATATCATTCACATACTTAACTTATACAAATTAATATCACATATAGGTGCATATCCGTAAGGAAAACAATCATCCATTTGATTGTATCTGTATAAGCTGCAGTCAAATAATATAAACATACAAACAAACAATTAAATTACATTTATTAACGATATATTGCAGTAATTACTTAAGGACCTTTTTAACTCTGCCTAACGAATTTTTGATTTAAATATTTATTTTAATTTCAAAAGAATCCATTTGTTAGGATTCAACGAGTCCGAGTCATTTAATATTGAAATTTGAATAAATAACTAGAATGCTATTATAAACAACTGGATACAAAAAATATAAAAGTAAAAATCGGTGAAATGATGACATAACGCCCGTGGACTTTATTTTCGAAACTTTTTGAGGTGGGCGTTAATTCCTTCTTCAATTAGAATTAAAACCCATAATTAAAAATAATTAGAATTCGTGTGCTTTTTAATTGAGACCCATACTATTTTTTTTGGTATTAAAAGAGAGTGTTTGTATAGAATATGTAGGGCAAACGCAATCTAACTCTGCTTAGTATAATTCCTTCTGCAACATAATTGAAAACCGATTTTGATTTAATTTCAGTTAGAACTTTTTTCTAAGTTGTCTTAGCCAAAACCATTAATTAGGTGGGGGTATTATAAAGCCTTTTATAATATAGTTTTTAACATTTTATTCCACATTTCTATGAGAAATAAGAGCTATTTGGCGAAAAGATCTCATATGAATCATTCAAATCTGAAATAAAACTTTTTTTTTAATTTTGGTTATAAAACACCTTTTTGTTATTAAATTCGAAATTCTAAATTTTATAATGTATAATGTATACAAAAATAATTAGGAAGGACTTTAGAGTTGATTAGAAAATCAAGGTTTGAATAATTTGATTGTCATCTTTTCCAAAATGTTTATATGTTTATCTAATGTATAATATATTTCGAGATTCTGAATTTGAAGAGATTTCATAGTAGGGTGCAGTAAAATAAAATCCAGTTCAGTAACCTTTGTATTATTCAGCGAGTTTCAAATTGTTTTTCACAATGAACTTAAAGCAAAAATGAAGGATCTAAAGCCCAAGGACCTTAATTCTGTAGGCGTTCAGTCACTGCTCTATAAAGATCAACTCTTAATAAAAACAATAGGATTTATGTGTGCCAAATTATTACAAAAACAACATATTCAAAATTTCTTCATATTTTATAAAAAAAAACAAATCAAACAATATTCAAAAAAAAACTGATCTAGTCAACAACTTGGTCTAAAGTTCAAATTATTTCATCATATCTACCTCATTATTTTTGTTTGGAAGGCCAAATATTTTGAAATTATTTTTACAGATTCTTAGCATAAAAATATTAATTTATTGTATTTTATTATTTATTGTATATACAATAATTATATTGTGCTAATCATAGTAGTCTAATAGTTAAATATTTGAAAAATTCTCTTAAAACATAATGTTTTTAATGTTTTTTACATATTACAAAAACATATTAGAATGTTGTGTATTACATGATGTTTACATTAGGTCCAAAAAAATACAATTATTTAAAAAGCTCAATAACAAATAATATTTTTTTTTAAATTATTGAATTTTTGAGTCTACAATAATTTCTTTAATAGTTTCTATAATTTTTTGAAGAAAAATTTAAAAATTTTGAAATGGATTAAATAACAAAACAACCCTATTATAATTAATGTTTACAATTGGTTGACAAGTAGTTTCTGTCTCCAACCGCAATCGTTTGAATGTTTTTAAATTAATGCTTCGTATTAATGATAACAAGTGATAATGATGATTTGGCTTGTCTACTAAAATTACTTTAATACAAAGTAAATTATAAATTATAATATAAGAAGAGATAAAACCAATATTATATTTGTATATAATATTATTATAGCAAATTTAAAGTCTTGTGTAATCATCTTTAAAAACTTAATTTTTTTTTGTACAAACATATGCTATTTAAAATAAAATTTAATAAACATTAAAACAATTAATTGTACATATTCAAAAACAAGAACAACACAAGTTAATAATTTATTATAGAAATAAAAAAAAATAAATTCACAAAAAAAAAGCGGATAAAATAATAGAAAATTCCTTTTTTTATTATTTTTAAACATTCTAGCAACATTGTTGCTTAATAATTCCATTTAGTTATTTATTGTTTCTTTTATGTTTTTATTTGTTTTTTTTTTTTTTCATTCTCTTAGGCATACTTTAAATTTTCTATTTTATTTTTATAAAAAAAACTTAAATTTTCATAATTTTCTGTTTTTTTCAATTGTAAATAAATAAAAAAAAAAGAGAATTTAAAAACATTTAAACATAAAAAAAAAAGTTTATCATCAGGTGGATTGATGTGTGACTCATCGTTATCAGATGTCTCGAAAGTAGAATATAATGAAATCAGGTCAAAAGCAGAATTTTGTTTATTCCGAAATTTTCATTTTATTTTTCGAAAAGAGCAAAAAATAAAAAAAGAAATTTAAAAAATACAAAGAAAAACACAAATTATTTCGCTTTTAATTTTTTAAACTCTCATGTAAATTTTTTTTTTTTTTTTTTTAAGGAAACAACAATTTATTTATTTAATTTTGTTTTTGTTTTTAATTGTTATTTTATTTTTGTTTTTCTAAATTAAAAACATTTTTATATTATTTAAGGAGTTAACGAAAAGGGAGCGTAACGAAATCAAGTCTACCGTAATCTGGCTTTTTAAAATTCCGCTTTTTCAAATACGGTTTTTTAAAATTCAACTTTTTAAAATCCGGTTTTATAAAATCCAGCTTTTTAAAATCCAATTTTTTTTTAAAATCCGGTTTTTATAAATTTTTTTAATAATCAACTATAGAAGATGTATTAAATATTTATTTGTTTTTTATTGAATATTTGGGTACCCAGTCAATTCCCAGAAAGAACAATTCGCAAAAAAACAATTCACAGCAAAATGTATATGCAGGATTTGAATTAGAAGGAATTTTACTTTTAGTTACAAAATCTGGGTTGCCGCGTTTTCCAGTATATTTAAATATATCTATATGCAAGATTTTAAATTAAAAGTAGATTTTAAGTTGGAAACAAAATCACAGTTATACGCTTTTTCCAAAATATTTGAATATATTCTGGAAAATATATATTGCATATGTGGGATTTTGAAATAGGAGAGATTTTAAAGTTGAATACAAAATCAGGAAATTTCCTTTTTTCATAATATTTATATAATTATGTATATGCAATATTCTGCATTAGGAGCTATTTTAGAGTTGATTACAAAATCAGGGTTTTAATAATTTGTTCAGTGGCAGTTTGGGGGCTGCAGCCTCCACTATTTTAAATTCTTTGATGTTACAGTATGTGTGTAAAAAAAATAATTAGGAAAGACTTTATGGTTGGTTACAATTTCAGAGCTAGAGAGTCTTTTACAGAATATTTGAAAACAAAACGGCTTTAGGATTTTGGAATTTAAGATTTTTGAATTTTGGGATTTTAAACTTTTTTAAAAATTGAAATACAAAAAAAAACGAAATTTTCAGATACGAGCATTCGTACCCAACCTATTGCAAATATGTAAACAAAACAATAAATAAAAATAAAGAACAACCGGATTTTAAAAACAGGATTTCAAAAAACTGAATTTAAAAAAACCGGGTTTTAAAAAGTTGGATTTTAAAAAGTTGGATTTTGAAAAGCTGGATTTCGGTAAACCGACTTTCGTAGTAGATCCCAATGAAAGACACTGTAAAAAAGTTACAAATTGGATTTATAATGCCTAAAAATCTTAAATTTAATGATTATATAATAAATTTCGTTTATAATGTTAATAAATGTATTGTCTTAAAATGGGTGAAATATTTTATGAAACACCTAACCTAACTAACTCGAACCACTTTTTCGTTAATGGAAGCATTTCCATTCGATTAGCGATATAAGATATATTGAATTCGTAAAATTAGTTATGACCGAAACCTTCAATGAAGATAATATATATACATACATATTATGTAGGATAAATAAAGCGTGTATCGCAAAACTGGCAATCAGTAACTTTTATAATTCATACAGATTTTTATTTTCTAGAGTTTATATTAGTTTTCATAATTTTAGAGATCATTTATAATAAAAATAAAAAAACAAAAAACACAAAAAAAATACAATTTAGAAATCTTTTGTTAAAGGCATTTTTCACAATAAAGGCTACAAACTTTTCTCTCTATTTTTTATTTTTTTTTATTTTTTCGTTAATTTATTTTTGAATTAAAAAAAAAAAAGATAAAAATAACATTATCTTATGTCTCTCTCCTGTCTTTTTGTTGTTTTGTTTTTCTTTCTCTTTATATTTTATTTCTAAAGTAATAATTGTTGTCTGTTGGTAACAGATTGTTTTAAAAATTGTTTGGAGGCTAAAATACTTAACCGATGATATTGATTGTGAGAATTATAATGATGATGGATCACGATGATTCCTCTGATAATAATAATAATAATAATAAAACAATAATCATGATGATGCTGATGATTGTTGTGATAATTGTAATGATTATGATTATTGGGGGGAAAAAAAAAAAGAACAGTCGTTGACCCCTTTTATTATTTTTGTTAGTATTAAAAGCAAAGAATACAAAAATATGATGGAAAGAGGAATAAAATAATGAAATTCATCATTCTAAATATTATTTTTGTTTCGTTCATTCATCTTTTTTTGTTTTTTGTTTTGTTCTTTTTTAGGTTGATTACAACCAGACCGAAAGGAAAAATCTTGACAACATAAAAGTGCAAAAAAAAAAATAATAACTTTTTTAAAAATTTTCTTTGATTTTTAAGAAGAATTTCACTTTATGCGAAAATTCATTTTTTTTTTCTTTGATTACTTTTTAAACTTGAGATTTTATTTCAACTTTTAATGTTTTGTAGTCCTGTTTTTTAAATTTAGGATATTTCTTTTGTTTTTGCCTAAAATTTAGTTTTAAAATATTCATTTCTTGATTTTGTGTGTGTTTTTTTTTTTTTTTTTTGGATTCTTCAATAATATGCTCTCTTTTGTTTTTATGAAATATGAAAAGTGATATTCTGTTCGTGTTCTTTATATAAAATAAAAGATGATAACTAATTTGAAATATTATTTTAACGCACGATTTATGGTTTTATTCCAGTTTGTTAAACATTTTTGTGTGCGTTTTTCATTTATTGATTTTTCTTGCTTAGTTCTTTTCATATATTAAAATGTTAAATTGAATATTCTACAGAACAACTTCTATTATTTATATAAAATAATTCAAGGTATAACTTTTGCTTCAAAATAAATTGTTAAAATTGAAAATATGCAAGAACTGAAGTGAAAATTTCATAAAAATATAAGTATGTGCACATAATGAAAGTGCAAAAATTTAATTGTGAAAGTATGAAAATTTTTCATTTCTGGTATAAAAATTTGTTTTTAGTATGTTTAAAATTTATAAGGAACATAGGGTATCACATAAATCGGGTGTTATTCATATTATATTAATTACCTTCAGTTCCCTGAATCATTATTTTCACTAAAGTGTTATTTATGCGGCTTATGCTAATAACACTTTATTTTCACTAAAGTGTTATTTATGCGGCATAAATTATTGTATAAGATTATGTGACACAAATACTATTTCTTTATTAAATTATTTTTATATTACGATATAAACTCTTATGCGCTATATTACTATTAGATATGATAGTGACCGCCTTTTGCACCTTAGATCTTTCAACTAAAAGACTGGTGACTTAATTACAACTGCATAGGACAGGTATAAAATTTAGAGACAATCAAAGAATTTCGGAAACACAGGATTTATTTTCTGCAACTGTTCTCAGAAAATTCAACTACAGATATAGAGAGATACTAGTTTAAAAATTTAATTTTCCTAACTTTCGTATCCTAAAATCAATAACCAAGTGTTACTTGTTTATCTAAGTATTCTAATATATACATGTCTCATAAATCTTTACCTTTAAAGCCTATAAATGTAGTAAGGTTATTTTTATTTTTCTTGAGACTTTTCATTAGTATAAGAATTATTTTATCGACTTAACATAAAATATACAACAAAATGTGGTGTGGCATGAATTTTTATTAATTTTGTTTTGTTTAACATAATATGGGGTATGCTATAATATTAACATCTATCTGAATATAAGAAAAGCAAGAATTTACAACATTTTATCTTTAGTCAAATTATTAATAAATTTGATAGTATTATGTTTTTATATAAATCATAAATAAAAGGGTATTCGAGTAAAAGAAAATGGAAAGAGAAGAATAGACCTTTCAATATTTTTAAATTTATTGAGTAACATATTGAATTGTACTAAAATTATGGGTCTAGCAAATTAAATTTCATCAAAAAATTTACAGTCTTTCTTAAAGGTAAAAAAAATTATAAAATCCTTAAAATAAACCAATTTCATAAAAATCTTGCTAAAAGAGTATGGAAAAAATCTATACAATATTTCATTTTAATTATTAGATTTCTTATACAAGTTTCTTTCAGGGGGATGTCATGAACGTTACTTTAAATTGCAAGAAAGAAAAATAAATTTTCTTTTATAAGATATTAAGTTTTTCTGTTACAGTTCAATACACTTTTTATTGATAAAATTTTAAAAATATTTATTTAATATATTTATATATGTATATTTATATATATATATTTGATTTTTTGGGGTTTCATTATTTTTGTAATTTTTTTTGCTTTTTTCTTCTTTTCCTGAAAAACATCTGTAAACTCCATAAATTATTTTTGCGATCATTAATATTTATTAATTATTGTTTGTTTTTATTTAAAAAAATTTTGACTTTAATGATGTTAAATTAAACAACAACTGATCATTTTAAGGTTGAATTGAAATTGAAGCGTTTTTAAATTATAATTTTCTTCTTCCCAATTTTTTATTTAAATAATTAATTTAAAATTTGGATGTCACTGAAGGGAAGGTTAGAATATATTAGATTATATTATTGAGGTTTAAGTGACAATACGACCTTTTGATCTAGGTCTGTTGGCTCTTCCTGTTAATACGTGCTGTGGATTTTGCTTCTATTTACTTATAATTAATCTATCAGCTCTACAACCTCTAAGAAAGTAAAAATCTGTATAGAATTTATTGCTGGCAATTCATCTTCAGTAAAGCAAAGGAAAAATTTAAACTATTTGAAATAAACTATTAAAATTTGAAAGACTAGATTTAATATCATTTCGAACCAAACTATTAATCTTTATCAATTCTACTCAGTTTATTTCTTTTTATGGTAATTCAATGTTGAAAGTTATTTTTAAGATTGAAAATTTAACAAAAGTAAAAAATTACATTACGATCAAATCATCACATACTTATTAATTCCAAAATTTTCTAATATGTAGTAAGCGAATATATGTTTAATTCATCTTTTAAATAAAATTAAATCATAAACACAGTTTAGTATTTGTTCCACAAAACTAGTAATAATAACCTTATGCGGCCTCGGTGGCCTAGTAGGTAAGAACGTATAAAATACGCTGTAAACACCGAGGGCGTGTGGGTTCGAATCCCACACACGTCGTAAGAGTTATTCCCCCTTACGACATGTACAGCCACGCCTGAAAAAGAAAGGCTGTGTAATTTCCTATCCACATTTATGTGGCAGAGAAATACATCAAAAACAAAAAAAAAAAAATATAACCTTATTTGTTAAATGTAAATATTGCATAAAAATTTTATTAAAAATCTCAACATTTTTTAATAAATTTTCAAAATTACAGCAATTTTTTTCAGAAGGACATTAAATGAAATTTATTAATGAATAAACAAGTAATAATTTTTGATATAATGAAAGTATCAAAAAAAAAAAAAATCTTATGTTCAGATATTTTTAAAATTTGGTATTTTAATGTTCCCCCAACCAACTGCTATTAAATAATGTCCAACATATGGTCAGATATCTTATAAATACAATGAAAATTTTCAAAGAATAAAATAAAACGATCCCTCTGAAAATTTTTTTAATTACACGCTATATGTATGCGTGTATTTTACTTACCTAGAAAGGTAAAAAAAAAAAAAATTTATTGTCCATAATTTTATTAATGGTAATTAATCATTATTAAGTATAATGTACGTAAATGAATTTTGCAGACAGAGGACTTTTCTATATGTACATGCTTAAAAAATTTTCAAAGTGTTTTTACATTTAAAATTATTAATAAAATTAAATTATAAACACAATGGGTACTCCTTACCAAAATGACTAATTTGCAAGAAGTTCTTTTTTTTTTTGAAAAAAAAAGACAACAAAATTTTAAATTAGCTTGGACGAGACTAAAATGAATTTATATATAAATAGAATAATAACTTTTAAAACAAAAATTCATTTACCTTAAAATAGAATGCAACTGTAGAGTAAAAACATCATATTTTCTACATTGTTCACTTTATAGTTCATTAATTTTTTGGTTTCTTGGAAATACATATATATTTAATATGATTTATTTTATGTAAATTTTTCAAAACTTACATAAACTTTTATAGTAGGATTATGAAAAAAAAATTATTAATATTTAAATATTTAAAATTTGCTGTCAATTTTTATTAAAAATTTACCGAAGGAAATTAATGCTTATACCAAAAAAATGTCAATCCAAGCGTCAAACTACGGCATTTAATACATTTAAAATACATTTAAAAAATCAGTCGTTTGTAGTGGTTCCCCTACAAAATCCCAAATCACAAAATTCAAAAACTCAAAATCCCAAAATCCCAAAAAACAAAAAACAAACACCATAAAATCTAAACCCCACAAAATTCAAAGCTTACAAAATCCAAATACCATAAAATCTAAGTATGACAAAATTCAAACCGCAGAAAATCCAAATCGCAGTCTCCGGCTGTATTTAATAGCTGTAATTTTTCTACAATATTTTAGATTTAATATTGAATTAATTAAATAAATAAATGTATTTTATATAATTATTAATAATATTTATTTTACATATATATTACAGCAACAAGTTGTTTAAAATAGTGGAGTTGGGGGCTGCTACCCCCAAAACTCGCCTAAAAATATTCAACCCTGATTTTGAAACAAACTATAAAATCCCTCTTAATTATTTTTTTACATATACATTTTTTAACAAAAAGGCATTTAAAACCTACTAAACAAGGCCCCACGCTAAACAAATAAATGGAACCCTGATTTTGCAACGATTTCTAAAATCCCTCCTTATTATTCGCATTAACCTCGCATAAATATATCTGTAAAGTTTGTTCTGTTATCAGTTCAGCCGTATTTTTTATGACTGAACTGTTAATATATACTTATAAAACTGTCAGTTTTCATTAAAACAGCAAACATTTTTGGTATTCATCAGTTGCACTGCATTATCAAACTGACGACTAAACTGATAATGTGTACCGTACTTAAAAGGCCTATAAAATGATTTTATAATCAACTATAAGGTGCGTAATAATACATATTTCAATTACACAGCATTCAAAATAGTGGCTATCACCTCTTCCGTCTCACATTTGCATCTATTTAAATTAAGATTTTGTTAAGTTTGGATTATTAGTGTTTGGATTATATGGTGTTTGGCTTATATTATGTTTGTATTATATGCTTTTTGGATTTTAATTTCTGAAAATAAAAAAAGTGTAAATTCTGAGAATTGGGATTTAGTAAGATTATTGGTTTTTATATATTAGAAAATTTCTTTTTGTTTTACATTTATTAATTGCCAACTAAATTAGTATTCCACGAAAGATATATTTTTCAGCGTTTCATACGCTAAGGATGACGTGCTATAGTGGAGTTATTTTTTAAATTAGAGCTCAAAACATATGAACAATTTAAACGTTTTTTAAAAATATTTTTTTTTTTTAAATAATGAATTTTCTTTCAAAAATGTCCTAGTATGTATTTTTCCTAGTTCTAGCCTCAAAAATTCTCCTCCTGAAATATTTGTACTCTTATGCGAAACATCCTATATGTAAAGTACATTTATCCATGCATATTTCTTTTAATTAAAGTTGAACGTTGCATGAAATGTGCAGATCCAATATTCAAAATTAAAAATAAAAAAAAATAAATTATTTTCCAAAATTATGAGATTTTATTAGAAATATAAAAATATTCTAATGTTACAAAAATAACTTTTTAAAACTAAAATTTCTTAATAGATTTCACGTGCTTTAACAGTTCATTTAAAAATGATTATAATCAACCGCAGCTGGACTTAATATTTATTTAAATAATTTTTATTTTTAAAATTAATACGCAAAATATTTCACTTTATTTTCACTCAATTTAATTTTTTTATAATATATTTAATTTTTACAATCTATATAGAAAAAAAAACTTTGTACAATTTTGTTTTTTGAAATGCCACGTCCAAATAATGATTAAAACGTGCTTTTAAAATAAAAAACTGAAAATTTCAAAAAAGAATTTGAAATTGATTTAATTAAAATAAATTCATAATATTTTGAACTAAACTGATTCATCAGATACTAAAAAAAAGGTAGAATGTAAACCAACGGTTTTTAAAAGGGCACATTTCCAAAAGGCAATGCAAACTGTTTAGAATTGTGACTTGCACAAAAATTTGAAAATTTCATGTAATAAGATAAAACGTGAAAATAGGACTTTTCTAGAATTTTGAGGGGCTGTAAGTCCGGAACCCTATATAACTAAGAAAAACCGTTAACACACGTAATAATATATTACTGCAGCTTTAATTTTTATGTCATGCCGAAGAAAATTGTGTAAAGGGTCTTAAGTTACAGGTGCCTAAAAATAGCAAATTTCCAATTTTCAGGCCTTATGTAGCCTATAAATAGCGGGTGGTACAACAAATTTTATGAGCAAACTTATACTATTTCTAAAAGTTCTTTCTTACCTAAAAATTTCAAGCCCCCATCTATAAGCGTGCCGGAGTTATGAAGTTAGAAAAATCAAGCAAAATTTGATTTTCACATAACGGTAAATTTAAATACTAAATTTAAAAAATATATATAATTTTGATATTGATTTATAAAGGCAAAAAAATTCCAGTCGAAAGGTTTTTTCAGATTGCAAAAATATTAAGGAACATGAAATATACGCGTTATGTATGGCTTTTTCAAAGTTTGAGGGGCTGTAGTTCCTTGAAGGATGTGGCTACATGAAAAAGTTGTTCCACAAAATTTATTTTTTTATGAGACCTACCCATGGTTCAAATTTTTTTTCTCTATCTTTAACGGTGCAAGAAGTTTTGTAAACGGACAGATGGACGGACGGTCAGAGTGAAACTCATAGGCACATTTTTTCAATTTTTTTTTGGAAATGTGCTACAAATGTATTCATAGAAAAATTATATTTTTCAAAAATTTTTCAAAATATAAAAATTTGTTCAAAAAATTGGTTCAGCCATTCTTTAATTGGTTTTATTCGTTCTACCATTGATGGAATCATTGGTTAATTCGTTTTATTCAAAACAAAAAGAAATCTAAACAATTAAAATTCCAAAAATATTTTACAATAAATTTGCCTTCACAATAATTTAAATTGAAAGGATTCTGCAAAAAAAAAAAAAAAACAAAATAAAATAAAATCAGTATCTAACGTTTAAAATACTTTAGTGTTGTATAGTGCTATAAATGTATTGTTGTTCAAAATATTTGTTAAAAACAATGATAATATCAATATACCCAAATCCTCTTTGCAAAAATGTTACAATATAATTTAATAATAATATTGTTGGCCATTTTATATACTATTAATTAGAAAATAAGAACAAAAAATCCATTTTAAAAGAATTCTAATAAAAATATTTGAAACGTTTTATATTTCTAAAAATATGAATTGGTGGTATCCTGATTAAATATCCTGATATCCTATATCAATAGTTATGGTGAATATGTAAATGTCATAATAAAAAATATTTTTATAAGAATATTTTATCTAAAACAAAATTTTATTTAAAGTTGTTTTAAACCAATAAAAATAATGAAAACCGAATTTTATGCAAAATATAAAAAATTGTTTCTGATGATAGTTGAATCTATATTAGAAAAGACGAGTCTAAAAATATATACAATTCTTAAGAAGCCTTTGCAAACTATCATTTCAAGAATATAGTATTGTTATTGTCAGTTAGTTTTTTTTTCTGGTTCATAAAACCTATTAGCCCAATGATATTTAGAACTCGAATTCTTTAACCAAAAATTAAATCTCATACAATGTAATTTATTGCTTTATAAAATACTAGAAGAAAAGCCTGCACGGTAAAAATAGTGCAGGCGTTAGCTTGTAATTAGAAAATCAAATACATAAATATTTTTGATTATATTTTTATTTTTTTCTTATAAATTAAATATTTTTTGTATAAATTTTGTTGCTGTTGGATAATAGCTTTCCTTGATCAGGACCATCAATTATTTTTATTTTTATATCGTCAGCCTTGCACACGCGGGAAAATGCAACATAAAGTTGACCTTGGCTAAAAACTTGTGCAAGTAAATAAATGACAACTTTCTCTAAAGTTTTGATTTATCTATTTTCTATAATCTATTAACTGTTACCACCATGACATAGCTTATATCTATAGGTAAAATTATTTTATTAGTGATAATTGATAATATAATTTTAAACATAAATTATGCTGACATAAAAGTAATATAATTTTAAATTATTGACATTACTTTGTGTATGTAGGGGCTACTTTAATACTCAAGAAAGTGTCTCATCATTTTTCGAAATTTTTTCTTACATCCAAATTTTGAAGAAATTTTATATAACAAAAAAATTGCAAATATTGACGCAAAAGTAACTAATCATCAGTGATATTTTTATTGTCATTTTAGAAATGTGCGCCTTTGGTTTTACATTTTATTTTGTTTTTTATATGTTCGAAAAAATTATTTTGTAAAGAAACTCAACTTAATTTTTTTTTTGGGACTGTGGCAACACTTTATCTATTTTAAATATTTTTCTAATATCTAAACGCATATGAATTTCTTTAATTCTGTACATATTCTATATGTTGTAAATAAATGTGTATGCGTAAATACTCTTTTATAGCACATTTCCAAAAAAATTTTGAAAAAATGTGCTTATTAGTTTCACTCTGTCCGTCCGTCCGTCCGTCTGTTTACAAAATTTCTACACCGTTAAAAATAGAGAAAAAAAATTTTAACCATGGGTAGGTCTCATAAAAAAAATAATTTTGTGGAACAACTTTTTCATGTAGCCTCTCCCATTACGGAGCTATAGCCCCTCAAACTTTGAAAAAGCCCTATTTTTAAATGCATATATCTAATAAAGTTCTGCTTGAGATTTTTTCAATCTGAAAACGTCATTCGACAGGTATTTTTTTTAACTTTGTAAATTAATATCAAAATTATACAATTATTTTAAATTTAGTATTTAAATTTACCGTTATGTGAAAACCAAATTTTGCATGATTTTCTACTTCCATAACTCCGGCACGCTTTTAGATAGAGGCTTGAAATTTTGAAACAAGAAAGAACTTTTAGAATTAGTATAAGTTTGCTCAGAAAATTTTTTTTGGCCACCCCCTGTTTATGAGATATGAGAGCTTAAAAATTGAAAATTTTCTATTTTTAAACACCTGTAACTTAGGAACCTGTACACATTTTACTTCTGCAAGATATAAAATTTAAAGCTACAGTAATATATTTTAATGTGTGTTAAAGGTTTGTTTTAGTTGTAAAGGGTTCCAAAGTTGCAGCTCTTCAAAATTGCGAAAAAGTCCCATTTTCAGATGTATATATCTCAGGCCCTGCGTAATAGTTTTGCAATCTAAAACCGTCAGAAGATCGAAAATTTTATTATCTATATAAAACAATATCAAAATTATGCAATATTTTGTAATTTTACCGTTACTATTTAAATTTACCGTTATGTGAAAACCAAATTTTGCATGATTTTCTCCTTTCATAACTCCGGCACGCTTTTAGATAGAGGCTTGAAATTTTGAGACAAGAAAGAACTTTTAGAATTAGTATAAGTTTCCTCAGAAAAGTTTTTGGTAGCACACCCTCTTTAAGAGTTATTACGCCTCAAAAATTGAAAATTTGCTATTTTTAGACACCTGTAACTTAGGCACCTGTAAAAATTTTTCTTCGGCGAGGCATGAAAATTAAAGGTTCAATAATATATTTTTACGTGTGTTAACGGCTTTTCTTAGTTATATAGGCTTCCGGACTTACGGCCCCTCAAAATTCCAGAAAAGTCCTATTTTCACGTTTTATCTTATTACACGAAATTTTCAAATTTTTGTGCAAGTCACAATTCTAAACAGTTTGTATTGTCTTTTGGAAATGTGCGCTTTTAAAAACCGTTGGTTTACATTCTACCTTGTTTGAAATTATTCTAAAATTAACAAATTCAAGTTTTTTTTTTTACGAGGGTTGGTGGAAAACTCGAAAGTTACTAAGAGGAACTGCACGTGCTTCCTCAAGGTAGTGTTGGACTTTGTTTTAAGTAAAAACAAAAACAAAAAATTAAATAAAAATTCAAATCTTAAACAGTATACACAATACTGTAATATAATCTGTAAATGCTAATTTATTTTTTAACATATTTCAAGGTCTTATGTTAGGTGAGGTGCAATAATTAATGTTAGTAAACGGATAAAATTTAAGAAGAATATTGAAAATAATTATATTGCAATTATCAGGGAATAATTATTAAAATACATAAAAGATTTATCCATTTTAATTAAATTTTATTTTTAATTTTTTTATGTTTTCATATCATCTATAAATTAACCTTACTATTTCTACTTTTAATTTAATTAAATTTATTTGAATAGGAATTATTGCAATAAAAGAAAATACATTAAATTACAAACTTTAAAAAGTTTATTATTTATTTTAAATTGCTTTTCTTTTCAGTTTTTCCATATATAATAATTACCCATATCTATTCATACTTTTATTCAGTTGAAGAAACAAAATTTAATAAATTTGAAAAAAATATAAATGTCATAGTAGATAATTTTGTAATTTAAACTTGAGTTTTGATAAACCTCTGTTTTTACAAAAATATTCACTTTTCTGTTTGATTTTCTATTATGTGATAGCATGGCAATAAAATATTTTTGATTCTAATTTTTTTTTTTTTTCTTAACTTAGAAAACCCAACTTAGAGAACCAGATTCAAAACTCAGAAACCATAAGTATAATTATGTTTAAAAAGATTGCATACTTACGGGCTGCATGTGATATTATGTTTCATTCAAAAATTTTAAATTTTCTGGCAATGTTTTTTGTTATTAAATATTTTGAGACTCACCTGAAAGTAAATTAATAAAAAAAAATTAATTAATTTGATAAAATATAAGTTAAATAATTATATTAGAAATTAAAAATAAAATAAATTAAAATAAAAAACTATTTGAGCGCGGGTTCAAATCCAGTACAGGACGTTTTAATTTTTAATTGGAAGCAAAAATACAGAAACTTTTGTTAACAAATGAAAGGAGGATATGGATCAAATATATAATATAAACAAAAATAATTAATATTACTATATAAATTAATAATAGTATTATACCTAGAAACATCTAAGTAACTGATAGTTTTAATAAAATTGCAATTTTCATATAATAAATAAATAAATTTTAAAAAAGGCATCATTGAGTTTGCGTAATAAAGTATTTACATTTTACATAAAATAAATTTTGTTGGTTATTCTTAAAAATTTAAAGTCGAATCGGTAATAAAAGTTACTCTTAATTCAAACAAAATCCAAAAATTTTATTTTTAACATGCTATTTGAATTGTGATATTTTACTTAACACCTAATTTAAAATGACTATATTAATTTAAAAAAAAAAAAAATAAATAAATAAATAAAATAAAACTATTATTTTATGGGAAAATTTTCATTTTTCATCATATGACTAAAATATTATAATCGTTACAATGTGTATATGTTTTAATAAAAACAATTTTTTTTTATCCCATGTTGAATGATTTCAATAATCTAAATTCAATATATCTTTGTATTCTATTATGTAAGTATACAAAGGATATTTAAAATTTATATATTCATTATACTGATTGGGATTACATAATTATTATTTAATGCGCAATATTATGATAGCGATTATAATGTTAAAAATTATATTCTGTAATATAATATGCATTGTATATTCGTTCGAACATACAATTATTACTATATGTATATATAGATAGATATGTGCACTTTATATATTATAGTATAAGAATAGTATAAAAGTGAATGAAATGAGAATATATATGTAGAGTTATAATAATATAAATAACTTCAAAAAAATTTGTTACCGTTAACGCGATTGTAAATCATATTTGATTTGAATACGTTATTATCATATATTATGCCTATAATTATGCAATTTAAAATGTTTCCTTTAAATTAATATCTAATAAATTCTAAAACCCTTACGACCAAATATAATGTAAATATATAGTATATAATATAAACAAAATAAATAATATTAGTATATAATTTAATAATAGTATAAAAACCTATAATGGCCTTAGTAGCCGATGGTTCAATAATATTGCATTACATTTATGTATGTAACATTAATATAAATAAATAAATAAATAAATAACTAAATAAAATTCTAAAAGGGATCTCGATGGCCTAGTGATTAAGCACGTGGTTTATTAACCGAGGCAGTGCGGGTTGAAATCCTGTACAGGTAGCAAATTTAATTAATTGAAAACAAAATCCCCTTGCTACCAAATAAAGCGTGAAAATATAATATAAACAAAATAAATAATATTAATGTATAAATTAATATTAGTGTTCGATCTATAATAGCCTTAGGTTAGCCGATGATTTTGTAATATTGCAATATTCTATGTGATTTGTAATATTAATATAAATAAATAAAATAAATAAATGCATTTTAAAAGGAGTCTTGATGGCTTAGTGATTAAGTACGTGGCTTTTTAACTGAGGGAGTGCGTGTTCAAATGTTCCATAAGTAAAGCAAGTTTTTCCAAAGGAAAATTACTGAGAAATTTATATATATATTATGACACTAGTATGCAATATAGTTTAGTAAGATTCCATGATATTATGTGATATGTGACATTAAAGCAAATAAATAGAATAAATAATATTGAAATTAAATAGTTTCGGCTTTTCATTTTTATGACATTTTTAAATACTTTAACAATTTCCATAATAATAGTTAGAAATAGTTTAAGAATGAAATAAAAGAGTTCTGGAAGACAAAGGAAAAAAAGTCAGAAAAAATATATTATTTGTATATATATGTATGTCATAATATTGTTTCTAAAATTTCTTTATTTTAAAATATTCCTTTAATATAATCAATTTAACATATTTGTACCCGTACGATAAGGATCGTGTATATTAAAATTGCTCTTCCGTTTTTAACACCTCGAAATAAGCTAGCTAGATATACCTTCAAAGGTATGGATCGGATCAGAAAAAAATGCTAAGTCGATTGAGCTTTGTGCGTCCGTCCGTCCGTGCATCCGTCAGCAGGATAACTCAAAAACTAAGAAAGCTAGAGTTTTGAAATAAACACAAAATATTCTTAGAACAATTTGTAGATTTCCTATTTTGTTTTTTGGTTGAGATCCAACCAAATCTTCGGGTAGCTCTCGAACACTAACTTTTAGATACCCACATTTTTTTTGAAATAGAGCCATGAAATTTTCACTGCTGATACATATTATAAAAATATTAATTTTATTTTTTCCACCTTTTTTCTGTAGCCCCACCCGTTACGGAACTGCAGCTCCCCAAAGTTTGTAAAAAGCTCTATATTTAAATTGTTGTAACACAAATTGTATAAGGGATATCTTCAATTTGAAAACACCAAACGATTACTGCTTTTTATTAGCTTTCAAAATATATATACAATAAATATATACTTGTGGCATACGGTGTCTTAATTTACCGTTATACGAAGCTCAAATTTTGCAAAATTCTTGACTCCTTCTATCTTCCAAACGCTTTAAGTTAGAAACTTCGAGAGAAGTTAGGTCTTTAAAAATAAGTATGAGTCATTTCAAAAAATATTTTTGTATCGCCCCCTGTTTCAAAGCTGTATGGGGTCAAAAACTAAAAAATTCCTTATTTTTAAACACCTGCAACTTAGGCATCTGTATATATTTTACTTCGGCAAGATATAAAAATTAAAGCTCCAGTAATATATTTTTACGTGTGTTAAAGGTTTCTTTTAATTGTATACGGTTCAAAATTGCAAAAAAGCCCCATTTTCAGATGAATATATCTCAGGCTCTGCGTAATAGTTTTACAATTTAAAAACACTAGAAGACCGCAAATTTTGTTATCTCCATAAAGAAATATCAAAATTATGCAATATTTTGTAATTGACTATATTAAATTTACCGTTATGTAAAAACCACATCTTGCACGAAATTTCTTTTTTCATAACTCCGGCACGCCTTTAGATAGAAACCTGAAATTTTGAGACAAAAAAGAACTTTTAGAATTAGTATAAGTTCCCTTAGAATTTTTTTTTGTACCACAGGGGGTGGAGCTTAAGAGCTATTACAGCTGAAAAATTGAAAATTTGCTATTTTTAGACATCTGTAACTTAAGCACCTGTACAAATTTTTCTGTACAAACCATTGTTTTAGAAATAATAAAATTCAGCCAAATTATTTTAAAATACTAAAAAATTTAAAAAATAACATTATAAGCAGAGTGACAATCTATGAACATACATACTAACGATTCGTACGATTCGTATCTAAGAGTTGACAAAGGCAACTGTATTCTTCCTCATTTTAAATTAATTTTTAATATAAATAATAGAAAACTGTAGAAGTACGTATAAAGTATGGAAAATTTCATAATGTTATTAAATATATTGATTTTAAATATTAATGGACTTTTTAAAATATAAATATTAATTATTTTATTATTTAGATACATATATATATGTAATATATAAAAGAAAATTTAGTTAATAGGTTTGTTTTTAATATAATTAGGTAATGTAATACTTTTAGAACTTAAGAGACTATTAGAAATAATTTAATAATAGTTATATCTAATATTAGTTTTTTTATATACATATATTGAGAAAAATTTAAGTAAAATAAAATCAATATATATATAATTGAATAATTTAAAATTAATAGAAAAATGTTCAATACCTAATATGTGTTTACTTTAAAGAGCTTGTACATTTATAATTAATTCAAAATTCTATTCAAATTACAAATGAGATTTTAAATAAAATAATTTTCGTATTGGTGTTAAATTTCTATTAGTATATAAGATTTGATTTCTATTTTGACAAAAAAAGTAACCAAGATAACTAATAAATCGAAAAAAAGTTTTCGAAAATACAAATACGATATAATATAGAGTGAAGCTGGTTTTTAATTCTTATATCATAAAGGAAGGTGTAAAAAACATACTACTGCATGTTGTAACTATATTGATACCTTCGTAACATGATTGAAACAAAAGTAATAATATAATAGACGAATTTATTGTTCCCTTACAGTCCCATTCCCCAATTCAAAGTTTCCACTTCCCTGAACTATACTAACGTATCACTAGCCAATATATTGCGTTATAAGTACGTAGTTTCATCCCTTTGGCTAAAGGGGGAAGTAGGTTTAGTTAGTAAGAATTTGACACTACGAAGGGGGTATTCATGGTGCCTTCGGAAGATTCTCTCATCTCATCGCTTACGAAAAGAAAACTTTTAAAATAAAAATCGAAATTCTCAAATTCTTTAACCTTGAGAATTTCATCCAATTGTTTTTATGGTAAATGATTTTAGATTTATAATTTTCACTTTTCGATTTAATTTTATTTTTTATAGTCATGACTATAAAAAAATAAAACAAAAACAAACAAAATAAAATTCTATGAATATGTTTTTATAATTAAAATTTTAACTAGGAAAACAATTAATTTTATCTTCATTTCATCTTACATAATTACTGTATTCTTAAGTTTTATTCATTTTTTTTTTTTTTATCAAAATACAATTACCTTTGTTATGTTTTCTTATACTACTCATGTTTATGTTCATTATTAATCTTAACCCTTAAGTTATATAGTTAACATTAAAAGAATATTATATTACATTAATAAATTCATATGTTTTTTTTTTTTAATTATTTTTTTAGCCGTTTTTTATCAAAAATAATTAAAACGAACAAGCTGAGCTAAAAGATAATAAATTTCCCCCAATTATGCTGTAAATTTTCATTTCATACCAGTTTTATATTTTTTTTTGTGTTTTCCTAATTTAATTGTCAAATATCTACTTAAACATTTTTTTTCTTTTTTTTTTAACAAAATAAAAATGAAAATTGAAAAGAAAAAATGGTAAAATAAAGTGGTAAATTTTTCTTTATATTGAAATAACAACATCAAAACCAAACCAAAATAATTTCTTTATATTAATCTGTTATAATGAAATGTTAAGGCTAAAACATGTTTATTTTTGGTTAAGACAAAAATGTATTTCTTCGAGGGCTTAACTCAGATTCTTTTTAATATTTTTTATTCTTAGCTCTTAACAACCCTTTTTTAATACAACCCTTTCAGAAAATTTTATATGCTAAAAATATTCTAGTAAATTAAATGAAAATGCTTCAATACCTGCATTTCGCTTTAGGTATATTAGGTATATTTTTAATGTAAGAATCTATAAGACAAATACATACAAATTATATAAGAATTAGTGATGGAACAATAGAAAACTTTAAAGTGTAGCAAATTCAATATATGCAGTTGTGAAAGAAAAAAAGAATATAAAATAATTCAGTATTCGAAAATGTTATATTATTATAATTATATTTAACATCAGGTTCGAATGATTTTCTAGCTATAAGCTATAATGATTTTCTATATATAATATATGTTTCTAAGTTGAAATGATAAAACTCTTTTATTACTATAAGTTGTACGTTTATTTTATTTTTCCTAAGCTATAGTTGAATTACAAATTTTAAAAATTCTAAGTCAACTTGAAATGTGAAAGGTTTACTCACTAGTCACTACACCCCGATTTCTCTCCATAGCAACAATTATGGGTTTGAATAGTTTATAGTAGTATACTGGCTAGATAGTACAAAGACTAAGTTGCCTGAAAGGAAAAGGGAATGAAAAGAACACATTATTATGTTTCAGAAATGATATTAAATGAGAATTTGGAAATAAAAACAGAATCTTTGACTTGTGAGACTAAATTATACAAGTACAGTTCTCAGAACTATACTATTATAATAAAATATATATAGCTGACTTGCTTCTATATTTGACAAGAACTAAATATATTTTAATTTTCTTAATTGTTTTATACAAATTAACTAAACTTTCTTTTTGTGAAATAAGATTTGGAAGTATAAAAGTTATAAAATTCTACAACTTTTAATATCAAACACAAATAAACATTTCAATTTAATGTAGTAAAATAACTACATTTTGACAAATATTTTCTACCCTTATGGCACAAATTGAAAATTTTTTTTTCGTACAAAAATATCAAAGAAAATCGCAACGCAATGAAAAAGGTAAGCCTTTTTTGGGGTAAAATTCATTATAAGCAAAAAAAGAAAATTTTAAAATTAGAAAAAAATTATACAGTTGTTCAATAAACATTAGGAGTAATTCTTGCTACAATGAAGGAAGGATTTAGGTATTTGATTATAATAAGAGTAATAAACACCAAAAAATCCTATACAAAAATTTTATATTGTGTTTTTTAATTGTCGTACAGGATTATTAATGAATAAATTTTAATCATTTAGTTAATGAAAATCAATTAAACCACAAAAATCAGACAAATTAACTCAAAATCTCTTAAACGTTCAAGTTCGTACTTCTCACAATTAGAAAACTTTAATCCATGTATTTTTTTTCAATTAAAGCAGAAAATGATTACAATTCGACGGAACCATAAGTACATTTTAAACTATTATTTTATTTATTTGTTTAGAAAATTCTCAATTTTCTTTTCTATACTTTAGAATTCATTCAAATGTGACTCTCATCACAAGGCACGTGTGAACAAAACAATTATATTATCATAAGGATATTATAAACTAATACATAGCTACTTTGACATGAAAATTACAAATTTAATTTATTCTGGTAAATATCGAGGTTTTAATACACCTTAAATTAAAAAAAAAAAATAAAGTGTTAATAAAAAATTAACACAACTCATGGTTTTTTATAAAACTAGTATTCGCCCGCCCCTCGAAATTCGAGGTGTTTTAATTAGCAAATACAATACAGTATATACAGTACAGTTTCTTTATTTTATTTAAAATATAAAAATATAATTTTCAATAATTAAAGTCTTCATGAATTTAAAATTTCTTTGCAAATGATATTTTTTGTAAAAAAACGGTTATTATTATCGTTTAGAAGTTTCCCTTGATTTATTGAGTATTGGAAACTCAATATATACTTATTATATATATATTATAAGAAGCCTAAGATGGTAAATCATTGAGTAAAAGGGTCTTAAATGTCTATCAATACAGATTAAACATTATGATGATATTATGATATGTAAGAATTTATTTCGTTTAAAATATAAAAACAATAGAATAGAATCGAACTTGCAAACAAAGACTTCTAAAGTTTAAGAAGCGGCCACTCTACCACTGCACCAAACTCCCCACTGAAGTTTAGATGTTTATATTCAATTATATTGTGAAATTTCTATTTCCTACCATGCAAACTATATTTTAAAATTTTATTTATGTTTTTAGAAAAAAAAACAAAAAGCAAAAACAACAAAGCAAAATTTAAAATTCAACGGAATAAAAGAGCGTCGTTTTTGAATTGTATATTATAGGTATAGATTATACATATTATATGTATATACATATACATATGTATATACTTTACATGGGATTTTTATAAAAATGGAAAATTATTAATGAAAATTAGAAAATTTTGGAAAAATATTAATCTTGTAAGATGGCTGTACTGAATATTTATCATTTAAAAAGAAAAAAATGAAAGTTGGTTGGTAAATTATTGAGTAAAAGGGTTTTAAATGTCTGTCATTTACAGATTAAATATTATGATTAATTTATTCTAATAAATTTTGTTTTATTTTTTGGAGCTTTTTTTATTAAAAAAATTAATGTTGAGATCAAGGAAAGAATAGGTACTCATTCTCAAGAATGATATTTTTCTTTAAATTAATTTAGAATTTTTTTTTTTTGTTTTTTTTTGTAAATTTTTATATTAAAAAAAAATATTTTTTAATTAAATTAAAAATAACTTTTAAATTACTTGTAGATTTCTAATAAAAATTAAAAATAAAATAAGCCATAAAAATTTTATATTTAAAAAGAAATTATTTTTACCAGTAGGTGCTTAAAAAAACAAAATTTTAAGTTTTTTTTTGTTGGGCCTGAATGTTTTTCTATTTGTTTTTGTTTTAAATTGAAATTTCTTTAGAAAATTGTGTGATAACTTAATTTATTTTTTATTATATGTTTTGTAGAAAAAAGAAAGTATTTATGTTTTAAATTCAAAAAATTAGCTTGAGTTTCCATATAAAAACAAATTAAGAGAGTTTTTTTTTTATAAAAGAATATTCAGATGCTGCTGTGACTGTATAGTAATCGTTAACAAAAAAAAAAAAACCAGAGTGTATGTACTTAAATTTAGGTTTATAATAATTTTTATTATTAGTATCAAAAATTTTAATTAAAGATTCCTTCTAACCAAATAAATTGGCAAAATTTTGTTCTAAAGCCAAGGAATATTGCGAAAAAATGTGTTGGTTGTTTAAAATATATAAAGAATTGTATTCAAGGACGTTTCAAGACGTTTAGGCACAAAAAACAAAAAACAGTTTGAAAGCTACTTTTTCGAAAGAAAACGAAAAAAAAGTAAAAACATGTAAAATTTCGGTACAGGAAGGGAATGGATATGTACAATAATAGTTCATTTTCGATTAACTGTCCTTTTTACAAAATCTTGCAATTAATACCTTGCACGTTTCCTTAACTTACTAAAACAATTAAGCACGATGAAAGTCTCAATTTTCAATCTTGTGTTACAATTTTCAACTATACCCTTCCAATATTTCTAAAATGATTTTGTGCATGCTCTTGAAATATAGGAATAGTGACAATATTATTTATCTGAAAGTTAGTCCTATGGACTTGATTTTAATTCGCACACATTTTTTAATGAGTGTTCGTTCTTCTATTATTGACTTCTATTATAGTAGGTACAGTTCTAAAGGAAACATCATCAAATTTTTTTTTGAAATGAGTGACTTTTAATTTTATATCATATATAGAATTATATTAAATAATCTTTTGTTTTTTGTTATGTTAGTGTATATTAATCGGAAATATGTAAGGAATGTTCCCAATAGATTATAAATAAATAAATAAATATCATAATTTCATTCAATAATTTTTTCAAAAAACAATGCTCGTCTTTTTTCATGTATGAAATCTTTTCTTCAAAGCTTTTTTCCTAGTTAAGGTAGCAATTAAAATTCTCGTAGGCGCATCAGTAACTAACTAGCCATTATTTCAAAACTTATTTCACTGCGACTTGATCCAAAGACAATGCTTTTATTAATTCATGAATTATATTACTTATTTTTTTTTATATTTAAATGAGCCATTAGCTTTTTAGAAAGTTAAAACTGTTACTGGAGACGCAAAAAGTACTACTGATTTCAACTGTTTTAAGCCATTTTATCTAGTTTTATTTTAACACTTCATACTTTTTTGAAATCCCTAATCGTGAAAAGAGTGCATGTAAATTTAAAAATCACTTTTTTGAATTTATTTTGCACCATAAATGAAGGTGACCAGTTACGGAGCTAGTTAATATACATTGACGATAACATATATATTTTAATTCGCGGGTCGCAAGAGGGGTTTGTAATTGAATATTACTTTTTCAGTATTGAATATTACTTATTCAGCTCTTCTAATTTATACATCATTAGAACTTAAACTCTCGAATCATTCCCCCTTAACCAACTCAACCACCGAAATCATATAGAAATTTTGTCGTTTTAATAACAAAATATTTTGAAGGTGATTTTTTTTATATCAAAATTATTCAAGTTGAAATAATGAAATTAATGACCTGTTATAATGAAAAAATAATAAAATATTTTTGTTTTTTTTTTTTTTTACAGAAATTTTCATTTGAAGCTCAGGAAAATGGAAAGGTAAATGTTTGTTGGAATGAGTTTTTTGTACGGAACATTTTAAATTGTGCGTTATTAATTTGAAACGAAATGAAATGTAATGTATTTAAGTATTTAAGATCTGTTATTAAAATTTTAATGATTTTAACTGAAAAGTTAATTTTAATAATTTCTTATGATTTCACGGATTTTATTATGTAAAAAAGCTAATTTTTGCCTAATGAATCTTAAGTACATAAATTAATATAAAAATAATTAATACGTAAAAAATCTTAAAATTGTTTTAAAAGAACTACTAAGAAAACTATTTTAGAACCTCCTTTAGAGTTGATGATAGAATTTAAAAATTAATTGTAAAGAAATTATATTGGGTGTAGAAATATATCTAATAAAGAGAAACAAACATTATATTAAGGTTCATGAAAAAGGATCATGATAATTAACTACAACAAGGTTAGATTAAGTATAAAATCAGAATAGTTTTAATTTCAAAAAACAAATTTTTCAAAATGATTTAGAGATTTAATTAAAAAGAGTTAAATTTTGTTGCGTGAATGATTTTAAACAAAAAGTTTCGACTTACTCCTGTGTACAAAAAACTGTAACATATATCTTATATTGAACAATTTTTTAACTTTTGTTGTATGAACTTTTAAAATATTGAACAAATTTTCATTTCTTTCTATCCATTAAATTTTCTTTTTATTTTATTCTTTTTTTTTTACAAAATTCTGATTATTAGAAAATTTCACTAACACATCCTTAACAACTCATTTATAATAATAGACAAAAAAACTTTTGTCTGAACTTTTTTTGAACATCTTCTCTTTCTTTCTCATAGAAATAAAATTAAATAATAATAGTAACAATTATAATAATGTAAAATTTATGTTAAATGTCTTAAAATATTAAAATAATACAATTACATAGAATATGTCAACAACAAGAACAGTAAAAATAACATTATTGTAAAAGTGGAAGGAATTTTTTGAATCAACAGTAACTAAAGTTTCATTTCATGTCATTTACTTCAATCATTTTTCCTATCATTTTCAGTATAATTTTTGCTGAATTTGTTTTATTTGTCATACATTTTTTATAATTTAATAGATAAACAAGGCAGAATGTAAACCAAAGGTTTTTAAAAGCGCACATTCCCAAAAGACAATACAAACTGTTTAGAATTGTGACTTACACCAAAATTTGAAAATTTCATATAAGAAAAAATGTGAAAATAAGATTTTTTGCAATTTTGAGGGGCTGTAATCCGAAACCCTATATAATCACTATTAGCAAAATAGTAATAATAATAATAGGCGGATTCATTGTTAACTTACAGTTCCACTTCTAATTCAATGTTTTCGCCTCCATTTTCTATCCTTTCCTATCCCTACTCCCAGCCAATATACTGCGTTAACAGGTAATGGGTTTCATCCCATTATATTGGCTAAAGGGGGAGGTGGGTTTAGTCAGTAAGACTCGTACACTACCAAGGAGAAATTCTTGGTGTCTTTTGAAAATTCTCACTTCCCTTAAATAAAAAAAAATAAGAAAAACCATTACCACACGTAAAAATATTTTACTGAAGCTTTAATTTTTATGTCTTGTCGAAGAAAAATGTGTACAATTTTCAACTTTTAAGCGTTAATAGCTCTTAAACAGGGAGTAGTACAAAAAAAATTCTGAGAAAACTTATATTAATAATAAACGTTCTTTTTTGTCTTAAAATTTCAAGTTCCTATCTAAAAGAGTGCCTTATCTAAAAGTTGTGAAGGTAGATAAATGATGCAAAATTTTGTTTTCACATAACGGTAAATTTAAATAGTAAATATACGGATCGACGGACAGAGTGCAACTAACAGGCACATTTTTTCAAAATATTTTTGGAAATGTGCTAAAAACATAGTAATTTCATTTTTGTTGATATTGCTGTTACTGTTATATATTATTTTGAAATAACATATATAGGTATATGTATATAACATTAACATTAAAAGGTTTCTTTGGCTTTATGTTAAAAAAGAAAGAGAAAAAACGTAACAGTAGTATGAGAACATCTGCAAATTGAAAAACTTCTAATGTCACCTTTAGAAATTTTTAGTTTTAATTTTTGAAGTTGTTAAAAAAAACTTTAAATATTTTTTTAGTCAACACAAAAAAAAAAAGACAAAAATCTTAAGTTACGTTATCATTTAAGGTCATATTACACGTGGATTTTACTAAATAATTCAACTTTGGTTTTATTATTATTATTATTTATTTTTGCATGTCATGAATGATATACAAAAATTTTGAACCTGTCCCTGCGGGTGTGGTTCTCTTATTTACTTTGGTTTTATTTTCTGTCAATCTTTTGAGGAAAATCTAAAATTGTTTTATTTCTTTATGTTTTTTATTAACGGTTAATTAAAATTTCTATAATATTCCAAATAAAATGGTTGAAGATAGCGAAAAATTGTCTAACACAATAATATTGGGATTTGTCACTTTACTAAAACTAGTATTCCTCTAAGTTCCTCGCTCATCGAAATTCGAGGTGTTTTAATAAGCAATTGCAATTCACGCAATCAATAACGGGATTTTTTAAATTTACTCTATCAAATGTATTTGAAAAGGAAAAAATTATATTGTTTTGAAAAGTATTTTGTATATTTATGGTTTTTTTTTTTATTTATACGTTGAACTCGAAATTTGAGGTTATTTAATAAATAACTGTGGTTAACCACAATTATCCGTAGCCAATATTTATAATTTTTTTAAATTTACTCTAACTAGTAAGTATTTGGTAGCCCTCAAAAGGGCTTTATTTATATTTGATTTTAATTCTTATGTCCATTTTGAGTTAAAAACGAAATAAGAATTTATTTTTGATTTTATCATAAAGAATACAGTATATAGTTTCATATAATTTTTTTTAATGTAAAAATACAATTTTTCAATAATTAATGCCTTTATGAATATAAAATTTCTTTGCAAATGATATTTTTTGTAAAAACACGATTATTATTATCTGTTAGATGCTGCCCCTGATTTATTGACTACGGGAAACTCAATATATACCTATTATATACAATCAAAATCGGTTATAACGACATTGGTTATAACGACATATCGTTTATTACGACCACTTTTAAAAGTCCCGATTTTAAGTTCATATAATTTCAAACAAATCTATATCGGAAATAACGACATCACTTATAACGACATATTGCTTATAACGACTTATTTTTACTTCAAAAAAGAAAAAATTATCGGTTATAACGACGAAAAAACAAAATAAAGAAAAATACATGCATTATTATTAGTTACAAAAAAAAGCATCAAACCATTGACCCGTTACTTTTTGCGCCTACTTGTCGCCTGGTTGTGGTGCTAGTTTGATATTTCTAACATTTTTATTTAGATGTGCATGTTACATTAGGTCAGTTAAATGTATGTAAAGTACATATTATTATTTTTTTTTATTTTTGGTTAAAAACGGTGAAATAAAGACTTGAATAAATAAATAAATAATACTTCTTTTAATTTATAATAAAAAAATTTTGATATTGTTTATAACGACCTATCGGATATAACGACCAAATTTGTCGGTCCGCTCAATGTCGTTATAACCGATATTGACTGTATATTATAAGACGCATTTTATAAGTTGCTCCTGATTTATGTAATATTTAAAATTTTATTAAATGTCACATGTTACATTTCATGTTTATTCAAATAAAAAATCCTAAAATGTCGAACTTCATTTCAAAATTTTGTTTATGTACATAATATATGTAGAAAAGAAAGCAAAAAAGAAAATTTAAAATTTAACGGAAAAAAAGAACAAAAAAGACCGTCTTATTGAAATATATAATAGACATAGATAATACTATATGATACATATGTACCTATGTATATTCTTTATATGGGTTTTTTTTTATAAAAATGGAAAATTAATAATGAAAAACCCAAAATTTTGGAAAATGTAAGATGGCTATACTGAATATTTATCATTAAAAAAAAAATTTAAAGTCAGTTGGTAAATCATTGAGTAAAAGGGTTTTAAATGTTTATCATTCACACATTAAATATGATATTAAATAAACTATACAATCAATTTTTAATGTGGTACTAAAGAATCAAGTGTCAAAACACCTCTAACTTTTATTATACCGTACAGACGGATGTTAGATGGAAAGTATTAAAATGGACCAAAAGGTGAAGAATGGAGATAAAAATAGAGATAAAAATACCAGAGAAGACAATGGTTTTTATGGTTTAATACAATGAAACGGTACCGTATATATTCTTGATCAAGAACGAAAAAAAGGAGCTAGGATTTTGTAATCGTTACCATTTCACCTTTTTAAAATTGACAGTATCGATGTTGAAATCCAGCAAGTTTGATTGGCGGGTTCGAATATCTGCCACACATAAATTCTAACTTTATATGAAAATGCCTAAAAATGGCTAAAAATGCCTAAAAATGCCTCAGTGCCTATTAAATTTTGGTATGTTCAATTTTGTGAAAGGAAGTCAAATTTTATGACACCAACTCTCGTAATATTTGGGATTTCCCTGACATTTTTAACCTCTTTCACAAAATTTCACATACAAATCGATTCTTTCTTTATATGAAAATAAGTTAGTGTCTATTCAAGTTATGTTTCTGAAATTTTGTGAAAATAACTTAAGTTTTATGCCAAGGACTTCTGCAATATTTGGCACCTTAAGAGCAGTAGTTTCGAGTAGGTGCATAAATATATCTATACTTATGTATGTATACTTAATTAAGTAAAATTACTGAAATTTTGCAAAATATCATTAAACTTTTTATGGTAACAGGATGAGTTATGTTCATACAGTCCACTATACACTCTCCCTCGTTTTACGTTTATTTTAAAATTCTTTTACTTTTTTATTAAATGTTTCAATAAAATAATGTAAAAAAAATCAAAGAGAACACTTTAAGAAAAGAAAATATACCCTTATTCTCAAATATTTCACACTTACAAACAAAAAAAAACTTCCTATAAAGTATCAATTTTGCCAACAAAAACTTGAATAAAAACTTTAAATGAGTCTAAAAATTATTTTACAAAAATAACAACCGGAAATATTACTACAATAAATAAATAAAATCCTCATCATCATCATCATCATAGGACTCTTTTACACAATAATCATACCACACAATACTACAACAAATCATCATCATTTTTATTTTTATGTTTCGTCCTTAAAGGTCAAGCAAATTACAAGGACCATTAAATTCCTACATCTTTTTTCTTTCATCAACTTCAATTTTTTCCTTTTTTCTTTTTTTTATGTCCACATTTTACAAATTTTTCATTTGCACCTACAACATCAACTTTCTATTCTTATTGTTAAATATGAGCTCTATAAAATCTTTAGATACTTGAATACCCAACGACAATGTTGTTTATGGATCTGATACAGTATCCCAAATCAAGGAAAAGATCTTATTTTTGTGCTCATCCTACAACTTTTTGGGCAAAGATGAGGCCACTTTATTCGGAATAATAAGAAAAAAAGAAGAAAATAAAAATTAAAAAAAAAAGGAATATGAAGTCCTAAACAAATGAAAATATTTAAAATGTTTCAAAAAAGTTTTCATTCTTTTTTTTTTTTGCTTATTTGTTTTTGCTTTTTTTTTCTAAATCTGAAATGACAACAGAAAAAAATGGGTTCTAAAGGAGAAACTCTGGGAAAATCTATTAAAGACCCACAGTAATTTCAAGAATCAAACAAAAACCAAAATGTTTATAAATATTAAAGAAACAACAAACAAAAAACTAAAATTAAAAAAAGCAGACGCAAAGAAACTGAAAACAAATATAATAAAGTATCTTTTCTGTTTTAATAAAATTCATATTCTGGGTTATTCTTTTTTTATAAAATGTGCTATAATAGAAACAAAAAAACTATATTCATACATACAAAAACAAAAAATTTGTTTTAAATATGTCCTTACAAAGTTTGTAAGTCCACATGAGTTTTTCTTGTCTTATATGTTACCATTGTTTATAATAAAGCAATAAAACTGGTTTTGGTCTAGACTAGTTTGATTATCACAAAATAGCTATCTCAAATTCGTATTTTTAGGCAAAAATAATTTGCATATATAAAAAACTTATTTCAACGTTTCAATAGAAATTGTTCAAATAGAAAGCAACAATGGATATACAATAAATAGAATTAGGGATACTTCGCCAAAGGCTGAGTCTGAGTATAGGGCTAATCATACTCTTTTTATTAGCGGCACTTACTTCATTTCATTTTAGGGTTACTAAAACACAAAGTGCCGGATTTAAAGTTTTTAATTTAATCAGTCCTCCCAATATGGATATTCTCAATCAAATTACAATTATATTTCCAATAACAAATGACAGTAATTGTTATGATGTCCATTTATTACCCAACTACCAAAAAATAAACATTGCCAAAAAAAAAATTGAAGAAAACATAATAATTTGGAGAACAAAAAAAAGGCTTTTGTATAATATCTTATCTCCAAAAATACTCCACAAAAAATTAAAAGACATGGGAACAATGAAAAGAGAACAGAAAAAGTTTTTTTCGTTTATTCTTTCACTCAATTTTTTTTCAATGATTTCGTTATATATAAAAGCACTATTATAAATGTATAATTGTTTATCTTTTTTTATCTTTGCTCTACTTTAATGCACATTTTTAAAATATTTTTGTTAAAAAAGTACGCCTGTGAGTTTCATTCTAGCTATCACAATTCTTCCGTCGGTCTGTTTTTAAACCTCTGCGCCATTTAATATGCAATAAAGGTATTACCTTTTAAATAGATCTTAATAATTTTTGTTATTTTATGGAAAATCTTTAGATAGCTAAACTCCCTAATAATAGCCTATCTATTCGAAAGGTACGGTTAAAGAGTCCCCAAAATGTCGAAAATCTATTGGCACTAATTGATATTGCTCAGGTTTTATTTTTCACACTCACTGTTTGACAAATTTGAAACACCTCGCAATTTTGAAACACCCATTTAAGCTTAAGCTAAAGACTTATAATTTTAAAAGGAGTCAAATCTAGTAATTTGTCAACAGTTGCTGTAGAATAAAATTTTGCAGCTTTAAGAACTAGAAATTTACGGTTTAAGACCTAATTTGGAAGTTATAACTTTTAGCCACTAGGAGCAGTAAAAGTGCTTTTATATACCCGTTATTTAGTTTTCATTCTCTTCTTTTCTATTTTTGCATTTTAACAAAATTCCAATAAAATTCAAAAACTTTTTTTCGAATACATTTATTTGTTTTTAGCTATAAAGAAGAGAAACAAAAAATTAAGTTTCTTTTGAGCCAAAATCAACCAAATAAAGACCAACTAAATTTTGGTTATTCTACTTATGAGCTGTTTGAAATAATGAGGCCAAAAATAGCAAAAAAAGAAATTAAAGAAGTGGAAAAAAATAAATAAAAAATAATATAAAAAATTTGGAAATACAGAATGGAAAATGAATTTGAAGATTAGCAAAAAAAATAAACCAACAATTTAATATGGCAACAAACAACAAAAATAAAATTCTAGTAGGAAATGGAAATTTTCTGGTTTGTTTTAAATCCTTCATATATTTTTAAGTGGAGTAAACTATTCTAAAATCAATAAAATTTAAATTGTGGTTTTTGGATTAATCCAGTGGTAAATTTTTTTTTTAAACATTATATAAAGTTATCAAAACAGTTAACTTTTAAAACAATATAAGAAAGGGAATTGATATATTTCACTTGAAGAACACCCTAATGAGGTAATTGTTAAACTTGGAATAATAATGATAAATCTTAACATCTGACATAATGACAAATCTTCCTCCCCCTTCAATTAAATTATTTAGAATTTTTCTGATGGAAAAGGGAATAAGCGATCGAGACTGGTCTCAGCTACCTATCATTAAAGTAGAGCGAAACTGGTCTTTTAGTTTTGAACTTGAATTGTTAGGGTTCTGGTTCGTATCATCAAGACTTATCATTAAACTAAAGTTCAAACGAAGTAGCTTTTAATTTCGTTTGAATACAAAAAGTTAAGTAACCATAATGCTAACGGGCTCACTGCGCCAAAATAGAATTAAAAGTTTAATATATAACTTTAATTTGGTGACAAATTTTGGTTATGCGTATATTTAAATCATATATTTAAATGATGTGCGGATTGAAATATTAGTCTTTTTTACACCAAACTATTCCCAAAGTTTTAATTAAACGTTAAAAACGTTATTTAATTGGAGATAAAATATTGTGCAATGTATAAATTAATATATAAATAATATTGAATAAAATGAAAAAGTTTTTTTTCGTTTTGATTTCATTTATTTTATCTTTTTCTAAACTATTTTAATTTTCTTATTTGTATAAAAGAATGTTTAAGTATTGATTTAATATTTATTTTTATAGTCGACTGAAAATTTTATAAAATAACCTAAAATGGAAAATCTTTTAACAATATCTCACAAAGTACATAGAACTCTTGATTATTATGTTCTTTATTCTTACATTTTTTATTTAAATTCAGGGAATTTTTTTTTTTTTTCTATTTAGTTTTTCAACAAGAAATTTATATTTTTGAAGTAAATTTATTTCTTTTATTCTTTTTTATAGGTACAATTCACCTTTAATAATGTGCTTTTTATTCCAAAGTTTTATTTTATTTCTTATTCAATTTTTTTCTTCTTCATTTAATATTTCTTGAAAACTAAAGTTATCTTGTTATCCTTTTATTTCTATTTTTTTTTTTAAATTCAAAAGTTACAGATACTTAGTATGTTGTTTGTTTGTAAATCGAAACAAAAGAATCAAGAGGTAAAGCCAATCAGCAAATTTGTAAGAAATAATTGTAGGAAATTAGAAGTTATTTTCTTGAATTTTAAGGAAATTCTATACAATTAAAAAAACCCGTTAGCACATTTAAAAATATAATTAAATTTTGCCTAGGTAGTTTTCTAAGGTACAACAGGTATCGTATTTGTAATTTTTCACCCCTAATAACAAAACCATTCAGGATATATAAAGAAACCAAAATTTTGCATAACGCTAAACTTATATACCTACTAAATAATATGCTAATTAAAAACATTTCGGTAGATTAACGTCTTTAAATTGAAAAAAATATTAAGCAGGACTTATAGATATATAACCATTTGAAAATAGAGATAAATTTATACTTATAAATACTTATAGATATAACCATTTGAAAATAAAAATAATAAAATAACAAATTAATTAAATATATTATGTACGAGCTTAACAGCTCTTTTGAGAAATAAATAAAAAAAAAAAATAGTAGTTTTTTCGAGGGCTACTATCGTACAGGCTACATAAAAAAGTTGTCACACAAAATTAATTTTACTATGAGGCTATTTATCATAAAAATTCTATTGTTGAAATTTTAAAAGGGCATAGTCAAAGTAATAAACATATTTTAAAAGGAGTCAAATTTTTGAAAAATGTGCTAAAAAGAAAGAAAATAAAACAATGGTATAAGTACAAATTTTCTTCTTAGGTGTTGAATTTAAAGGTCATTGAAAGTTTAAATTAAAAACTCTTAAATCAGTAATTACGTTAAGTTAAGAAATAAAAAAAAAAATAAAAGTTTTAAAGTCAACAAAAATTTATTTTCATAACCTTTAGAAATTAATTTTAATGTCTGTCTTTTAATTTTACTGTTTTATTTTCCGGATGGAAAAAAGACAAACAAAGTTTTGAAACTGAACAGAACAAATTTCAGACTCTATACCGGAAATAGCACGGGCCATCTGATGCGTAGAGCTCATGACCAAAGAAGGTGCATAGATACTTTTCCATTGACTGACGTTAGAACCCCAATGGGAAAAAATGTTAATTTTACTGTTGTTAGATTTACTAAGTTAATGTTAGATTTACTGAAAGATCTCTCTAAAATGAAGGCGCTCGATGAGGCGATCATTGTCTAATTTTTTAAGCGTATTAGCTGTCTTGATATATGAATATAATAAACAAGCGTTTCATGGTATTAGAATGCACAACAGATGGCAGGGCGTAGGTGTAAATATAGTGTTTTACTACCCCTACCAGATATGAAAAATAAATATAATATACATGTAGATATACAAACCTCGTATAAAAGTTGTAGGAATTTGGTTCGTTTTTAATTAGTAACTCAATAAAATCCGTTTAATATTTCAATAATTGTTGCTTTAAATATATATTTTTAAAACTTTAAGAAACTTAACAGAATATGCGTAAAATTCTTTTGGTTAGAATTATAATAAAATTTTTATTTCAGCATTCAATAAATATTACAACAAATTTTTTTTATATCTGAAATACTTGACGAATATTAATTGGTTAAAACGTTATTTATACGTTAGATGTCCTTAACAGTTATAACAGTAAGCAACATTTTTTGATTTTGTTTAACTTAATTGAACTTTTATAACCAAACTCTTAATAATTGGAAATGTTTATTTATGCCACAAGGACATACCTACATTTTTCTACATACATATATATGTAATGGTTTTTTTTATTTCCAGAATATTTTTATGAAAAATAACATGAAAATGGTTGGTTCATTGAATAGAATAACATGTTATAAATATTTATAGATTAAGATCAAATACTAAAGTAAATAAAAAATCAAATATTGCTATGAAATAAAATGGAATTCAAAATTCTGTTATGAATAAATTTGAAGTATTTTAGATACATTTAAAAATATTTATTAAAAATTGTTTGGTATTCATGAACTGAGGTCAACCAACCGGTTGAGAAACAATTCATGTTCTTTTTGTTTCCTTGTAATAATCACAATAATGGCATCAAATTAATTATAACATTTTTTTAACTTTATTGTAATGATGGATTAGTTATTTGCTATGCAAAAAAAATTCATTTTTTTTTTATCAAATTTCAAGTGGATTTATTTTACGTTATTCTCCCAGACTTGATTTATCATATTTTCTTTAATTAATTCAGCTAAAATCGTTTATCATACACGGTAAGGTTCTGTCTTAAAGTTGTCAGAAAACTAAATTTCGAAACTTGATCTTAACATATTTAAAAGTATATTATTTATACACATCCTTTTATTTTATATACATAAATAAAATTTTAATAGCCCTAAATTGCTGGCTAAATTTTTTTTTTGTTGTAAAATAAGCGCCTTTGTTACTTGCTGTATTGTTCTAGGTATATATATATATATATATATAATGACTGAAATAAATATAAATGTATATATGCATAAATTGTAAAGATAAACCATTTTTATTATCATTTTATTTATTTATTTTTTTATTTTATACAAAATCCTTTGATATAACCATATACTTTTGACTCTCTATACTATTTCTTTCTGAATCTGAAAAATATTTATTTCTTTTTACTACTAACACTACTCAAGTTCAAAAAATAACTTTAACTGATTATTTTTAAAAAATTTATTAAAATTTGAACACCATTATGATTTTACTTTTTTTAAATAAATTGGTAGAATGGGTACCCTACTTATTTTTCAAGTAAACCTATACCTATAGGTATGACTACATATACCAACAATTGTATCCTAAACATATAACTTTGTTTTTAAGGGAATTTGTGTTTTACGGGAAAATGAAATTTGTGTTTTACGGGAAAAAATTGTTTAGTGTTATTCTATAAACTTACAGGAGATTGCTGTGAATTTTTATATATAGAACTAACCAAAAAATTTTGAAACACGCCACTAACACTATACACGTCTACTGAAGAGTTCAGTAGTTTTAAAGAACGAAACAATCCCAGTGATAATTTAGTTAAATATTCTTTGTTTTGTATTGGAAAAAATTATACAAATGTAATGAATCATTTTTGACTGTCGAAATATTTATTGTTAGGATCAAATCTATCAACACTAGAGGTAGCACGAGATCATATTATTGAAATGTTTTTATTTTATCAGTCATATCACATTAAATTTTTATCTTAATATAATATTGTACAACATTAATTTTTACACTAAATAATAATCTAGTTATTTTGACCTTTTCAGATAAATTAGGTATAACAAGCCATATTCAGAATAAATTAGGTTTAGGAAAGTTTTTTAAAAGGATTTTAATGCACATTTAAAATTTTACCTATTCTATTTTCCTATTTGTGTAAGAGAATATACCACACTATATATTTAAATTAATTGAATAAAAATTAAAAACCTTAAAATGGTTTTGAAAAATTAATCCCCAAAAATATCTAAATAATGATGAATGTAAAAGAAAGAAAAAGGAAGAGAATAGGTTTCAATAAAATGTTGAAATGGAATGATCCAGCAAAATAAAAGAAATATGTATATATGTACATATATATTTTTAGAAGGTGGAAATTAAATAAGTTTCCGCAATTTTTGATCCATCAGATGATTTTTGTTTTAACCATACAAATATCTGTAATTCAAGGGAATAACAAATTTGCAAATACGTTTGTCACATATTAAAGAAGACAAGACAAAATATCCAAAACTATATATATTCTTACACATAGGATTCTCAAAGCGGAATTGGTCTTAGTTTCATTATTTTTTTAGTTATTGCGCTGATGAACGCACGGATGCCTTCAGCTGTATCAGCTGAGAGTTCAATCCTGAATTGAACAATAATTCTTACATATAGAATAAAGACGGAAAAGTTGTAATATTTGATAATTTCATCGGTTACATTCTTGTTTACTACTTTCACTATAATTGACCTAAAAATCAAGCCTTAAGCTCGTAATGTAATTTTTGTTTTAATAATATCGAGAAACGTTATAGTATCCTATTCAATATTTTCTCCTCTAAGTTGTAGTTTTAAAGTGAATTATTATAGTAGCTGAAATGGGTCGAAAGTTTTTGTACTCAATAGGGTTGACATGAACGGGAATTATAAGCAAGAATTATCTACATGCTAAACTCTTTTGTTGGTTGAAAAAAATCTTCGAAATTAGAATTAAAAAATTGCCTTTCGGATTGCGGTTGAATATCTAATTTAAAACTATATATAAACAATTTTCTGAACAAAAATAAATTATATAATAACCAGCTTTTTGAATTTATATTTTGAATTAAGTAGACTTCTGATCAATTTAGAACTAAATTCTTAATTTTACAAGAACATCTTTATAAATAATCGAAAACTAAAAATAAATATAATTTACAAATCACTTCTTAGAAAAAAAAATAAAACATTTATTCACCATCTTTGATAATACTTTAATTCCATTATTAATACATAAAACAAAAAAAATACTTCATCATATTCCCACTAATTTTTAAAATCTACAGAGTTAATAAGAAACATATAAAAAGCCTTGAAATGTATATAATATGTATATTACATTTTCTTTTGAATATTATAAATTGTGTGGCAGCATAATAATTATAAGGTGGAGAGCGTATCATAATATATGTACAAACATATTCATTCATAAAGAAAACTAATTTAACATTAACCCATATTTAAAACAAGTAAATTGAATCCTTCACATGACACCCACAATTTTTCAAACAAGTATCCTTGAAGTACGTGTACGTTTAGTAATAAAGTCCTTGTACTAATTTCAAATAATTTTTTTTTTTTTTTTTGACTTTGTTTTATTTCTTTTTGCAATTTCTTTTATATAAACACATCAAACACCTAAAAGCTGCCATTCATATGCGCTGATTCTTTAGATTCCCATTTTATAATGTTTTTAAGGTATTATTCGAAATATCACTAAATATTAGGGATGAATATGTTCATGATGGGTCAATTTATTTATATTTTGTCATTTATTACGTTTTTCGAATTTGTAATTAGTTTAAAAAAAAAAGAAAATTAATCAAATAAGATACAAATAAAAAGACCAACCAAAAATAAAATAACCAAATATTTTTTCTAAATAAAAAAAGAAAAAAATCAATATTGCGGTTTTATATGTCTAAACTGTAAATTATTTATTGGTTACTTATATTAAATTTGTCCTTTGACAGAGGTTAAATAATATTAATTAGCATATTTTGTATACTATAAAATACTATAGGATTACCCTTAAAATTAAAAAAAGTTGTATAACATTAATTTTATAAATATTTATAAATACATAATTGAGTACATTATAAAAAGCAAAGAACACATTTTATAATAAAAGTTTCTCAAAAATCCATTTATTAAAAATGTAAACCAAGAAGTTATAATATGATTTTATAGATTAAAATATTCTGGGCATAGTGTTAAATCAAAAATGAACTTGGTCAAATCATATTTTTAATTTAACTAAAGATGTTGTTAAATGTTTGGCTTTTTTGTACCGCTCTGAAGCTTACGTTTCTTTCAACCGCCTTTCTTAATATTTATACAATATGCATTAAGCCGAAAATGGAGTATAATGCACATATTTGGGCTGGAGCGCCCTTAAACGGTGCTGGGTTATCGCAACAAAGTGCAAAATAGATTTATTCGTCTTATTGGGGATACCATCAGTATTACCTCATCTCTTTCTCTACTCTGCCATTGTCGTACAAACGGGTCAATGATCTTGTTTTATAGATACCTAGAACAAACATCTGTTCTAAAGAAATAAAAAAATTAAGGCGATTGTCCTCTACTGCACTGTCAAGATAGGGTAACGTAAATTTCGAAAACTTGTTTATTATGCGCATGCCGCGTATTTGGAATCTTATACCAGTATACATGTGTCCCCAAAAGTTGATAATTCATATGCGTATAAAATAAGAATAATATTAACATCTTTCTTCAAAACAACTTTTCAAATTTTCTTCTCTATCCTCCATAATCCTAATTATCCCAAACCGAATTTCCTAATCTTTTCCACATCCTTATCCCCAAAACTAAACTCTACATATAATGTACTAAAGGACCCATTCTAAAGTTTGATTTTAAAGGAGCTTGTTTTAGTTGGTTAAAATTCAACACTACGTAGAGGAAGCTCGTGCACCTCTTTTAAGTGCATCTTTCGATCCTTTCCACCTCACAAAAAAAAAACAGAAAATCTCAATTCTCAAATTTTTCAACTGCAACACTTATTTATTCAGGGGTTCCGTCAATTTTTACATTGGATACCGCATGAAAAATAATTCTTCAGATCTTTTAAGCCATCTTCTATTTCTTCGTATTGGTTTTATTTCAATGTAATTTTTGATAAATTACTCTTAACTAATTGTCATCCTGATTCAAATCTATCGTTTAGTTAAGCAATTAAATTTTTAACCACTAAACTACAGAATGTACAATTTTTTCTAGAAAAGAGTTAAATTAACTTATTGATAAAATCTTAAAATTTCTAATTAACAATTTTTATATTTATTTATAAATTATTGAAAATATATAAAACAAAATATAACAAACAAATTATCAAATGTAAATAAATAATTTTAATTCATACTTATAACTCACAATATAAAACTATAAAAAGACATAAACAAATAGCATATCATCAATTCAATATTTAATAATTCCTTATATAATAACAGCTTGAAGAGCTATTGTAATATATAATTTAAGAACTCTTGTGAACATTTCTATAAAGAACTTATATTAAGATTTAGATCTAGATTAACAGCTGATGAAGAAAAGAACTTATATTAAGATATAAATCTAGATTAACAGCTGTTGAAGAACTTAGATTATTCAATTTTTTTTTTAAGTTTTAATTTTTTACTTCAGTTCTCCTAAAGTTGATTTTTTTTTACTCAACTAAGATTTAAAATATATTTTTAAAGTCATTTAATTAGTGTCTACAAGCTAAATTTATTGTTTACATATTCTTGAAAATCTATTAAACAAAAATAAAATTAACATTAATACCCCAAATAAAAACAATGAGAAAAACAAATAAATAAAAATATAAAAACAAACCTGCAACAATTTAACACTTTTCTAACGAATCCCTAACTTATAAAAAAATGTACCAACTCGTATTTCACAGACGTGACATTAAACTGCATTAAAATTATAACCTTTTTAGAACCTCATTATTCACTTCGTATAAAAATGACAAATATTTTTTTTAATGGTCTATAGCAAATAATCTTCGAAAAAAAAACAAACTTTTTCAAGGGAAAAATTTAGGACATAATATATATCTACATAGGATAGAACTGAAAAGAAAAGAGACAGCATTAAAAATTATAGTTCTGCCGTAAAAAATAAAAAATCAAAACAAAAAGATGATAAGAGTCAGCGCAACGACTATCTCATTCCTTAATTCTTCTTTTTGTTTTTCTTAAACATTAACAAACACACAAACTCATTCAATTTCTTCTTAAGATTCTTTCAAATTTTCTTTTGCAACTTTCTAAAATTATAGTAAAAGAAAACGAGAATATAATTCGTGAATTCTTGGCAATTTTAACAAAAAAAATCTTTTTTATTAAACTATAAAAACTATACATGGGGTTTGAAATTGTAAGAAAACCAAAAAATATTAAAGTTGATCTCCATCATACTATAGAATTAAAAAAAACTTTAACTGATTATTTTAAGAATATCCCTAACATTGTTTTTAAAGTTAAATGATATGGAGTAGCTTCTTTATGTTTAATTCTTAAAAAATTACTTTTCTACGTTCCGATTAGACAATCAAAGTTTTTAAAAATGTGTAGTAATGAGCATTGACTATAAGAGGAAGCAAAATAGCAACAAGTATACAGTACCAAAAGAATAAAATTTTATGGAATATCCAAAGTTTTGATTGGAGTCAAAACAGACATTGAAACAAGCACTTCAGCCCTCTCATTTATTAAGATGTTAAAATTAATAAATGTCAAAAACTCTCGATATAAAATGGCTTAGATACAGTCACATTTGCCAATCTAAACTTTTAAAGTTTGACTAAAAAGGGTTAGGCGCGATAATTACAATTCAAATAACTCAATTAAATCATTATGTTGTTTTGTTATTCAGAAATATATGTGCATTTCTTTTTCTATTTTAGGTTCGTCATAGTATCGCTCTACTCACACATCACAGATGACAAAAACTAATGAAAATAATAAGAGTAATGTTATAAGATTAGATAAAATATAAAAAAAAAAAAACAAAAAAATTAAAGTAAAGGACGTTTTCATTAATTTTCTTAATAGAAGATACAAAAAAATAACAAATGATATATAAGTCATGGCTATATTACAGCCATTTCATATGAAGATTAGTTTGTAAAGTGCCCAAATTGTATTTTTTCTAAGTAAAACACACAAAAAAAACATAATCCAGCACAGAGACAAAACAAAAGAAAGTAATAGCATATAGTAACTTAAAAAGCATGTGAATACATTTCTTGCAAAATATCTCAAGATACTACGACAAAAAAAAAAGTAAAACAAAAACACAAAATTAAAAAAAGTACCATATAAAAAATGATAGAATAATCGAAATAAAATACTGAAAAAAGTAGGGATATTAAGTAAAGCAGCCAGATGTTTGTTTGTTTTTATTTTTCTCATTTTTTTTATATTTTCGTATTTTTATTTTTAATACATTTTTCAAACAATTTTTGAAAAATTATCTTATTAGTTTAACTATGTTCGGACGTCCGTCCGGTTGTCTATTTAAAAAACTTTAACACCGTTTAAGTCAGAACAATGAAATTTTAGCAATGGATAAGCCTTTTAAAAAAAATAATCATGTCCTTTTTTGTTATAGACTTTACATAGACTTTATAAACATAAGTTGAAAAACAACCGTATTTTGGAATGTTTATATCAGAATATAATTTCTTTCTATAGACGTCAAACAAGGACATTTTAAACCAATATCAAAATTATACAATTTTATGTAATTAAAATTTTACTTCCTTCATATCTCCGCAACACTTCTAAAAGGAATCTTGAAATTTTGCAAGAAGGAAGATAGATCTTTCAGAAAATTAAGCAATATAACATAAGTTACCTAAAAAAGCAAATACTGAAAATTTACTATTTTAAGGGACTTGTAACTTAAACAGCTGCAAAAATTCTTTTATAGTAAAAGGCAAAAATTAAAGCTTCAACATTATAATTTCACATATTTTAACAACTTTTCTTAATTAAGTAGCACTTCCTTAAAATTGAAAAAAGTGTCTTTTGATCTCTCACAATTTCTTCTATATATAACACTCTAGAAAAGTTGCAAATTTTGGTGCAAGTCACAATACAAGTATAAACTGAACCAAAAAAATATATACACCTATCTTCTGCAAAATGTTCGTTTTTAAAAACCTTTGGTTTTATATTCTACTTTGTTATTTTTACTTTTTGAACGATAAAGAAATTCATTTCGGGAAAATTACACTACAACAAAAACAAAATTATGATTTATCTTAAAAATTGTCTCATTTTTGTTATTTGGTCTGGTTATTTTTGTGATTTGTTGAAAAATTACATAAAATGGTCTATAAGTATATTAATCTTTTCCTTAATGTTTTCCAAGAAAATAAAGCTGATAAGAAACACAAAAATAAGTTATAAATAAATAAGAGTTAAAAGAATATTGTATAGAAAAAAAATTGTGTGTAGATATAAATATGTTTTATATAATTTGTGTAATCCTCAAATTAAATTAAAAACAACTGATAAAACATTTTCATAAAACTAATAATTGTACAACTTAATTTCTATTAAAATTTCCTTAGAAAAATTAAACGAATACAAAACAACAATTGTGTGATGCTCTTCTATTTATCAAAATCTTTCAAAATTTATATTTCAAGTCCTTTTGATCCTTTAGCTTTTTTTTTATTAAAAAGAAAAAAAACTATAATCAAAAATATATAACAAGTACATATATGTATAATATACATTCTTATATTATTACTATATTCTTACATACTTATATATATGAAAATATATTATATAAATGATAAGTTAAAAGATTTCTTTCACACTATATAACAAAATCAATAACTTATAAAATTGAATGCAAATAACGCGAGAAATTTTTATTTTTCATTTCAATAAAATTCGAATAGAATAAAAAAATGCGAATACGAAATGAAAAAAAAAGTAAATTTCTTTCAAATAAATCGTAAAAATATTCCAAAATTTTAATAAAGCTTTTCTTTTTGAATATAGAAATTCTGCATGTATGACACACAAATAGTAGATCAGTAGATCACTAAAAATGAAATTTTTGGAGGGAAAAAAACAACGCGAAAAATGCCTTTTATCAAACAAACAAAAAAAAAAAATGATTTCGAAAGTAACTTCTAAATTGACTTTTAATCTATTCAATTTAAAATGATATGAGTTTCTTCTGAAATTTTCAAAAGTTTATTGTGAAATCAATTGAAATAAAATCCATTCCAATTTGAATATAGAATTCTAATGTTTGAAATTAAATCAACTGCAATGATGCTGTTAAAAGAATTTTCATATATTGAAGGATATTAAAATTTATGTTTAAATTAATTTTTAGAATATATTTTAAATTCATGGCTGAAGAAAGATTTAAATTCATAACTTGTATTTGATCTGTAAAACAACAATTTATAGAAATCATAATTAAATTTTTCTATAAGGAGTAAATTATCCTCCATTTACTTTTCAAATTGAGGAGATTTTGTTTTTGAAATTTTTTTGATTTTTAGAGCACAACCAAATTTTCCATATGCTCTTCGCCTGTAACTGGATACTGCAAAATTTCAGATACTTGGCTTTAATAGGTACAGAGTTTCTTTCCATGTAAAGAAACAACTTGTATATGGCATCTACTCATAATTCGATTCTGAGCCAATCCATACACTTGAGTCTATATCTAGCTTGACTCCTTTAAGGTGTCACAAACATAATTACACTCTTTTAATTGAAATTTATTACACTCTTGAACATACGTCGATAGGGGAATAATAACTTAAAAGCTTTTAATAGATTTGAAAAATATAATAAAAATTGCATCTTAATGTTGAGTTGTACAAAAATGAAAAAAAAATTTGAAAACATTATTAAACTAAAATGAATATTATGAAGATTTTTGATTATTAGATTCAGTCCTGCAGTCCTGCACTATACAAATAAAATGTTCTTTTTAAAAATATTTTCATAGGATATAATATGATATTAGAGCAAACGTATAACATTTCGGAATTTAGTCAACAAAAGTAAAGATAAAATTTAATTAAAAAGTAAAAGAATTGTATTAAATTAATATTACAAGAGTGATTAGGTTTTAATTAAATTTTAAAAATAAATGGTTTCAGTTTATTATACCCTACATCTAAAGTATAGGGTATATTAACTTTGGTATGGTGTTTGTAACCACCAAAAGGAAGCGAGTGAGATATGGACCTGTGTATATATTCTGAATAAGGATCACCTCCTGAGTCGATTTAACGATATATGTCCCTCCATCCGTCCGTCCGACCGTTCGCATGATAACTCAAAAACTAATAAACATATCTTGATGAAATTTATATAGTAAGTTACTAATTACGAAAGTAAGTTGGGGATTGCATCTGTGAAAATTTGGTCCATGTGTTCGGATTTTGGAAGCTTCCGAACAAGCCCAAGAGCAAAGGAGCATATTTCCAAAACCAACAAAGATAGAACCTTTATTTTTGGTAAAAGGTTCTATCTTCATTTTGTTATATTTCCTTTTCTGTAAAATTGAAAGCTGACATTTGAGAGGATTTGGACCATGGGTTCGTATTTTGAAAACTTTCGAACGGGCACAAAAGCAAACGAAAATACCTCCAAAACCAAAAAAGGTAGAATCTTTAAATTTGCTACAATGGTGGTCTGGCATGTTTTCTTTATGCTCCTGAAATTTGAGATGAATTGGAGTGGCGATTCGGGTAGCTCACACACGCCTCCCAAGCCCTAACAAGCATATCTTCGAAATTAATAAAGATAGAAACTTGAAATTTTGTACAAATGTGTTAAAGAAATATCTCTTTTACGTTCTTAAAATTCGAGTTGAAAAATGAAGAAAAGGGAGGCGCTTCAAGCAGCTGCTAAAAAATTTATGGGATTTAATTTAATTCAAATTATTCAGGTGTAAGATATTCATAAGTCGGTTTTATCGACTTGCTGTTACATTTACTTGTTTTTAAATTACATTGATTTTATTAAAATATTACTAATACGAAATATATGTATTACAATATTATTATATAAATTCCCCCTAAAAGTATGCAATTTTTTTATTCACTTTAATTATAAAAGTGAATAAAATTATATAATAAATTTATTTTTCCATCACAATAAAATTGTCAATTTCAACTTGATTATAATGAATTATTACATTTTTCCCATCAATTTCATTTAAATGTAAAGTATTTTAAAAGAAAAGCAAAATAAAATACTGTAATAACTGTAATGATATTTAAAACACTTTATAATGTACACAGATAATAAATAATTTCAGAATTTTTAATGGCATTTAATGTTAAAAAATAATGACAAAAAGAAAAACTATATTGTGCGAAAGAGAAAGAAAGCGAAAATATTATCTGTCACAGAAATATTTCAAACATAAATTTATCAAAAAAAAAAAAAATAAATAAATTATTATATGATCTTTATACACCTACACTTATTTGATTGTATATAACTTATAAATAATCCCATTAAATACAAAATGTACACTTAACATTTTTAAGCTTTTATTAATCTACACGTCTATATAATAATTCATGTACATATACATATTTAAAAACATATACATTTATCAACATTTATATATACAATATAAATAAATTCGTATTGTTTTTTTTTTTCTTTTTGATTCTGTTTTGCATCATTTTTATGTTGTCCATTGAATGTAAATTATTAGAAAAAAAAAAAATTGGGATACAAAATACAAAACTAAAATTAAAAAAGAAATGGCAATAATGAAAATTCGAAAAATTATAGTAACAAAGAAAAAAAACTTCAAACCGTCAGTTATACTAAATTTATTTTTTTACAAATATTATTATTTACTTTGGATGGATCATTATAAGGTATATAATAATCATATATTTGCGCATATACAGAAAAGTAACATAAACAAAAAATTCTTTATAAATGAGTCCTTTGTAAAAATATACCAATAATAAAGCATACAAAACATACATATAATAAATTTAACATTTAAAGGTGGCTACTTAAAACTTTTTATTACATTATTGTTTACTTGTTTTTTTTTTTTTTTTTTATTTCTTTCTTCCTATTTATTATAGATTGTACATACATAAGTCATTTAACATAACCTTAAAAAAAAAAAATAACGAACAATATTAGTGTCATTCTGCATAAATTAAAACGAGTCCTATAGAAAAATACTTTAACTAAAAATAACATAGTATTGAAATAATAAAGATTTAAAATTTTTATAAGAAAATTTTTCACTGTAAGAAACGTTAACTATACTTGGGACTTTCCCTGATTACAATATTATTGTTGTTATAGGTGTTGGTGAATAAGTCATTAGATTATATATATTTCATATGAAATAAATACATATATCTGACCAAAATATGTTATAGCGGTGGAGACTTTCAATAAAAAACTCTTGGGTTTTAAACTTCATAAAGTTCATATTATTCTAAATTATTCCAATATCAATAATTTACATAATGTTTTATATCATAAATATTTTGTAAGACTAAAGCTAAGTCTAATATGAATAATAAGTGAATTGAAGGATACCCCGTTTACTCCGTATAGTAATTGAAAGGAAACAAGAATGAATAATTAAAATTTTTACTTCTTTACCCATTTAAAAAAGAACTGATGTATAAAAATAACTTTACGATAGATGTATTCTTCACTAAAAAACTTAATGGTTAAACATCTTCAATATTGTGTTGTGATCGCTAATTTCGAAATAAATAATGAAGAAAGTTAAAAATTATCTTCAAGTAATTTTACAATAAAGAAAAAAAAATTTATTTAAATTAAAAATTAATGAAAAAATTTCCTATAAATATGTACATATTTAAAATTTTACTAAAATTTAGCATTATTATAAATATTAAACCTAACAGGGGCTTCGGTAGCCTAGTGGGTAGGCGTGTGGCGTATTAATTGAAAGAGTGTGGGTTCGGTCCCTGCACAGGTCGTAAGTGTTTTTCTTTACAAACCCCCCTTACGACCTAATATAATGTAAATATATAGTATATAATACAAACAAAATAAATAATATTAGTACATAATTTAAGAATAGTATAAAAACATATAATGGCCTTAGTAGCCGATGGTTCAATAATATTGCACTACATTAATGTATGATTAATATAAATAAATAAACCTAACAAATTTTTTTTTTAAATCATCAAAATCATTCAAAAAATCATTTCTATCTCGAACTCGTTTATATAACTTCTGTTTTTAAAAACTCTTATAATTTTGGATTAAAACACCAATTTAATAAAATACAATAACACAAAAAAAAAAAAAAAGTAATTATTATACAAAGTAGAACATCCACTGCGTAGACCTTTCTTTATATAATAAAAATCCCGCAAATATACAATTTTTTTTTACTCTGAGCTTCTTTTAATGGGGTTGTTATAATAGAAATTGTTATTAGTTTTTTTGTTTACTTTCTCCTTTTTTATTTTTTTTTTTTTTCTTTTCATATATATTTTATGCTGGTCATGTAAAATTATGATACACGTCGATTCTATTCCCGCAGAGTAAGTTCTTATTGCTTTTTTTTAAACACTATGTAATTTACTCTTGTTTGGGAATGAAAAGTATCCCACCTTTCAAAAAAAAAAAAAAAATTATTGTAACTGGGCGGCTATTTATATTTTATTCATACAAAAAATTTCTTTTTTGCACAAAAAACAACAAAAATCAACAATGAAATTCAGTACCTGTTTTACCTGAACATGTAACAACAAATTTAATGATTAACTCTCAACAGTGCAGAATATGGGTCTATTTTATTACCCTTAAAGAACAAAAAAAAAATATGAAAAATTTTTCTTCATAATTTTACATTTCTCTATAGTACAAGTGTTTTCAATATAATATCATTATTTTTGTTCAGGTAAAATGAATGTTCCGACAGGTGTACATCCAATTATTGAAAGAAAAATAAAGTCTAAAAAAGAAAAAACAAACGTCCAAAACGTAAATTTTTGGTTTAGTATTTTGTATATAAAGAAGAAAAACGTGAGAAATTTTTTAAGTGGGTTTTTTTTAAACAATTTTTTGTTTATTTTATTTTACCGTTACTGTTTTGTTAATATTATATACCGTTAAGAACATGAGTAAATGTTATGTAAGTAAAAAAATTACAAAAAAAAATTAAAGAAAACATTTTTTTTTTTATAGCACAATTCAAAGTAAAATGGATGTTAACTTCAAAATAGAAAAAAAAAATATTAAAAATCCAAGTATACGTGAATTTTTAAGATAACGGTATTCTTTTCGCAAAATTATTTATTCTTTCTACTGAACCATGAAACAACAAAATAACAAACAGGAACCAAATATTTAGAAACAATTTGAACGGAAATGAATAGAAAAGATCTTTAATTTCATTGTGTATATAATATATTTGATTATATTATGTAAATATACGCATTAAAGAGGATCATGGTGATTAAAGTAAATAAGAAAGTAACTAAAAACTTTTTAATAAATTGTGAATAGGTACCATTTAAAACTTTCGATTTTGGATTTATTCGATTTCTTCCGATTTCTTCGATAGTATGATTATTTGTTGCCGTAAAAATCTAAAAGTTTTATTTTTTTTACCTGATTATACAAAAAGTGTATTGAAGTTAAAACGGGAAAATGGTTTGTTAACAGAAAACTAAATTGTATTTGTCGTTTTTGTTTTTTTTTTTATTATTTTTTTCTTTCGTTTACAATTTACTTGTAAAAGTTCTGCTTTGTAAATAGTTTTCTTTTTATTCCTACAAAACCAGAGTCAGAGCAAGGTGACAGTTTTCTCTTGCTTTTTATTTTAAACTGCTCAGATATAATGGTTTTTTGAGTTTTACTATAGCGTGGTGTTATTTATAATTCCTTGTTATCTTAAATGTGTAATTACCATTTGTACACAAGTTTCCTAACATGGTTTTAGAACATCCATAACATTTTCAAATTGTACTTTTTCTATTGGAAATAACAAAAAAATCTAATTTGAAAATCACACAAGTAAACAAAAAATTATTTTTTTTAAAAATTAAAATCGTAATTCTACATTTAGTTGTTTTTTGTTTTTAAATCAATTAAAAATAATATTTTGTTTACAATTTTAAATTTGAATAAATAACTAATAAAGTTCTCCGAAATTTATTTTTCCTAAAATTTTAAATAACGAATAATAAAATTTTAGTTATGCATAAGCATTCTTGTGCTTATGGTATTCAAATAAATTTGTAAGAACAGAAATAATTTAAAGTGTATATTTTAATTTAAATGTTGAAAATGTATTTCTTTTACTTTGCAATGCTGCACTATTATATCTATTTAGCTATATCTATACCTTTTTTACTTTAACTGAACTCATTTTTACTTTAAGTGAAAATTTTTTACTTTAAGTGAAGATTTTTTACTTTAAGTGAAGATTCTTTACTTAAAATGAAAAAATATTTTTACTTAAGTATATACATTTGTAATAAAAGTTAAAGTAAAAAGCAACATACATAATATAATATACACATACATAAATATCAGATACATAAATATCAGGGACATAAATATCAGATCCAAATAATATGTTTATTACATAAATTAAAATTAAATATATTAAATATTTATTTAACACTGAGTAAAAATTCTTCATTTAAATAAAAATATCTTAAAAAATATTCACTTAAAGAAAAAATATCTTCACTTAAAATAAAAAGTATTCATTTAAAGTAAAAAAGTCCTCAGTTAAAGTATAAAAGGTATGTATTAGCTGGATGTAGTTTTACAGCACTACAACATAAATATATAGACGATCTTAACTTTGCTTTATTAAAACCTGTGCGAAACATATAAATGATCTCAATCACTTCAAAATTTATTTTATAAACTTGATTCTTACTAACTACTTTTTACTTATTACATTTATTGCTATCATAACTTACGTTAATTTTATTTAATACCTTTTTTAAACTAAAACTGGGAAAAGAAAATTGAAAATCAAATAAAAAAAGCTGCTAGCCTAAAGGTAGTCCGAAACTCGCAGTATATTTAACAGCCTTTTTATTTATATTTTTATAAGTTATAAAACAAAGTTTTTAAAATAAATTTAAGTCTGAATAATTTTTTTTTATTTTTATAAGGTTATTTGAACTAAAAAGGCTGTTAAATATACTACTAGTTTTGGGCTACCTAGGGTTAGCAGCTTTTTCAGTGAAAATTCAAACACATGTTTAAAAACAACCATTACTCTGATTAAATTAATAATAGAGATTTAATACTATTTCTTGATACTATTTAAGATACAATTTTCTTGCAAAAAAAAAAGTCTCCGGAGTCCGTGGAGGGGCAGTAACTTGGTTTAGGAATATACCTCCTTATCCCTCTTAGGAGGGTGAAGGGTGAAAACTGTTCCCTTTTTTGAAAGGTTCTAACAAACTCTACCTTATTTTCAAGTTTAAAGAGTGTATTTTAAAATCTCTTGATTTTATAACAATTTTAATTTAGAGTCCCAATAATAGATAATCAACTATATCGCAAGAGTGACAATTATACCAAATTTCATACAAATCATTAAATTACTATGGGCTCTAGAATATATCAAATAATATTCGTATTCAAATATTTTAAGGTGGATCCACTGTAGCTACAGACTTCAAATTTTGTATCGCAAACGCATACCAAATATGATTGAAATCTGAAATCTCTTTTTTCTTTTTATGTTTGACCACGTGGCTTTTTACAACAAATCATCTTTTATTCGAACATTATGAGAGGGTTCCACTACAGTTTCCAACCTGAACATTATTTGCAGAGGTCCAAATTACAACATTAACCTTTATACCAAATTTTACTTTAATCGGATAATAATTACATAAGTTATGCTGATAACAAGTTTTGCAGACGCGGACGCGGAATTTTCAAAAAAAAAATGTTTTTGTTTTTTTTCTAATTCTACACCTTTAAAAGCGTAAAAATATGTACTACATTAACCCTATAATATTTGTCATCAATATATTTGGTTAAGTAAAAATATTTTTTATCACGTAAACATTATTATCTTATTTTAAAAAAGATACCAGTTTTTCTAGCTTATATTTACTATAGTTCTATCATCAACATTTTTCTACAGGATTATGTATTTGATGGACAAACAAATATAAAATGGTGTATAAATAGAATGTTAAAAAAAAAATTGGATAAATTTATTTTACGTAAGAACATCTATTTCACTCAAAATCAACCGTATTAAAGTTCAGATATCTTGTATCATCAGAGTATCATCAGAATATGGTAACAAACTTTTAAAAAAGAATGACTCGTGATTATTAAATTATGCCTTACGTATCTTACCACATACAGAAACACACACACAAAATTCAACTTTCATCCTTTCTGTCATTAATTTGTAACATCATTCTCATCTTGTTAGAAGGATATAATCAAGTATACAAATATACATATTGTAAACGATATATATTATTATATATGGTTGTTTATATATAATTGTATATAAAATCCACTTGAGTCAGGTTATGGGTTAGAACAAGATCCTGATACATATTAAACAATTTGTATAATGAACAGTGATTTTTTATTTGGACAGTGTAAATTTTGTTAAATAAACATTTTTTCTTAGTCAGGGTCAGAATACCATAAAGAAAAGTTCAAGTTAAACACTTAAAGAGAAAAAAAAAGGACAAATCAAATAGGTATATTTATTTTGAAAATATTGCTGTGATTTTCTTTGAATAGAATGATTTTAAGTTATACTTTATATTATAGAATTATATACAACGAAATTCTTAAGAAAATATTTTTTCTTGTTTAAAAAATTAAAACACTTTATCTGACATCCATTATGATTGTTATTTTATGCACTTTTGTTTATTCCATTGGATATTAATTTATAATATCGAATGAAAAGAAATATCTAAAAATAAACAACTAAATAATAACTATGACAGTTCATTCGACCATTCAGTTTTTTGTTTAAATGAACAGCCGATAGATTTTGAAATTTCTTACTTATGATAGAGGCTTATTTCATTTTTCAATCTAAATTGCATTTTTACGCATCTGTAAATTTGCAATCAATTTATTTGCATATCATTCACTATATATAATTGAAAATGTTAGGATTCGTTGAGGCAAAAAAAAAATATAATTGAAATATTAGCACCATATTGTACCTTTAGTAAATTTAGTCCATAGAATTTCCTTTCCAAAGGTTTGTTACAATATAAATATTAAATCTTAAATTAAAAATATTGTAAATTTTTTCCAGTATGAAATTTACAAATGAACTTAAACAGAAAACAGCTATATATACAGATTATATATTCTTGAAAAAGATATTAATACCTTCACTTAAAATAATATTAAATTATTCAAAATATTCAATGAAGACTTATTTTCCTCTGTTATACATAATATTTTGAGGAGTTATTTCCATATGGGCTTCTTTTTACATATGAGCCTTATCCTTTTCAATTTGAGAAAAAGTGGAGTAAAGTTGTATCAGAAAATTTGAAACTGTTTAAGCTTAAAATAATCAATAATCTCAAATTGATTAAAAATTTTAAAAAAACAAGAAAGAATGCAGTAGAGTAGACTATGTCAGCTCTGGGATACCCGTATGAACGTAATATATATCCTGTTTCTATATAACTTGATCATATTTTAAACAATTTCAGTTGTTTTAGTACCGACGTTATAACTACTGAGATATATTTATGTATGTAAATTTTAAATACCTAGCTTCAATAGAAACTGAGTTATTAGAAACTGAGAACCCGTCGCACCACCACAAACAAATTTTGCAGAAGTTGTTGCCATAAAACTTAATCATCATTTGCAAGATTTCAAATGCCTAGCTTCATTAAGTTCCAAGAGGTGCAAGAACTCTGAACCGGCTGCTCTAGACCAACCAAAATTTTTTGGCATGTAACTCGGCACCTCTTCACAAAATTTCAGATACCTAGCTTTAATAGACACTGAGTTATTTTCATTTAAAAAGAGAAGTTGTATGGCAACTACCCGAACCTGTGGCATGTTCGGGTAGCTGCCATACATTATTACATGTGTTGTTGGCCTATAACTCGACACGATTTTTCAAAATTTGAGACTCCTAGCTTTAATAGATACTGAGTTATTTCCATTTAAAGAAAGAATTTGTATGGCAGCTACTCGAACCCGGCGGCCGAAAAAGCTGGATTTAAATAGGAAAACTAACAATTTTGCAAAGGTGATGTAAAAAAATGTCAGTTTCCTTTATTTATTTTATTTTTTGAGTTATCGTGCGGACAGACGGACGGACGGACGTACATGGCTTAGTCGACTCAGAATTCGATTCGTAATGGTCGATTCGTAACAAACGTAATGGTAAATTTTTTATACCCTTGAACATAGTTCATACGGGTATAAAAAATACATAATATTATATAAGTAAATGTATAAATATATATTTAAACTATTAAACAATATTATTTGCAATAAAAATGTAAATAGGTTACTATCGCAAGCTTTTATTTCATTTCACTGGATGTCAGTTGACTGTATTTCATTTGTCTGTAATTCATTTGCCTGTATACACATTCCAGAAGAGTAACCCTGATTTTCAGCTTTATATTCTTTATGTATTTTAATCAAAATAGTGCGAATCCATAAACCTGAAAATATTCACATTTTATGCTCTTTTCCAAAATATGTATCTGTATAGTATTTCCAGAATATGTATCAATATATTAGTGAAGTTGTTTTCCATAGGACCTTGTAATTCAGAATCTCGAGGACACAACGTATAATTTAATATTTGTAATCAACTATAAAATCGTTCCTGATTACATATTTTACAACTGTCGTACAAATAATTCTAAGCTATTTTTTAAAAAGTAAAATAAATTTTCACTTATTTATTTGAAAAGTGGAATAAACTCTCATAAAAAATATTATTATAAACCACTTCTACAACGTATTAAGCTTACCGTGATTTAATTGAGTTAATTCTCATAAAGATGAAATAAATTTCCATGAGGAGTTACTTCCCTACGCCATACAAATTTTCCGTATTATATATTAAAATCAAATGAAAATACTTTAATTTCTTAATGAATATGAATGATCTGCAATAAAAATCTGCAATAAAAAATATTAGAGATTGCGCTCTACCTACTAAAGGTAACCTCAAATAATACAAGACAACTACTTATTGTTAAAACTGGCAATCAATTACAATGTAGGCCTATTTTTTTATTAATCCATCTAGCAATAGCTTTTAATCACACTAATCACTATAGTTTTTAATTATACTAAATGAAGCACAAAAAATAAAAAACAAACACACAAACATACATAATCAACAAAATTTACTTGCATATGTAAATCTATTATATCAAACAAAGTCATAAAAACTTCAAATATTCAACTATATAATCAACTTTTTTTAATAAATTGATTAATTACATTCGAAAAATCCATTTTAAATCAAATATTTGAAAAATTATCTTTTTTTATTAATTTAGATGAAAATATTCATATTATTCAAAAAATTTTTATATTGCAAAAATTAAATGAAATTAAACAATTTTTCTGTTAGATTTTCAATCTTCTCTTTTCTAACTAATTGAAAATATCCTAGAAATAAAAAACAAAAAAAAAGGAAAAAGCACACATCAAAAATTATTAAATGATTGATGATTTGTATTCACATAAAATTAACATAAAAATTATGTTGCCAAATATTAAACAGGACATAAAAAATGGCATACAAAAAAAATAAATGAAATAAAAATTTATCATTAGTCACCATTCGTTCAAATGTAAACCAAACCAATACAAAAAATTAAAAAAAACAACGAATGGTATAACATAATTTATTTTATATATATTATTTTATATTTGAAATTTTGACAATCATCATCATCATCATCACCAATATCATAATATCAATCATCATTATTACACAATACAATTATTATTTCTGTCATCAACATTAACTTTAGTTAAGTTGACTGAATCATCATAAAATTTTTGTCTCCATAATGCATTTAACTAGTAGAATCATTATTTTGAAATCGTTAGTACAATCACAGTATATTGCTAGTAAAGTAACCCAAATTTTATATTAATTTCAATATCCTTAAATTAATGAAAATGATACCATAATATTTGTATCAATAATCTAAAAGGATTAAACGGTAGCATTAATACTTTAACTTAAAATTCTAAATTTCTTAACGCATTAAAGAAACTACAAAATCATTTAATTATTAGTAACTATATGAATAATACAAACTGTACTCCCATAAGTATGCTATATTTTTAAATGGTTTTTTCATAATTACAGATTGTTCATTTTATTTTGTACAAATCATCAACTAAGCAGCTAAATTTTTAGCTGAAGCTTTTTTTAACGACTGTTCCTGAATTTACTTTGTTTAAAATTTGTTTAAAAAAAAGACTAACAGACTGTATAGTCTTATTCAAAAATATTTATTCAAAATTATTCAAAATTTGTTTAAAAACAAGTAAAAATAACAGAAAGTCGATGCAACCGACTTATTTATACCCTACACCTAAAAAATTTCAAATTAAATTAAAAATCCATAAGTTATTTTAGTTAGGTATTTAATACAAGCTAAAAAAAATAAATGCTTTTACAACCTTTGTACAAAATTTCAGGTTTCTATCTTTATTAAATTCGAAAATATGATTGTTAGGTCTTGGGAAGTGTGTGAAGGCACGCGGCCCACCACCCCAATTCATCTCAAATTTTAGAGACATCAACAGGGTAGAACATTCTTATATCAAATTTCAAGTTTATATATTTATTAATTTCGAAAATATGCTTGTTTGGTCTTGGGAGTTGTGTGGCAGATACCCGAACAACCATTCTAATTCATCTTAAATTTTGGACAAGTCAAGGATTCACGAAACAACACCCTTGTACCAAATTTGAAGTTTCTGTCTTTATTAATTTCGAAGATATGCTTGTTCGGTTTTGGGAGTTGTATGGGAGGTACCCGAACAGCTCCTATTATTCATCTCAAATTTTGGACAAATCAGGGATTCAGGAAACAACACCCTAGTACCAAATTTGAAGTTTCTGTCTTTATTAATTTCGAAGATATGCTTGTTAGATTTTAGGAGTTGTATGGGAGGTACTCGAACGCATGGTCCGATTTAGCCCATTTACAATCCCCGCCTTACCTTAGTCATTGTTAACCTACAGTATAAATTTCATCAAGATAGCATTATTATTTTTTGAGTTATCGTGCGTACGGACGGACGGACGGACATCGCTAAATCGACTCAGGCGGTGATCCTGATTCAGAATATATATACATGTCTATACCTAACTCGCTTCCTTTTGGTGGTTACAAACACCATACCAAAGTTAATATACCCTATACTTAATGTGTAGGGTATAAAAAGACAAACAGACTGTATAGTCTTATTCAAAATTTCTTATTCAAAAATATTTAAATTAAAGGCTTATGAAGTATGAAAATAATAGCCAGCAATACATACTTAATTTATTACACATTCACTTTCGCCATAATATAAATATATAATAAATGACAAACTCATAAATTAAAACTCTGTCTGTATATTACAGTTTTTATTATATACATAACTATAATATTTTGATGATTGTATAAGTTTATTTATATAATTGTAATGTTTAATATTTTCATAATATAATAACTGAAGGTTTCCAATCAAAATGTCATTTATCTTGTATAATATTTATTTATTAAAACCGAATTTATTATGAGAATGTATAAAAAAAAAAAAAAATACAACAATTAAATATTCAAGTTAAAAGCTAAATTGCGTCTTGTCTTTCTTTAATATGATATTTATGCTAATATACAGGTAATAATATACATATATACAAAAATCATATACTATATATAGTTATCTTATCTTTATCAGATAAAAGCTAATCAATTTTTTTCTTTTTTTTTTTTTTTGTTTTAATATTGATTGAATATTTAATAAAGTCTGTGCTCAATTGGAGTCATAAAATTATACAAAATAATATGAGACAAAAAAAAAGTGTTACTTATAAAGTGCTTCTTTTTGTAATTTACCGTTTTCATCATTCAACATTCAAGGAAAGTAAAAAAAGATAATTTTGTAGTTATGGTTTGTTGGTTGATATAAGTAGCTGGTCTCGTCGATTGTGATATTTGGGTTCTTGTTCTAACGAGATTAAAAGTTTGATGCCTTCTCGCAAAGCATTCCAAAGAGAAACAAGGAGAGCTTTTGCTCCCCACCCCTATGTAGTCTTAATTCCTAAATGGCATAATTTGGCTTATGAAAATTCGTTTGTAGCATGAACATCGCGCATGTGGAACAATCTTCCACCGTATGTATTTCCCAGAATTGATGATGATTACATTTACAACGTGCAAAGATTCAAGGTGAATATTAACAACTTTGTTCACAATATGCCTGCCAATTTGAAATCAATTTTCATTTCCTAACAACTTTCTCCGATGAGGCAGTAATGAGTACTAAAGGTCGTATAACCTATTGTTTGATCAAAAAAGGGAGGTGGTGTTTCTGCAGGCCGTTTAACCGCTAAATAACTAAAATCTTTGAATTCATGGCTACGCGAAGCTATTTTTCCTCTGGTTCCAGCCAATGTTGGGCATTTACAGGTGAAGTGTACAATGGTTTCTTTCTTTTTCTCCGACCAGAACTGCGTCATGATAGATTGAATGGGATGCCAATTGGCCCTTGAACACACCTAGTGCTCTAGATATGTCTCGCCGAGATAGATTCATTAGATTGTCTGTTCTTTTTTTATAGTAAGATGGCCAGATTTTGGTACGATCACTAGATGGCATGAGGTCTTTAGTTATACTTATTATTAATATTAAAATCAGTATTTGATCAGCAAATTGTTTTTCTATTTGATTTAGTAATTTTGTGTAATTTCAAAATATAATTCTTAAAACATTTTGCGACAGATTTTATAACAGGACCAATCATGAACAAGTATAGACAATCTTAAAAATAATCTTATTAGATTCATCAGAACTAGTAAAGAACTTTATTTGAGGTAAAGGTCAAAGGAAGGCGCTGTGAACTAAATAGTATTGTCAACAGATGACTGAAAAGAGATGTTAACAAAAACTTTCTTTATAAAATATGTTCGTTAACGTAAGAAAATAGTAAGCAACATATATATCTTATTTAGGTACAGCACAACTGTTCAAAATAATATAGTTGATGGCTATATGTAATGGCGAATATTTCCCAGCTTTATTGAGGTCTTTGATGTTAAGATGTTTTCTTGTTATGAAAATAATAACTTCGAGCGCTCTGCCAAGTTAAGATAACATAAATAATTTTTATCTCAAACAACCGCTCTATTTACTAAAACCTGATTGTGCCATATTTAACTTAGGTTATAACACAACGCTTCAAAAGCAGAAATACATAAAAAAAAAAGTGTCGACAAACATGTAGCGTACGCTAAAATCAAAATATAACATTTCATTAATTATTAGAAAGCACAACTAAAACAAAAATTCATAGGTTCATAATCCTAAAAAGAAGTAAATAATAAAAAAAACAAGTAAATGTAACAGTAAGTCGATGAAACCGACTTATTCTTACCCTACACCAGAAAATTCAAATTAAAATAAAATTCCAAAAGTCATTTTATTTAGGTATTTTATATAATCTAAAAACATAAACACTTTTACAACACTTGAACAAAATTTCAAATTTCTATCTTTATTAAATTCGAAGATATGCTTGTTAGACCTTAGCAGACATGTGTCAGCTATCCGAACTGCCACTCCAATTCATCTCAAATTTCAGGGACATAGAGAAAACATTACATGACACGCTTGTAGTAAATTTAAAAGTTCTATCTTTACTGGTTTTGGAGCTATGCTCGTGTGTTCTTTGGCTAGTTCGGAAGGTTCTAAAATCCGAATCCATGATCCAAATACTTTCAAATTTAAGAGGCATAAAATAAATATGCCAGAACACTCCTGTACACCAAATTCAAAAACTCTATCTTTATTGATTTTGGAGTTATGCTTCTTTGCTCTGGGGCTCGTTCGGAAGCTTCCAAAATCCGAACCCATGGTCAAAACCTTTTTAAACTTCAGGAAAATAAAGGAAACATGAAAGAAAACTCTTGATCCAAATTGAAGGTTCGATCAATTATTGGTTTAGGAGATATACTCGTTTGCTCTTGGGTTTGTTCGGAAGCTTCCAAAATCCGAACTCATGGATCATATTTTCACAGATGCAATCCCCAACTTACTTTCGTAATTAGTAATCTACTACATAAATTTCATCAAGATAGCTGTATTAGTTTTTGAGTTATCGTGCGAAGGAACAGACAGACGAACGGACGATCGGACATCTTTAAATCGACGCAGAGTTATGCAAGTCCATATCTAATATGCTTCCTTTTGGTGGATACAAACATCATACTAAAATTAATATAGGTACCCTATATTTTAGTTGTAGGGTATAATAGGGTATAATTTCAACAATTATCGTAGACACAAACCATTAAATAATTTTTAATAATCAAATTAAATTAATAAAGACTATAATATTGATTACAAAATATTGGTAGATAAAATATTTTTATAATAAAAATTATATTGCTTATTTTTAATTTATTTTTTTTTTACCTGATGTTGAAAAATTGTAATGAATTTATATGTAATAATTTATTCCAGATATTATTTTGGTTCGTTGAGTTTGCAGTTATGTGACTGGCGTTATCGATGTTATTCTTATTATTGTTATTATAATTTCTTTTTTATTATTTTTTTATTGTTATGTTTTTTTTTCCACTGTTTTATTTATTTTTCTTTTTTATATTAATATAAATGGCAAAAAAAATTGTTTTTTTTTGTTTTTTTTTTATATTAATATAATACCCTATCGGCCGGTAGTAAATTTCAACAAAAAAAGAATATCAATGAACAAAAAAACCAGACAAATTACGATAATTTTAAGTTTAGTTTTATATCAAATAATTCTTTTTGTTTTTGTAATCGATTGTTATTTTGTTTTGTTTATGTAAATAAATCGATTAATTTAATAATATTATTAGTATTTAATCCAGAACTGATCGAGTTATTAATATTATTATTGTTACAGGTTTTATTATTAGATATTTTCGTTTTATCGGTTCGTGTTTATAATTTTTTTTGTTTTTAAGTGATACTAAAAAGTAATATAGTATTACTTTTTCGAAGAATAAAGATAGAAAAATAAAAAAAATAAAATAAAGGTTTTTTTTTTACAAATTCATCACAAATTTCCTTTTTTTTTTTTTTTGTTTTATATTTTTATTAATATCGTGTTTCAATTAAATAACTTTTTGATTGATTTTTTATTTAAAACTAACTATTATCACATCACTAAGAACTAATCAATGAAGTTGAACATTCAAATTCATTCAATTTCTAGAAAAAACAAAAAAAAAAGAAAAACTGAAAGAATTTAGTAACTTATTAATTATTATTTTATTTTTTATACCTTTTTCATGTAACAAATAATTAATAACTAATTATTTTACACTTTTTTATAAAATTTTTTGTTTGTTTTTTCTTAAATTATTTTATAATTTTTATTTTTTTATTTTGATATCAAGGTTAAATTTTTTGATTCAATAATTATTTTCTTCTGTAATTTAATAAAAAAAAAAATCATTTTTTTTTTTTTAAATAATTTAAAATTATTATATTTTAATTAATTAAAATTTTAAAAATAATTAATTATAACAAGCAAATTGTTTAGTATCGTACTCTAAATTTTCTAATTAACATAATAGTATGATGGGAATTAATATGTTAAATATCGTAGTTATGTAATGTTTGAATGTATTTTTATAGATACAGTTATCAACGAAAGTATATAAATACTTTTAAAAGTAGTTTTAAATAGCAACTTAAATTGTTATTATACAAATTTATTATAATGCGGTAACTCTGCCGTAAACAAAACAATAATCATAATATATTAAAAAACTTAACCTTTCTTATACCTATCTATTGAAAAAAATAATAACTAAAAAGTTTACTTTTTTAAAGTAAGATAAAAAGATGATAATATACTAAAATTAATTTAAACTGTGCAAAACAAACAGCAAAACAAATTTGACTCCAATATAAAAATAGAACGGCAACTCAGCAGTTTTATTTGATTAATGTTCTGCTGCCAATAAATTTATTAATTGTAAGCTGGGAAGACATATGCATATTATACGCACTACACATCATCCTGTATACAACAATACAAAACAAACGTTAAATTTATTTTAAACAGTGAGGTAATGATAGAGAGTGTTTCAAGATATGGAGCTTTAAAGATATTTGATACTTGCACTTTAGAGAAATACAAAAAAAAAAATAAGCTTTTTCTAAATATACTATAAAAAGTACCTCAAATACAAGATGTTTAAAAAAAAAACAATTAAGTTTGAAATAAAACAAATTTTTAAATCACTTCAAACTTTAATATAAAGATTATGCGTACAGTATATAAATTAAAGTTTGTAATTTAGTCTGTAAAATGCATTTCGTTGCATCTTTCTAAAACAAGCCATTAAAGAGTTAAATATCTTTTAATGAAAAATCGACAAAAATTTTTCAAATCCTCGAAAATAGTGCAGAATAGACTCACCAAACATACAATTTTTTAGTTTGTTTTTACCTCCCCTGCCTGTCCTAAAATGCGTTCTTAAGTATGTATAACAGATTAATGGATAAGGTTCTTATGTATAATAAATTTATAATTTCATAATATTTATTTTTTACGATTTTTCGTTTATTTCGCACATTTATTGTTTTGTTATATATTAAATTTTATCAGCTCTTTTTAGTCAAGAAATAAATAAATAAAAACACATAAATAAAAAAATAATACATAAGAATTTAAGGAAACTGACTTGTTCTTTATATTTTATTTTTTTTTTTTAAGTTTTTTTAATTTTTTCATAACTTTGTTAAACTAGACTTACTATATATTAATTGGTAGCCGTACAATTAACTTTTAACACTAAAGCTTTTTAAAAATCTTCTAAATATAATAATATCTAACTTATATTTAATTATATTTTAATTATTTTTTTTTTTGTTATATCCGGAATATTTATTTACTTTCATTCAAAAATTAATTCTACAAAACAACTTTTAAACGTAAATTATTCTATTCAATCTTAAATTTTGTTAATGGTTAAACTTAAGTGCACGAACTAATTTTAGCATTTATACTATAATATCTACATCAAAATGTAGGTTTTGAATTGTATTACTATTCTACATATAATTTAAAAAAATAATCTTATCAAATTTTATTTATAGAATATGGTTTATTTAATCTAAATATTAATAATATTAAAAAGTAGTCTAATAAGATAATTTTATTATACGATATTTGGAATTAATTATTGCTTTAATAAAGTAAAATTCTTACTATTTTGAATATTAATCGATGATCATAGATTAAAAAAATTATCTTAATAATATCACGTAAGCTTAGAGGTACAAAACTTTAATTAGAAAAAAACCATTTGAAAGGTAATATTAATACTGATAACTTTAAGCTTAATAAAAAATTAAACAAGGTAGAATGTAAATCAAAGGTTTTTAAAAGCTCACATTTTCAAAAGACAATACAAACGGGCTTGCACAATATTTGAACATTTAAGCACTTTTTGAGTAATAAGAATAAATGTGAAAATAGGACTTTTCTGGAATTTTGAGGGGCTGTAAGTCCGGAGCCTTATATAACTAAGAAAATCCGTTAACACACGTAAAAATATATTACTGGAGCTTTCATTTTTATGTCTTTGCGGAAGAAAAATTTGTAGACGTGTTTAAGTTACAGGTGTGTAAAAATAGCATATTTTCAGCTCTAATAACTCTTAAACAGGGGGTGGCGCAAAAAAATTTTCTAAGAGAACATATACTAATTCTAAAAGTTCTTTATGCTCTCAAAACTTCAAGTCCCTATTTTAAAAGCGTTCCGAAGTTATGAAAGTAGAAAAATCATGCAAAATTTGGTTTTCACAATTTAAAAAAAATACCTATCGGATGACGTTTTCTGATTGAAAATGTTAAGCAGAACATGAGATATACGCATTTAAAAATAGGGCTTTTCCAAAGTTTGAGGGCGCAATGACTGGGGCTACATAAAAAAGTAGTCCCACAAAATTAATTTTTTTATGAGACCTACCCATGGTCACATTTTGTTTTCTCTATTTTTTAACGGTGTAGAAGTTTTGTAAACAGACCGGCGGACAGACGGACAGAGTGAAACTAATTAGCACATTTTTTCAAAATTTATTTGGGAATGTGTTAAAAACGACTGAAAATAAAATATTATTAGTGAAGGAATTTCTGAAAAATTTTGAGCATATGCCATATGTTTGAATAATATGTCTGGTACGAAATATCATTTTCAAAATCTCGTTTTTACAAAATCTCGCTTTTACAAAATCTCTTTTGATAAAATCTCATTTTTTTTAAAATCTAGTTTTTTTGAAAATTTAATGTTTTTGAAATTCATTTAGTTATTTTATATTTTTTTTTTAATTATGTCAAGATTAAATTTTTTTTTATTTTTGTTAGCTTTAAACAATTTATGATACAATATAAGTGCATATGTATAAATATTCTGTAAAAGGTAAATAACGCTGATTTTGAATCCATTTCTAAAATCCCCCATAATTCGGAATCCAGCATATTGTTATAATATATAAATATGCTGAAAAAAGGGAATACTCTGAATTTGTATCTAACTCTAAAATCTATTCACATTACATAAGTACATATGTATAAATATTCTATAAAAGGCGTATAACCATAATTTTGAATACAACTCTAAAATCTCTCCTAGTGATATTTCTTACAAATATTCGTAAGCTATTTTAAAGTTATGCCAAAAAAACAAGATTTAGAAACGGACGGAAGCGATTTAGAAGAAAAAGGGATTTTCAAAAAAACTAGATTTTGTCCACCGAAATTTTATAAAAACGAGACTTTGTCCACCGAGATTTTGTACCGCCTCCTTGAATAATAACGTTATCAAAGAAATAATATGAGAAAGATTGGTAATTGAGCCCAATAATTTTTATCATATAATACGTATGATCTGTTTACAAACCACGTTTGATTTTTTTTCCCAAAAAAAAAAAAACCGAGATAAATGCAGCCAGAATATGTCGTTAAAAATATTTTTTGTTATTTTCTTAAAAATTTTAAAAATTTTTAAATGTAATAGTTTTATAGCTGATTATAATTTTTGCTATCTTTTATATCGGAAATGTTTGTTCTACACTTTTATAATATTAATAGACGACCGAAAAGAGTCCCACGAAAAATAATGAAATATTCCCAGATTTAAAGTGAAATAACCTCCTAAATTAAAATGAAATAATAACCACAATTGTTTTAAGATATTATCTACTATAAGACAACTTATATAACATATATTAACTAAGGAATCACATTTGCACACGAACAACAAAATCTCGAAGAATTGGAGTGATTTTAGAGTTGGCTATGGGCTATCAGGGTATTCTGTTTTCCCAGGATATTTATATATAGGTATATGCGACATTCTGAATTAGGCTATTCTCATAATTATGAAAATAAAATAACACCCAAAAAATAGTTGTTTTGGGATTATTTAATTTGCAAAATTATTTTGTTTTGGGAGATTTTTTCATTTATTTTTGTGAAATAAGGCCACAAAAAGAAAATGAAATATGCCCCAATATTTGCGGAGTAATTTAATTTTTTATACATACAAAATTTTGCAGTAGGTATTATTTCACTATTTTTTAGGGGAGTATTTCATGCGTAGTTGTTTCTGAGTGCCGTATTAATAATATTGTGTAACGAGCAGGTACTTATAATTGTACGTATTAAATAAAATAAATAATTACTATTACAAGAATACTCACATGTATTTTGATGACAGAAATACTCAACATATTTTATCATAAAGAGAAAATATGAGAATTCTCCTTTATCTCACATTTATACACAATTGGTGTTTCATTAGTTTTTAGAAAATTGTAATATGAAACTTAGAATTATATCATTCATTATTCGAGATCACATGAAAACGAAAAAAAATAAATTTTAATATAAATACACACAGGGTGTTTGAAAACGACTAATAATAAACCCCTTTCCCATACAATATTTTTCTAGTTTTAGTCTCAGGAATCACGTCGTGAAATAATTTGCACTCTTATGCCGAGCACCGTGATGTGTATATATACATATGTATAACTCGTATTTAATATACCTATTATACATAGTATTGTGATTCACTAGTATACATAGTTTGGTGATTCACTAGTACACATAGTATTATTTATTTATTTTTTATTTATTTATCATAACTAATCGAAATATTTAAGGAAACCTTTGCGTGCGAGACATGTGGGTCAACTACTATTAATAATTTGATGTAGTTGTATTATTTATTTTGATATAACCTGATATTGATTTGAGTTTGAACGCTTTCGGCTGAAAATCCGTCGAGTTAAACATTGAACCATTGATTGATCAATATTAAGTTTTAAATAGAAGTATTAAACATTAGTTAATATATTTCTGAATTGGAAGAATTAATTTGCTTTTGGAGATTAATTTGAAGAATTTTATTTATTTAAATCCTGTAAAATGTAAATATTTTTTTTGTAAAAAAAAAAAGGAAAAAATTTAAGAAGAAATAATTTGTTCGAAAAGCTTTTTAACCCTCATATTATTGTATTTAGTACAAACTCATGTACATTATTAACAAGAGACCAGAAGTCTCAACAGTTCTGTTTTCATTTCAAAAATAAAATTTCTTTAAATCAATCTGAAATTGAATTAAATTTTTTTTTTTAATACTTTCTAAATTTTTAATTTCTCTACACCTAAACAAAAAAATTATTAAACAAATCTCCATAAATTTTATTATTTTTAATGCTTTTATTTAAAATTTTTTTTTTTAATTTTTTTTTTGTTTAATTTTGAATTTTTCAAAAGTCAAAAGTATCAGAACTTGACATTTGTTGTACATAAATAAATCAAAATAAAAAAAAAAAAAAACCGATATAAAACGAATGAAAAAAAAGAAAAAAAAATATTTGTGTCGAAAAATGTTCGTGTTAGACAGTTTCACCCTAAAGAGTTTTTCAATAAAAAAATTTTGTATGTAAATTTTTTTTAAAGCACTGATCAGGAGATTTTTTTTTATATGTAACATTTTCAAATAGGACTTAAAATATTAATATATATCGCTTTTTTATACCCTACACATTAAGTATAGGGTATATTAACTTTGGTCTGGTGTTTGTAACTACCAAAAGGAAGCGAGTTAGGTATAGACATGTATATATATTCTGAATCAGAATCACCTCCGGAGTTGATTTAGCGATGTCCGTCCGTCCATCCGTACGCACGATAACTCAAAAAATAATGATGCTATCTTGATGAAATTTATACTGTAGGTTAACAATGACTAAGATAAGGCGGGGATTGTAAATGGGCGAAATGGGATCATGCGTTCGAGTACCTCCCATACAACTTCCAAAACCGAACAAGCATATTTCCGAAATTAATAAAGATAGAAACTTAAAATTTTGTACGAGGGTGTGTTTTTCTGAATCCCTGATATCCCCAAAATTTGAGATGAAGTGGAGTGGTTGTTCGGGTACCTCCCATACAACTCCCAAAACCGAACATGCATATCTTCGAAATTAATATAGATAGGAACTTCAAATTTGACACGAGGGTGCTGTTTCCTAAATCCCTGATTTGTCTAAAATTTGAGAGGAATTGGAGTGGTCGTCCGGGTACCTCCCATACAACTCCCAAAACCGAATAAGCATATCTTCGAAATTAATAAAGACAGAAACTTCAAATTTGGTGCTAGGGTGTTGTTTCCTGAATCCCTGATTTGTCCAAAATTTGAGATGAATTGGAGGAACTGTTCGGGTACCTCTCATACAACTCCCAAAACCGAACATGCATATCTTCGAAATTAATAAAGATAGGAACTTCAAATTTGATACGAGGGTGCTGTTTCCTAAATCCCTGATTTGCCTAAAATTTGAGATGAATTGGAGTGGTCGTTCGGGTACCTCCCATACAACTCCCAAAACCGAACAAGCATATCTTCGAAATTAATAAAGACAGAAACTTCAAATTTGGTACAAGGGTGTTGTTTCCTGAATCCCTGATTTGTCCAAAATTTAAGATGAATTAGAATGGTTGTTCGGGTATCTGCCATACAATTCCTAAGACCAAACAAGCATATTTTCTAAATTAATAAATATATAAACTTGAAATTTGATATAAGAATGTTCTACCCTGTTGATGTCTCTAAAATTTGAGATGAATTGGGGTGGCGGTCCGCGTGCCTTCACACACTTCCCAAGACCTAACAATCATATTTTCGAATTTAATAAAGATAGAAACCTGAAATTTTGTACAAAGGTTGTAACAGCATTTATTTTTTTTAGCTTGTATTAAATACCTAACTAAAATAACTTATGGATTTTTAATTTAATTTGAATTTTTTAGGTGTAGTGTATAAATAAGTCGGTTGCAAATAACAGTAAGTCTTATTTTTACTTGTTTTTAAAAAAAAAATTTAAATAAGAAAAGAGAAATTTTTTTTATTTTTTCGTTTTTTTATTATTTTAAATTTATTTTCTTGAAATTATAAGACTTCCAGCCCAAACCTTTATAAAAATTTACGTTCAAATTGTGGATTTAATTATTTTCTTAATTAAATCTCAAACTGAACTCTTGAAAATCTGATTTAAATTGACAAAAAATTTTATATTCTACATGGCTTTCTAAAATTTAAACTAAAACCAGTATTTCGTTTTGTAAAAAAAGTCAGGCAAAATATCATGTTGGTACTTGAAATTACATTGTTAAAAACCAATTACCTTCCACATTATAACGCTGTTGCGTAAAATTTAAATGTTTTTAGAAATGTTATTTAAAACACTCAAAAAATATGCCTAATATAAATACCATTATCAAAATCGGATCACAAGAGATCTAGAATAAAATTCATTCAACGAGACATTTTTTTTTTTTTTTTTTGTAAAAGTTCGATTCTAATTAGAGATTCATTCCAAAATAAGATTATAAGGTCAAGATTCAGTGTTAAATTTCTTAATCACTTATTTAAATCGTCTGCTTTTCTTTAAATGTTCTTTCACTGTATACCAAGATAATCTAAAATTATCGAATAAAAATCATTTCATTTATTATATATTCGTATTTTATTTATTCTCAATAGAAAAACAAAATTTTACCGGACTGAAAGAGGGCAATATTGAAAGAGTAGAATACAATTTGGTAAAAACAAAAACTAAAATACAAAATATTTAAAAAAAAAAAAAAGTTTTATGTTGTAATTAGAACAAATTTGATTAAAAAATAAATACAAAAGCTCAAAATATTAAAAATTCAGAACTTCAGAAAAAAGTTTTTGGAAAATTACGAATAAAACGCAAAATTTATAAAGATCAGAAATTTTTTTTTAAATTTTCTTTTTTTTTTTTCTTTGCTTCTGTAACTTTTTATTTCTAAGTTAATTTTAAATTTCAAGGAATTTTAAATGTAAATTGAATGATTCTAAATTGTGATATTATCGACCCAATTATTTTGATTAAAAATATTTTATTGGCAAAATTATTTTTCTTTTTGGTTTTTTATTCTTATACTTTGTTTAGATTTTGAGATTTTGAGAATTTTACGAATTTTTATTTTGGTACATAATATTTACACTTAAACTAAGTAATATTTAGAGATTCTATAGAAAATTTTCCAATGACAAAAAACAGGTGATCAAATTTTTTTTTTTTTTATATTAAATTTTTCTGTTTAATTTTTTTTTTTGGAAATTTTTTACATTATTTATGTTCTAATTAGATTAGTAATAAAAATAAAATATTTTAATGAATTGATTTTTTTTTTTCATTTCATTTTTGAATTGATTCGACATATTTATTATAAATTTATGTGATTTAATTATATATATATTATATAGGTACTATGGTTAAATAGCTGACTAAAATTATAGAAAAAAAAAATTTCCTTTTGATAACATAATTTAGTCAATTTTATTGAAAAAATATTTTATTCACATTTAATAAAAATGTATACTAAGGTAGGTAGGTAAGGTGGCGACCTTCCCGATGTTGCATGAAGGCTTCAATTAGCCCTAGGTTACATCATTTTGATTTTCGGTTATTTATATCCAATTTCAGATACGAAATTAGTTCTATGACTTTGTTTTTAAAAAGTTCGTTAAGATTGTGGTAAAAAGGTTTGCCAAGTAAGAGTAGTTTGGCTCTAGCTAGGGCCATTTGTCCATGGCCTGTAATGATTGTGCGATTTCAATTCATTTGATTTCCTTTTATTGAAGGTGAGCCACAAAGTTCTAAACATCTAAATATATCAGGAAAAAAATATTCTTTAATTTGTAATTGAAGAAAAAAAAAGAAATTTTTTTTTAAATATTTAAAATGTGTTATAAATACGATTTTTTTTTATTTTAATCAATGATTGATAAAATATTTATTTATAAACAGTAACTGACTAGTTCAAAGCACTTCAGAAAACTTTTAGTGCCAACTCAAATCTTTAAAAAATTATAAAAAGCACTATTCAGAGATACACAAACTTAAAAAGAAAACTTAAATTTATATTCTACTGTATCGAAAAAATAAACATACCACAAATTCATTTCAATAATTTTATATCGAAACCTCAATGTATTACATACAAACAACCTTCTATTTATATTTTTCAAAACCATAGTACAATCTAAATCAAAATTTATATAAATTTAAATAAAAAAAAAAAAACCTGTACACGTGTACAATTTAAAAAGTAAAATGAAAGCATCTATACAATGAAAAACTCAAATATATCGTACCTATATTGAATTATCCTTTTATTTAACCGCCACATTTTATTTATTTTTTATTATAGTAAAGTATACCTATAATTCACAATGTTGCTTTCTCTTTCTTTTGTTATTATTTTTATTTAATTTTACTTATTTAATTTTACAAGTATATTGAAAATAAAAAAGGAAACCTTGGATAATTCAATTGATTTTGATTTGAAAAACGGGGAAAGTATTATTACTCGTACTTTATTAATTCTTTTTATAAAAATCCTCTTTTTGTCACCTTACAATATTGGCACCCCTATTATTAACCTCTCGAATTGAAATTCCCAAATAAAATTGGATATATTGGTGGGTGAAAAAAGAAATAAACCTTTTTTTTTTTATTTATTATTTTCTTGCTGATTGTTTCCATTGTTGCTATTGTTGTTATTGTTGGTCGCAACCATAATTTATATTTATATTCATATTTATGTTTTATTTATTTATTTATTTAATCGGTAAGAATTTCCATTTTTTTTTTTTTTTTTCATCAAATTTCATTTAAAATTGTTTATACAAGTAGGTATATTTATAATAAAAATAAAACTGTTATTTAATAATACAGGTATATAATACTGTTATTTCATTGTTATTTTATTTTCTCTTTCTTTTTAAATTCAATCAAGGGTAAAAGAAATAAAAATTATGTAAATACAAATACTATTTTGTGACAATTTAATATATAATTAATAACTAATAATTATTATTATTTAATTTTTTTGAGTCGTGTTGATTAATTATATTTTTGAAGAACTTAAAATAAAATCAAAATTTAAGTTTTTTTTTTTTGTTTTTCTTCCCTTATAGATTGAAAGTAAAAATGAAAGAAAAAGAGAAACATTGAAATGGAAAATTTAAGTTTGTGCAATGAACCTTGAAACTTTTTTTTTTCGTTTTATCTTGAAGGTTAGATGTAATATGAAACGAATTTCAAAATTTTTCACAGAAAAATTAGAAGAACTTTAAATGAAAATTTTAGAATTTTCTGAATAAATTTACGAGAATTAGGTAATGATTTTGTATTCAAAAATTTTTGCAGTAAAAACCACACTTAAGATTATTTTGCTTATTTAATTTGTAAGATTCCAACAAAGATACTTCAGTTTCACATCAAATTTTATATAAAAACTTACTTGAGCATTAATTTTTGGGCGGAGAAGAAAAGTCGGAGAAGAAAAGTGAGAAAATTCTTGGAATGTCTATAAGCTGTGATGTTTTAATAAATTAAATATTATAAAATTAACTCTTTAATAAGTAAAATTCGAAGTTTTACATAATATTTCAAAAATATAAGTTTCAATAATAAAAGTAAAAACAAAATACTGGCTTAGTGGATAAGAGCGTATAAATTACGCTGTAAACACCGAGGGAGTATGGGTTCGAATCTCACACATGTCGTAAGAGGTATTCCCCCTTACGGCATTTACAGTCACACCTAAACAGGCAAAGCTGTGTAATTTCCTGTCCACATTTATGTGGCGGAGAAATTCATTAAAAAATAAAATCTTGTCGTATTACATAACGTTTTTAGATTGAACAAAAATATTAAGCAGAACTTGAGATATATACTCGTAAACATATTTAAAAATAGAGTTTTTTCAAAGTTTGAGGGGCAGTAGCTGCGTAATGGATGGAGCTACATAAAAACATTAATTTTTTATAAGACCCTACCCATGGTTAAAATTTCATTGCTCTATTTTTAACAGTGTAGAAATTTTGTAAAGGCAGACTGACAAAGTGAAAGTAATATAAGAAAATTTTTTAAAAATTTTTTAGAAAATGTGGTAATAAAAACAACAAAAATTTTCTATCTAGGCCCTGATTTTTTAATACTTTATTTTTCATTTAAGATAACTTTTTTTTTTTGAAAATTTAGTACTTTTTAACAGTAATATACAAATCTACCAGCGACACGATACTTAAGTGGGTGACGAATAAATAATTAACCATAATATAAAATTAATAATAGGATCTCGTCTACATGCCTGACAGCTAAAAGATTCATAAAATATATCAACTAGTATTGATACAAGACCAGTACAAAATAAATAAATACAACATTTTTAGCAAACAATCTGGCAAAATAATTTATTAGTTGATGGTATTTATACCTATTCAAATTTATTAATAGTTTATTAGGAAAAATTTCTATTATTTTATAAAAACGGGGTGTTATAAAACAGATATTGAGAGCAGATGATTTTTGAATAATTTCAATTTATAATAGTGTTTTATAAATTTTTACTAGGCTTAAAATTCATTTTAATATGACCTTTAAACAATTTTTTAATTTTGTATTCAATTAGTTAGATTATTTGAAAAAGGTAATAATCTAATGCCTGTGTCGCCTCTGGCGTTGCTTGGATTTTTAAATAGAATACATTAGTTTAAATACGGCTTGACCAAATCTAACGCACCGCGAGAAGCGCAGCAACGAAGCGACGCTAGAGTCGTCTAACTTATGTACTACTTTTATTCGCGTTGACAATCAATTTCTTTTGTGTTTTTTTTTGTTTGGTTGTTGGTTGTCATTGGCAAGGTATTTTCATAATATTTACATACATAATTTACATTTGTTTTATTAATCGACTGTAACATTTGGTCATCATTATTATTTAACATGCGACGCTTGGGTCGGCGCAAGAAGTAACACGCGAGACGAAGCGAGCATTTGGTCATCTTAAACTTAAGCCTGATATACATATTTATTTAAGAAGTTCTTTATTAAATTAAAATAAATGTGCAAAGATTACAAATTCAATCATTCTACATTAAAAGAAAAATATAAAGAAAGCAAAGAACCATAATAAATTTGAAACCTAAAGCATTTTCTTTAATTTAAAATTTCCATATTTGTTTATATTTTACGGCGAATCATAAAGAAAAAAAAAACAAAATACAGATTTTTCAATATTAAATAAAATGAAAATTTTATTTATTTTTAATTAAAATGAAATTTTTCCAAAAACAAAAATAAAACAAAACAAAAAATTTTTTTTTTCGAATATGGATAAATCTAATTTTTGTATTAGAACGTAAAAAAAAGCATATTTGGAAAATTTAATATAAAAAATTATTAAAGGAAATTTAAATTTCGCAGTATTAATTGCAACTATGCAAAAATGATATTATAAATAAATATTTGATTTTGATTTGATTTTGAATGATTTTACAAATAGAATGATAACTATGTTAAATAACCAACCAAATTACCGAAAAAATAACAAATTCCTGTTTAAAAAATGATCATGAATTGAAGATTTTTCTTTACTTTTAAAGTATAATTTTTAAAGATTTTCTGAATAATAAAAAGAACTTGAAACATTATGAATTAGTTTTCGTATTTCGTATTTAAAAGCGTTTTATCAAAATTAAATTTCTTACTGTAAAGAGAAAATGCATAGCAACATACAAAAAAAAATTCTAAAATTAAGATATTGACGAAAAATCTTAATTAATTGAGATAATTATTTTTATATTAAACTTAATTAATACATCATTCATTTTGATTTCAGTACCGGTAAAGAATGGAGTTAGAAAAACATATTTTGTATATGAAAATTAAATTTAAGTTCAATAAACTCATTAAAATTATTTTAAAAATTGATATTAAAATTCTTTTTTATTTGTTTTATTTCATAGTTAGAATATTAATGTTAAACATAAACTTTAGATTTTTCTACACTAATATTAAGGTAAAATTCGAAAATATATTGTTATTGGTATGAAATGCTCAACAATATTTTAGAATAGAATTATATCATTACCTAGAAGAATTTAAATTTATTTCTGTCTGTTCTGTTGTTAATAAAAACAACATTTTTAAATAAATTACTTTTAGTCAAAAAAACAAAAACTAATTTAAATAGAAACTGGAAAAAAAACAAAGAAACAAATTCTTAAAATTAAATCTTAAAGAAAAATCTTATAAAATTAAAAAAAAAAGTTAGTAAATTAAATAGGCAATAGGCAATTTCTTTAGAAAACCAATTTAATTAAAATATATTTTTTAAGGAACAATATTTGAAAATAAAAAAGTTATACTAAACTTTCAAAATAATAATTATTCAATTTTGCAGACAATTAATAAAAATTTGGTAATTTGATTAATAAATAAAAAGTTAATAATAATAAACTGCAAAAGATATCTTAAAGTTCCTGTACTCTAAACTGTAAATTGACAAACTTTACTTTTCCATTTTAAAAGACAATCTTTAATTAAATAAATATTCGACAGAATATAATAATACATTTAATTTGACTTGGGAAGTAGAAATTTTAAAAGTCAGGCAAATAAAAAAAAAAAAAAAACTAGCCCCTTTAAGTATGCAATACATTAGAAAACTATAATGTGGTATATGGTACGAATGAAATTTAAATTTGAAATACGATATCTCAATTCCGGGCAAAAATAAATTCAGAAAAAGATGCCATTGGTGGTTGAAAACCACGTACTAACTAGAATTAAGTATTAGATACAAATTCGTTTTAGCTGGGTTAAGAATAGGCTTTAAGTTTTATTTCAAAAAAATTAAGAAATATTGGTTTTTATACTCCTGTCTTTTCCAATAGTTAATATAGTTTATTTGTAGAAACAAATTTTAGTTCTAAGATGAAAATTAATTAATATATCGTAAAAGTAACATAAAAATTACAATTTTAATTTAAATGTTAATTATAATGTAAAGAAGAAAAACCGTTTTCATAAATTTTTTTAAGATTAAGTTATTTTTAAGATTATATGAAGGATAAAGTAAAGCTTAATTAAAAAAAAAGTATGAATGAAATTTAAAATGGAATAGATAATTGTATTATAAAATCAATCTGAAAACACTATGATAAAGCACAAAACACTCCGGAAAATGGTTTAATATGACATATATTACATATATTCTACCACAATGAAAAGTACATTGAAAAGACTATGCTCACGGGCTTTATAGCTCCTGAGTATTTTATATTTTTAGACAAAAATGGTTATATTCAAAACCATAAGCATGTCTCCTTGTAATACCAATAATAGAGGGCTACATGTAAAGTTACAGAATAAAATCCGGGCAATATAAACGGAGCAAATCTGAAATTCGACATGTCCATACCGGACATAGATAAATTAGTTAATAGAAATTATTCGTAGTTGGAAAATACTTTTGTATAGTGCTATAAATATTATAATATATGTATGATTTTTAGGTAGATTAAGTAGTTTAAGTCAGGTTAAGTCAGGATAAGCCATCAGGTTAAGTTAGGTTAAGTTTTTATCTTAATATAGACATAACTATTAGTACTTAATTTTTTTCAATATTAAAAATATTAAAATTCTAATAATACATTATATCCCATAAGCTAAAAAACAAAACTGTTACACAAAATTAACATAAAAATTATTTTTCTAGTTTAAATGTTAATAAAATAAGGAACAAAGCTGTTTTTGTAAACTTTTTTTTTAGGCTAAGTTAGGTTAAAAAGGTAAAAAAATGTAGTTTAATTTAAAAAAAAATGAAATTTAAAGTAAGGCATAGGTTCAGTTGTTCTTATTGTATGGATCAGAAGAAATATTGATTTTTAAAACCGAAATTTTTACAATATAAAAAAAAAATAAATATTTATTATGAAACTTAAATCAAGAAATAGAAACAAAACTAACATAAAAATTTAGGCAGCAAAGATGCCGTTTATGAAACTTTTTCTATAATCTTAAATAAAATTTAAGATTATATTTAAAGATCTAAATAAAAGATTACTAAAAAAAAAATTAAACTTAAAATAACACGAACCGGCGTCGGTGGCCGAGTCGTTAAGTATATGTCATATTAACCAAGGAAATACGGATTTAAATCCTGTACAGGTAACAAACATTTTTAATTAGGAGGAAAATGTTTTAAAAAAAAAATTTCTATGGGCCGCCGTGATCTAGTGTTTAAGCACGTGGCTTATTATTAAGTGTGAATTCAAGTATTGTACAAGTAGCAAATTTTATTAATGGAACACAAATCCATTTTCCCACAAAATATAGTGTAAATATATATCTAATATATAATATAAACAAAATAAATAATATTTGTGTATAAATTAATAATAGTATTTGATGTATAATGGGCCTAGTAGCCGATAGTTTAGTATTAATTCATTATCTATAATTAATAATATTAAAACACATATAACATATAATTATTATTATTTTAACTAAATGGTATAATAACTTTTAATATCTAAATAAAAATATCATTTCACAATAATTATTTAAATTTTTAAAACAAAACGATATTGTTTTATTTATACCGAACTCAATACAAATTATTAATATAGTAAAAATAAGGTAGTTATAAAATAACTTCAAAAACTTTGTATCCAAAAATCAATAAAATAATTGTTAATAACACACTATCTAAATTATTTTTATTTAATTAGAAACTTTATTTACTAATTAATAATTTTTACTAATTTTATTATTATTTTTACTATTTTTTATTATTATTAATTATAATTAACATTATTCTATACTTTCTTTTATTTTAGTTCCAAGAATCCCAACTATACAAATATAATTAATATTTTATTAAAAGCTTATGGTTGGAATAATGAAAAATTACCATAAGGTAATTTAAGCTTTGTTAGATTTACATAAAGGGTTTACATTAATATAACGAACATTTTTTTGTTGGTTGGTAAAAATGGATAATAGCAATTTCTAGTATTTAAAAAAAAAAAAATACAGATAAATTGATAAAAATATCTTTTAAAAGTATTAATTTTTAGTAAAAATATTACCATTAAGGATAATTAAGATAACTAGGTTTCTTTTTTGTAATTAAAAAAAACCGTTAGATTCTCCAACATTTAGCTAATTTCAATGTGTATGAGAATATAATATTACATTGCCCCGAACTCTATGAATTCCCCAACTTTAAAATTGCTTACGGAATAATTACCCTAATTTATACTATACAATATTTCAATCAAAGAGTTTAAACCTTTATCATATTTTTTTTTAGTATCAAACAATTTTTTTTTATAGTGCTGAGTTTCATAGGTTTTATTTTCTTAAATAGGAAAGTGAACAAATAGTAAATTTTCCTAATATAACAAAATACATTCAAATTATATAAAGTTATTTACCCAGTTGATTTTTAAACTTTTAAATTTTTTTTGCTTGTTATAATTATATTATAATAAAATAGAAAAATGTCATTTTTTAAATAAATTTAATTTTTTAATTGTTTTAATTTTTTTTTTTTTTTTTATATAAAAAAAATAACCTTATTTTAATATTGCTGAGATAAAAAAAGATTAAATCCAAAATTATTTTTGTTCCTTTAAAGATATTACAAAATATTTCAATAAAAAATTTATTAAATTACACCATGAATTTTCAATTTTCATTTTTTTTTGTTATTGTATTAATTTTCCACTTTATTAAATTTCAACCCAAAAATTTTCCGTTAAAAATAATTGAAATTAAAAAATTTAATTTAATTTTTCATACTATTTTTTTTTTTTTTTTTTTTTTGTGATTAAATAGTATGAAAATTCAATAAATTTTCTTTTTTTTTTTCAAGTAAAAATTATTTAGATGAAAAATTACAATTAATTTATTAACATTAATTATATTTTAATGAAGAAGAAAAATTCTTCCTTTTGTGTTTTTTTTTTTTTACAATTTTTCGAAAAAAATTATCATTCCACAAAAATGTTGAGATTTTTTTCTATTTTTCTCAATTTTTGAATATTTTATTGATGAAAATCTATTTTTATTCTCTTTATATTTTATTTTATCTTTTTATTTTGTTTTGATTTTATCTTAAAAAACGTTTAAATGAACAACAAATCAATTTATAACTTTTATTATAAAAATTAATTTTTTTTTTTTTTTCTTTTAAATTATTTTAATTAATTTATTTACTTTATAAACAAATATAATTATTTTCAGTAAATCATTAATTAGATTTTTTGCTATATTTTTCGTATTTATTTATTTATTTTTCTTTAAATTTTTAATAAAATATTCTATTAATTATTTTTTTTTTTTTAATTAAATTTTCTTCTTATTAAAAAGAAAAACATTCTCATTTTCTATCAAACTCATGTAAGAGAATTTATTAGAAAAATACTAAAACCTCATTTTCCGAAGTAAAAACTATAGAAGAAATTTTTGTTATTTTAAATTTCTAAAAAAAAAAAAAAATCAAAAATATTTTTTTTTTTTTTTTTCAAATTTCAAAAACACAAAAAATTTTGTTTTTAAAAAAAAAAAAATAAAATAACACAATTTTTTTCTAATTTTATTGAACTTGAAAAGCGCGCGTTATGCGAAGCGTGTATTTTAACTTTCGTGTATATTCAGCTGAAAAGCTTGCACAATTGAACTTGAAAGAAAATATAATTTTTTGAAATCGTTCAATGTTTATTTTCTTTTTGTTATTTACAGTTTTTCTTTCTCTTTCTATACTCTGTTTTGTTTTTATTTTTATTTTGCGTTTTTCTGTGCTTTGAAAAAAAAAACAAAACCTGAACAACTGATTTTAACTTATTCACAAAATTTTACGAGAAAAAAAAAAATAAACAAAAATATAAGCATATAATCAATATAAGAAAATATTGTTACTATAAAGAAAATTCACCACACTTGATTTTTGATTATGTATGGTGAATTAAGTGAATATAAATTGAATATTTTTTTTTATTCTGCTCAAAATTTTTAGATTGAGTTAAGAAATTTTTTTCTTTTTAAATACTTAATAACTGCATATTTTCCATATATGTATTTATATATAATTCCATACAAATTCACATACATACACAAACAGAAGTAAAATTGTATTTCGAATGATTTTTCTTTAGTTTTTGTCAAAACTTTTATACTTATATGTAAATATACTATTATTGTTTAGAAGTACAGTTATACAGTTTCCCAAAAAAAGCACTTGACATGATTTTATTCTCTCGGTCAATAGTTCACTTACATTTTTCCAGTTCTATTTTGTATTATACATATATTTTTTACTCTATATTATATTCCCTCTCTTTCTGTCTGTCTTTCGCTTTCATTTTGTTCTCATACTCTGTAAAAGTATTTTTGTTTTTCCCTGTTGAATTTTCCTGTTGCGACTTTTTTTTTTTTTTTTTTTTATTAAATATGTGCATGTGTAAATGTGAATTTAAAATATTATATATAGAAATTATTTACAGTTAAATGTACTTTGTTTTCAATTAGATGTCTTTCTGTGTAGGTGTAATTAAATGTGCGATTTTGCAGACGGTGATTTTATTCCGTTATAGAAAAAAAAATTTTTAACAAAAATAAAATTTTATTTTTTCATCCGTTAGACAATTCAACCGACTGCGAATAGCACGTGCTAAAAACTGAATTTTCAGAAAAATAAATTAATTAAAATAAAATTATAATATTATTTTGTTATCACAGAAGAGAACATAAATATATAAAGACTAAAGAGTAAAATTTTAAAAGAGTAGAAATATTTAGAAAGAGAAATTTAAAATTATTTATTTTATATTTTTCAAAAATAAAATCTTTTAATTTAATTTTACTGACCACCTTGGTAGAGAAAAATGAAAATAAAAAATTGTATAAAATAAATTACAGCTCTTCGTATTTAAATGTTTAATGACAAGGTATACAGTTATTTCGCCTACTTAAAAATAAAAAAATTTTTTTTTTTTGTTAGGAAAATTGTTATAAATAATTTATAATGCGGTTAATTTAAGTACCATTAAATTATGTGCCATTATTGATAAGAATCATATTATGGTTATATTGAATATAATTTAATAAACTATTTTATATACCAAACTAGAATTTATTTGTGGATATTTTAGAATTTAATTGATTTAAATTTAAAAAAAAATATTTATTTTTTAGTGTAAATATTTATAAAAGAATTCTTTTATTTTAAAATGGTATGAAATTTAATAGATTATATGAAGGTGGGATTTTAGATTAAATGCAATTTATTAGTTGTACGCAAAGAAAATATAATTGAAAATTGAATAGATTATTGCTTTAGCAAGGCAAAATGTAAAAACAAAGTTTTTAAAAGCGCACATTTTCCAAAATGCGTTAAAAACAGTTTTGTAAAGCCAAGAGACACTTTCTTCAATTTTAGAAAAATGCTAGCAGTTAATACATGTAAATTATACATTTTCTTGAGGATGTCAACGACTTATGTAAAATTGCTGACTAAGTAAAATTTTGTCTTTACAAAACGGTAAATTTATATACTATTTGATTTATAAACCTTAAAAAATATCCTTTCGTTTTTAGATTGAAAAAAACTTTAAGCAAAATCTGAAATATAGACATTTTAAAATAGAGCTCCCAACTATGTGCGACTCCGTAAAGATTGAGGCTACAACATTAATTTTTTTAAGAAACCTACCGATGGTTATGATTTGATTGTTCTACCTTGAACGATAAAAAAGTTTCGTAAACAGGCAGACAGACTGACGAATGTAGTGAAACTAATAAGGCCATTTTTATACCCATATGAACTATGTTCAAGGTTATAATAAATTTACCATTACGTTTATGACACCTTAAAGGAGTGGAGCTAGATATAGTGCCAAAGATATGGATGGGCTCAGAATCGAATTCTGAGTCGATTAAACCATGTACGTCTGTCCCGCCCGTCCGTCCACACGATAACTCAAAAAATGAGCTAGGAGGAGGCTGACATTTTCTTTTATGTCACTTTTGCAAAATTGTTAGTTTTGCTATTTAAATTCAGCATTTTCGGCCGCCTGCTTCGAGTAGCTGCCATATAACTTCTTTCTTTATATGGAAATAACTCAGAATCTATTCAAGCTAGGTATCTGAAATTTTACAAATGATGATCAAGTTTTATGACAACAACTTCTGTAAAATTTGGTTGTGATGGTACGACAGGTTCGGGTAGCTGCCATACAACTTCTCTTTTTAAATAAAAATAACTGGGTCTACTGAAGCTAGGAATCTGAAATTTTGTGAAGAGGTGTCGAGTTACATGCCAACAACTTTTTAAAATTTGGTTGGTCTAGAGCAGCGGGTTCAGCTTCTTGTACCTCTTGGAACTTAATGAAGCCAGGCATCTGAAATCTTGTAAATGATGATGAAGTTTTATGGCAACAACTTCTGCAAAATTTGGTTGCGGTGGTGCGATGGGTTCGGGTAGCTGCCATACAACTTCTCTGTTTAAATGAGAATAACTCAGTGTTTTTTGAAGCTCGGTATCTGAAATTTTGTGAAGAGATGTCGAGTTACATGCCAAAAACTTTTGTAAACTTTAGTTGGTCTAGAGCAGCCGGTTCAGACTTCCTGCACCTCTTGGGACTCTTGGTCTGAAATCTTAAAAATGATGATCAAGTTTAATGGCCACAACTTCTGTAAAAATTGGTTGTACTGGTGCAACAGGTTCGGGTAGCTGCCATACAACTTCTATTTTTAAATTAATATAACTCAGTGTCCGTCCGCACGATAACTCAGAAAATAAAAGAGCTAGGAGGCTGAAATATTTTTTACGTCAGTTTTGTAAAGTTTTTAGTTTTGCTATTAAAATCTAGCATTTTCGGCCGCCGGGTTCGAGTAGCTGCCATACAACTTCTTTCTTTAAATGAAAATAAGTCAGTGTCTACTGAAGCTAGGAACCTGAAATTTAGTAAAGTTATGTCGAATTACATGCCAACAACTTTTGTAAAATTTGGTTGGTCTAGAGCAGCCGGTTCAGGCTTTTGGCACTTCTTGGAACTTAATGAAGCTAGGCGTCTGAAATCTTGCAAATGATGATGAAGTTTTATGGCAACAACTTCTGAAAAATTTGGTTGTGATGGTGCAACAGGTTCGGGTAGCTGCCATACAACTTCTCTTTTTAAATAAAAATAACTCAGTGTCCGTCCGTACGACAACTCAGAAAATAAAGGAGCTAGGAGGCTGAAATATTTTTTACGTTAGTTTTGTAAAGTTGTTAGTTTTGCTATTAAAATCTAGCATTTTCGGCCGCCGGGTTCGAGTAGCTGCCATAAAACTTCTTTCGTGAAATGAAAATAACTCTAAAGTGTCTACTAAAGCTAGGAGCCTAAAGGAACTTAATGAAGCTAGTCGCAATAGATTCGGGTAGCTGTTGTACAACTCTAACAACTATATCTATGTAGTTAACGCCGGTACTAAAACATCTAAATGTTTTTAAAAGATGATCAAGTTTTATAGAAACAGGATATATTACGTTCATACGGGTATCCCAGAGTTGACACAGTCTACACTACTGCACTCTTCCTCGTTTATTTCTTTTTGGAAATGTGGTTAAAATGAGTTTTGTACTAATTATAACCATTTCCAAAATTTGATTATGAACCGAAATAATTTTTTTTAAATTTATCCATTAAATGGGAATGAGGGGTCTTGTCCATTTCATATTTAGGTGCATTTCTAAAAACTTCTGAGTATCTGTATAAATATTATATTTTTTATAAATAATTAAAATCATATTAAAGCAAAATTTTGTAAAAGATTGAAATTAAAACATTTAACAATGGGTAATTAATTTATAAGTTTTTTACAATAAATATCAAATAAAAGAATTATTTTAGAACAGTATAATTTGAACTTGACTCCTGAATTTCAAATTGCAATAATGAGTTTGAAAATCTTGTAAGTTTATATTATATTTATATAATATTATATCAAAAACAGTATATATATGATACAAATTTTAAATAATATAAATCAAAGCTGAAAAGATTGAAAATTAAAAAAAATAAAATAAAATTTGTACCTATATATTAATAACGTTGTTTATTCGAAAAAAAGAAACTTTTCAAATCTGTATAATTTTTCAACTTAGATAACGAGTTTTTAGACATTTATATTCTAAATATTTAAAAAATCTTAAATTAAATTTCCATGTTATAGACGAAAAAAGAAAAAGAAGTAGAGAGAAGTACATTTCTTATCTTGTTTTAACATCCCTATTACCCTCCTTATTGTTTTACCATCCTATAAAGACGATAATCCTATAATATATTAACTTGTTTACCTTTGGAAAAATACTAACGAGACTACTTGTAATTTCAAATACGTACCTACTGTAAAAGTTGTGTTATTTCTGTTTTTATTAAAAATTAATACCGTTTTGCAAATAAATGAATTTATCTCCATAGTTCTTCATTTTCAAATCTTAATATCTTAATAACAATATAATATTAATTTTCACCTGATCCCTCAGCGGTTACTTATATTGTAAATATTATGCTGTTCATATTATATTATATGAATATATGTTTTTGGGAAAACAAGTTTTTTTTTTTGTTTTTTTAATTATAACTAAACCTAAAAAAAATGGTTATATTTAACAAACTAAAATTATTAGCATTAAAAATAACAAAAATTTTTTTTCGCTAATCTTAATCTCGTCTTAAATGAAATTATTTAAAAGAAGTCTTTTTGAATATTTATTTAACAATAGAAGTTTACAGTGTACAACAATAAATTTAAAAAACAAACTTTTGACTGTTGATTTATGTTTACCCTAAAAGTATGCTAAGATAATAAAAAAATGATTTACTTAAAATAAAATTCAGCTGGAGCTTCGGTAGTCTAGTGGGTAGGCGAGTGGCGTATTAACCGAAGAAGTGTGGGTTAGATCCCTGCACAGGTCGTAAGTGTTTTTTTCTTTACATACCCCCCTTACGACCAAATATAATGTAAATATATAGTATATAATATAAACAAAATAAATAAATAATAAATAAATAACAAAATAGTAAATAATTTAATAATAATATAAAAACCTATAATGGCCTTAGTAGCCAATAGTTCAATAATATTGCATTACATTTATTTATGTAATATTAATATAAATAAAATAAATAAATGAATAATAATAAAATTCAGCTACGGATTCTCGGGGGTCGAGTGGTTAATCACATTTGCTCATTACACAGTGCGAGTTCAAATCCTGCACAGGTAGCAAGTTTCAACTGTTTTTAATTAAAAACAAATACTTCTTGCCACCAAATGCAATGTAAATATAAATTAAATAATATTACAGTATAATAATAATAATAGTTATTTATTAAACCTATAATGGCCTTTGTAGCCGATGTTTTAGTAATAATACATAAAAAATTGATTGTCTATTGATTGATTCTTTATCCATCATTATCTACATCATTTAGTAGAAACAAAAATGTATAGAATTCAATTCATTTATAAATATAAATTTGAACAAATATTTTTCAATTCCAATACTTTTCGATTATTAAGATTTTATTTCATCCTTTTTTGAGAGGTTGAAAATATCAGAGATTCGAAAAAAAAGAATGCACCTTTTTGCTTATTAACAGGCAGATAAAACTATTAGCATATATAAATTGTTAACTATTGTTTTATATTATAATTTGAACCGAATAATGAATGATAGCTGAATCAAATAAAAAAAAATTCTCTCTATTACTGGAATTCGAATCCGTGCCTTCTGAACATGAATTCGATACTCTAACCATTATGTCATCCAATAAAATTCAAAATATAAAATATCTTACCCTTAACTCGATCCCAATTAATCATGTATTCTTCGGTACATTAGGCGCTGAGAAAAATCTCTTTTTTCGTCCTTCTTGCGGAAATTGATTTGACGTCATCTTGATTGAATTTTGATTTTGTTTCTATTCAATTGAACTTTCAATCAAATATCTGGATATGAAATGCAGCTTATCACTTTAGTATTACTTTCAGTTTTTCAAAACATGAGAATACAAAAAATAACTTTTGTTTTCAAATACTAACCGAAAATACTTTTACTTGCATTTTTCTTCTACTTTATTTGAAAGTGTATGGTTTTTTTTTTACTTTTTTTTTTAAATTAAATTTCTAATTATATATTTACATTTTATTGTCATTTTTTTTTCTAATTAAAATAACATGTAATAAACTTTAATTATTCTCTAACTATTTAACAATTTTAATAAAATTTTTAATTCAAATCATAACAAATATAATTTTGTTACAGTACAAAACTAAATTTATTGCACTTAAATTCAGTTGTTATTACTCTTAAAATTGAAATTTATTAATTCTCTTTATAAATTTAAAAAAAAGAAAAACTTAACGAAAAATATTTAAAAAAAAAATAAATTCTCTCAATGTAATAATAACAAAAATTTCGTTATTTATTGCTGTGTTTATAAGCGAACGTACACGTGTATACTGTTTACTTGGTAAAGTTTTACAACCATTTTTGAAACTTTTACCCCACCATAAAAAAGAGACTTAACACTAATACATACAAAATTAAAAAGACCATAGAATTATTAAAACGCATGCGTTATCTAAAATTATGAAATTTCCACCTAAAGAAATATTAAAGGTAGTATAGAAAAATAAAAAAAAAGTGAAATAAATATACTAAAAATTTTATCAAAAGGATTTCAACAAAAACCATAACAAAACAAAAATAAAAAGATTCGTAATTTTCTATTTTCAGTTCAAAAGGATTTTTTTTTTCACCTCAACCATGTGATGAAATGGTAAGAAAAAGAACAACAGACCAAAGAGATATAGGTGAGTAAAAGAGAAAATGTTTAAAATGATATTTTTATTTTTATTTCAGTATATGCAGCTCAGTGGGCAGTTAATTCTATTAAAAGTTCACCGTACCGTGTAGTATACAGCTAGCTGAGGTGAATTCAATTGGAAATGAATTTAAATAGCGGGATATTTATTATATAATTTTTTTTTTTTTGTTATTCTTCTAGTTTTTTTTTTTTTTTTAAATATTCCTATTAATTTTAAAGAAGAAAATAATAATATTATAAAAGTAACGATATGATGAGATTAGGATTTATATATTAAATTTTTAAACACTTATTTAATTTTATTTATGTATTAGGTATTGTATTTATTTTAAATAGTATTGTAAAGGTTTTCCGTTCTGTTTAAAACCGGAACGATTACATTTTCAAATAATTTTATTTCTTGTTTTTATTTTTTTTTATTAGATTTTTCTAATTCTAATTATGACTTTTTTGAGGGAATTTCATTTCATTTCATTTTTATTCTCTAATTAACCCAAATTTTTCAATTCATTGAATGTTTATTATTTCCTATCTATCTTCCTCAAATTGTTTTAAGTAAAGATGAGTTGAACTGTATCAAACCTATGGAATGCTGACAATCAACAAAAAAAAAGAAAAAAATGATAAACACTTTGGTAAAATACGATAAATTACAAAAATATTGCGATTGGAAACGATAAAAAGTTTTATTGACGGAATTGAACTGAAAAATGATAATGGACATCTTCCCACTCATAGCATAACTCCAATACAAAAAATTCCTATAATGAGATTGATATCATAAAGGAAAAATTATTTTTGTATTTTGTTTTCTTTTTCTTATCGTTTTTGCCTTTAAAATGAAAAGGATGTGATTTTAAAAATGGTGCAGTGACAGAACACCCGAGGAAATAAATCCCGCGGGCTTTAATTCCAAAACTTTAGAACCGCGAGCGTTAATTCTTTTTTGAATTGGAATTAAAGTCCATACTTAAAAGGAATTAAAACCCGTGGGTTTTAATTCCTTTTGAATTGCAATTAAGGCCCACACTATTTTTTCTTATTAAAAGAAGAGAGTAATATAATATGTAGAGCAAACGCATTAGAAGGGATTTTAGAGTTTTTGATAAAAATTTGGGTATACCTTTTTGCAGAATATTTAGTAATGTGTATATGTGCGAGATTCTGAATTGGGAGGGATTTTAGAGTTGGTTACAAAATCAGGATTATATGCTTTTTCCAAAATATGTATATAAGTAATACTGCGATTCAGCGATTTTGGGAGGGATTTTAGAATTGAATTCAAAATCAGCATTATACACCTTTTACAGAACTTTTAGATATACGATTTTTAAAGAATATTTAGATATATGCATATGCAAGTTTTGAATTAGGAGGATTATATACATATTCTGGAAAAAGCATATAATCCTGATTTTGTAACCAACTCTAAAATCTCTTCTAACTCAGAAACTCGCATATGCACAGATATAAATATTCTGTAAAAGGTGTATGATCCTGAATTTGAATTCAATTCTAAAACCCTCCCAAAAATCCTGAGGCCTTAACAATGAGACAAAAGTTCCATAAGACTTCCAGTTCATTGAAGTGAGTCAAAAGTCCCAATGGGACTTCTGGCCGTGGAACTTCTGACATGTCACCAAATAAAATCCAGTCAAATGAAATACAGGCTGATGATAGTAATCTTTGTCTTATTCAGTAGGCTTTAAATCTTTTTCGAAATGGATTTAAAGCTCACGATCTAGTGGAATTAAGACCCGTGGACTGTAATTCTTTTTTGAAAAGGATTTAAAGCCACGGGAGTTAGTTCCAAAAGTTTTGAAATTAAAGCCCGCGGGCGTTCTGTCACTGTACCCATAAAAATATAGTTTCCTAATTAAAAAAAAGTAAAAATTGAGTCTTACATTAAAGATTTATAACAAATTAACTAATAATAAATTAATTTTCTTTTAAATATATAATTTATTTCTCAAAATATTACAAAAATATAAAGTTTTTTTGTTTAGTTTTAGTTTGATATTTAGAAGACATTTTATAAATTTTCAATTAATAATTTTCTAAACGTGTCATTTTAAAGTCTATATTAAATTTGAATTTCAGTTTAAACACTTTCTATCAGACATTTCTTATACATTATTGGTTTTTTATCTTCCTAACCTTAACCTGTTGAACAATTTTTGTTACTTACTTCGTATGAAACTGTTACACTCTGTTTTAATTGTTTTTTAATAGTTTCTTTTTTTTTTTAATTTTTTTAAATATGTATTTTAAATTTCATCATATCCATATATAAGAATTTTATCTTATATACGAAATTTAGAAATTATAAATTAATATAACGTAAATATCTACAAAATCTCTAGAAAACAGATATTCCAACAACTAGTAGCAAGAGTAAAATATCATATTTGAAACAAAAATTAAACTATGCACACAAACACAATAATGCCACCAGAGTCCGAATAAAACTCGAGAAGAAAAGATATTTACAAGATATGACACATGAATAAAAGGATTATTCAAATTTTGAAATAATTTCAGAAAAAAAAATTTTACCTTAAATTTTAATAACAAAAATTATGTGTTTTATGACTTAAAAGATCCAGGTTAGAATTTCATTTTCCAAGCAATCCTAAAAATTTTATATATTAGCTATATTTATTTTAAAAATAATACAAATTTCCCATATCAAAACATAAAAAAATTCCTGAAAATACTGAAAATAAAAAATAAATTTCATATTTACATTTTTCTTAAAAAATATTTTTACCGTTATTAACATTTAGAATATCCTTTTTAGGCTCTTAACAAAAATAAACATTTTTCTTTTTCCTATTTATTTTTTTTTTTTTTTTTAAGTTCAATCATCTATTCAATATAAGAACAAATAAAAACAAAAATAGACAACATGAATGACAGCATAAGAAATAAAAAACAAAATAAAACTACAATAAAAAAAAAAAACTGATAAAGTGATGATAACATAATCATAGAAATTATGTTGTTTGTCACATGAAAACAAAATCTCCAAAAGTAAAATTTATAATAACATTTGTTATTAATGTTAGTTTTTTTTTGTATGTATAGTAGTTGTAATAACTATAAGAAATAGTATGATAAACAGGTCCTTTGACAGTTAATAGTACACCCTGAAAACATAATTTCTTTTGTGTTTTGTTTTTCTTTTATATTTTCATTTTCTTGTCATATTCTTTAATTTTTTGTTTTTATTGTATTTCTATTCTATTGCAGTTTTAAGCTCATATTCATTTCAAAAAAGGATATACTAAAGGATATGATAACAAAAAAAAATATCCATTTATATATTATTTTCTATTATATATTAAGTACATATTAAGTTAACTGCGGTTAAAAGATATTTTTTTATTTCTTTGGTGTCATTTTTGTTTTTTTTTTTTTTTTTGTAACTGTTAATAAGTACCTAATGAACATATTTAATATACACTTTCATTCAAAACAATCAATACAGGATTCTTTATTTTAATGTAAACATATATATCTGGTGTAGACATTACATTATAGTTATTTTTTGCCTGTTTATTTATATCTTACTAACGAATTTTTAAACCAATCCAAAGAATAAAAAACATTTGTACTATTTTTTGAAGCCTTGTTCGGATATTTAACCATATTTAAACATCAACGTGCTGATGACTTTAAACTTGAAATAAATTTACTATACCAGAAAAATTGTGAATCTTTTAATATCACACACAAAATGTAACATATTATAAATTCTCCAATGCGTTTCCCTGTTAAAAATTTAATTATAATCTATATCCTAAAAAAAAAACATCTTAGTGAAGTTATTTACAATTTACAGTTATAGCAATATGGTATAAAAGAACATCTTATAATTTCTAACATCTTAGCATTTTTTTTGTTTTTCGGATCCTCCTTTTAAAGCTCAATCTGAATTATTTACGATTCTAGATGACACCAAAATGCGATTCAAAATAAAGATCGAAACTGAAAAAGATTTAAATTTATAAAACGTATGCTCAACTCATTAATGATTTTTCGTTTGGTCATTAAGATTTTTTGCTCACAATTGTACTCATTTTATTTTGCGTATGATAAAATACATAAGGGCCAATTTTAGATTCATAGGAATGATACTTATTGTTGATTTGTTTGCCCTCTTCAATTCTCTTCAAATTTCATTATAGAAAAATAGCTTGACCAGATTTTTTTTTATTCTTTCCAAGTGATTGATTGGGATGAAAAAAAAAAAAAATTTTTTTTTTTGAAAAATAAAATTTACAAAAAAAAAGGAAACATTTTATTTTTAGTTAAGTCTTTTTTTTTTCCAAAGTATTTATTATTCGAGTGTATTAAAAGGGGTTGCCAAATTGACATTAGTAAAAAGAACAAAAATTAATCGTTTGTATTAAATAATTATTTTTTTCTATGAAGATTCTTACAAACCTCAGCATGTGGTAGTCCTATTTTATTAAATACATATATACATATGGATATTTATGATAGAAATTAATTGAATTAAATGATGATATTATCATCACCAATAGTAATGAAAATAAAGTGTAATAATATAAAAAAAATATATATATATAAAAAAAATGAATAAAAGGAAAAGAAAAAATATCAAACAAAAAAGGGTTATTATACTCATACATAATTCGAAATGTCATGTTCACTTCTACTGTAGATTGTCTCTGCTCTTTAAAAAAGGGGTAGGTTCATTTTATTTTTAATTTTTCATGTAATCTGAATATTTTGTTATGTTATTTTACTTTTTATTTTGTAAGATACAAAAAAGGATACTGATGAATAAAATCATTTTGTGAAAGGATCAACTTATCTTTTATGGTTGGTTAAGCAAAGCGTTGGAAATTTTTTTGTTTTTCTTCTGTTATTATGTTGGCTCTATATTTTTTTACAAAGCGATATATAAAAAATGATAATAACATGGGTAATATGAAGGTAAATCTAAATTTAGTAATAATGATGGGAAGTAAAAATACAATTAAAAAAAAGGATATTGTTAGATAATTTGCGTAGGTGATTACTGATTATAACTGGTTCTACATATTTATCAAACCTTATAAATAATTTTTTAAAAATTGAAACAAACAGAGATAAAAAGGGTTGAAAATAAAAATAATAGATAGAAAATTTTAAATTTTATTGTTAACATTAAATAAACTATGAGTATTGTAATACTGAAATGCAGTTTTACTTAATTTTTATTTACTGATTTTTTTCATATAATCTCAGTTATAATCTAAATCTAAATAGCTCTTGTTTTAACTCTATACTTAAATTGTAGTTTGTATATTTTTTTTGAATTATTTGATGCATTAAAAGTACACCAAATAAAAAGTTTAACAATTAAATGAGACATTTACCTGAGTTCCGTTGATGAGAATATAACGAAAAGGTCAGGAGGTGTTTCTAACATACGATTCTTGTTGATTGATGTGAATTTAGTTATTATATATAGTGATTTTTACATTACATAAACTTCCATTAGGTCGACTGACAAAATGTTGACTGAAAAAATATCGACAAAAATATCGATTTTAAGAATTTTTTAATTTTTTATAGAAAATAATGCTATAATGCTATAATTATAAAATTATATATATTTTTGAAATATTTATTAATTGAAAGAAATTATTTTTAACATGAACCTGCAAAAAATCAAATTTTTGTTTTGAAATAGGACATACTATAATAAAGACAGATTTTAGAATTGGATTCAAAATCAAATTTGAAAATTTACTAATTTTCATAAAGAAATATCTAAATTTAATACTTTTGTATCGAAGCCTATAAGTATTGACATACTATTAGTATTAATTTTAGAGTTGAATCCAAAATCAGAATTACGGTCGTTTTTAGTCGGAAATTCTTTACTTTTTAAAAGTAGAAATACTTCTAGTAATAAAAGTACTTCTTTACTTTATTAAAGTAGAAATTTTAAAAATCGACATTTTTTCCATGTCGACACTTTAGAATTTGCATTTTAGGAATCACTAAATTGAAAAAGCCCACATATTTGACGCTGGAATTTTTGAATTTATGTTTTCTGAATCGACATTTTCAAAATCGACCTAACTTAACCGATCCTATTATGTATGTAAGTATTATGAAAATAATTGGAAACAAATTCCGTTAGTTTAAACTCTAAGTAATCAAAATATACAAAATTATTTTGTGAGCGGGTCACAATCCTGCACGTCAAAATCAATCTGATACAAAACCTTGCTTTTTTTTTTTTATCTTGCATTAGAAAATCTTTCACGGACAAAATCTTGCAAAATATTTTTAAAGGAATAGATTGTTGCTTTGTTTTTAAAGTATGTGTAAACAAATAGTTAAGGAGGATTTTAGAGTTGGATTCAAAAGCATGGTTATTCGTCTTTTACACAATATGTATATATGTATACGTGAGATTCTGAATTAGGAGGGATTTTAGAGTTGGATTCAAAAGCAGAGTTATACGCTTTTTCCAGAATATTTATTTATATGCATGTGCGAGATTCTGCATTAGGAGGAATTTTAGAGTTGGATTCAAAAGCAGAGTTATAAGGTTTTCAATGGCTATTCACAAAAATAAAAAAATTAAACATTATTTCTAAGTTTATATACATCTATTTTATTTCTAATATATACATCTATTAGAAATAAAATAGATGTGATATTTTAATCAACCAAAATATTTCTAATCCTGAGCGCAATTTACATGCAAGATTTTATCCTAGCAGATTTTGGAAAAAAAATTTTGTTTTAAAAGATTTTCGAAGGTAAGATTTTGTATGCAAGATTTTGTCGCATTAGATTTTGACGTAAAAGATAATGTAACAAACCCCGTTATTTTAAAGATAATACATATGTAATAAATTATAATATTTAGTCTGTTAATGTAATAAAAGTGTTAAGTGGAGCAACTCCACATCATTTAGAATTCTATAATTTTTCTACTATTATATTTTATTTTTTAAATAAAAAGGTGTTCTCAAAAAAAAACACCATAAACGTAACAAAAAATAATGAGTGAAATAGAAATATTTATAATTTTCATAAATTCTAAAATAAAAAATAAAAAATATGATATTAACATGTAAGGATAATATCAGCATGGTAGATTTTAAATATTTCTGTTTTTAGTTTGCCTTTTTTGTTTATTTTATTTTTTTTTTTTTTTATCGAATTGTTAGTTTTACATTTCTGTCTCATTGTTTTTTTTGTCAGTAAATTTATTCTGCCAAAAGCAGTCTTTCCTTACTAGACATATTTTGAAAAGTTTTATTTTATTTTAGTTTTATTATAAAATTTTCAAGGGCTATTGATTTTTGTTTCTGTTCTTTTATTATATTTAAATGTATCTTAATAGTTTTAAACAATATTTTTTATAGTTCAGTTTTTACAGAAAAACTTTAACATATTTTATAGTTTAATAGATACTAATAGATAGAATCTATAATTTGCTTTAGTGTTTTCAAAAATTTTAAGTTTAAGAATTACAAAAATTTTAGAATATTTTATCATTTATATTGTATTTAAATATTTATACTTTAAATAAAGTTTTAGTTTGGCTGAATCTAAGTGCTAATTATTTTATTTAATGAAACAAAACAAGAATATCAAACAAAAATTTTGAAAAAAAATTAAGAATTATTTAGTTCAGATTTGAAGTACCACGGCTAAAAAAATGAACTTCATAATAAAAAGCAATAATATACCCACCTATAAGAAAGCAAAAAGTAATTAAATATCTTGGGACTCATAAAAATAAAAAATTCAATCACAAAATCCAATAAAACTTTTATTGTTTTACAATCGAGTTAAACTTATCGCATATTTACAAATTTTGACTTATGCTGCCTCTATATATGGTACAATATCCAGTTCAAGATGAAGTTCTAATGAAGAAGATACGGATGTTTGAAAGAAAATGCATTAGAGTTTGTACAAATAAAATTGACAAACCAGAAACAGAGTTTAAGCATTACTATTCAACTAAATATATATTTATAAAATATCAAAAATAATAGAATCGATAACTTTATTAAAAAATTAACAAGAAAACATTTTGACAGAGCATTAAGAACTTCTGAAAATGGTTTAATATCGAATACGGTCCTTTGTTTTTTGAAGTAAATATTGGAAAAACTGATTGGAACTACTAGCGATAAGAGTTTTCTAGTATTTATATGCGCCGCATAAATAAATCTTAAAAGAATTTAACTAGATGTTAAGATATGGTAAATTTCATTAACTTTGCTTCCTTATCTTGATTTATTACCATTGGTATTATCAAAAGATTTGTGAATTAAAAAAGGAATTTGACGGTCATTCTGTTACCTTTACCTACTCTTTCATAATATGTATACAAAAATGAAGTACATTTTTACCACATCGCTCACACAAAGGTTAAATTCGAGTATGTACTACATTTACTTTTTTGTAAATTATTCCCCTGCCACATAAATGTGACAAGGCAATTACACAATCTTGCTTTCCAGGTGTGACAGCAAATTTCATAAGGGAAAATTGTTCTTATGATGTGTCTGGGATTTGAATCCACACTTCTTCGGTGTTAACAACGGTTTTAATACGCTCATATCCACTGGGTCATCGAGATCACCTACTAAATTTAATCATCTAAAAAATATATTCCATTCGAAAATTTAATTAAAAGAGTAAAGATTTTATTTGGACGGTTCTATATTAAATTCCTGTTTAAAGATATAAAATAACGAGGAAGAATACAGTTGCCTTTGTCAACTCTTAGATACCCGTCCGATCCGTTAGTATGTGCATAGCCTGTCACTCTGCTCACAATATTATTTTTTTAATATTTTAGTATTTTAAAATAATTTGGGTAAATTCCTTTATAATTTCTAGAACTATGGGTTGTACATATATTCAAACTATATGTTTATACATTCTTCAAAAGCAGATTCTAACCTTTCACATAACGATTATCAATCCACTACTTTTGCAAATATTCTATAGTACCATTTAATACTAAGCGGTAAATGTATATTAAATTTACTTAGTACAAAATAGTAAATATAATTTTAAATGTCATATTATATTATATTTAAATATTCCATTGACAGAATAATTTCTTATAAGTACAATAAAATACATATATGTATGTAAATACGGCGCTATATAATATACATCAATACTCTTATCATTCATTCATCAGTGACATATACGATATGTAAATAAACATGATATTATATAAGTATGTGTGTATATTAATATCATATAAATAAAAATTCTTCAAGCAACCGTTATGTTGTTTATTTATTTATATTTTTTTGTACTACGCATTGTTCAACATTCAAATTATCGAGTAAAACAAAATGCAAAAAATTCGTTAAAGAAATTTGTTAGAAAATTTGAAAAAATCAAGTAACACTTTCGTCAATTATAAAGCAACCCTATATATTAAAAAAATTTGTTAACAGAATATATAAGAGTATAATCTTGAAGCTTTAATTTTTATGTATTACTTCAAAAAAAATTTAACAGGTGTTCAAGTAAAGGTGTTTAAAAATAGGAAATTTTCAGTTTTTGACCCCTTACAGCTCCTAAACGGAGGGTGATACAAAAAAAATGAAATGAAATCTGAAATGACTCATACTTATATTCAAAGATCTAACTTTTGTCAAAATTTCAAGTTTCCAACTTAAACCGTTTAGAAGATAGAAGGGTTAAAGGATTTTGCAATTATTCAGTTTCCCATAACGGTAAATTAAGACACCGTATAGCACAAGTATATATTTATTATATACATGTTTGTAAAGCTTGTAATAGCACCTATCGTTTGGAATTTTCAGATTGAAGATATACCTCATAGAACTTGTGTTATAACAATTTAAATATAGAGATTTTTGGGGGCTTTGGGGGGATGTAGCTGCTTAACGGGTGCGGCTACAGAAAAATTAATATTAACATAAAATTAATATTTTTATGATATCTATCAGCAGTTAAAATTTCATGACTCTATTTCAAAAAAATTGTGGAGATCTAATAGTTAGTTGTTCGGGAGCTACCCGAAGTTTTGGTCGGAACTCAACCAAAAAAAATAAGGAACCTACAAATTGCTCCCAGAATATTTTGTGTAAATTTCAAGATTCTAGCTTTCTTAGTTTTTGACGGACGGACGGACATGGCTTAATCTACTCAGAATTTGATTCTGATCCGATCCATACCTTTGAAGGTATATCTAGCTCGCTTATTTCGAGGTGTTACAAACGGAGGAGTAATTTTATTATACCCGATCCTATCGTACGGGTATAAAAATATACCCTTCTTAAATAATATTTTATTTCTTGAAGTTTAAATCATTTTAAAATTTAAATAATATAAAGTTAAAAAATGTTGTGCTATTATATTCAGATATTATTTTTTAAAACCATTTTTATCTGATCTTTATTATTTTCTTAAGAAATATGTATATATAGACTTAAAAATTTACATTCATAAATAGATATTTGTGTAGAACCAAATATTTTAGGTTCAGAAGAAAAGTTGATTCTTTAAAATGTTGTCGGATTTTCTTTGCCCATAAATAAAGAAATTTAAATTTTTATATTCTTTTTTATCCTTTTTATCTTTTCAACAATTCACTATGCATCATTATAAATAAATAAAAAGGATTAACGAAGAAAATAAAATATTAAGGTAGATAGGTATATATGTAAAAAAAAAAATTGTTCACATACAGGGTGTTGTACTGTTCGTTATTGATGGCGTAAAAATGTGTAAAAAAAACTTTTAAATTTTATAAACAGTTTGATAACAATAAAATCTTAGGAAATCTAAAAGCTTCTTTGAAATAATAAATTTTAGAGCTATCTGGCCTTAAAATTTTACAAAGATTATGCAACTTTTGATTAACAAGGCAAAAAGGAATAAATTTATTCAATCCCTCTAGTCTATTTTAAATCCAAGATGTTTCATAACTTAACATATAAGTTGCTGTCTAATGTATGAGCATTTTAATGTCATGGTTACCGCAACAGCACTTAAATTTATTAAGTCAGAAATGTTAAGCATCCTAAACAGATTTTACATTTACTTAATATCTTTAACAAAATGTTTTAAAAGGATTTAATAAATTCAAGGAGTCAAAGGATTCGAGGATTCAAAGCAAGCGTTTAAACTAAGTTTTTTTTAATTAAGAACAAGTTTTGAAGTTAAAACAGTTCGATAACAATAATTACAGTTTTCACTATTAAAATCTTAGGAAATCTAAAAGCTTATTTGAATATTTCACCTTTCATATTTTAAATTTAGGCTCAAAACAAAAACATCCTTGTATTTTTACCAAGCAACAGTTTTTATATGTTATTTTGTAACATTCAGTAAAATATCATTAATAGTCTCGGTAAATAAATTAAATGTATTAATGTTAAATTTTCTGTTTAATTGTATGTTGTTCTGTTTAATTTTCTGTTATGGCATTATTTTCAGTTTATTTCATAATAATTAAAATTATAAGCTTTGGTGTTCAATATGAAAATGAAAATTTTAGAATATATTTGTTTCATTCAAATTAAAAGTAAGTCGGGTTCGACTCTTCTGTTTTCTTACCTGCGGAGCATCATTTTCTTTTATTTTAAAGGTATTTGGGACTTTTCAACATAATTCAATTTGCCAAGGTATAAAAAGAAAATGGTATAATGTAACAAGATATAATAAGAAATGTATAAATTTAATTATGAATTGCATAATACCCTTAAAATTTTCAACCAGAGTCGCATACCAAAGCTTATATATGAATATGTAACTATACAATTATTAGTAAAATGTAAGAAATCAAATATATAAAATGAAAGCGTAACATATGTATTCTACAACTGTAGAGAATATAGTAATTTTACATTTATTTTATATATGTATATTCCAAATATATACATACATATATAATCGTACTTCTATATATGGTTTTAACAATGAAAATGTCAGATGTCTTTCATTTTTTTTGTCTGTTAAAATTTCTTTTTTAGGTGATAATCATTTGAAAATTTTCAAGATGAAAAGAATTAAAGAATTTTCAAAACATTGTCTTTCAGGGTTTTTTTTTTCATTTTAATTCAAAAGAAGAAAAAGAAAATGTTTTTATTTATATGTATCGAGAAAAGGACATAAAAAAAAATTTTAGTTATAAACAAAAGTAAAATACACAATTTTAGTATAAAAGTATGAAAGTATGTATGTATAAATATTTTAAATATTTATTCTTTATTTTAAAGTTTATAAAAAATCGATCTTTTTTGCCAAAAAATTTGTATAAAAAGACATTAGAAGTAATTTAAGGACTAAAATGTGTTTAGAAAATTATTACAATTTTCATTATAATCAATATTGTAGATATCATATTTTCCGTTTAAAAAATTTTCAAATTCAGATTTAAAATAATTGTATAAAATTTAAAATTTTTCATCATATCTAAATTAGACAGCCAAATTAACCAAAAAATAAATGATTTTCTGTGTTTATAGCTAATGAGAATGATGTTTCTGTTTTTTGTTTATTGGCAGGGGCGTAAATGGGACAACGCACATACGTAGCCTTTTCTTTTCAGGTGTAGCTTTTAAAGGGGAATCAGAATGATTTTGATTATAAGAAGGATAGAAAAAACTTTTGACATATTGTAAGTACGGTTTTTCATACTGGATTGTAGTTAAACGTAAAGTCAAAATAATAAAGCTCCGTAAATATTATTATGCCCATAGCTAAAACAAATTTAAATAATTTAAACAAATAGATATCGGTAATTGATATAACATTTTATAGCAATAAAAAGATAACCATATTCGATTTAATATAAACATTATTTGTTTACTTTTTTCAAATACTGAAGAACCATACATTTTACTTTAGTTATATCTGTGAATTAAATTATTCAAAAACAAAAAATTTTCAAAAAAAATAATCCTTTTAAATTCCACCATTTTGGTCTTACCCTTTTCTTAAAATAAATAAATAGTACTATTCTACTTATTTTTTTAAAAAATTGAACACTTAGATATAATTATACCAACAAGTAGTGTTCACACAAAATTGTCTGGTAAGGCTATTTTACATAAAGTAAAAAATAAAAATTAGGTGAAATTTCGTCCATCAACCCTACTGCGAACTCATATAGAACTCTATATATAGAACTAACTGAAAAATTTAAATTTTAAGAGTTGTTTTTAGGCAAATCAATATTACATGCTTACCGATGAGTTCAGTAGTGTTGATGACGGAAACATCTCCTAATTTTTATTTTTTTTAATTGACTTTCGTTAGTTTTGATAAATTGATTTCGATCATCACTAAAAGATCACTTGCTGACTGCTAATAATGGCATATTTTTTTGATAACCTTATTTAATATATACTCTTATAATTAATTACAATTATAATAAATGATGTTTAAAACATCTTTTATAAAAATTTATAAAAAAAAATCTCAAGTTAAAGAGCATAAATATGTAGTAATATTGCACTTTTCTTTTATTATTTTATTAAACTAAACTAAAAAACAATATTACAATTAAATTACCAAAAACTTCAAAAAAAGAAAAAAATAAAAAAATCCTGACTGATAATCTGAAACTTGGATATAAAATTGAATTTTTTATCATTTAAAATGTGTACTTTTTAAACGAATACTTCTCAAATAGAAACTCAGAATACTTTAGTAACATTTTATGAGATTTCTTCAACAAAATGAAAATTAATGTTTACAGCAACACACTTTTAAACAACATACATTTATTTTTGTCTGTTTGTATATATTTTAATGTAATAATATAAAAAAGAAATTTTAAGATATCAAATTTATCTGAAAACCAATAAATCTTAATGTATAGTGCATTTTAACTTTTTGGCAATAAATTTTTATGGAAATGAAAATTTTCACTCGTTACTCATCAAATGAAAATCAGCAGAGAATGTTTCCATGTTTTGTTCATTTTCTTTTTTTAATTTTTCCTCCTATCATTCACATTTTATTTTTTTTAGTTTTTAGCACAAAAACAATTATAGGATTGCTTCAAATGAAATTTAACTTAGAGAAAACCCCTAGTTGCATAGAAAACCTGTCTTTTTGATACTATTCCTTCGTATTTTGTCACCCATGTTCTATAACAGCACGTAGAGTTAAAAAATAAAATTAGTTATCCAATTTTAGTTTTGAATAACTAATTTTTATCTCAGAAGGTAGGAACTCGCCAAATTTTCAGTCTGATCCTAGACATCCCTAGTCTGATCCGGACATTCACAGAGAAAGTAATGAAGATTCTATTACAATCCTTCTTCTTTGCAGCTTTTACACTGTGTGTTACTGTTACATGGTTCCTATAGATCAGTAACCCATACTTATTACGCTACGGTTCAAACAATATTTACACGAGTGTAAGTTAGGTGTTTTTGTTCTTTTTTCTTTAAAAATGTACCATTTCTTTCTTAACATTTGCAGTTACTCGGACTACCGCACCTAGATTTTGCAATTAATAGAAAGTGTGAAGAAATGTGTGTCTTTTCGAAACTTTCAACGTAGTATGTATTATATTTATTTCAGAGTCCCGCTCAGATAGAAGGCAGTTTTGGTCATTGGTCTACTCGTTTTGATACCTTTTACGTCCTGGCACCTATAGAAGTATAAATTGAGATGGGCGACTTAAGCGAAGGAGCTATTCGCAACACTTGTATTACTATTTTGGATATGATCGTCATCAAAATCATTTAATAGTCGCCACTTGACTATCAGCACATATGGCAATCTTGCCAGCTACTGTTGCATTATTCTAGTTCATACTGAAAAATTCGAAGAGTAGAATACAGAGTCTGGTAATACTTACACGTTAAAAATAAGTAAATTTAAATTCTTAATATAAGATATTTTCTAGTTTATAACTCCACCTGCCTTTTATGAGAAAAATGGACTTAATATCTAATATCATAAAATATGCGGGAGGAATAAAATTGGAAGTTATAAAAAGAAAATTGTACAGGAAATTAGTAAGAATGGGTGTGTCAACTTATTTCTTTAATATTTCCTAAATATTTTGACAGATATATAGGGCGGAAATATTCTCTACAACTAACTTTGAAAGAGTCATTTTACATCAAAAGTCCTGGCTTTAACAGATCCTATTGTACATCTTTGGGCAACATCTGTTCATTATACTGCACGGATTAAAATTTTGAAGTATGTAATAACTTTTTATTTCATTAACCAAAATATTTTTTCGGAAAAACGGAGATAATTCCTATATTTTAAACATTGGCTTAAAGACATTTTGATTATACTGTTACTTATCAATACGGTATTAAATTATTAAGGATAATAAGTATTTGATTAAAAACAGGCAGCTAACGGCAGATACTTTTCTTAAAAATAAAATGACTTTATTTGTCATTTTCATTATTTTGTATAAAATTGAAATGAATGCTGTTAGCAACAATCACAACAAAATTAACAACAACAGTAGTAACAAAACAGAAATACCATTAAAAATGAAGTAACTATAGAAAGATTTAAAATGTTGAAATCAATTCAAAACTTAATGTGGAAAATGTTTGTTTTTACTACATATTATTAAAGTGATTCACATACTGATTTATATATTATTATTATATATGTAATGTATATAATATATCTATGTATATATTTTATATATATATTTTTTTTACTTAGTTATATTATTTAATTTTATGTTAGTGCATATGATGCATACATACATATATAATTTTTTGTATTTTAAAAACTTATTCTGCACGGGAAAATTTTCTTCATTATTCTATTTGATGTGGAAAATTTGGAACACACAATAATTCATCATTATAAAAAAAAGAATGAAAGCTACAAAATATACATTAATAATATATACATATACAAAATATAGTACATTTTAATATAATGGAAAGTACTTTTGTTTTATTTTTTATTTTTACTGAAATTGTAATGGAACAAAATGAAATTTTTTTTTGTAAATTTTCTTCATCACTTTTTTTTTACATATAATTTCTGGAAAATTATTACGTATTTCAAAAGAAAACTTAAAATTTCAAAATAGAAAAAAAAAAATTAAATACTTATTTTTTTTTGTTTTCAGTGAACTGTCATTATTTATTGTGATGGTCTTTAACACTTACCCTTTTAAAATTTTGTTTTTCCCTATTTATTTATTTTATACAATAAAATGTTATATTTTAACACTTTTAAGAAAGTATTTTATATTTTATAGTTATTACAAAATAAAAAATAAAAAAAATATAGAGAAATGGTGGAAAAGTATCTGCTTATAAAAATCACAATATTTTAGTATTTTACATGACTTTTGGCTATGTTTAAAAAATCCTTCAATACAAATATTGTACAAAAATAATAGAACCAATATAAATTCTATAAAATTTTTCTGCTAACCTCACTTTTATAAGCAACTCTCAAATGAAACGCAAATTATTAATATTAAATGTCTGAGTTTAATACTTTAAGAAGCTTCCGCAGAATTTTTATATTATTTATTTTATTTGTTTTATTTTATTTCATCCCAAAAAAAAGAACTCAATTGCGCCTATTGCAATTTCAGTGCAATTTTTATCTTCAAAACGAATAAATTCAATTAACAAAAATTTAATTTAAAACAAATTAGTTAACAATAAATTACAAAACAAATCATTTTTTCATATTTATTGTTATTTCTTTTACTTGGATTTTATTCTAAAATCACGAACTAGGAATATGATCCTTTGTATTTGAAGTAGTTATGATTATATGGGATGAAATAGGGATGGAACAAGTGAGGATAACGGGGAGTTAAAGGATAAGTTTGAGAAGAATCTGTTGAGATTCTTCTTAAATTTTGGAAATTTGTAAATACCAAAATCCCCAATTTTTGGAATACGGTGGATTGTACTAAATTTCACATTTTTGCAGGCAGTTCTAACAAACGACTTGCTATAACCAGTAGAGTACCACTTTGGTAGTTCCAGATAGTAGGAATGCGCATTTGCTGCACCTCTTGTAGTGCGTTGGAACTGTTCACGGATGTCAAGCGAGGCTATAATATTATGGGGTCATTATAATTACACGAATGACGCGTTTTTGATAAGATACCACCAAAATTTTGATAGTTTTAAAATTTCTATTATTTCGGTTTGTAACTCATTGTTTATTTTAAGCGGAGTGTTATAAATAGTATTGTAGATGCAGGGACAAAAGTCCCATAGACAAAAGTTCCACTGGGACTTTTAACTTACCTCTGTGAGACAAAAGCCCGATGGAACTTTTGACTTATTACTATAAAACAAAAGTGAAGTAAGTGGGAAGTTTCAATTTTGTTCATAAATCTAAAATATAATTATTAATTATGTAAAACAGTCCAAAGCGAAAATTTCTTTCCAAATATACATAAAGAATCCGTACATTATCTTGTATATTTAGATATTAATATATAAGATAATGTCTAATTCAGTTAAAGTGAGAATATCCTGATTTTGAATCCAACTCTAAAATCCCAACTAATGCAGAATTTATCATATACATACATATCTACATAATCAGGAAAAAGCGGTAATCTAGTATATATTTATAGATATATATAAATATTTGAAAAAGAGGAACCTCCTGATTTTGAATTTAATCATAGCTTCCACACAAAAATATTCAATTTTGATATATGAAATTAGTAATTGGATAGAAAAATAGAAAGCTAAGCTAAATTAGGTTTGACGGCTTTTTGAAGAGTCCCTAAAGTTAGGGACTTTTTTCTTTTTATTTTTGCGGAATTTTCCTTGAGGACTTTTTTCACGAAGCTGTATTTGTGTGACAGTCACTTTTTATGAGGAGGTTCATTGGTAGAATTTTATATTTACTATTTATTTTTTGTGTTGACATTCTATTTGAATTTTTATACCTTTATTTTGAATTTTCTGTAACACAGATAAATTCTTACTGTTACTGTTTTATTCAAACTTTCTTTACCTTAAAGTAAAACATCTCTTAGTTTTGTTGTATTATTATAACAAAAGAAAACAAACAAATTATTCTATTTTTGTGTTATCTTTAGTGTAAATTATATCCAACAAAAAAAATATCTTAGTCCTTTTTAACTATACTAAATAAAATAGATCTCATAAATTTTATTTATATAAGAACCCTCTTTAAAAACAATTGTAATAATTCTTTAAAAATTTATTTCAAAAAAAAAAAATAAGACCATAAGTAAAAACGATTCCTGATCATTTGTAAAACTGAATTTTATTACCCTGTCAAAAATTCGATTTTATTCTTAATAACGGTAATAAAAATAAAATGTAAAAAAAAATGTTTTCAATTTGTTTTTCTTTTTTATCGTAATCCTTATTTAGTTATCAATTCTATTATCCTTGAATCAAAATATCTTACAGATAAAGATATTCTACACCTGATTCAATATAATTTTATTCACTTATCTACTATCATATAATAATAACAATTCCTCTTCATTTTTATTATCAAGTTTTTATTTCATCTACAATTTATCTTCTCAGTTTATTTATGAGTTATATAATATATAAATAATATATGAGTATATATTATGTACATGTGTGAGTATGTGAATATAAATAATTTTTTTTTATTTCTCATGATTGAGTTCTTAGCTTTGCACCTGTAATCTATTGCACCGACTACTTCTTAATAGACCACATTTTCAATTACAGAACTAAATAATCGATAGAAAATTTGAAATAAAAGATAAAACAAGAGAGCACTAGAATTTAGATTTTTAAATTATATCTTTTGATAAAAGAAAGATCAAATATCACTTTGTTTTATTTAACAAATATTTCAGATACAATATAAAATCCATAAAGTTCTTTCATTAATTTTCCTGTAACTTTTACGAAAATTCTGTTTATAATATTGAAGCATAATTTAATTCTATAATAGAATATATATATATATAAAAAAAACACTATAGAATTGTAACATAAACAATATGTTAATGTAACTAAAAATGGTAGTTATATCTAAAAAAGATCTAAAAATAACAATAAAATAATATCGTTATAAATTCTACAAACAATTTCCCCTCCCTGATATCAGACGGAGAGTCACCATTCTCTCTTATTATTAATTTTTGCATATAATTAATCGTCATATGCAAGGTAATTACCAAGTTCTGTGCTTAAAACATGTTACATACTAAAGAAAAAAAAAACAGGAAATCCAGCATGCAACCGGATGATTACCATAAAGGGAAAAATATTGGCTAGTGGGGATAGTTAGACCAAGCACTAAAAAAAAATAGTAAATTTTAAAAATATCGTCAATCGAAATTAGTACAACTTTAAGTCATATTCATCAAATATAAAAAAAAATAAAAAATAAAACATTAACATATTTGCTGTGTATAGCTTTAACAAAAGATTTTTTTCTCAATTTCCAATTCCTTTCCAAATCAATTTTTCTACCCAACATAAAATTTGCCTTCAAATGGTTAAAATGGTTTCCAAATCCCGGGTTTTGGTTAAGAAAGCTGGTTTTAGTTGCTCCACTATAAAACTATTAAGTCAAGTGAAAGTTGTCAGATTAATACATATAGAATAGAGTACACATACACAAATAAAATAGTGCCATTCAATTATTTATTTAGTTTTTATATTTTAATATTAAATTTAAATTAATTACTAAAACTTACGGATACTAAGCTTTTTATAGGGTAAATACAATTATTAATTTTTACAGTAGATAATAATATTTATTTTGTTTGTATTATGTATTTATATATTTACATTATATGCTTGTTCTGCAGAGGGATTTGTTAAGAAAATTAGTTTTTCAATTTATTTATTTATTTAACTCTAACATTATACAATTAATTGTTATAATATCAGTAGAGCCCTCGGCTACTAAGGCCATTTTGGGCTTGACAGTGCTATTTACAGTTTAATGTTTTATATTTATTATATTATATTATACTATAAGTGTTATCTTAAGTTAATTTTTTCTTTTGTATTTACATTATATTTGATTAGTTCAATAATTTTGCTAGGATTCGTTAGGTTTGTGGTTTTGTGGTTACAATTAGAATTTAAGATTTATTTACATTTATTTACTTTATTTACAATATTTTGTTTAATAACACATTAACATAGCAATTATATTACAGTTTATACAGAATTGAGAATAGGTAAAAATTAAATGTTGTCCCAGATTTTAAATATTGTACAAATTTTATGGATTTTGTTTGCATTTTCTAATGTTGGAACTAAGATATTCTTTAGATTTATTGAATTACTCTGCGCAAAATTTTTTGTAATATAGCATTCATGGAACATATGTTTGACTGTTAGTTGACTCTGACAATAGGGGCATATTGGCGGGTTACTATTTTCAAATAAATGTCTTTTAGTAAAAAAAGTGTGTCCTAAACGAATTCTGCAAATTTTTCTTTCTAGAACTCTTTTGTTACCCACACTATAAGTGGGAGGTACAACTTGAGGCCAATGACATTTTAGGAAGCTGTTGGAAGTATTCCATTTCAGTTGCCTGGGAAGTAACAACTTTCTTTCTAATTCATTGGTCTTTTCTTTTAAAAAGAAAGTAAGTTGAAGAGTAGATGGTGATTTTATGGCTCGTTTTGCTTCTTCGTCGGCTTTTTCATTTCCGGCTATGCCCTGGTGACTTGGTACCCATATTAGTTTGATGTTTTTTCTGGAGTTCTCTAATGCATTTCTGATAAACCTGACAATGGGTTGTTTATTGTTAAGATTTTTTATTCAATACTTTTACTTTCAATTTAATATGCTTACTAGTTGTGTTGCTTACCTATGCAGGTTTTGAAATTGCGCAATGATTAATATGTCATGTACTCAACTCAACTATTACAAAACTATTCTACAGAGGCCCATTTATTTTTTTAAATGATTTAAAATTAAACTTTATTTTGATAATTTTTTACAATCTTAAAATTTAGAGGCCCATTTATTAGTGAGTATTTTAACTGCAAAATACATATGTCAATTGCATATTTTTAGGAGGATACGGTGAAGATGTAAATTTACTATAATTGAAATAACAATTATAACTTACAAAGAAAAACAATGGTTTGAAAATAGAATTATATCTTATAGTTATTTTATCTTTTGCAGTTTATTCATACAGTATGTAAAATTTATAATCAAACAACTATAGCGAAATTAAACTTAAAACTGTTTAAAGCAAATAAATTAAGTCGTCTTACGTAAAATTAAGACAAATTTTATAATTAAGTATATTAATATTATTATGTATATAATATACTAAATATAAATTTCTTATTTGCTATATAATATACTCCACCTTTCAAGAATTTTGCATAAATCTAGTGTTAGACGACATAATGTCAAAAAAAATCTGCTATGAAGTTGTTTTACGAAGTGCTTGCCTTGAAAAACTGTATGGATTTTGATATGATATAATATATGAATTGAGGCGTTCCTAAAAATTTATGAATTTCTAAGTTTTTTTTATTAAATTTTTATTTATTTTGTTTATAAATTAAAATCAAAATATTCTTCCTTGTCTGTTTTTAACATAAAAATAACTAAAATTTTATAAAACAATGAGAAAAAGTGTAGATTAGAATTCAAATCTGACCAATAATTAATATATACTTTTCCAAATATATCTCGTCTCCTTTAAGGTGTTGCAAACGTAATGGCAAATTGTAGCAACACAGATATTTTATTTGTAAATTTTTTTTTTATCAAATGTACAAAATAATATTCAGAAAAAATTTATGTAAAATAAATTGTATAGCAAAATATCGCATTCAATTATTTATTTTGATACTTTCCTTTTTAAAATCTTCAAATTTTCTTTCGAAATAAATTTTAATCAAAAAAAAAATAAAAATTCGAATATCGTCTCGATTTACATAAGTAATATCATGTTTAAATGATTTACATCTATCATATTCATTTTCTTAGCGGTAAGAAAATCTTAAAGTGCTCTCAGTGTTGTAGAAAATGTGTTTTCCATAAAGTAAAAAGGTTGAGGAAATTCTGTTCAAATAAAGTCTTAAAAAGAATATTTTCAACCGCTTTTAATTTTTAAACCCTTATGTCACAATAAAAAAAAATTTTTAGTTTATTCTTAATTTCCCTATTGTTGTCTTTTTAAAACAAAATTGATTTTGGATATACTTTACTTTAGGTACACTGTCCGATTGCCTTGAAATTTTACATAACGATACCTACTAATGTCAGCTATATTTCGTAGAACATAACTTTTGGCGCAAGGTCAATTTGATTATTTTGAAAATTTTCCGAACATTTTGCAGTATTTTACTTAAAGCGTTATATTTTTCCACGAGGGTATATAGGAACCAATGTTTTACAATATTGTAGAACATAATAATATATTTAATACACATTTTGTTTTATCTTAATTGGTGGTACCGTTTCTGAGATATTGCAGATAAAAGTGGATATTTTGGTAAAAAAAAAAATTGGAACTTTCAAAAAAAGCTTTATACATGTGAAATTTTCAAAGACACCCTAGATTTATCATTATACTATTAGAAAGGTATCTACATAATCTTTCATAATCTTTTCAACGGTGTATAAGAAGTATGAAATTGATTGGAAAATAGCCCAATAGCCCCAAAGGACATAAATACAAAATTGAAACAACAATTTTAATAAAAAAAGCAATTTCATGCTTTTCTGCTCATATATTTATTTTGCCTTTTTGCTTTCCTGTTGAAATATGTATGTAAAAATGCAATTATGATGGATTTTAGAGTTGGTTTCAAAATGAAGATTTCAATAATTTGTGTAAAGAGGATTTGGGGGCTGCTGCCACTATATTAAATACAATGTTGTTGAAATATGTATGTAAAAATGTAATTATAGGAAGGACTTTAGAGTTGCTTACAAAATCTGAATTATAGGCTTTACAAAATCTGAATTATGCACTTACAATTTTTTTTAATTACTTACAATGTATTGTAAATATGTGCGATTCTGAATTAGGATGTATTTTAACGTTGTGTTCAAGATCAGGGTATTCACCTTTTCCAGAATATTTATCTATATGCATTCTGTAAAAGGTGGTATAACTCTGATTTTTAATTCAACTTAAAAATAAAAAAATTTAAAATAGTGCAAATTAAAAAATTTGTTTTTTGCTTTAAGCACTCTGTACTTAAATGAGACAACCTGTACTCTTTATAAGTACATCACCTCAAGGGTTGTTTATAGACCTATATTTTTGGACTACAACGGTTTTTATAAATTTAACGGTTTTTGAGATATTTACCGTTATTTAAGCATATAAAGTATGAAATTGTATTTTTTATTAAAATTGTTGTTTCAATTTCGAATTTATAACCTCTGGAGGGACTATTCAGCAAGCCATACAATATTGATTTTATATCGTTAGAAATAAAGAGAGAACGTGAAGAGACCTTTCTAATAATATAAAAATAATATAGGGTGTCTTTGAAAATGTTTGAGGTATAGTGGTTTCTAGAAAATCTAGAAAAAATAGTTTTTTATATCAAAATTTTCCGTTTGAACTGCAGTATCTCAGAAACGGTAGTACTGATTAAGATGAAACAGGATATTTATTAAAGACAGTAATAGTTCCCACAATGTTGTAAAAATTTGATTCCTGTATGCTATCGTAGACGAAAATATAACGGCTTAAGTAAAATACTATAAAATGTTAGTAAAATTTCAAAATAATCAATTTGAACTTTGAATGATTTTTACGCCAAATGACTTCTTGCACCTCTTGGAACTTAATAAACTAGGCGTCTGAAATTTTACAAATGATGATCCAATTTTAAGGTAACCACTTCTGTAATATTTGGTTGGGCTAAAGTGATAGGTTAAGGCTTCTTGCACTTCTTGGAACTTTATGAAGCTAAGCGTCTGAAATCTTACAAAAGATGATTACATTTTAAGGGAATAACTTCTGCAAAATTTGGTTATGCTGGTACAATAGATTCGAGTAGCTGTCATACAACTGAAGAATTTACATAAATATATCTCTGTAGTTAACGTCGGTACTAAAACATCTGAAATTTTTTAAAAGATTATCAAGTTTTATAGAAACAGGATATATTACGTTCATACGGGTATTCCAGAGTTGACACAGTCTACTCTACTGCACGTAGACATCTTATTTCGAAATATTCTGGAAAAAAAAAAAAATTTTTTTTTGAAAAAATAATATTTAACTCCCGAAAAATGTTCATTAAATTTTGAAACTGAATTTAAATGTAATTCTTTTAGAAGATTAAATTAAATTAAAATTTAAGTTTTGATTTACAAGTAATTTAAGTTTTTTTATTTGACATGGTTTAAATTTCTTTTAATAGGATTTAATGTTTTTCTTTTTTTATATTTTCATTTTAGTTTTTTTGTAACTATTGCCATAGTGGTAGAAAATTTAAGAATTTTAAAAGAAATTTTCTAAAGCAATTAACATTTTTTAATATTAACATATTAAGTTAAACTTATAATTGAAAATAGTAAGTAAAATGCAAGTAAGACGTTTCATCGAGTTACAAATTGTAGTAATTTAATTACGAAAATTTGTTACATTAACACACACTTTTAGAATTGAATAATGTTGTAAGAACCATGCTTTTTATATGTCTTATACTTTAGGTAATACGTGGAGGATATCAAAATGTTCAGAATTCAATACAAAAAAAAACAAAAATATAAATTATAAAATAAGAAAAAACATTACAATAGCATTCATTTACTTATCAGAATATATTTTAGGTTATACAATAGAAATGAATACAATAGCAGTTATGACTAATAGTAGTGATTCAACTATTAAAAACGGTTTTGGTGGTGAAAATTCGTTCATGGTAGAAAATATCTCTTGAAGTTGAGTGCATTAAATTCTGATTTTCAATTCATTTTCATTTTCAAATGGAAAATTGCGAATATCTTCTCTTCGAAAATCTTCTTTCCTGATAAATTTTTTTTTAAGTTTTAAATACGCACTTTTTATCTTCACTCTTTTAAACATACATATATACCAAATGTCATACATTTAAATTTGAACGTCAAAATATAGTTTTTTTCTGTTTTTTTTTTTCAATTTAGGCGAAACCCCATATTATATCTACACAAATGAGTTTATTTTGAGAAGATATACAGAAAAGCATATACTATATACCATACCATTTATGACTGCTATTATAGCATTCATTGAAAAGTTTAACCAAAAAATATATTGTGAGCAGCTATAGCAGTCAATTGAATGTGCCTGCAGCGTGAATATGTTAAACATACTCTTTAATTTTTTTCATAAATCTTCAAAAAGAAACTTCAAATGAATATGAATTATCAAATAAAATTTAATGTATAAATTTTGATGACATGTATTTTACATTTTCTAAATATTCCATATTTTTATATTATACGCCATTTTAAAATATAACTTTACAATTCTTCTTAACAATTGAAGGGCTTGCATCAAAAAAGTGGTAGCTTCACTTTTATCACATTTTTTGTTATACATTCTATTTTGTTCAGAAAAATTAGCTCTATCGATTTGTGCAAAAACGATGTACGTATAAGCCTCAATTTTGATACAAATAACTAAATGGAGATACCTCTCTATTGAGTTTGTGGTAAAATTACTTGTATTGGCAAAAAATAAATAAAATAGTATTGTGGTATATTCTAATTTTGTTACAAGATTAACCATGTCTATTACAATAAAATAACAATATGTTTTATTTTATTTGAATTTAATGATATTTTCATTACGAGTAACAGGCTCAAATATATATTAGTGAAGTTTACGTTAAATAATGTAGTTTTTTTATGTTTTAATATGTTTTAACGAATAATTTGAAATATTTTGAATAAGTAGGCTAATATTTTTGCATTTATTTGAATTTCTTTTATCAAATAATATGTTGGTCAGTTGGCTGTGATATTTATATGCTAATACAGTATTTCTTATTATTCTTCAATATTGTTATATAATAAAAAGAAGTATGGATACACTAGAATTAGCCGACTTTAGTTCTGGATCTGGATAAGAAAGCAATGTAGAAATGAGGGAAAAAGTTACAAGCCTGTTCTTAAAAAAATGATTCCAGTTAGAACTACTGGACCAATAATTTTTGTTTTTATATTTTAATAATATCTTTAAACAGAATTTTATATGACTTTATTATTATTTTTTTATTCTTTGATTAACACTTTCGCAAGAAAATTTTAACAAAACTTGAAAAATTTTTGCAAAAACGAGGTAGCTCCAAAATTAAACAGCTTGCCCAGCCCTTAATACATAATATTTTTTCTAAAAATTAGTGTCCAACCACGAGTAACAATACGGATAATAATATTGCTTAAAGCACCTCAATTTAAAATCATCCAAAAATATTTAAGCAGTTTTTTTTAATTTACCAAAAACTATTAAAAGTGGAGCTACCTTGTTTTTGATGCAAGCCCTTCTTCTTTTAAGAATTATTCAATTTAATTTTTTTAATCTACTTTTAAATAAGAAATCAATAAAATTTTGAAATCGACCTCAAAGTAATTTTAAATTAAAGTTGCTTAATAAAAAAATAAAAAACAAAATACAAAATTAAAAAATGCTTCGCTTAAGGATGGACATTTTAATTTCAATTATAAGTCAGTTACAAACTTAAAAAACATTAAAAAAAAAATCCAAAAATAAAAACAAATTAACTAAAAAACAATTACAAATTTTAATGAGAAAAACTATTTCACTAAGAATGTTCATTAAGGATTAAAAGAAAATAAAACAGTTTTTTTTTTATTGTTTTTTTTTCTCCTTTAAATATTAAAGAAAATTTAAAACTTCTTGACAACTGCATATACAAAACAAAATAAAGTAACGACCTTCCAAAACAATTTAAACAAAAAAAAAAACAAAATTCAAATTTATTTTTTTAATGTTCTTTTTTTACTTTCCAGTTTAACGAAAAAACGACATTAAATAATAAAAGATTTAAATTGCATTCGGGGAGAACCGTTATTCACCAACAACGGGACCATAGTGTTAAATTATATGGCGGGAAAAACAAAATAAACCAAAACAATGAAGTATGAGAAATCAAGTTATTAAATGCGCACATTTTCAACACGTTGATATGATCGTAAGTTTTTAGTTATGAAAATAGTTTAAATTTTGAAAAGACAAAAAAAAATATTTATTTTAATTTTAAATACATATTAATAATAAAAATAATAACATGAAAATATTGTACTTAAGTAATGTTTGAAATTTCATTTTGTTATTTAAAACTGTATAGAAATTTAATTTTATCAAAACACACGAATAGACGACGAATAGATAAACAAATACTGAATACAGATTACAGATACAGAATAAATTTTTTTATAAAATTGAGATAAAAAAAAAACAAAAAACAAAAACCAAAGCGACAAAGAAAGTTGTAATCAAAATATTTAAAAACTTTCTTCCTTCAAGAGTTTTTTTTTTTTTTATTTCTCTTCCGGTTCCTGTTTTTCGTTCTCTTTCCAAGATAGAATGTTTTTCTTTATTTTTAAATGCCAAGTCTATTTGAAAGTTCACGCAAACTTCAAGTAAATCTTCTCGGGTGCAATTAGTTGAAATTTATACAAATTCTATGTAAATGACACATCAATTAACCGAAAAGTAAAAGAAAAGAATTAAAATATTGCTATTCCAGTGTTGTTTTTTTAAAGTTATAATTAATGTATTCCAAAAATTTATACTAAAAATGTATTATTTTAAATTTATTTTTATTATTTTAATGTTTTAATTTTAAATATTTAAATCAAATTAATTAGTTGAAGTTTTTTTTTGCGGATTGCATTCCATCTATATTACTTTGTTTCACTATACATTTATAACAGTGATGTTCAATCCTATTGCTAAATATTGGGTAAAACAAAAGTTATAATTGCCGATTGCAAAAATTAATGGCTAAAAATATTTAAAAAAAAAATAGTGGATTTTTTGTTTTTGTTTTTTGTTGTGCAAAGGCTGAGTTAATGCATCAATTAATGCATCGCTAGGCTTTAGGGCCGTAAGGCACATTCAGCCATTTCCTCCCAATTTATAAGGGTTCAAAAATTGATTATCTCTTTTTTAGACATCTGTCATCTTGACACATATGGAAATTTTTTTAAAACAAAATGTAGCATTAAAGTTCGAACATTATATATTTACATTAATGATATGTGTTTATTACTATTCTTAAATAAATAGGGTTTACTTAAAATTAAAGAATGGTTCTTGATTTGTAATTGTAATCAAAAAAAAACACTCTAATATTGTTATATGCAACTATAAACAACTATAAAGAACTGATTACAGCTGTAGTTCTTTCATTTTCGTTTTGAATAGGACTATATTAATTATTTCCTTTGCCGAAGCGGATAGGGTAACTCATTAAAAAAACTTTATGCAATTATACAGGCAACTGTTGATATATTTAATTGTTAATTATTTTTATAACAATCATGTATACTTTATTTTAACCAAATTTACTAAACTAAGTTACTTATCTGTATAGAGTGGATGAATCAAAAGAATAAATTGCAGGAATATTTAATATTATTTTAATAAGTTTATGTTAACTTATCTAATCTATTCTTAAGTATAAAGCAGGTGATCTATTTTAAATACGATTTACGTAGATTTTTAATTTACTCTTATATTTCAATATTTCTTTAAACTTTTCTAAATAAAGACGTAGGCAGCTATTTTTTTGTTGTGATATAGGCTTTATATTACCGTCACACCATTTTAGTGTACTATCTATAACTAAACCAAAATAGTTAAAAGATTTAAAAATATCAATAGTTTTGATTGTAGTAATAATTGCATTGTTGTTAAAAACTCTATTTTCAAAACCCATAATTTTTATTTTGTTGAAATTTAAAGAAGAAGATATTGAAGAAGTCACTCATTAACAACAGCTATATTGTAAACTATTGCATTTCTTATTTCTGTTTCGCTGCCGCATCTATATTTGATTATGGTGTGGTTCGCATAAATCTGAACAATTTATTTTAGTTTTAAGGCCACAATGTCATTTATGTAGATTTTGAATAGATTTGGTCCTATAAAATTGATGTTTGCAAACTTTCTTACAGACTTCGTTTTTGATATTCAAAAATTTTCCAATTCTCACTCTTTAATTTCGTTCAGCTAAATAAAACTAAAAATAGGTTAAATAGTGATGATTGAATCTTAATGGTGAAAGTTTATGCAATAGAACATTGTGACGGATACAGTCGAATATTTGTTTTAATTTAAGATGTATCGAAAATTTAGAATGTTTTATTTTGCAAATATTAACGTTATGAAAATGTGTGTCTAAAAAATATCTTGCTTTTATATACTTTCTTGTTTATTAAGGTATTTTTAGAATTTTTATTTCGCAATCAAATTTTTAAACTAGGTATACAGATTTTTAAATAAATTAGCCAATAATTTGCTTTTGATTATTTTTTTTACTTTAAAATTTTTCTAGAAAATCTAATTAAGAATCTAAAAGCTTAAATGAACACTATATGAAAAGCTAAAATTTTTTTTTTTAAATATTTCTTTTAGCTTTTTCCAAAATAATAATAAAGTTTTTCTTTGAAAATCTGAAGTAAAAAAATTTTGTAGCACTATCAATTGATTTTTACTATGTTGTGTCTACATTTTAAAAGTAATTTTGCTATAAAAACTCATTAATATTAAAAAGACGGAATATTTAAAAAAAAATACACTTGTCTGTTTATCCATTATCTAATTGCTTACAACTATAATTTTTCGTTAACCAATTAAATATCTCTAATATCTAAATTTAGTATTGACTATGATCACCTAAATATTTCATAATACGAATACATTATAATTAACAAAAATAAAAAGTTTAAAAGTTTCAGCTTCCGAAAAATTTTAATAACTTCTTATATTTTTATATTTTCTCCAGTTACAAACTGCACGAAATTTCCAGATTTTTTGTGTCAACCAGATTTCTTACGATTCTGGGAAAGTCAGGGATCTTAAGAAGTGAAAACAGTTCTCAGTTTTTAGTTCTGCCAATTGAAATCTTATGGTTTTACACCATATTTTATTTCATTATTAAAGTTCAAAAACTACAATTAAAACTACAATTATTTTTGCTTGCAAATTTTTTATAATAAAAACTATTAACCAGTCGCGTTGAAATTAGTCTATCGGAAATAATATCCTGAAATGTTTATACCCGTACGATAAGGATCGGGTATATTAAAATTGCTCCTCCATTTGTAACACCTCGAAATAAGCTAGCTAGTATGGATCGGATCAGAATCAAATTCTAAGTCGATTAAGCTTTGTCCGCCCGTCCGTCCGTCAGCAAGATAACTCAAAAACTAAAAAAGCTAGAGTCTTGAAATTAGCATAAAATATTCTTACAACAATTTGTAGGTTCCCTTTTTTTTTTGTTGAGATCCGACAAATTTCAGAAAATATTTTTTTATCGCCCCCCGTTTCGGAACTGTATAAAATTTAAAACTCCAACATTATATTTTTATTTCTATTAACAACTTTTCTTAATAATATAGGATTACCTTAAAATTGACGAAAGTGTGACTTCATTTTTCTAAGTTTTTCTAACAAATTTTTTTAACGAACCTTTTGCATTCTTTTTTACTCGAGAATTTGAAATTGTTGAGGATGTTGCGTAGTACAAAAAAATTAAATAAATAAAAAATATAATGGTTGCTTGAAGAATTTATATTTATATGATATTAGTATACATACTTACTTATATAACTCATGTTTATTTACATATCACTGATGAATGAATGAGATATAATACATATGTATAGTATAAATTATTATACATTTGCCGCTTAGTATTAAATTGTACTAAAGCATATTTGGAAAAGTTTTGGATTGATAATCGTTATGTGGAAGATTAGAATCTGCTTTTGAAGAATTTGTAAACATATAGTTTGAATACATGTACAACCAACCCATAGTTCTAGAAATTATAAAATTCACCCAAATTATTTTAAAATACTAAAAAATTAAAAAAATAATATTATAAGCAGAGTGACAGGCTATGGACATACTAACGGTTCGTACGGGTATATGTCAGAGAATAACTTAAAAACTTTCTTATAACTCTCTTACAGCTTGTGTAATAACTTTAAAAAAGAGTTATTTTCGTGACAAAAGTTTCGGAACATTTGCATAGTTGTTTTGTTTCTTTGGTTTTTCGTGAGATAACTTTATTTTTAAAATTAAGTAATGAAGCAATAATAATAAGTTTACAACTTTTGTATTAATAAAAATCCAGACTTGAACGGATAAAAATATATAGAAAATTAATGCATGAACGAAATTTAGTGAAATAAATAGAATTTTACAAAATTGTATGTGTTGCCGTTTATGAAAGTGGACAATGTCAATTTATCGCAAATGATCATAAAACTCTTTGAACACCTGTGTTTCAAAGATAAAACATGTGATTAACTACTGGTAATTTAAATTGGTTAACACTCAGGGAAGAGTAAAAATTCAAGTTTATAAGTTAAAAATTCGTAACATCTTTTCATATTTTTCTGTACTGTTTGACCTTTAATGATATAAAAGTTTTTCAATTTCAATCTACTTCAGTTAACGTATATAAACAAGAGATCAATTTGAGAGCTCAAAAATGAAACAATAAAAAAAATAATAATATTAGAATTTCATTTCAAGTTAAATTTAATCAGTAGATTTTCGTTTTGTATCAAATAAAAAATTGTTTACTAAACATAAATTTTGCTTTCACAAAAATTATACATATAGATATTTTATATCTCATATCTCATACATTTTACATACATATGTGTATTAAAATTATCTGCTCGAAAAGCTTTGCTTATATTAAAAGAATTACAAAAAAAAACAATGTAAGCAATTTGCTGAGTTTACAATAAAATTTCCTTCTAAATCATTTAAAAGTCAAATCACAATACTATGTACTATTTAGTATGTATATATATTATACGTATACCAATAAATCTTAAAAGCTACAAGTGAAACTTTAACTACAACTACATACGATTCACTATTAAAAATTATATTTTTAAACAAATGGCAAATCGCGAGCATGTTAGTCTTTCCAAGATAATATTCTGGAATACGAGTAGTTTCTGTAATTAAATTATTCTTACTTTGTTTAGTTTTTTGTTTTTTTTTTTTTAAAGGTATTTTTTATATATTAATTTATAATAACTCAATTAAATTTCAATTTAATTATTATTACAAATAAAACTTATATTCTATTAAACATAATTTTATAAATATTTAATAACTATGTAAATAAATGGAAATAACCAGTTTAAAAAAAAAAATAATCAAAAATCCAAATAAGAAATAAAATTTAATAAATATTTTTTCTTTTTTTTAAATTTTAAATAAAATGATCATCAAACATAATTTTAATTTAAGACAGTTATTTAATTATAATATTTTTATTTTAATATTATGTACATTATTTAACGTTCCTTAGGTATGAGTTTATAAGTTCACATTTTGTTTAGAGCTGTCAAAATTTTTTGACGTCATTATTTAGGGAACTAAAAATTTTATAATAATATGTTATTTGAGATTTTTTAAAAGTTTAGTAGAAATTAAAAATAAAAGTTTGTTTTTTAAATTTACGTGAGATGGCATTAAAATAAATTTCTTGTTTAAAAAATACTTTTTTTGTTGTATAAATGATTCATTTCATTTAATTGTATATATGTAAGTACTTTAAACTCATTTGTGCGCGAGAAAATAAAGCCATAATTTATTTTTCATAAAACGTTACTTTTTTCCATTGTATGATAATTAATTAAATATTATCTGAAAAAAAAAAGAAAGAATCAATAATGAATTAAATTTTTAAATTCCCTTAAGTTGTTTAAAACTAAAATAGTATATTTTGCAACATTGGAAACAGTTTCAACAGTAAGTAAGAAATCACGATACCCACATTTAAAGGTGTTAATGAATAAAAAGAACAGAAAAAGTAGTAAATAATTGATATGCTTACGCTTGCAGCAACAGATATCTAAATATCTTATGTATACAAAAGATTTAATGAACGTTATAACGAATACATGTATACAATATCTGCTTTGCAGATTGCTAAATCAATATATTTTTATACCCGTACGATAAGTATCGGGTATAATAAAATTACTCCTGCGTTTGTACACCTCGAAATAAGCGAGCTAGATATACCTTCAAAGATATGGATCGGATAAAAATCAAATTCTGACTCGATTAATCCATGTCCGTCCGTCCATCCGTCAGCACGCTAACTCAAAAACTAAGAAAGCTAGAATCTTGAAGTTTACACAAAATATTCTGGGACACAAAATATTCAATTTGTAGGTTCCCTTTTTTTGGTTGAGTTCCGACCAAAACTTCGGGTAGCTCCCAAACAACTAACTTTTATCTCCACAATTTTTTTGAAATAGTGCCATGAAATGTTAACTGCTGATAGATACCATAAAAATATTAATTTTATGATATTATTAATTTTTCTGTAGCCCCACCCGTTAAGGAGCTACATCCCCGCAAAGCCCCCAAAAATCACTATTTTTAAATTGTTATAACACAAGCTCTATAAGGTATATCTTCAATCTGCAAAATTCCAAACGATAGATGCTATTATGAGCTTTATAAACATGTATATAATAAATATATACTTGTGCTATACGGTGTCTTAATTTACCGTTATGCAAAATTAAATTGCAAAATATAGCAAAATCCCTTATATCTTCTAAACGGTTTAAATTGGAGACTTGAAATTTTGACAGAAGTTAGATCTTTGAAAATAAGTATGAGTCATTTCAGAAATTTTTTTTGTATCACCCCGTTTAGGAGCTGTAAGGGGTCAAAAACTGAAAATTTCCTATTTTTAAACACCTGTTAAAATTTTTTTCAAGTAATACAAAAAAATTAAAGCTTCAACATTATACTTTTATTTCTGTTAACAACTTTTGTTAATAATATAGGGTTACTTTATAATTGACGAAAGTATTACTTGATTTTTTCAAATTTTCTAACAAATTTCTTTTACGAATTTTTTGCATTTTGTTTTACTCGATAATTTGAAATTGTTGAGGATATAATGCGTAGTACAAATAAATAAATAAACAACATAACGATTGCTTGAAAAATTTTTATTTATATGATATTGATATACATACCTACATACTTATATAATATCATGTTTATTTACATATCGTATATGTCACTGATGAATGAATGATAAGAGTATAGATGTATATTATATAGCCCCATATTTATATACATATATGTATTTTATTGTACTTATAAGAAATTATTCTATGAATGGAAATATTTTTAAAGAAATATTGCAATGTATGACGATATACTTATAACAATATAAATATACTATGTGCGCATTAATATAATATAATATTTAAAATTATATTTACTATTTTGTACTAAGTAAATTTAATATACATTTACCGCTTAGTATTAAATGGTGCTATAGAATATTTGAAAAAGTTTAGAATTGATAATCGTTATGTGGAAGGTTAGAATCTGCTTTTGAAGAATGTATAAACATATAGTTTGAATATACATATGTACAACCCATAGTTCTAGAAATTATAAAATTCACCCAAATTATTTAAAAAAAATTAAAAAAATAATATTATAAGCAGAGTGACAGGCTATGAACATACTAACGGGTCGTACGGGTATCTAAGAGTTGACAAAGGCAACTGTATTCTTTCTCGTTTATAAACATATTTATTTAATATTACAAATCATATGACTATTATTAGGTTGCATACTGATTAAGAATTTATAGAGTAATATTATTTATTTTGTTTATACTCTTTATTATTTTTTTTTTCTGCTATTCCTTTTTCTGCTATTCCATACTGATCAATAATTATTATTCATTGCAATAATTATACAATATTTTTACTCGATTTCCCTAAAAACATGTGGAGCAATTAATAAATTTAGTATAATTAGTACCTAATATTTATTACCTATCTATAAAAACTAAAAAATTGAAGTGCAACTTTTGTTATCTTGTAAACATTATTTTATCAACTGTATTGTATTAAATGTTTTCTTAGAAACTTATCACCGGCTGAATTATTATTCACGTTTGTATCTATTGTTTATTTTCCATATATAAAAAAACCCAGTGGTTATAAAAAATTATAAAATTCATTAATCTTTTTTAAAAGTGCAATATGTCTTAAATTGCACAGCCTTTCCTGTTCAGGCGTGGCTGTAAATGTCGCAAGGGGGAGTAACTCTTACGACGTGTGTAGGATTCGAACCCACACTCCCTCGGCGTTTACTACCCACTAGGCCACTGAGGCCTCCCACATTACATTCTGTTTACACATTCTGATACGGAAGCATTTTAACGGTTTTTAGCTTTTTATCAATCGGCTTAAAGATTGAATTTAAATTTTAGAGAAGTGTTATTTTTGCCAATGACGTTCGCTGAATCAATGTGTTTGCTTTCCTAGAATTAAACCACCGCAAAAAATAAACCGATTAACTTCTTTAAAATTTCTATTTATGTCCAAAGAATTTACAAAGAGAAACTTTTTTTTTTATTTTAAAACCACAATCTAGGAATATGATCCTTTGTACTTGATGTAGTCATTTGTAGTAGATGAAACAAATGAGGATAACGGGGAGTTAAAACGTAAATTTCAGAAGAATTTGAGATTCTTCTTAAATATGGGCAAATTGTAAATACCAAAATCGCCAACTTTTGGGAATACAAACAACAAACAATTGCTATAACCAGTAGAAAAAATTATTAAAATTTAATCCCATCGTTCAAATACACAAGCAAATGCATGAAAAAAATATAAAATATGTTAAACTTTCCGTGATTTCTGTACACATGTTTATTTTGATTTCTTTTTTTTTTTCAAACTGAAAAATTTATAATAAATATTTTGTGACCTCATAACAAAAGCTTTGAGAATGTTTATTCTTTTGTAGCTTAATTCTCACATATCAAACTTTTAAATGTTAACATTTGATTAATATGCCTTTTTCAAGTTATTAAAATGTTTTTCAAAAACTGTTGAAAGCTTTTCTCTCTCTAAATTCATACTGTTAATTTCTAAAAATTAATTTCTATAAATTGATACTGTTAATTTCACACACAAATACCTGTATATTTTTGTTAGTAATGTTAGTAATTAATTTTTTACAGTTGCTTAAATTTAATGAAAATTTTCATTGTGTCTTGTAATAAGTATCTTTGACACCATGTTAATATTATTTAAGTTTAAATTTTTCGTCATAGCTCTAAAATAATTACTAAATAATTTTTAGAAATTTTAAATACTATTATTATCTTATTTTTACAGATAAATTATGTTGAAAACTGCTGTTGGCATTGATTTGGGAACTTTTAATTCATGTATTGCCATTTTTGATAATGGACAGTGTCAAATTATTCCAAATGATCATGGAAATCTTTTAACACCATCATATGTTGCTTTCACTGAAACTGGATATCTTATTGGAGAAGATGCTAAAGATCAAATTCTAAGTAATCCAACAAATACAATTTTCGGGGCATTACGATTAGTTGGCCGTACATTCAACGATGAAAACTTAAAACATATCATTAAGTACTGGCCATTTAAAGTGGTTGACACTCATGGAAGATTAAAAATCCAAGTTATTTACAAAAACGAATTAAAAGAATTTTTCCCTGAACAAATTATATCAATGATTTTAAAAAAATTAATAAATACTGCTGAAGTATATTTATCGAAACCTGTCACTAATGCTGTACTTACTGTCCCATCACATTTTAATTATTTTCAACGTCAAGCTATTAAAGATGCAGCAGCTGCTGCTGGATTACCATCAGTCCGGATCATAAATAATTCTGATGCTGCTGCAATTGCTTATGGGTTTCATCAAAGAATATCTATTGAACGTACTATTTTAGTTTTCGATTTAGGTGGTGGTACCCTAGATATTTCAATTGTCATTATATCAGAAGGTATTTTCGAAATTAAAGCAGTTGCTAGTAATCTATATTTAGGGGGAGAAGATTTTGATAATCGTCTTGTAGAACATTTAGCAATTGAATTTGAACGGAGGCATAATAAATTTATCAGATCAAATAAACGAACTATGCTTCGGTTAAAAATAATTTGTGAAAAGGCGAAACATGCACTTTCATCTTCACTTCGAAATGCTATTGAAATTGAATCATTTTTTGAAGGTATTGACTATTTTACATCAATTACCCGTTCTTGCTTTGATCAACTCAATCAGCATTTGTTCAATACAACTATAGTAACGATTCAGAATGTTTTAAGTGCAAACAAGATAAATAAAACTGCAATTAATAATGTTGTATTGATTGGTGGTTCATCGCGTATTCCCAAAATTCAAGAACTTTTAACAAATGAATTCGAAACTATTGAGTTAAGTAAATCAATAAATCCTTTTGAAGCTGTTGCTTATGGTGCTGCTATTCAAGCAGCAATCTTAGCTGGTAATAGATCACCTCAAATTAGAGATCTAATGCTTCTTGAAGTAATTCCATTAAATTTAGGAATAGAAATTAATGGTGGAAAAATGTATCCTATAATAACGGCTAATACAGTGATTCCAATAAAAAAAACTAAATATTTAACAAATGTTATTGATAACCAAACTACTGTTTTAATTAAGATATTCGAAGGTACAGATACGTTTACAAATGGCAATAACTTTTTGGGTAACATTTTATTGCATGGAATCGCACCAGCAACTAAAGCGGAAGGTATAATTGAAGTCACATTCAGTATCGAAGCAACTCATTTGTTAAACGTTACAGTTAAAGATCGTATAACCAAAAGACAAAATCATTGTCTAATTACAAGTGTTAATGGTAGTATACAAAAACTGGAAGTTCCAAATAAAACAACTACTGTTGATGTGTTCTGTGGTGACATCAAAGACCCACCCAAAGCAAAGAAGAAAACAAAAGATGATGATGACTGTAATATTTTGTAACTTTGCATAATTACTAAGTTATGTATTATAATTATTAGTACTAAGCCCAGTTAACCTTTAGATGTTTGTATTTGTCTGATGTTATTTGTTAGATGCCAGAAAATTTTTAATTGTTAGTAATATACCTAAAAGAAAACTTTTTTTTAAAAATAAATTATATTTAATATATCCTTTTGTTTTTATATAAATTTATCTTTTTATTTTCCGTCCTAGAACTTACAATGAGTGTGTTCACACACTTATTTAATATATTTCAATTACATGCATGTCTTTCAGGTTCCACTGAAACTGAAAGGTTTATCATAAACTCGCTGGAATTTTTTTAATCTAATAATAAGAAACAATTAGAGAGTTGCAATTTGTTATTCAATATCTTAAATTTTATCTTAACCTTGAGACAATTAAAACTATTTTTAAAAATCGTTTGAATTTGCCATGATATTTCTATTTTAAATTTTATTTCTCAAACATTTGTAATTATCCATATATTTTTTTCTTTTTGATTATGATTTTAAATCATTTTTCGAAAATTTAAAGCTGGTTAAATTTTTTTTGCAAAATTTTTAATTCAATTTTTCTTTTTGTACACAGATACAAATAAATTTCAAATTTTTAAACTTTTCAATGCCAAGAATTTATCCAACAAACCTTTTTTTTCATTTTTTTTTTATTTTATTGAATTTCTTCCTCTTTATAATAACACTAACATATAATTAAAATTCAATTTTATTTTTTTTTTTTTCAGTTAAACTTTAATACAACAATAACAAAATTAAAACTTTCTGATAAACTTCTGATCCACAAAAAAGTGAAAATTTTCAATAATAGATAAAGTTAAAAAGAAAACTTAAAATACCATTCAAAGTAAATTGAATTGAAAGTTTAATAAATGCTTCCCTAGAATGAAAACATTTCCATATTAATATACGGTTATAGTCAGAAACTACTCCAAAAAACTCAGTTTGAAAAAAGTATAATTTTTTTTTTTTAGTGCATCTGCCTGCCACATAAATGTAACAAGGAAATTACACAGCCTTTAGTTTTCATGCGTGGCTATGTACATGTTGTAAGGATGAATTACTTTTACCACGTGTGTGAAATTCGAACCCATACTCCCTCGGTGTTTACAGCGTATTTTATACGCTTTTACCCACTAGGCCACCGAGGCCCCAGTATAATTGTAGTTGAACAAATTTAGATCTAGAATTGGTTTGATAAAATAAAATCATTTTATAAAAACGAGCGATTCGTTTTTGTTTTTGCTTGTCTGTTGATTTTTTTCAAGCATTTTATGAAAAATGAGGAGGAGTTTAGAAAAGACTGTGTCAACTGTAGAATACTTGTCTATGAACATGATATATATTTTAACATACTAAAATATTAAAAAAACGTGGAAGAATACAGTGAGTTTGTCAACTCTTAGATACCCGTACGAACCGTTAGTATGTTCACAGCCTGTCACTCTGCTTAGAATATTTTTTTTTTAATATTTTAGTATTTTAAAATAATTTGAGTGAATTTTATAATTTCTAGAACTATGGGTTGTACATATATTCAAACTATATGTTTATACATTCTTCGAAAGCAGATTTTAACCTGCCACATACCGATTATCAATCCAAAACTTTTTCAAATATTCTATAGTACCATTTAATACTAAGCGGTAAATGTATATTAAATTTACTTAGTACTAAATAGTAAATATAATTTTAAATATTATATTCTATTATATTTAAATATTCCATTGACAGAATAATTTCTTATAAGTACAATAAAATACATATTATATGTATGTAAATACGGCGCTATATAATATACATCTATACTCTTATCATTCATTCATCAGTGACATATACGATATGTAAATAAACATGATATTATATAAGTATGTATGTCTATCAATATCATATAAATAAAAATTCTTCAAGCAACTGTTATGTTGTTTATTTATTTACATTTTTTTGTACTACGCATTATATCCTCAACAATTTCAAATTATCGAGTAAAACAAAATGCAAAAAATTCGTTAAAGAAATTTATTAGAAAATTTGAAAAAATCAAGTAACACTTTCGTCAATTATAAAGTAACCCTATATTAAAAAAAGTTGTTAACAGAAATAAGAGTATAATGTTGAAGCTTTAATTTTTGTGTATTACATACTTCAAAAAAATGTTAACAGGTGTTCAAGTTACAGGTGTTTAAAAATAGGAAATTTTCAGTTTTTGACCCCTTACAGCTCCTAAACGGGGAGTCATACAAAATTTGAGTTTCGCATAACGGTAAATTAAGACACCGTATGCCAGAACTATATATTTATTGTATATATACTTTTAAAGCTAATAAAAGTAGTAATCGTTTGGCGTTTTCAAAATGAAGATATACCTTATATAACTTGTGCTATAACAATTTAAATATAGAGCGTTTTTGAACCTTTGGGAAGCTGTAGCTCCGTGGGTGGGGCTACGGAAAAAAGTTATTAAAAATAAAATTAATATTTTTGTGAGATCTATCAGCAGTTAAAATTTCATAGCTCTATTTCAAAAAAAGTGTGGGGATCTAAAAGATAGGTGTTCGAGAGCTACCCTAAGGTTTGGTCCAAACTCAACCAAAAAAAAATAGGGAACCTACAAATTACTCCCAGAATATTTTGTGTAAATTTCAAGATTCTAGCTTTCTTAGTTTTTGAGTTAGCGTGCTGACGGACGAACGGTCGGACGGACATGGCTCAAAAGTCTTCGAATTTTTTTCTGATCCGATCCATACCTTTGAAGGTATATCTAGCTCGCTTATTTCGAGGTGTTACAAACGGAGGAGTAATTTTATTATACCCGATCCTATCGTACGGGTATAAAAATATTGTAAGTAAAGTGACAGGCTGTGAACATACTAACGGTTCGTATGGGTATCTAAGAGTTGACAAAGGCAACTGTATTCTTCCTCGTTTAACATGGGATTAAAAAATGTCACTTAAAACCGGAAATGCATAGAGAAGAATAGTATGGAAAATTACTTTAAGTCTAGTTAATTTATTTTTTTTTTAATGCATTTCTCTGCCTATTCAGGTGTGGCTGTAAATATCGTAAGGGAGAATAACTCTTACGACATGTGTGGGATTCGAACCCACACTCCCTCGGTGTTTACAGCGTATTTTATTCGTTCTTACCCACTAGACCACCGGGGCCCCTAGTTAAGTTATTGTTACAATATACATTGTTAATAAAATTTAAATTTATTGATTTTAATTTGAAATTTCATCCAATATATATTTTATAATTGGTATATAATTTGTAATGCAATGAAGGGAATTTGAAATTTTATGGACAAACAACTGCTGAAATATACATCTAATAATAAATTATTGTAAATGATTAAATAATTTTAGTGAATATTAGTGGAGATTACTATTTTTCATACTAAATTCATAAATCAAATTTAGCTATAACTAAAAAACTGCATTAAAAATAATATCTATTGTGTTTCGTTATTTTATTTCCATATAGATCTGATTTATAACATATATTCTTATATTTTTATAAACTCAAAATCTTTAAAGTAATATGTTAAATTTAAATTTAAATTCGTAAATAATTCTTCTTTAATTTTCTTTTTCCCTTTTTGTAAAATATGTATTGAAAACTAAATTTTAGATATTTAAATTAAATATATATAAATTATATAAATAAATACTAATGCTCGTTTTATGTTTCTAAAAACAAAATTTATAATCTGTTGAAATTAGAAAAAAAGTATTTTAATTTTAATTGCCTTGGATATACAATTTTCCAAAAATTTATTTTCACAGTTAATTAATTTTAAAGTAAGTACAAAATTCTCTTTTTTTTCTCTTCTCAAAATAAATATTAAAAATAAAATAAAAATACTGAAATAAAGCTAAAAAATAGTATCTTCCGTTACAAAAATATATTTAATAAATCATAATTTTTTGTAAAAATAAAAAATATCTAACATAAATAAAATCCAAATTTTTAAATTATAATTGATGTAAAATATAATATATTTTATCTTTTTGTATTTTATATAACAATAAAAAGGATATAAATAAATAATAAAGATAAATTCTTTTCTTTTTCTTATAATATTGCACCAGATTGTACATAAGTGGACTTACAATTACTAAGCTCTTCCAAATAAATGACTCCATCAATTTTAAAACTATTATTAACAGATTTTAGAACATTTTAGAACATTTTTAGAAATCATTAATTTGTTTTCTTTTTAAATTGTAAAGTTGATAAAGTCCTATTGTAGATTTTTTTGCGAGGGTGGGTGAAAATCAACGAAAGATACTATAGAGTAGTGGAACGAGTAAGAGTTTTCTATAAATTTGTGGGATTTTAACCCACTAAATTCAACCTCCCTTTTTTGATTAAACAATCAATGATACACGACCTTCAGTAGTCATGTACTGACTGGTCGAAAGAAGTTGAGTTAAGGAATGAAAATTGATTTAAAATTGGCAAACATACTGTGAACAAAGCTATTAATGTTCTTCTTGCATCTTTTGTATATGTAATCATCACCAATTATGGGGAACATATAACGTAAGAGATTCTTCCACATTCGCATTATTTGCACTACAAACAAATTTCCATAAACCGAGTCATATCCTTGGGGATTTGAACTCTATAGGGTTGGGCAGCAAAAGCTTTTTTTATTTTTCTTCGCAATGCTTTGACAGTAGATATTAAACTTTTAATCTCGTTAGAACAACTCAACTCAATTCTATAAAGTAAGTATCTATAAAATAGGCTAAGTATTCTTGTTAGGCGGCCGAGGCCAACTGGAAAGAGCATTTTAACCCACGACGAGCGAGCGACGTTGAAGTGATATTGGGATTATTTATGAGACTTAGAATTGCTCTGTTTTGCACTTCCCATTTGAAAAATATATGAGCATTGTACTCCATTTTGCTCTTATATGTTTTATATTAAAATTATTAAAAGAACCTTTTACAACAATACAAGAGCACAAAAATCTAAGTGTATCTTTAGTTAAAAAAAGACCTTTACTGCACCTGCATACTGCACCAAAAATATGTTATTTATGTTATTTTTTTTTTTTTTTGTACTCCACGTTTTTTTACTATACTTACTTTTGATTTTACTCCAATTTGAAATATTGACTTCAAAGAGATTTAGCTCAAGTAAAGTAGAATATTTACTGGCATTGTTTTTATAAAAATCAACGAACGTGGTTTAACTTAATAGATTGTTGATAAATATTAGGAGAATGGTTAGAGAACGAACAGATCGTTGAACAACACTAGCATTTATTTTAAATTTCACGGAAGAGTAACATTCGATCAGGATACGAATAGAGCGATTCAAAACAAAATTTGCATTTTACAAAGTAGATGAGAAAGGTATTTCATTGTATATGTAAAAGTATCCCACATATGTAATTTCCAGTTCTTTTTGTTACGGGCTAACATATGCATTATACGTTTCGATTTTACTTTTATCCACATGAGATTGCAAATTTGATGACTAATTCTACTGCTATTTTCTGTATAAGAATTTATAACAGACTCGACGTTTCTCTAAGTCACTAAAACTTGCCACAAAATTTTTTAAAAAATGTATTAACTTAAGTTTAACTAAACAGGATTACTGTTTCGGGGTAAAAGCAAATATTGCAATATTTTTTGTGCTATCTAGAATTCGCATAATATGGGAAATTTATAATACTCCGGTTGAAAATTTGGTTTTTGAAAAGAATGCTAAGCATTATATAGTTGAACAGATCCCCCCTGTCAAGAAATATTAGTCTTGAAAGAATTTGAATTTTAGTTTCTGTAAATAAAGTTTTACTAAGAAATTAAATTAAAGTAAATCGTAAAATTAAATAATCAAATAGTGAATACAAAAAATTTGAAATAATTTAAAATTTATAAATTCAGAAAGTATGTGTAGTAAATCTTTTTTTAAATAAAAATAAAATATTTAATTAATAAATTTATAAATTTTTGAATTATAATAATTTTTAGTTTAATTTACACTTGAAAAATTTTTGTCATACCCTAAGGATATTTAAAATAAATGAATGAAAAAGTCTTTTAAAAATCTTTAAATGTAATAACAATTAAATCGTAATTTTAAATAGCTATGAAAACTGATGCTAATTATATTATATAAAAACAAGGTAGAATGTAAACCAACGGTTTTTAAAAGCGCACATTTCCAAAACTCAATACAAACTGTTTAGAAGTGTGACTTACACAAAAATTTGAAAATTTCATGTAATAAGAAAAAATGTGAAAATAGGACATTTTTGAAATTTTGAGGGGCCGTAAGTCCGGAATCCTATATAACTAAGAAAAGCCGTTAACACACGTAAAAATATATTATTGAACCTTTAATTTTCATGTCTTGCCGAAGAAAAATTTGTGCAGGTGCCTAAGTTACAGGTGTCTAAAAATAGCAAATTTTCAATTTTTGAGGCGTAATAACTCTTAAAGAAGGGGTGCTACCAAAAAATGTTCTGAGGAAGTTTATACTAATTCTAAAAGTTCTTTCTTGTCTCAAAATTTCAGGTTCCTATCTAAAGGGGTGCCGGAGTTATGAAAAAAGAAATTTCATGCAAAATATGGTTTTCACATAACGGTAAATTTAAATCGTAAATTACAAAATAATATATAATTTTGATATTGTTTTATATAGACAATAAAATTTTCGATCTTCTGCCGGTTTTAGATTGCAAAACTATTACGCAGAGCCCGAGATATATACATCTGAAAATGGGGCTTTTTCGCAATTTTGAAGAGCTGCAACTTTGGAACCCTTTACAACTAAAATAAACCTTTCACATACGTAAAAATATATTATTGTAGCTTTAATTTTTATTTCTTGCAGAAGTAAAATGTGTACAGGTTCCTAAGTTACAGGTGTTTAAAAATAGCAAATTTTCAATTTTTAAGCCCTAATAGCTCATAAACAGGGAGTGGTCCGAAAAAATTTTCTGAGCAAACTTATACTAATTCCAAAAGTTCTTTGTTGCCTCAAAATTTCAAGCTTTTATCTAGAAGCGTGCCGGAGTTATGAAAGTAGAAAAATCATGCAAAATTTGGTTTTCACATAACGGTAAATTTAAATACTAAATTTAAAAAAATTGTATAATTTTGATATTAATTTATAAAGATAAAAGAAATACCTGTCGAATGCCGTTTTCAGATTGAAAAAATCTTAAGCAGAACATAAGATATATGCATTTAAAAATAGGGCTTTTTCAAAGTTTGAGGGGCTGTAGCTCCGTAATGGGGCAGGCTACATGAAAAAGTTGTTCCACAAAATTATTTTTTTTATGAGACCTACCTATGGTTAAAATGTTTTTTCTCTATCTTTAGCGGTGTAGAAGTTTTGTAAACAGACGGACGGACGAACGGACGGACAGAGTGAAACTAATAAGCACATTTTTTCAAAATTTTTTTGGAAATGTGCTAAAAAGAGGTTTGATTTTTAAATAGTAAATGAAAGTACATATTCATAAGTTGCAAGAAGCCGTCGTATCTTGCCAACCAGAAGTCGGACCGATGTGATTAAAAAAACCTAGTCCCCGATTCTATAATAGAAATTAAAGTTAAAAAAAAGAATTACAAATGTACCAAAAAGTGGCATCTTATTTTTTGGGGGTTATTTTTTTTCGGCAGGCTTAAAGTCGAACTTTTTTATTTTTTTTTTTATATTTTAATTCTACAACAAAATCAGGGAGTACCTTTTTTAAATCATGTCGGTCCGACTTCTAATTTGCAAGATACAGGAACTTCTTGCAACTTATAACTATGTATGTACTCCGATGCTAGTTGAATATATAAAACAAAAAAACAAATTTTTTATTTTTAAAATATACTAAACAACAACAACATTCACTAAAATACTAATTTATTTTTAATTATACATACATACTTCCTTTTCACTCTACCCCTTCTTATATCTTTATTTAAACTTAGACTTAACTAAAAACTAAAAAAAAAAATACTTAATTCCTAAGAATTGCTTAAAAGTGATATTTATGGTACAAGAATTTTGCCGTGATAGAAAATGACTATCGCTTCGTAGGAAAAGTCTTCCAGAAACACCACACACGATACTTTTGACATTTAATATCGGGTCAAATTAAAAACATCACTTTAGAGTCTTGCAGAATAGCAAATCATCGCGTCAATGATACTTTTCGTATGATAAGTCTTCAAGAATATGGGTTAATATTTTAACTATTTATTTGCAAAGGCCTGGCCGAATAGTTTTTGGTAATTAGATTCATTTACATCTTTTCCGCATACTTATTTTTTACAACTTCTTAAAATAATTCTTTGCGGTGAACTCTTTACAGATCAGATAAAATTTTTAAAGACTTAAATGAAAGGAGTTATAAAAGAGATATTTTTTGATCGTTATTTTTTAAAATCAAAACGATAATTTACATAAATAAAAGGTAGGTACATATTCTTATTTTTATTAAATGCTGTTGTATATATTGTATTAAAAATAATTTAATTGAACTTTTAAAATTAAAACTTGATAAATATATAGGTAATAAAATACTTTGTTATTATAAATTTGCTCATTATCATCAATAATGCTTTTACCAAAAAAAAGGGGTATTAAAGATTTGAAAGACAAAAACAGAAAACAACAAAATCAAAAATAAAATATAAAACAATTTTTATCTCCAAATATTATTCTTTTTAATTTTTACTTTTTCCTAATTTATCTTCTATTAATTACTTGTAAGGAATTTATTATATATGGAATGTATGTAAAGTATTATTTTCATTGCATGGTATAATATATACATACTTATATTATTATTATCACGTTACCCATTACTCCACATATACAAAGAAAAAAATAGTCAGTGTACTCAGTGTATAAATCAAATGAATCAAATGGTTTTGTTTTGAATACAGTTTGCTAATGAGTACACTATATTCTATGTTTTGATTTTATTTCTCTTGAACAAATGAGTACCCAAAATTTTCTCTCGCATATTTACTCAATTTGAAAACTTCAAAATGAGTGTACACAACATTTGTTTAAATATCAATGTTTTGAAAGGCGTTTCAAATTCATTTGTGTTGTCCACATGTTTAATACATCCATATATGAATAATGTATAATAATTAATAATCTATTTTGCTAATTTGTAGTTACATAGTAAGCTTAGTAGAAATTAACTTATATACATTTTCCGCTTAGTTAGTAATAAATAGTACTGGGTAATGGGTATATCACATTTGGTAAAGTTTTAGATTGATAACCGTTTGGTGGAAGGTTTAAATTTGCTTTTGAAAAATGTATAAACATATAGTTTGAATCTATGTACAAAACCTAGTTCTAGAAATTATAAAACTCACCCAAATTATTTTAAAATACTGAAAAATTAAAAAAATAATATTATAAGCAGAATTACAGACTGTGAACATACTAACGGGTTCGTAAGGGTATTTAAGAGTTGACAAAGGTAACTGTATTCTTCCTCGTTTTTTAATAAAATTAAATAAGATCAATATAAATGAGTTACTTAATGCAATCAGATTTTATTTTTCAAATTAAAAACATGATGCGACACCTTTCCTACCTATATCATCTACTACTGCTAGTTTCAAATAAAGGTCTTTACAAAAAACAATTATTGTAAATGTGAAAGATGAAAAAAAAATTAACAAATAATATTGAATAAAAACAGAAGGTTTTGAATAAAAACAGAAGAAATATTAATTTAAAAGTAAAGAAAAAAAATCAGCTGTCTCCACCACAGGACCGATAGCTATTATACGAAAAGTATAAAGCTAAACTTCATAGATTTTCTACATAATAATTCACATACATATGTATGTACATATTTCAAAGTAAAATAACTTCTAATAATTTAACATAATTTTTTTTTATTCAATAACAATAATAATCTGTACATGATTTTTTTTCATTCAAAAATGGTGGAAGTAAAAACTAATAAAAATTATAAACAAATACAAAACAAGCATATTGATTAATATTCAATCTGCTAACAAAAATTTTACAGTTTGAATTTTTCGTCATCAACAAGAGAATAATATGCATAGCGGTATATTTAAATTATATAATATGTAGATATAAAAAAGAGATATATAAAAAAAAACAAAAAAATTTGTTCATATAAACTCATATGGCGTATTATAATATGTATGAAATTTGTACTTAGAAAAAAAATTAAATAAAAGTTAATTAAAGATATCGGATCCAAAAATGTTCTATGGCAAAGTTGTTGCTCTTTACTTGTGTAACAACTTTTTCGTAATAATTTTTCTCATAACATTTTTCCGTTACGAAATCTTCGTAAAAAAACTTAGAAATGACACTAGTAAACTACTAGTCTGCTAGTCATCTGACTCATGGCGCAGTGGTTAAGTCGACAACCTTTCAATCGAAGGGTTCAAACCCCGGTCAGGTCATAAATAAAATATGTAGTACTTTTATATCGTAATAATGTATATCGTGTAATTAATAGTAGTAATAATAATAATAGTAATAACAATAATAATATTAATAATAATAGTAATAATAATAGTAATAATAATAATAATAATAGTAATAATAATAATAATAATAGTAATAATAATAATAGTAATAATAACAATAACAATAATAATAATAATAATAACAATAATAATAATAATAATAGTAATAGTAATAATAACAATAATTATAACGAGGAAGAGTGCAGTAGAGTAGACTGTGTCAACTCTGGATACCCGTATGAACGTAATATATCCTGTTTCTATAAAACTTGATCATCTTTTAAAAACATTCAGATGTTTTAGTACCGAACTACAGAGATATATTTATGTAAATTGTGGAGTTGTATGACAGCTACCCGAACCTATTGCGCCTAGCTTCATTAAGTTCCAAGAAATGCAAGAAGCCTGAACCGGCTGCTTTAGACCAATCAAATTTTACAAAAGTTTTTGGCATGCAACTCGACACTTTTTCATTAAGTTTCAGATAGCTAGCTTCAATAGAAACTGAGTTATTTTCATTTAAAAAGAGAAGTTGTATGGCAACTATCCGAACCTGTCATATCATCACAACCAAATTTTACAGAAGTTGTTGCCATAAAACTGGATCATCATTTGCAAAATTTCAGAAACCCAGCTTGAATAGATACTGAGTTATTTCTATATAAAGATAGAAGTTGTATGGCAGCTACTCGAACCCGCCGACCGAAAATGTTGGATTTAAATAGCAAAACTAACAATTTTGCAAAAGTGACGTAAAAAAAATGTCAGCCTCCTAGCTCCTTTATTTTTTGAGTTATCGTGCGGACGGACGTACATGGCTTAATCGACTCAGAATTCGATTCTGAGCCGATCCATATCTTTGACACTATATCTAGCTCGACTCCTTTAAGGTGTCACAAACGTAATGGCAAATTTATTATACTCTTGAACATAGTTCATACGGGTATAATAATAACAATAGTAATAACAATAATAGTAATAGTAATAATAACAATAATTATAATAATAACAATAGTAATAACAATAATAGTAATAGTAATAATAACAATAATTATAATAAAAACAATAGTAGCTGCTACAGTGAAGCTATGTTTGATTATATCATGCAAGTAAGGTTTTATATACTGCTGCACGTTGTAATCCACTGATGGCCCTGACTCTCTAGTAAAATAATAACATTATTAATAAGAATACTAATACCAATAATGATGGATGTTACAGTGACAGTGGGGGTTGCCTTCAATAATTACCTCATGTAGTAAGGTGTTATATACTACTACATGTTGTAACTGTTGTAACAGCTATAGTCACTGTTAGCAAAATAGTAATAATAATAGGCGGATTCATTGTTTCCTTACAGTCCCACTCCCAATTCAATGTTTCCGTATCCATTCCCTATCTTTCCTATCCCTACTCCCTAGCCAATATACTGCGTTCGCAGGTAAGGGTGTCATCCCATTATATTGGCTAAAGGGGGAGGTGGATTTAGTCAGTAAGAATCTGACACTTCTTCAGATTCAGATTTTTCTGGGGAAAATTCTTGGTGTCTTTGGAAGATTCCCACCTCCCTTAGGAAAAAAAAAACTATTTCCGGTTGTCCGATTTGCTACAAAAAATTATCAAATCCGAGATATTTACATCAAAACTTTAAATATGAAATTTCAAAAAATTCCGCTCAGTCGTTTAGGCTGTACATGTGGCCACATACCCACACCCACTCACACATACACACATACACACCCAGCACATACATCACTCACACACATACGCTAAAAAAATGTTTACAGTCTTCTACGTACCGGAGTAGTGAATATTTGCTCGGGTACAAATCTTTAGTATGAATCTTGGGTACAAATTTTTAGTATGAAAATAATGCCTACCTTGTACTCGTACATAATTGTATGCTGTCGCTAAAAATACTAAAACCGAATTTCTAAAACAGATATGGCTAATATCAGATTAAAGATAATATAAATAAAATAAAAAAATAGGCAAGCATATATTCTAATAATATAACATTATATACTTTCATCTGGTTTATATTTCGTTTTATTGATTTTATAATTTTTTTTTTGTTTTCATAAATAAAAAAAATGAAAAATGAAAAATTTTGATGGTTTATTTTCCATTTAATATATTCTAGCGTTGCCTCTGTTTTATTTGTATGTAGTTTTTATGCTATCATCATCATAAGTTTTGTATCCTTCTTCTTCTTTTGTATCTTCTTATTTCTGTAAAATATATAAATTTTTCAAATATCCCAAACTAAAAATATTTCTAGCCTAACAAATTTATTGAATTTTTTATAACGTTTTTCTTTCTTTTACAATCTCTTTTCTTTTCTCAGATTCTTGGCTACAAGAATTTTCAAGACATCATATTTAGATGTTTTGGAACGAAAAATATACGAAGAAAAAAACTTTGAAGAACCCTTTTAAAAGTTTTATTAACCAAAAATGCTGTGTAAGATTTTGTGGAGCTTTTTTTTTATTTTTTGCAAGAACCCCAAAAAATAAAATTGAAAAAATTTTAAATTTATTCAAAAAATTGTAATAAAAAAAATATGGGTTACTACTTTGTAAATATGTTTTTTTTTTTTTCTATCAAAACTCAGTTACCAGATGTCACTGTATTCTGTGGTTAAACTATGAAAAAAAAAAAAACTATGCATAATAAATTTTTTAATGGTTACGAAATTTTTTTTGAAATTTTAAAATTTTCTCAAAATGATGAATTCGACTACATAAGGTCATTAAATACTCAAAGATCAAATAGTTAAGAATTAAAATTGTTTATAAAGTGAAAAAACAGGATTCGTTTAAAAATATAAAAGTAAAAATATTAATGTCTTTGCATAGTAAATATAATTTAATATAATTTTAAAGGAGTTCTAAATCTAATAAATTTTGATTTGAAATATGATATCATGATATTTATGATAAAGGTACAAGCAAAAAATATTTTATATTTTTATTTAATGACTACTGTATTGACTGCATTCAATATACGCATTGACAACTGAAATTAATCATAAAAACTGAGTAAAATATTCAAGTATCTACCTATGTAGATAACAACGTTTTTATAGAGTTGGGAAAGTTGAATGTAATGATTATATAAAGCTAAATAATTATTACTAGAGTTAAATTGATGTAGCAGCTATCAACTTACATATTTAAAAAAAAAATTGGAAAAATATCCTTATTAATTACAGTTTGTCTGTCAGTTTACAAAACTTCTATACCATTTAAAGTAAATTAACTGCTATGAAGTTACATTAAAAAATGAATTGCGCGGAGATACTTTTTTGTGAACCACTAGGACCTATTACCAAACTGAAGACCAAAAATTTAAAAAAAAAAAAAAATGCCAACAGTACCAAATCAAGGTCGAGTAAATATTTCCTGATCATGAAAATAATATTAAATAAGAAGTTGCTGACAACTCTTAAAATAAGTATTCAATAAAGTTCTAAAAACAACATCATTTTGATCTAAATCAAAAATCTAAATCAGTTGAGTTGTGATAAAAAAAACTCTTAAGATCTTTCTGATTTTTATAAGATTGTATATCTAATATAGACACCAAAGTTGTCTGTCCAAATGTCTCTGTGTGTTTATCTCCTTGTATATTTTTGTATTTCTTTGTGTATTATAAACCGAACCTACAACTCATTCTAACCTTTTTTGTAAGAATGTTTTTCTAAATATAAAAAGTGTTGTGCATCTCGTTCAGTCATCAAAGCTTGTTAAATGGTTTTCGTTTTTGTTGCCCTGTCCATTTGATTGCGGTTCGTTAATGTGTTCAGGTACTATAATTACAGAAAACATTTTTAACGGAAACGTAGTAAATTAGTAGATTCATTTAAGATCGTTAAGAACAATCTTAACAATTTTTTGTTAAGTTCTGCTAAGCTTTTCTGTCACAACGGATGAACTCTATAAAAACGTTTTACCTTACCGAACAATTCCATTCCATCGTTCATTAAAAAAGAAAATCTTTAATCACATTTAATTTTGCAGGGTCTTTAACGACCTAAAAAATACTTTGAGGTAAGAAAAAACTTTTAGAATTTGTATAAGTTTCCTCAGAAAATTTTTTGGATATATATATATCATTTACCATTTGTTTTTTAAATCGTGATAAAATATAAAAGAAAATGAATCAAAATGTATACGTGAAGAATGAAATGTATGATACTATGCAATATTTAAAGAAAATGTTGATCTTTATATAATATGCACTTTATAAATAAAAATAAATTAAGTATAATTATGGTTATTTTACAAATCATTAAAAAACCATAAATTCTACAACAATACACTTAGTAAAACTATTATAAATAACACGGATTAATTACCAGCAATAATTATTGAATAATTTTAGAGGTTAGATAATTTTATCTTTAAATCTATTTTAAAATACCATATTAATAATGAATATAATCTTATAGTTCATTTGAGAATAAAATACTTTAAGGCAATAACCTATATTTTACAAAGGTTTTAATAAACCACATTCAAATATTTACTTATTTCGTAATTTAACTCTAAGTTATTTAGAACCACCAATTTATGACAAATTTCTAAAATGTATAGGTAAGATAACAAAGAGCAAACAGGAAAAAAACCACAAATTTACTTTGAATAATAAATAAATTTTGTTTAACAAAAGAATATTTATATGCATTAATGGATTTTTCCGCTCGAATCACTTGTCTTTGGTAAATTGAAAAACAAAAACATTTCCTGAATATTATTAGAAAGTTTTGAAATTATTGTATAAAATATAATTTAAAGTTGACCAATAAATCATACAGCGATACATATTAGCATTTCATATACTATTGCATGAAATAAACATTTTTTAAAAATTTTTAAATTAAGGAGTATAACCCAGAAAAAATACTTAATTTTTGTTATATTTTCTTTTCTTTACGAGATTCGTTGGAAAATATTAAAAGTTACCCACAAGCATTGCGTGATTCCTCCGCATAATATAACTAACCAAAATCAAAACTACCCTCATGAAAACCAGACTTTAGAGTAGGACCTTTAATTCCATTAAATAAAAGTGTAAATCTAACGATAAGAATGTCGAAAGGATTCCTGTAGAAATTAAAAAAAAAGGAAATTTAATATTATGGGAAATGGATAGGAAAATTTGAAAGAACATTTTAAAAAAAAATGTTAATGTTCTTCTTAAACTTTACTACATCATACACATATAAGTTACAAACCAACTTAAGAGAACATAGGAGATAACATATAATGTCATACAGACAAGATACAGATAACAAATTAATTTTCATAAAATGTTTTACGCCATCTTACAAATTCTATAGTATAGAGATAAGCATCTGTCTCACTCTTTGTTTCTCAAAGCAAAACTTGGAGTATAGGCATTAACTGTTTTACTTCTTTAAAACAGGTATTTATATCTACAAGGTATCTAAAAAACAAGGTCACCAAAAACAAACACCCAAATATACTATGACAGAGAATGTTTAGGTATGTAAAATGTTGCCAAGCTCTTCCTGTTAGACTAGGTTTACAACATTGCATTTTTTTGATGTTCAAATCAACAACGTTGACTTCACCCCATTTTTAAAATTTACCTAAATCATTATTTAGCTCACTGTTCACTAATAGTAAAATTTCTTGCTGTTGTATTAATTTGGTGATTAATATTACAGCAGCTATAAAATTTATAGGTACAAGCGTGCTATCGTTTGCTAATCTTTGGATCGCATTGAAGATTATCGAAGTAGGTTATTGATAAATATCGATGTTTGAATTTTTTTGATCAAATTTGATAATCTTCTGAGTTATTTAATTTAAACTAATTCTAACTTTGCCAGATATTACAAAATTAACACTGATATTTTCTAAAGATATTTTCTAAAAAACTCTTCTAATAAAAATGTAAAGATTTATTGCATAATATTACATAAATACAAGCAGTATATAGTTGAACAAAAGATTTATTCACTTCCTTATTGAAATTTGACTAATCAATATAGTATCTGTTTAATAAATAATGTAAATTTTAAATAACATGTGTCTTTACTTTAAATAAACAAATAAATAAAATTCTTTAAACTTATAGACATATAGAAAGTAAAAATTTAAGGAAGTTTAATAAAGATAACATAATGAATTAATATTTACATAATATAATAAATTTCATTACAAAAGACATTGAATTTGGTAGAGAAATTTATTTTGATAAACTATCATTTTACTTATACACACATATATGCATTAAATCCAGTGAAGATAAAAAAAAAATTCATAAAATTTACTCATATATACAATTTCTGTATTTTCAAAATTTATTGAACAAAAACCGGATGTTCCTCTATATTTTTTTTAATTTTTTGTTCACTTACCAGGAACATATAAATAATTTTCTCTAGACTAAAAAATATCAGCAGCAATTCTTTTTGCTTTTTTATACCTGTATGATTGTATAGTTTTCGGGGTATAATAATTTTCTCATTACGTTTGTGACATATTAAATGAGACCATAGTTAAATATGGGAAAGTTTATATATTCTTAACCGAATTCCCAATCGATTTAGCCATGTACGACCATCTGTTTATCTGCCCCTTCTCACGATAACTCAAAAAATACTAGCTATGATTTTGAAAATTTTACCATGCTGGTTTAGTAAAATTGTTAGTTTCTCTATTTAAATTGAGCGAGTTCGACCGGCGTGTTTGTGCAGCGGTCATAGAACTTCTTTTTTTATATAAAAAATAATAATTTGAAAGTGTTTATTGAAGCTATAAGTATTTAAAATTTTATAAGAAAATGATTAAATTTAAAAGCAATAACTTCGGTCAAATTTAGTTAGTTCGTAGTAACGGGTTCAAGTGGGTGTTATACAAATCCAAAAGTCACATAAATTTTATTATATATCGATTCGTCCCGATATCCTTAAGTTAACAAGGTCTACTCGAAACTCTTCATCGTTTCAGGAAAACTTCTACTTAAAATTAATTTAAATAAACACAAGATATTGACAGTAGACCTTTAAGGTCTAGCACTTTAGAGAAACTTATATATTATTATGTTCTAAAAAATATATATGTATTTGATTTCTTGAAAAGTGTTTTATTATCAAAAATTTTCATTGGAAATTTACCGTTAACATTTCATACTTCAACACTATCTCTTAAACAAAATAATAATGTTAGCTACTAATACTTAGTTACGATACTTTCCATTTTTAAAAATTCTCATTCATATGACAAAGTAAAATGTTAAAAATTCTTAAAAGGTACATAATTTTAATTTAAGAATTTTATTATTGCACCAGGATACTATTCCAAAAAAAAAAATTACAGTAAAAAAAACTAAAATTTGTATCCATTTAAAATGAAAGGATAAAAATCATGTTTTTTTATTTCAAATCTTTGATAAACTTAAAGCTTCTTGTATTGACATTTTTTTTTATATTATGCAAAATCATAAAGTCTCTTATGTTATTCTGTTTCTATTTTCCTACATTTTTTCTTGCATTGAAATTTTATCAGAATTTTAAAGGATTCAAAGTATATGTTAATAATATTATTCCAGGAATGAAAGTGAAGATATATTTTTTATAATCATGGCTAAAAAATGTTTTTATGATTTATTTTTTAAAACTAGTTGACACATCACGGTTTTAATAAACTATGTACATATATACTATTTATATATATATATATATAATAAATTCAGCGTAAAAACAAATTTCTCTAAATTTCATATGAATTTTTCTTAACACATAATATATTTAAGCCACATTCTGTTTGTTTTATATTAGTCTTGGCCAATCAGGTTATAAATTTTTTTTTTTGCAGTGCATTTCTCTGCCACATAATTGTGAACAGGAAATTACACAGCCTTTCCTTTTCAGGTGTGGCTGTAAATGTCGCAAGGGGGAATAACTCTTACGACGTGTTTGGGATTCGAAACCAAAATCCCTCGGTGCTTACAGCGTATTTTATACGCTCTTACCCACTAGGTTAAAAGATGTAATTATATTTATTTATTTTTTTTTTGTTTTATGGTTTAAATTTTATTTTCTTGAAAAGAAAATAATATTCAAAATACTTTAAATTTTACTAAAATACAAAGTTGTGAATTAAAAGCAAAAAAAAAGGGACAAAATGTATAACTATTTTCTTTTACTTTTTTTGGTTATTCTAAAGATAGATAAACTAAATTACATTTTTAGATTGAAAAGAGTCTGAAATTTCCCAAAAGAAAAATTTAAAAAGAACCAAAGAAAATGTGTTATAAATAACTAAAAGTTGAACCTTATTTCTGTTAAATAATTTACCAACAGTTCATTTTATGACGCAATGCTAATTACCTACAAAAAATTAAACTTAATAACAAATAAATAGAAACTTTTCTGAGATATATCTTTTTCTAAAAAAATAAATCTATAGACACGCCAACTACTCAATGATTTTGGACATGATATTTGTATTAGGTATAGATAGGTATAAAGGGGATACTGATACACACTTAGGCCGGTGTCCGCTGTTATACCCTCGATTAGTTTTTCATTGGTAGTTTATTACAAAATGCTATACAAATCTATTAAGTCCATCTCCGCCAAATCGAAAAACTTGAACCTCTCCAGAAATTTTCTTCTTTTGAGAGTTAGAGTCGGGCATTTATACAATGGCTGTACTCTTCATTTTAGAAGATTCTGCATAAGTCGTATGAGGGAAATTTTCACTTTTTAGAAGTGTCTGTTGACCGGACAGTGTCACGTTTAAACTTATATTATATTAACGATATTTGCAGCGATTTAGGGAGTGTCTAGTTGATTGTTTAAAATCTATTGCAGTCCAGGTTTGTTAGAAAACAAACAAGTTAGATTGTAATAGAAAACCCCTTATGTATGATATAAATTAATATTGATGATATTATGATAAATGATTATATTATATGAAATTACAAGGGAACTGCGGAATTTAAAATCCATTTTTATGGTCACATCATTTAAAAATATAAACAAAATAAGAAACATGGCTAAACATATTTTAAAATAACTTAAGAAAGCAGAATATTACAAACTTATCAGAAGAAAGAAATACGACCTAATAAGCCTCTAATAAAAAAATTTGTGTAAAACGAAAATAATTCTCATATTATTGGTACTAGATGCAAAATTAATTAAAACATCTAATACATAGGAAAAATGTGCGTTAACAATCAAAATTTGATAATTGTTAATATTAGAAATTTGTATCTTTTAAATCTTTTACTTATTTGTCTCATCTGTCTGATTTTCTTAATTTTTGGCCGGACTATAATTTGTTTCTTTTTCTGTAACCAATAAAAGAAAGGAAACAAACTAATAAAGTTTGTATAATCTTTAGTCTTTATATACATATATATATATATATTTATATAAAAATATGTAAGCTCATATAAATATTTGGTAAAAGGATAACCACATAGTCTAAAAATATCTTACAAGGACCAGTTTTTGCATTTTTTATAAGGAAGATCTTTTTGGTGTACTAAATTTATTTTTTTTGTTAGGCAAAAATACAAAATTTTTTTTTTTATCTTTTTTTTTTTTTACTTTCTTTTGAACCATTAATATTATACTGGCCCACCTGTACATAATTTTTGTATCTTTTGTTTTTATTTCTTAGAAAACCTTAAATAACTTTTATTTCTATCATTTGGAGTAAATGAGTATGAGTCGTTGCTTAATGTATTACTCTAATTTTTTGTGCTATTTTATATAAATACCGCATGTAATATTTAACATTTTTGATTTAATCGAAAAATTACTTGAATTCTATTTAAAAATAGTTCAGATATATTAAGCAAAATAAACAAATTACGCCTTATAATAATTTTTTATGATTTAGTTTAAATCTTTAAGTATGAAATCAATTTAAAATTAATATAATTTATTTATTATAGAAATTTCTAGTAGATAATTTTTAAAAAAAACCGTTTTCCTCATTGGCATTATCACCAATTCACAATAGTACAACAATACTAAGAATTATTCATTTTAACTCAGAAAGCTTAAGGTTTAATCATCATAAAACATCGCCTATTATTAATAATAACGCCATTATAAAACGAATGTTTTCGAAATGTTTAAATTCTATTCCATTGAAATGAAAAATAATTTTATTTGTTTAAGTTTAGATTATAGAAAATTTGACACGTGACATACACATTTCTATGAATAACACTATACTTTTTAACAGGATTAAAGATATTATTATACATTTTTAGTTAGCAATATAATTATTAAATAATAATCAATATACATATTATATGAATATCTATCTAATTCATTCAATTCTATATGGAGTTCGTAAAATATGTATTAAAATAAAAAACAAAAAAAATATTCAATATCCCTTCTTTTACATTGTATTTAATTAAGCGGGGAGTATTATAAAAGTAATTAAATCAATCAAAGCGATAAATACGATAAAAGGATTTATTTATAATAAAAATAAACCTTAAAAATAGAAAATCAATATAAACATTAATTTACAATCAAATATATTGTATATATACATACATATAAAAAATACATAGAAACAAGTATAAAGAAAAAATCAATGTGTTCAAATCTAAATGAATTGAAAAAGGATTTAGTGCATATACCTATATATAGGTAAAGTTGTAACAAAAAATAATATTTAAATGAAACACTTATATTATGATAATATATTATATTATATATATTTCTTTGGGACATTGTCTAAAGCAAATATACAAATATATATTTACAGTAAAATAAAATTATTCCTAACATTAGGTTAAATTTCAAAATTTCGGTTAATTCATTTTAAATATGATTCCATCATATAATAATTGTCAAACCCTAAAATAAAATGAATAAAAAACTCATATTGTAAAACTAAAAACATATGTATCTAGTAACTAGTAACTCTGTTTATATATGCTAAATAATAAATTTAATTCCGGTTCTCGAAAAAAGAATAATTCCATCTGCCTCAAAATTGGAATAATTCAAAGATTTGGATTCAAAACACATATTATAGTGAATTTTATAAATCTAAATCAAAATATTGGCTTATCCTAATTATCGTCTTACTTATTTTCATTTTATTTTAGAAGACTCGCTTTAATTATACAGTCGAAAACATAACTTTAAAGATTTTAAAATTGAATACAAAAAATCAAGAGGAAAAAATAAAAACAAAAAGAACTTCTAACCTACACTCGTATAAAAACTGCTAAAATCGTAGCGATTATTATGGATCACTGGCCGATAGGAAACTATTCAGAAAAATTGATATTCTTTACCACATACAGTGTAGCTAGCTGTAAAGAGAAAGAGATGGAGGAGATTGCACCATTGCTTTCTATGCAAATGACCGGCCCTAGCTAAGATGAATAAGGAAAATCTGAAGATGATCTACCTGCTCAGACATAAACCAGTTATCTAAAAGTAAATTTGAAAACCTAATTTTAATTCTAATCTTACGGGCTGCTGATATAAGACAGTTGACAAACAAAATACGGGGAAATAGCATCGAAAGGGCACGGCAAATATATAAGATATACCTAACCATACCTAGAAGAGAATAATCATATAAATTATTATTTTTACATTATGAATTCTACTGTACAAACTCATAGAATATACACTGCTCATTGAATATTATCTCTTCTCTTTATCTTTTCTCTATCTCTTCTCTTCTCTCAAAATAACTTCTTCTTAAAAAAATAAAAATAAAAAGAGTTGTAATCGTCAACTTTCCAAGTGGAAAATTCTTTGACAAAAAATAAAATCATAAAAAACAAAAAAAAAGAAAATGGAACCAAATAAAAATAAATACAAAAAAAAAATGTTTTTCTTTCTTTTTTTTAAATTTTGAATGAAGCGGAAAATCTTATGTACAAAAATAGAAGAAATAGAAATAAAACGAACAAAACAAGGTTTTTTTTTGGTTTACATTTTACTTTCCAATTCATTGGGTAGAAATGTATTTTGTTTTTTATTCTTGTCCTTTTTTACTGTTATTTTTTTTTTTTTTTTTCCTTAACTAAAATAAGCATGAGAATAAAACCAAAATTAATTTATAAATAAATAAAAAAAAAAGTTTTATAATAAAATTAAAATTATTATCAAAGGACATGAGGTACAAATGAATAAGAATTATGATGTGGTTAAGTTTGGTATAGAAAAAAATGGTATTTTCTTACTTTTTTTCCAAATATTTATTTTAATTGCGACATTTATAGTTATTAAAATTTTGATTGATTGCAAACAGATTGTATTTTTGTGCTTCAGATTTTATGTTTTAAAATTTTATTCAATTTTTATATTTTTATTTTTTTGATAATGTTAAATGGTTTATAAAATTGTTTGTACCATAAGGATATAACGAAACAGAAGATAAGTTATTTTGGGGAAAATGGAAATATTATGGTAATGTTGGGACAATACAGTCTTGTTGGTATAATGGATGAGATCGGGATCATATTCATAGAAATAATAAATATATATGCCTTTCATAAAAAAAACACTATTATGCACAAACTAAATAATAAATGCACACTCACTTACTAACTGCGGCAGTACCAATTCTTATTACTTATCAAAATGCTTACATTGTGAGCATTTCTTTTAAGTTTTCAATATTCAGTTTATGTTCTTTATTTCAAAGAAAAATCGACATACATAAATGTATAATAGGTACCATATTTATGTATAAAAGAGCTCCCTTAAATAATCATGGTTGTATATACTTTCTTGTCATTTCATGAAAAAATTATGAAATTTTAAAAATGTTAACTACCCAACAATAAGAAAAATGGTAAAAAAATCGATTACGATTTTAATAAACTCGGTGCCCCAGTGAGTAAGACCGTAGGAAATACAATGTAAATTCCGAGGGCGTGTTTGTCATATTTATTGACAGGAGAATAAACAAGGAATAAACTTAACAAAAATATATAATTTTTTTTAATTTACATATGTTTTTAAGTAAAACGTCAACACCTTCGATTATCATATTCCTGTAAACCTTAAACTAATTTTTACTACTTAACAGAATTGTTCTCTTGCCTAAGCAGTACAATTGTATTAAAGGTTCTCTAACCTATAATTTGATTAAATAGAGTGTAGTTATTTAGTGGTTTAAAATCTCACACGTTAATAGAGGTATCGTGCTTGTACCGCTGCTCTTTAGTTTCTTTGGACATTTTTCACCTTGAAAAGAAAAAATATGTACATATGTATTTATATAGAATATTTATAAAAGATTTATAGAAACATAAATAATAATCTTACACATATATATAATATAAAGATAATATATTCTATCACCTTAACTTTATACTTTGTCCTTTTTTTCGTGGTCAAAACCTAATTTAAATTTTGTAAGGACATTATTACGTCCAAATAATTTATTTTATAGGAAAAAAATAAAGAAGTTAATCAACTCTAATCTGCAGTGGTATTATTATTAATAAACATGTATGTTTGTAATGTCAAAAGAATTTAAATCAAATACCTTCCTACTGCTTAATAAAAAAAAAAACACCTTTATCAAATATTCAAATACGTATAGGTACACACCACTACGGTAAAATATTAATAATTTTCATATTATTTTATTCCCATTCTTTTAAATATGACGTATTCACACTGACAAACAATTTTTTTTTTTTGCATATTTGTGTAATAAATAAAAAGTATTTCTTTTTATCCTTTCTGTATATTATCTACAACAAAAGCAATTCAAATAAAATTTAGATTAAAGATGACAGGATTTTATTTAAAAATAGCACTTTTTTTCATATCATAACTTTAAGTTTATATATTTTTTGCATTATTGAGTAGTTCAATGTAAATTTTTAAAGGTAGATAAGAAAACTGAAAAAAAAAAACAAAAAATACAAAAAGGATAATAATATAAAATCAATATCAAAATATTTTTCTAAATGGAAGAATAACAGTTTATCTAACTCAATTGAATTTGATTAAAATTTTACAAAATTGAAAAAAAAAAAAATATATAGATATAAAAAACATAATGCAAGAGTCCAGGCAAACTGATCATTCAAATTTTTTTATAATATTTCAGCTAATAGAAAGTAACAAAAAAATATATAAAAGTTGATAAATACAAAAACAATTCCTATATTATGTACTGGGTGCTCAAAAAGTATTCAAAATTTTTTATTATTACTTTCGCAAGCCTTATTTTAAATTTATCCTTAAAAATAATAGTAATATTATTTCTCATATCTTTCATAAGATACACGATAAAAATTTTCACATTAACTAATAATGGAGTTGTTATTTTTTTTCCTAAGATATTTAAAGCATTGACCCCAAAAAAATCTTATATTTTTCGATTAACTCTAAACTATCTCAGTAGAGAACTCATGATTATACTTGCTTCTTCAAAAGAATAAAACGTTTCAGAAAAACTTGAGATGCTAACGTTTTTTAGTACCAAGATATGAGGATAAAAATTTTGCAGCTACCCGCAAACTGTTGCGTTAAACTAATCAAATTTTGCAGAAGACATTCGCATAGGACTTGATTTTTTTTAACAAAATTGCAAATACCTAGCTTTCAGTTTTATATACGTTATTTTCATATTAAAAAGGAAGTTTTGTAGTAGCTACTGGCCCAACTTGTTGCATTAGAGTAACCAAATTTTATAAAAGTTTTCTAACCTTTCAAGTGTGACAAATGATAATGGGAAATTTATTATACTGTGAGAACTACGTTCGTACCGGTATAAAAAGAATTTGGGTGAAGCATTCAATTCAAACTGCAAAGAACGGCACAACTTTTATTTTATTAATACAGTTTTTTTGTAATAAAGATTTTAAATCAGAATTTTTTAGTTAAAAGAGTTAACAAACTTCGAAAGACTATAATCTTCTATATTTTTAAGATTTCTATCATCATCTATCAAAAAACTTTTTTGTTCATTTTTTGTCGTATACACATATAAACAAGTAAGTTTGAAATTTTATTAAAAATATAATTTAAGGACATCCAGCCATTGGTGCAGTGCTTGACGCACCGCTTCTCATTCATAAGGGAATGAGAGGTCTCGGGTTTTATTCCCGGTTGAGTATAATAATTATAATATAAAAAAAAAAAAAATATTCATATATCGCAATATATAAATACTTAATATATCACATAACATCTCGTACACCCCACATTCCTACCAGAAAACAGAGGTTATAGCTACCTGGAACATTTATGTACTACGGTACCTGTATATAAATAAATAAATAATTTAAGGACTGGCGAAATATTTTCTTAATAGTATGCTTTGAATTTTCCAACATAATTCAACTAATATGTGTAAGTAGACCTTGTGTATCGAGTTGATTAAATAACACAAGTATTTTTTGTAAAATTTTATTTTTGTTTTCTTCCTTAAGGGAGCTGGTATACTTTCAAAGACACCATGAAAACTTACCCTTACCCCCTTGATAGTATCAGATTTTTGCTTACTAAACCGATCTACCTAAAATAGAGCAAAATATTAAAAATTATGTATTATAATTTATTTTTCACTTTAAACAGTTTCATAATAAATTTCTTATAATTAAATTACATTTTATAAGAAAAAAATTGTAGAAAAAGAATTCAACTCACAAGTCAGAAAACCGCATACAATTTTTAAGGTACATCATATATACATACTTATACAAGGTCTGTCTGCGTACTTTCCTGACTAATTTCTCTGACTATTTTTTTTTTTGAGAGAATAGAGTAAATTTTCACATTTTTCTCATTTTATTGTCATTTGTAAGGAAAAGTACGCAGACAGAAAACTGACTAAAAATGTTATAGTTGACACTTCACACTTGCAATTGACATATAATGTTTAATTAAAATTACAATTGATAACAATAAGGTACAAGTTTTTTATTCAGATTTTTTTTTAAATTCAATTGTTTTAAATAAATTATTTATTATTAAAAATGGAAAAAGAATTAATTTTAATGGAAATGCTTGAAAGTGATTCAGAAAAAAGAAGAATCAGAAAGTTGTAAGTAGTGAGACCGAAATAAATTAAACATTAAATAATAAAACATCTAAAGTGCGTTTCGTTTCTTAGTCGTTTCAAAATGGCCGGAATATAGTTCCAATACGAGAGCAAAGCCAACTTAAATATTGCAAAGTTACAAAGGTCGAACTGTCAAAGTCTTATGAAATGTCATTATTATATTATTATTTCAAATGTTTATATTATAAACTTACTTATTGAAATACTTGTAAACGAAATCGTTCAATTGAACTATACTTAAAATAAAAATTTTTTAAGACTCCATTATTTGTTATTATATGTTAAAAAATATATTAAACTTCACTCAGCGTAAGAATGAAACTCACTCTGTTAAAATATATTTTTTTGACATTTAAAAACTTTATAAATTTATAAAGTTTTTGCCCGATAAAATTTTCCTGGCTAAACCTTATAAAAACTATACAGGGGAAGTATGTCACGTGATAAAAAATTTGTATTATAAGCTATGGTATGATTTTTGCGTTAATTTTATTTTCATTTTTCACATAAAAAAAAATATGTAGATAGCCAACACTACACAGCTCTATAAATATGTATATCGTTCAAATACAAACTATAGCAATAGAATATATTGTATAGAAACTTAAAATTTGGAAAAGAAAAACGGAGGAAAATAAAATCTCATATATTTCGCCAATAATTAAATAATTTTCAACCTAACAATGTATTTTTACAGTTTTAATATGTTAAAAAAGTATGTGTGAACAGGAAACACCCTGTCAATATATTTTCAGTACCTAATACTAAAATTGATTTTTGTTCGCAGACAATTTTTTTTTATATTTGTATAAAAAAAAAATTGACAAAAAAAATCCTGAAAAGGATATACCATCATTTTTAATAAAGCGATATGTGTGATTTATTGTTATTGTTTATTTTCTTTTTTGTTTGAAAGAGCATAAACATACATAGGTTAATCCTCTTTAATACCATTTTAAGCTTTTTTTTTTAATTTATTAAAATTTGTGAATTTTATAAAAAAAAAAATTTTTCTTACATGTTTTTGAATTTTTGAAATTGAACATAATGCGGGTTAGATTATAAAATATTAATGATAAATATAATATTTTTATATCACATACAAATATATAAATACTGATTTAATATATATATACTTACATACACACGTACATAAAAATAAAGGAGATTAATTTTTGAATAATAAATGCCGATTTTTTTAGTAAAAAAAATACATTAAGTTCAATATGGGTTGTGTAATTTTAAAATTGAATAAAAAAAAAAAATAATTCAATTTTAATAATTTAAAATTTCAGAAAAGGAAATGTCAAAAATATTTAAGAATTTTTAAATTTTTTACCTTTTTTTGTTTGTAAAGTATACCTTTTTTTAAGGATTCTATAATAGTTTTGTCTTTCATTAAGCTTTAAATGTAAAATGTGCTATGAAGAGACTCACATAAAAATTCTTATTATACCTAATTTGTAATAAGTGAAAATTGTCCAGAAGCGATTTTCATATACCTATACCTTATATATGCAAACCTGTATGTTTACTATTATACCATTTTGATTGTAAATGTTTTTATAAAAATAAATAAATTTGGAATTTAAAAGTTTTCCTACAGTTTTATAAAACTGACAATGAACAGTTAAAAGGTGTAAAAGATCTGCCACTTGGCCTCAAAATGAAAGAAAATTATTGAGGATTGAAAAATAAATTGTTCTTTAAGCTTTAATTATTTTAAGAATATTACATTGAAAAATTTAGTACAGGCTTCTAAATGTAGAATATTTTCAATTTTTGACCCTTAATAGCTGCCTTAAACAAAAAATGTTCTGAGATAATTTAAACTAATTCTGATCTTTTTCTGTTAAAATTTCAAGATTTTAACTGAGAAATAATAAAAAAAAAAAAAAATTGCCGAAGTTGTGAAAGAATAAAAATCTATTTTGACATAAGGGTAAATTTAAAAACATGATATTATACAATTTTAATATTAATTTATGAAGCTAAAAAAATCCTGTCCAGTTGTTAGACGTTTTTAAAATGAAAAAATGGTAAGCAGAATCTGAGATATGTACAATTTAAAATAGGACCTTTTTTACTTTGTGAGACTGGGTCTACTTAAAAAAGTTGTTTTAAAAAGTTAATTTTTTCAAGAGACCTATCCATAGTTAAAATTGAATTGTTCTGTTTTAAACGATATTGAAGTTTTGTAAATGAACACAAACGAAGACTATTATGCTAATGAGCAATTGAATTTTCATTTTAGTTTTTAAATGCGTTCAGCTCTTTTAGAAGATTCTCAAATTTTTTAAGTATTTTAAAAACTTTTCTGTTCTTTAATAATATTTTTGACTAATTTAATTTTAAGATCATTAGAATTAGTAAACTACTAAAAAGTATTTAATAACCCTTCAAAATTGTATGCCATTTTTTCAGATAAACTTGATAAGTATAATTGATTTTTATAACAATGCTTTATTCTAAAATTTTAATCTGAGTCTTTCCTCATAATCCTGTACATTTTCTTTATCTTCATTTTAAAATAAGAGCCTTTTGTTCGTTTGTCACTGTTAACATTGAATTTTGCAAACAGGTATATTTCTTAAGAAAAGTGCAGTAGAGTAGAGTAAGTCCAGTAGAGTAGACTGTGTCAACTCTGAGATACTCGTATTAACGTAATATATCCTGTTTCTATAAAACTCTTTTAAAAAAATTCAGATGTTTTAGTACTTACGTTAACTATAGAGATATATTTATGTAAATTGTGAAGTTGTATGACAGCTACCCAAATTTGACGCACCAGCACAACCAAATTTTACAGATGTGGTTGGCCTGTAACTCGACACTATTTTGTAAAATTTCATATACCTAGTTTCAATGAGTTAATTCCATATAAAGAAAGAAATTGTATGGCAGCTACTCGAACCCGGCGGCCGAAAATGCTGGCGTTGAATAACGAAACTAACAATTTTGCAAAAGTGACGTAAAAAAAATTTCAGCCTTCTAGATCCTTTTCTTTTTAGTTGTCGCGTGAACGGACGGACGTACATGGTTTAATCATTTCAGAATTCGATTCTGAGCCGATCCATACCTTTGACTCTATATTTAGCTCGACTCCTTTAAGATGTCACAAACATAACGGCAAATTTATTATAGATTGAACATAGTTCATGCTGGTATAATAAGATGTGGTTACTTTCGATAACTTTTATTCGTCATTTGTTACATATATACTTACATCATAGTCTAGTATTTTTGAATATATTTATAATTTACAGGTTGCAATGTTGTGATTTAAATTAGAAGCAATGATTGCTGTATCATCTGCAAATGTTAGTGCATTAATGTTGATAATATATTTTTAGATGTCGCCAAAACTAATATAATTTTTTTTTATATATATAGCACACGTGCCAGCAGATATTCTGCTAAAATAGACAAAATTTTACTTAACTTTTTGTATCGAATTTCCTGCAATTTTAAGCAAAAAATTATTTAATATATTATGCACATCATGAAATTCTTTTTATAAAGCGTTACTAATAAAATACTTTCTGCAAAGTATAATATAATATATACATATGTATGTACTTATATAGGTGATACAAAAAATAAACTAATATTCCGGAAATGTTCCTATAATTTTTTATAAAGTTATTTTCTTCTCATATTTTTTTTTCGTCATTTTATTTATTTATTTCATTTTTTATTCTTTTTTTTATATTTATCTTTGTCTCAAGTTTTTTGCCTCTATTTGCATTGCAACAAACTTAAAATAATTTTCCAGTTAAGGATAACACCATCTTTAACACCATATTCATCTTTCTTGTGGTAAAATATGGAAATAAAAATAAATATAAATGAGAGGATATCAAGTACAACTGCATTCATTTTTTTTTAGTTGAATTGAGACCCTTAAAATTCCCAGGATTTAAAATTTTATAATAAAAATAAAAGAACATAGAATATTATTTAACATATTATATTAACATAAACTAATAGTAGAATTGAATTAAGAAAAAAAGAAGTACTATATATTTCCACTAACATTTTTTTTTGTCTTTTGCAGCTTAAAACACTTAAAATAAAAATTGCTGCAAATAAATAAACAATTTACTACAGTTTTATGAGGATAGGAAAAAGAAATATGGTCACAAAAATTAGATAAATAAAATTAAAGAAATGAAGAATGAAAGAAAAATATTTAATAAAAGTAAATAAAAAAAAATTAAATTAAATTCAGATTGTGGAACGTAACATTATACAAGAATTAAAATGAATCAAGGAGTGTTGAACAACTTACAAACAAATTTATTTTGAAGCTGTTGTTTAAATATTTTCTAAATGAATTAGTTTTTTTTCGAAGATATGATTTAGTTTATTCAATTCTATTGTTTAATTTTAAAAAAAAATGCTTTAAAAAAAGTTCAACCCTGTCAAGGAAACCTTGTGCGTGATTATCTATTGACGCCTTGCGATGATTTCCTTTTACCTTCGCTTAAAAATTGTTCTTGACTTTCGTCTCTGGGAAGCTTACTTCTGGCCTTTTGACTGAATCTTATTTTATCTAGAATCAAAACTTTAATATCTAAAGCGAAATAATTGTCACAATCACACAGTTTGTATTGATCTATCTCATCTTCCTTAGAGATAAAAAATTAATGCAAATAGTATATTACTATAATAGTCATGAATTTTTTAATTAAAAATTAAATTTATAAATGGAATAATTTCCAATAAGAATATTTTAAATTTCCTTAAGTCATTGTTACTTTATAACTTTAATTTAAATTAAAAATTGAATTAATAACACGAATACAATTCGAAAAAAAAGTTCTTTCTTATTCTGGACCATCTCATTTCTTATTATACATTTGTGACCCCCTTTTTAATGCATCTTAAAATTTTTTACCTTGAATATTATTAAAACTATACGAAAATATTCTTTTTACTTTCTTGTTGCTCTATATACTTGAATTCAATACAGGATACTCTTAGCACGAAAAGGATACAATATACCAACAACTATCTTTTCTTTCTCCTTCATTCTATGTGTTCCTTCCTTTTTCGAAATCCTTTTAAAAAGTATTTTAAGGTCTTTCATATTATCATTATATCGTAGCATACAAAATAAAAAAGCAAGAAAGGATATAATTCTTTGCGTTAGTAAAAGTACAAAAAAAAAATCATTAATTTCTTGTAAACATAATAGATTTCATTACACTCCAATAAACATGAGAAAAAAAATATTCGAAAAGTTAAAATGAAAATAGGTGCTTCGATGGCTAAATCATATGGCTTATTAACCAAGAAAGTACGAAAAAGTATGGCTACGAAAGTTATTTTTTTTTTAACTAATTCAACCTCCCATTATTAAAAAAGTTAGAGGTTGTAAATCTTGCATTATTGCACGTCTCCATTAATGAATTAATTAGTTTGTTATATTATAACTGGTTTTATAAAGGCAGACATACCACTTACTCGGTATTTTTTTAGAACAAAGGAAATTATATTATTAGAAAATATTTTTAAATTTTTCCCTATACTATGCTTTTGTAATTAAATAGAATTCTAACGGAAAAATTAATAAAAGTGAAGAACCGCCAGAATATGGAGTTAATAAACCTAAATACATGAAGATTAGAGATATTATATGATAATATAAAACTTGAAGTCATATTCCGAGAATGTAATTACAAGGGGACTTAAATGGAGAAAGAACTTTAAATGCAACAGCTGAACAGACGATTTTCAAAAAAAAAACAACTTATTATTAAGAAAAAAAGAAAATAAAAGAAATTAGGAAAGAGTATAAAAAAGTAATTTCGGATTTTACGCTAATTTCACCTTTTATATCATTACTGTCGAAGGTTAAATTTTCTAAAAAGTTTATGTTTGTATTATAACTGTAAAAACGACAATGAATACAATGACAACGACAATGTTAAATATATCGATAAAAAAAAAAATCAAATTTAGCTCTCATTGAAAATGCATGATTATAAAATTTTAACAAAAGAAAGAGACAAAAAAAATATAATATTAAAATTGAAAGGAAAACGACTTAGAATCGAAAAGATGAAGTAAAAGAAGAATAAAAGAGTGAGAAAACCATTTGCAGATAAAGCAAATACAAGAATTAGAATATCAACAACAAAAAGGTGAAAAAAAGTAAGAAAATTAAAAAATAATAGACTTCAAATACGTATATATGTACTCGTATAAATATACTTTTATTATTTTTTTTCTCTTACCAGTGATTTTTGTTTTTTTACTTTGTTCTCTCATTTTCTTTTTTCTTCTTTTTTTTTTTGTGACTTTTAATAAAGTTATTCTTTTATCGATGCGATAAAAGCTCTGCAAAATTCAATTTAATTTTACCGACTTAATAATATTATAACTTCTTACCTTATTTCCACTTTTGAACTTTTTTATTTTTACTTAAAAAAAAAAAACATTTTAAACCATAATAATATTATGTCTATTAAATTAAATATTTATATAATTTTAAAGTGTTAATATTACGATTATCTATTTTTTATCTATTGTTACATCGCAACATGTAATATGACCTTCTTCACAATATTTTATCGTCGTTCAAACATTATTTTTATTGTTTTCCAAATTTTCTAAAGCTACTATTTTATATTTTCTAAATATTTTTTGAGCTATAAACTTTTAACATCTCAAATAAATTTTACAATGATGCCTCACATCAATTTTATTAGTTCCCCTCTTAGGAAACTCTTATAAACTCGATTTTCAAAAAATCTTAATCTACCTTTCTGTAAAACACTCAATCAATTGCATAAATCCTTAATCAAAACCTTGCTAAACCACATCTATTGATCTGATTTCATCTTGAGTTTAAGGACTGACAATATTTCTTAAAAAATGTAAACTATATGTTTCGCTTTTTACCGTAATTTTTGATTTCCAAAAATTCTATTCTTTTTTACATTTGTGTTTTCGTCATAATATGAAGCAATAAAAGAACACCATTTAAATTTTAGCTTCTCTTTAATACAATAAAAACTAACAAAAAATAAATAAAGTAAGAAAATGAAACAAAATTATATTATTGTTGAAAAGAGATAAAGATATGTTTTAGATAATATAGAAAATCTATTTAACAATTTAAAATGTTATAAAAAAATCCCTAGTAATAGTAATAATAATAATAACGATTGGTTTGGTAATTCTTTTTTGGTTTAAATCGGATATCCGGTTAAAATCTTGTTAAAGAAAAATTCACAACTATTGCTATTATCAATTTTTTAGTTCAGATTATTTTGGTTATACAGAGTACAAACAATAAAGAATTCTAATAGAGGAAAGAGGTTTCAAATGATTATTAAAGGACAATTTATATTGATTTCCTGGAAATCGTTAGTTAAAAAAGAAAGGAAGAAAAATTAAATAAAAAAAAAAAATATATAACATAAGATAAAATATTTGTAATTTTCCAGGCAATCACAATTATTCAGATAATCAAAAGTATTTAATTTAAAATAAAATGGATATTAATTAGCAAAACCCAAGATAATTTAATTTGATTACAATTTTTAATTTGTTGAACTTTAAGATCTGTCATAAAAGATTTTTAATTGAAAAAAATAAAAAGCATCCATATGAAACATTCAACAATTAAATATTGTTCCTAAACTGTTTTAAAACATTATTAATTAAAAGGTTTTATAAAACTTTAAGAAATAAGGATATTGCCCGAAAAATCAGAAAAAAATCCAAAAAAAACCCATAAATTCTGAAGTTTCATAAAACGAATTCTTTCAAATTTTTAGAAAACAAGGCAAAGAATTTTTAGGAAAGAGGCAAACTAAGGGCATTTTTGAACGGACACTTTTCCAAAATAATTAGATAAAGCATTATGAAATTAAAATTATTATTACAGTATCGGTTGTATTTGTTTAACAACTGTGCATTTGACGTCAAAGAGCCTTCTGAAAAATTAGATACCTTATTATATTAAGGAAATCTTTTTCAATTAAGAAAGCTATTTACAAATTTAATAGGGTCTCGGTAGCCTAGTGGGTAAGGGCGTATAAAATACGTTGTAAATACCGCGAAAGTGATAGTTCGAATTTCACACACGTTCTAATTGCCCCTTAGAACATTTGCAGCAACACCTGACAAAGAAGAGGCTGAGCAATTTCCTTGTCCCAATTTAAAAAAAAAAAATTGAATATTTGAATCACATATTTATAAAAATTCGCACAAATGCTGTTCTAAGTATAGCAATACAATTGTTATCAATACCGCTTACAACTGTTAAGCAGAAGGAAATACAAGTATTTTTTAAGTTTTTAAGTTTGAAGTAACTTAAACTTTTTGTCTCCTACGTAATGTTAGTTAAACGCATTTTTTTATATTTTTTTTGTGAACTTAACAAGCCTTTTATTTAACGCTTAAAAGGATATGTGAACAAACACGAATACAAAAAGTGTACGTATCTAAATCTAAAAACAAATGGAAATATCATGTTTTGATTCTTTTTCTTCCAAAGTATTTTTTTAACCACTTTTTGTTTAGAGAACAAAGAAATGTCTAAAAATAAATGAAAGATGGAAAACAATAAAAAATTTCAAATTAACTATAAGTGGAAACAATTGTTAGATAATAAGTAATATGATATTTTTCCAACTGCCATATAGAATTGTAATGTTAAAAAAATTTAGTACAAATTTTGGTAGATTTAATTTTCGTTACTTTTTTTTGTATTGTTTAAACACTTGCAGATAATTCTCTTACTGGCTTCCGTATATTATAAAAGGAAATTTTGGTTATTAAATATTTAAACTATTTTATGTCAAGTAAACATATAATCAGTTCAGATGTAACTTTTAAAAATATTCTATATAGGTAGAACGAAAATCCTATAAAAAAATTTTTTTTTTAGTGCATTTCACTGCCACATAAATGTAACAAGGAAATTACGCAGCCTTTCCTTTTCAGGCGTCGGCTATACATGTCGTAAGGGGGAATTACTCTTACGGCGTGTGCGGGTTTAGAACCCACACTCCCTCGGTGTTTAGAGCATATTTTTATACGCCCTTACTCACTAGGCCAGCGAGGCCCCCTATAAAAATATTATACTATAAAAATAGAATAATTTTTCTATATCTTAAATTGCATAAATTAAAGTCTATTTTTCAGGATTTGTTACTAAGTTACTAAGTTACTACTTTGTTACTAAGTCAAGAAGCCCAATACTTTAAGAAATTCATACAACCATGGCATTTATTTCTGTTTTTGTGCAACCTTAATGAAATATTTTCTAATAGGTTTGACAAGACATAATTTTCAGTACTTTATAATATTTTGCTTAAAAACACATAATAATTTTCGATTTTATACTTTTAAATACTATAAAAATGGAAAAAACATTATTGTTATTTAAAAAAAAGAACATAAAACAAACCCTTATCTTGGTTTTTTTTTTTACATTACAATAAAACCATCCTTTTTTATAAAAATTCATATTCGTTTTATGTCCGAAAAAAGAAACAAAAAGAATTTATATATCTAATAGTAAAAACATAACGGTATATACGTCTTTTTTTCTGATAAAGTATTACCAACACTTTACTTTTTATATTTTACTTTTCATTTTGCATCAATTTAGGCGTTAATTAAGCTCTAACCACTAGTTAATTTTTTTCATTTTTCTAAATAAAGGTACCACCTATTTTATAATAAAAATTATATGTTAAATAACGAAAAAAAAAACCACTTCTTTCAGTTCTTTCATATATGTTTTTAATTTTTTCTACTGGTTATGTTTGCACAAACAGAATTAATAAAAAATAAAATGGATTTCTTTTGAATCCTACTTCACATGTGTTATTATAATGATACAGTTATGCATTATATATTTTTTCTGTAATGGAACGAAAAAAAATTGGTAAAACATTTTGTTAAAATAATATATTTGTGCAGCCGTTCATAGGTATCATATTTTGTTCTGTATTTTGCAATCCTTTACAAGTTTGTAATTAATTGCTTAGTCTAAATTAGACTTTCGCATTGAAGCTGATAAATTAAAACTTATGGCAAATTCTACACTTATCAATAATCCTTCATATAGATGTAAGCAATACAATTCAACATTTCAACACCTACACTTGAACATTGTAAAAAATAAATCTGAGCCTTCTGATATTGAGAACTGAATGGCAAAGCGCAGTACAGCAAGTAGATATCTAATCTTTTTTAAGAAATTTTTGAATGTTTATTGAGGAAACAATACTAGAAAAACTTTGTTAAAAAAATTAATTAAAATTAAATTAAAAAAATTAAAATTATATATTTATTCCTTTTGAGAAAAAAAAACGACTTTCATATCATTATATTACATTTTTTATTAAATTCATGTATATGAAAAAAAAAGAAATAATTTTTCATTTAACTTTATAACTCACAATAAAGAACTATGATATACATATATTGTAGCTCATGGTATAATTACAAAACGAACATGATTTCTTCAGCTTAATAAATACAACACTGGTCACTGACATCACCAAATTTTAAAAATTTTTTAATAACTTTTTTAAACTTAAGCCTTTTGCAAAAGTATCGAAATTCGCTTTTGTAAAATATACTTTTAATAATAATAAAAATCCCTACTTATCATTTTCTTTCTTTGATATCATATTATCAACATTAACATTATGAAAAAAAAAAAATATTTGTATATTATCCACAAAAAAAAATGGTTGTTTCATTTAAATCATTATTTATTTAGATATCAAGTAAAAAAAAAGAATCAACCTGCTGTATGACCTTCAAAAATTTTACTGAAATATCCTAGCAAACTAAAATAAACTTACATATCTAATGGAATACATAGAAATACATACATATATACTTAACTATATAAATATATATTTAACTAGCTGGAAAATTTAAGAAAAAAAATGTTATAGACTCTATAACATTTTTACATTTTTTAATAACAAATTAATTATGAATATACATATATGGTTTCATAACAGAGTTAAATATAGCTGACCTAGATTTGAGAATTCATATAATTTTTATTCAGATTTTTTGTATCGAATAACGAAAATGTTTTTCTTTGCAAAAATCATACTGACAATATATCCTATGGGAACTCTGTGGCTTAATGGCTATAAGAACGTATTAAATACGTTGTAAACACCGAGGGAGTGTGGGTTCGAATCTCACACACGTTGTAAGAATAATTCTCCCTTACGACATTTAGAACCACGCAACTTATGTGGCAAGGGAATACACTAAAACAAACAGATCCTATTATTGAATCCCTTACCTTGATTTTATTCAGATATTCAGTACCTGAATTTATAATAGACATTATATAATATGTATATAAACATATTGCATTTTAAGGAATTGTTTCTTGTTGTGTCTGATAAGCATTTTTTTAAAAAAACTTTTAACAATATCCTAATTTTATAGATTTTAAATTTAAAAATCGTAATTAAATCGTAAATTTTAAATACAAACATTTCTTCAGCGAAAAACGTGAAAGGTTTTCATTTACACAAGCAAAAAATTTTAAATTCTACCTAATTTAATTATAGGTGGGTTGCTTTAAAGTTCTTGAGACTTTAATTATCTTGAGGTATAATAATTAATCAGTATTTACTTTCTCGAAAATGTTTATAAATTTGAATATAGAGAATACTGAATTATATGAACAACATGAATTAGCAGGGATTTTGAAATTAGATATATAATCAGTACATTCAGGATATAAAAGTATGTATGTAAAAATAGTGAGTAGGAAAAATTTTAGAGTTCGCTGCAAAATCAGGGTTTACCTATACGCTTTTTTCACACTTCAACTATAAAATACCATAATATGTATGTAATAATTATATTTACATATTAAAATTTTGAATTTATAATTCAATAACAAAATAGCTTTGTTACACAACTTGGAAAAAAATGTTAAGGTGTTATTCAAATTCGAATTCATATTTGAAGACCTTTAGCCCAATAAGGTCTGTTGAAATGTCAAATAAAGCTTTATAACCAGTAAATCACAAATATCTAACATATATTATAAAAGCACAACTACACAATATGTATGCCAAATTTAAAATGAATAAACTAAAAATGAAACCATCTGGTATGCAAATTGCAAACCTTTACCCCCTTTTGTGCGCCATTATGGAAAAATACAAAAAAAATGTATTAAACTTCTAAGACGATATTGGTGGTAAAATTCGAAAATTTTGCAAATAATTAAATCTAAAATAATCGTGTTTTGTGCTGATTTCCCTATTTATGAGAAAAGATTACAAGTCATAACTAAGACTTTCTATCTCGGCTCGATTTTATCTATTGTTTTTGAAGTAGAAATGCCTTTTAAAATATTTGTGTGGCATATTTAACATGCTACAAGAATAATTTTTATTTACTTATTTTTTTTTTATAATGGAAATTTTTTTAATGATTATTTAAAAATGTTTATATTTGTTTATTCTTCTCATTTGACTTAATGGTTTAAGTCATTAAGTGGTTAAGTCACAGGCCTTCCAATCGAAAGGTCTTAAGTTTAAATTCCAATCAGATTACATATCGTAATAAAATAATTAATATCTACATATAAAATAAATAATTCTTGTATAAGATAGTACGGTAAGCACAAATATAATCATTATCATTTACAATTTCTACAGCCGAGTAATAAACGCTTAGTGAAAATAAGATTAAAGAAACTAAAACTTAGTTAAATATTAATATGAAGCGACTTTTAGTGGCTGCTCTATGCTCTTTATATTTCTTAATTTCCAAGAAAAGTAAGAATTAATTCGTCAAATAATGGATTCAAATTTTAACTATATAGTAGGGACCTCGGTGGTCTAGTGGGTAAGAGCGTAAAAAATACGTTGTAAACACGGAGGGAATGTGGGTTCGAATCTCACACATCTCACATCGTAAGAGTTATTCCCCCTTACCGCATTTAGAGCCCCGCCTGAACAGGAAAGACTACGTAATTTCCTGTACACATTTATGTGGCAGAGAAATGCATTAAAAAAAAAAAAAAAAACTATACAGTAGTTACAATTTATTACGAATAGTCCTTTAAAATCAAAAAATAAATAATGAGATCTTATGAAAAATAAAGTATTTTAAAGATGGGAAAACTTTTATATTGTCATTTGCTTAATAAGAGAATGATGACCGATAAAATTGAAGCATAAACTTGAAGTTATAATTTTAGTAATAATACATCATAATTTATAACATTTAATTAAAAATATATTATTGACACTAATTTTCTAGTACTATTCAAAATTTACATCATTTTTATACAGTGATTCAGTTTTAGTTAAAACCTCAAGGTATTTATTCAGTTGTTCCGAAATTTTTCATCATAATTCATTTGATTCATTGATTTTAAAATGGATTTTGATTCAAGCTTGTCGTTTTGTAACAATATTATTTAAATTATGTGGTCTATTATTATTATTCTATCATCTAATTATACAAAACAGAAAATTATCATTCATTATTAATTATTAAGAATATTAATGTTTATATTCTTGCCGGTATATTTAATGATTTCTGTTATTTTGAATTTTTTTTTGAATATAATATACAGAAAATTTATGATATGAAACATTATGATATTTTCCAGTATTTTTAGCACATTTCCAAAAAGAAAATTGAAAAAACCGTTAAGGATAAAGAAAAAAAATTTTAACCATGGGTAGGTCTCATAGGCTACAGCTCCTCAAACTTGAAAACCCCCTATTTTTAAATGCGTATATCTCATGTTCTGCTTAACATTTTTAACAGCTTTTATTGAACTTACTGAAGTTAAAGGAATCGTCGAATATTGAAAGCTATTTTAATTCTTGAAATTTTGGACACACTTTAGATTCCGGTGACAATACATAGAGAAGTTAACTAAATTAGCAAAATAAAATTTTCATACAAAGTTATTACAGATTTTTTTACAGAGTTATTGTAGAGTAAAAAAAAAAATATGATATTTGCCTTAACATGTATTTGTTTGGTTGTTGCCTTTTAATTACCTATAGACAAAACTAAATGTATAGATATAATAATATAATTTTATACATTTAGTTTATACATTTTTCTGTTTCATAAAACACACAAACAAAGAAACGGCAATCATTTTTGAATTTTTGTTTGTTGCATTATGTGCATGTGTGTAGATATTTACATTAAACAAGGTAGAATGTAAACCAACGGTTTTTAAAAGCGCACATTTCCAAACTCAATACAAACTGTTTAGAATTTTGACTTGGACAAAAATTTGAAAATTTCATGTAATAAGAAAAAATCTGAAAATAGGACATTTTTGAAATTTTGAGGGGCCGTAAGTCCAGAATCCTATATAACTAAGAAAAGCCGTTAACACACGTAAAAATATATTATTGAACCTTTAATTTTCATGTCTTGCCGAAGAAAAATTTGTGCAGGTGCCTAAGTTACAGGTGTCTAAAAATAGCAAATTTTCAATTTTTGAGGCGTAATAACTCTTAAAGAAGGGGTGCTACCAAAAAATGTTCTGAGGAAGTTTATACTAATTCTAAAAGTTCTTTCTTGTCTCAAAATTTCAGGTTCCTATCTAAAGGGGTGCCGGAGTTATGAAAAAAGAAATTTCATGCAAAATATGGTTTTCACATAACGGTAAATTTAAATCGTAAATTACAAAATATTGCATAATTTTGATATTGTTTTATATAGATAATAAAATTCTCGATCTTTTGACGGTTTTATATTGCAAAACTATTACGCAGGGCCTGAGATATATACATCTAAAAATGGGACTTTTTCGCAATTTTGAAGAGCTGCAACTTTGGAACCCTTTACAACTAAAACAAACCTTTAACACACATTAAAATATATTACTGTAGCTTTAAATTTTATATCTTGCAGAAGTAAAATGTGTACAGGTTCCTAAGTTACAGGTGTTTAAAAATAGCAAATTGTAAATTTTTAAGCCCTCATATCTCATAAACAGGGGGTGGCCCAAAAAAATTTTTGAGCAAACCTATACTAATTCTAAAAGTTCTTTCTTGTCTCAAAATTTCAAGCCTCTATCTAAAAGCATGCCGGAGTTATGAAAGTAGAAAAATCATGCAAAATTTGGTTTTCACATAACGGTAAATTTAAATACTAAATTTAAAAAAATTGTATAATTTTGATATAAATTTACAAAGATAAAAGAAATACCTGTCGAATGACGTTTTCAGATTGAAAAAATCTTAAGCAGAACATAAGATATATGCATTTAAAAATAGGGCTTTTTCAAAGTTTGAGTGGGTGTGGCTCCGTAACGGGAGGGGCTACATGAAAAAGTTGTTCCACAAAATTATTTTTTTTATGAGACCTACCCATGGTTAAAATTTTTTTTCTCTATCTTTAACGGTGTAGAAGTTTTGTAAACAGACGGACGGACGGACGGACGGACAGAGTGAAACTAATAAGCACATTTTTTCAAAATTTTTTTGGAAATGTGCTAAAAAGTAATGGATTTTTTGTTTACATACGATGTAAGTATATTAAAATACGATGATGTTATAAATTATAATACGATTCTGTAATACGATTGTATAATGTTATGCTTTTAGAATTAGTATAAGTTTGCTCAGAAAATTTTTTTGAACCACCCCCTGTTTTTGAGCTATTAAGGCTCCAAAATTGAAAATTATTTTGCTATTTTTAAACATCTGTAACTTAGCCACCTATACACATTTTACTTCGGCAAGACATAAAAAATTAAAGCTTCGGTAATATATCTTTACGTGTGTTAACGGTTTTTCTTAGTTATACAGGGTTCCGGGCTTAGATCCCCTCAAAATTGCAGAAAATCCTATTTTCACATTTTTGCTTATTACAAAAAATTTCTTAAATTTTAGTTTTGAAATTTTCAAATTTTTGTGCAAGTCACAATTCTAAACAGTTTGTATTGTCTTTTGGAAATGTATGCTTTTAAAAACCGTTGGTTTACATTCTACCTTATTTACCTTATTGAAGACATTTTTATTTTAAGTGAAGATATTTTTACTTTAAGAGAAGATTTTTGACTTAAAGTAAAGATATTTTTACTTTAAATGAAGATTTTTTATTTTAAGTGAAGACATTTGTATTAAAAGTTAAAGTTAAAAAAATATGTATACATTATATGCATATAGATATATGCATATATAGATATATCATATATATCATATATAGATGTATATATATATATCTTATACTATCATATATAGACATATATGATAGTGTGCATATTTAAGTTTATATAACATAAATTACTGAAGTAAAATTTTTTCATTTAAAATAAAAATGCCTCCAGTTAAAGTAAAACATATTCACTTAAAGTAAAAATATTTCTACTTAAAGTAAAAAATTTTAAAATAAAAAAGGCTTCAGTTAAAGTGAAAGGTCTAAACGTAGTGATTTTCATAAAATTAATAACAGAAATCAAAATTTAATACATCTAAATGGAACAAGAACTTCACATTTTGATTCGTCTACACGTTTCATCAAAAACTTCTAGGGAGCAATCAACTAAAAAATGAATTTAAAAAAAAATGTATTACTCAATATAACAGAGAACGTATTTGATAATTTAAACTTCTTCTACAATCTTTTTTTTTTAAACCTTCTAGGTTTATATAATAAATAAGTAATTTGCCTTTCTTTTTTTTTTGTTTTTGTTAGACTTATATTTTGTGTTTTCATTATCTTTTATAATTTTATAATTATAAAATTGTTTTGATTATATTGTTCCACTACTTTTACAATTTGCTTAATTATTTACATCTTATTACTTTACAATAAATAATGTTTGATAAAAATGAAATATATTATAATCTATATAACCTATCATGAGGGATAATATTCTCTCTTATGGCATTAGTAAATTGAAATAAGTAAAAAAAAAAAAGTAAAAAAGGTATAATAAAACTTTCAGGAAACTAGCTTAAAGCTATATACACTGAGATATTCTCATATTAAAAAAGAAGTTGTATACCAGCTACTGAAACTCACCAGACTAATTTGTTCAAATTAATTAGTAAAATTGGCATTTATATAAAATTGAAATGATAAACTTCATTTTGGTATTAGCACCTCATGTTTTCCACAAAATTGACGATTATTACGTATATAACGTTCAAGGATTCAAAGTGAACACTAACCACTTTTTTTTATAGAGGACTCATTCTCGTTCCACTCTATTTACAGAAGGGTTTATTTATACAATCTTTTTTACTTTTTTATTAAACATTATATTATTTGCGCTTGTAATGAGGAAGGGCTTAGTTTACTTATATTCAGTAGGCAAATTTATAAAGAATTAAAATTATTTAGTTTGCTTACATAATACACAGGATATCACCACCTTAATTACCTTTAAAATTTTATTTGGTGAACGTAATATTCTAATATTATTATTTTTAGGCTCAATTTTAAGTATGCGATATTTTGAAAAAATTTAATTATTTCATATTTTTCCAATCAACTGGAATCAGAAAGTGTTAAATTAACTAAAAGAATACTTTTCAGCCATTGGGTAAACCAGAATAAAAAATATCATAAAAAGATTTTAATGTTTATGCAATATACGCAGGATTCAATCAAAATAACAACCGGTAGGATACCAGTTATTTTAAAAATATTTTTACAGGTGAATTATTACTTGAATAAAATTATACACTAATTATAAAATTTGGATAAATATGTGTTATGTTGGTTTTTTAGACAGTGAATTTTACATACTGATCATTTCTATTACTAAAACATTTTGATGATAAAAAACTAAAACACCTATATAAAAATAAAATTTAAATTTGGGGTTATATCTAATATATACGATGTGATTTGAATTTCAAAAAAGATTTTTATAAACTTGTAATTTTAAAATATAATAACTTTAAAAATTAACTTTATGTTTTAATTTATAAAAATTACTTCCTACATGCTTTAATACAATTTTATAACTTATCTCTACTCTTTTAGGTCTTTCGTTTCAGTTTTAAGGAAAATTTCGTTTAGTAAAAAATCTAAAATTTAAATGTTAATTTTGTTTATTACCGGCTCAACTATTCCCATTTATAAAAAAATTCTATTCCCATTTGATAAAAAAATCGATCCCATATAAAACAAAAAAACTACTTTGTAAAGAGCTTTTAGCCGTCAATACAATTTTCATTCAATCTATTATAATTAAACTTCTAAAAATAGTATATTTAAATCCTTTTGTGTTGATCGATTTGTTCTGTATTTCAAAATAACAAAAAAACTTTTAGCATTAGCATTGTAACATATTTGAAGTTAGTATAAATGGTAACCTAATGCTAATATTTATTAAAAATTTTAAAGATAAGGTACGAAAAGACTTTTAAATCTATTTGCCGAAACTAAAATTTTTAACTATGAATATTCGTTTTTTAAGATTCTCCCCTAATGCTATTGAAGCATTTAATTCTACTTGATGTACAAATCCTTGCAAAAGCTTAAAAAGGATTTCTATTTTCTGTCTGAAAATTACTTAAAATATTATAAGGTCTATATTTGATGGGCTCTATTTTTTATTTTATACTTACGATATAATAAATACCCTTCTATCCAGATTTAAAATATGATACCATCATTAATTTTATCCACTGATAATTATTTACCATATGCGTTATTCTAGGTTCACATGGGGTTATTCATGCCATTCTGGATTTCAATACATGAAATGAACAAGTATACATTTTTATTAAGTTATCTATAACTTAGTACATAACGAATTTGTATTAGATGTAAAAACAAAAAAAAACCTTCAGTATTGAATTTCCCTTAATAAATTTTTATATAAACTTTTATAATTTCCATATCCATATATTAAAAATTTCATTGGGGTAATTTTGTTTCAGGGGCATTGTTCTGTCCTTCTATTTTACTTTGATTCTATTTTAATAGATCTGATATTATGTAGTAATTACCAGATAAAAAAAATTATTATTATTCTTATTCAATTATTCAATCAATGAACTAAAAAGATTTATCAGTCACTTATCACTTTGATGCAGACCAACAGGAGTACAATTTCTACTTTATGCATGTATACATATTTGTTTTATATGGATTAATGTGTGCACACATATATTTATATACATTAAGATATATTGTATGCATTCATTTATATTGTTAATATTTTGTTATTTCAATTTGATTGACATTTTACGATAAAACTCAACTCCTTTCACACATACATCATCAAAAGCTTGAAAATGTAATATATTTTTTTTTATTTTTGAATACTTCCCCTAACTTTCCACTTTATTTTTATATTATTATAATAGAATATATTTATCCTGTATATACTAAAAATTTAAATATATATAATGGTTTTTCAATTTCTAAAAAGATCTAAAAAAATTCGATCATGCAGTTAAAATAAATGAACTGTAAATTAATATATAACAGTACAATAAGAAAAGAACAAAAACTCGTTATAAATCGTTTCATTTTTACAAACACACATGTTTGCATGCATACATATATGAACGTATGTATGTATATAAATATTACATGTACAATTAAATTTAGATACGCTGATGAAAATAAATGGCAATCATGCATTCATGCATTTTCGAAAAACACTAAAAAAAAAAACAAAATTAAAAGGATAAAAAGAGGAACCTTCATATTATATCCAGCTTTTTATGTACCAAAATTCAGACACGAATGGAAGCGAAAAAATTAAGGAAAAATACACGTTCATAGAATGTTTTTAAAATGAATTATGGTGAATATTTAAAATAGTTGAAAAATTTAAATACAAAATTTTAAACGTTAGTTTGGTTACAGCAGTTTCTTTTTTTTTTTTTAATTTTATTTTACGTTAATTTTTGACACATTGTTACTAAAATTTAATTTGTACTAAATTAATAGCATACTTATTCATAGTAAATACATAAAACAAGATTTTAAATCTATATAACAACATGCTTAAACGAATGTAATAAAATCTTACAACAATAAGACCAATGAGAACCCATGAAAATTAGACTTGTATCGGTCAAAACATTTACGTAGGACAAAGAAAACCAAAAAATATTCGAATAGACTGCCATACCGGAAAGCGTTGTTACAAATTCAATCGATGCAATGAAGTATTTTAACAAGCAAATATTTTGAAACTACTACAAAATTATAAGTAAAACTATTTAACATAGGCAACCAAAACATCTAATGTAAGTTAAGTAATGCATCATGTTTGATTAAATATTTCTGCAAAATATGTTTACATGGATTCTTCATTCACCGGTTGCATATGAGATTAAACTAACAGTTTTTCTATTTTTGGACCAAATTTAAATTTATAAACTAATTTTATAAAACAAAACTAAAATATTTCGTATAAAGATTACTGAAAAAAATACATGAAAATTTTAAAATACTCCAAAAAGTATGCAATTTCAATGAATTTATTATTTTATTATCTAAGTTATAATTATATTGGAGCTTCGCTAGTGGGTAGGCGTGTGGCGTATTAACCGAAGGAGTGTGGGTTTGTTCCCCGCACAGGTCGTAAGTGTTTTTTTCTTTATACATACCCCCCTTAAGACCAAATATAATGTAAATATATAGTATATAATATAAACAAAATAAATAATATTGGTATATAATTTAATAATAGTAAAAAACTTATAATGGCCTTGGTAGCCAATGGTTCAATAATATTGCATTACATTTATGTATGTAATATTAATATAAATAAATAAATAAATAATTATATTTTAAATTAATTAGTTCCTCAGAATATTTAAGTTATCTACAATTACAATGTAATAACGTCTTTTTGTGTTTTAATCTTTAGGTTTAAAAAATTTTTTTCTCGACATTCAAAATTTAAATTTTAGCGCACCTCCCTAATTTTATATGGTTTTAAACATAAAGTCAGACAAATGGACATAAAATAACGCGATGTTTTTTGATAAAAAAAAAACTAATAATAGAAAAGAACATTTTTTTGTAATATTTACTAAACGTGCACTGAAAATTTTTAACAAAGAAAAACGGTAATATAATTGGTTTAATTTTTATAAATTACATATTTATAATTTACAAAAAAAAAATGTATATTGATTAATTAGAGATCTTGTTTATTTACTGGGTTTACCATTTTAGTTTGCTAAAAAAAACATTCCCTACATAATAAATAAGAGATTTTTTTATTAATGCTAAAAATAATTTTTGTTGCATTATTATATAGCAAAAAGAATTGTATTTAATTTATTTAAATTAGATTTTAAATAATAATTTTATAAAATAAATTAAACTATCGACATTAAAAGTGTTTTTTTGTACATATGCGTATAAATGTCAGTATTTTCATTTTAAAGATAAAAACAACAAAATTAATAGCCGATGAAACATACATATTTATAGATATTGATTAGAAGTTCGTATTTTGACCACCAATAGCGCTGATTATGTATTGTTTCTTTTTTTATGTTGATTAAAGTTTCAAATGTTTGTGTTAAACAAAAAGTAAGTCGAAATATTTTTTTGGCTGATATGTGTTCATTATAATTTATATAGAATAATGCAATGTTACAAAATCATCGACTACTAAGACCATTATAGATGTTATACTATTATAAACTTATATAGTAATGTTATTTCTTTTATTTATATGTACATATGTATTATATTTATATTATATTTGATTGGAAGAGGGATTTGTTTTCAATTAATAAAACTTGTTACTTGTGCAGGATTTTAATCTACACTCCTCGGTGACCTATAGATTAACCGGGGAGTGTGGAAATTAGGCCGCCAAGGCACTGTTATTAACATTTTCCAAAAATAACTTTTTTTAAGGAAAATATAAATAGCTCATCATTCCCTCTTTTTTTTTAAATTATTATTATTTGTTATAAAGTTTTTCAAAAAAACACATATTATTAATGCTAGAATTATACTGGACGTTAACAACATTCGTACGACGCTTTAAATTGTCAAATAATTATTTTACTAAACGAAAATATGACATACAACCGATTACTCCTGAAGTTCCTTTAACTGACGTTACTAACGTTGAAAAATATATACATTTTACATAATTTCGTTCTTGCAACGTTTGTCAAATGTCAAAATAAATGTCATTTAAAAAAAAAAATATTATTGTTTTTATTAATTTTTGTTTCTTGCATTTTAATTTTTGTTCTAAAAATTTTTTTTTTATTTAATTAAAAAAAATGAGTTTTGAAGAAAAACTTATTGTAAAGGTTCAAAAGCTCTTTTCGGCTATAAATTATTTAAAAATATGAAAGTATGATAGTATACATAAAAAACAAAATTGTAATTGTTGTTAATATTGCAGCCGTATAATGTAAGTCATCCATTGCTTTTGAAATAAATATTTTAAATTTATATTATAAAAAGTTTTATATTTAAAAAAAAATTGTTTTTAAAAATAAAATTTTTATTTACTAATTTGTTTTTTGAAAGTCAACAACGTTGAGAGTAACCAGTTAACCACAAACAAAATCAAAAATGTTGTGTTCACATTTTTGACATTTCAAAACTTTTTAGTACGTTTCAGTAAAGTCGACTTAAGCAGTCGTATTATTAGTATTAGCGTATTATATAAAAAAACCTTAAAATAAAGCGTAAAATTGTAATATTAACTAATATAATTTATAACAATTTCTAAAAGATACTAGTTAAATCTATAAACGACTCATAGAAAATTTCATAAACGGCTTATTCTCCTGAAAAAGCAAACATAATCATGAGTTCCCCGCTAAGAAAGTTTAGAGAACTAATCGAAAAATATAAGATTTTTTGATATCATTTCTTTTAATCTTACAAAAAAAAGAACTGCATTATCTGGAAAAAATTAATAATAAATTAATTAAAAATAAAATAATATTTGGTTTGGTTTGTATAAAAGTTAAGCTAAAATTATTCTTATAAACTTAAATCTTAATTCATTTTGAAAACAACTTAAAAATTTCCAACCACTTAACCACATTTTTCCGTTTAAATTGGTTACCCTGTGTCTTTTACAGTGAAAGAATAAATGGAGAAATAAATATTTTTTTCTATTTTTTAGGTTTTAAATGAAAAGTTTGTATTTTCTTTTTTATAAATTATCATCTAAAAAAAATAAATCTCAACTTTCAATTACAGATATTTAATTCTTTATTCATTATAGATCTCTAGTACCTACTTTTAGTTTTAGTTGTTTATTTTTTTCTGTCAAAATTTTTTTTTTTTTATTTTATAAATAAAAGTTATCTTGTAACTTATATTCAGCATGTATTTATAATTCTTCTCATAACAATGCATCTATATCTTAAGTTGTCAGAAAAAGTTTTCTATCTGTATAAATTCCTAAATAATAATTGTTATCTCTACATCTATATGGGCACTCTTGTTATTCAACTGAAATGTTTCATTTGGCACAAATTATCTTTTTTCATAGTTTACCAGACAGGTAATGTATAACAGATCAATCTTTCAGTTTTTTACAATAGACTGTAAACAGCAGTTTTTATGAAGTTTCAATGCATTTCAGAAAAACGACAAATGCAATGAAAAGATGAACAAATTTCAATATTTATCTTACTTTTTGCTGAAAATAAACTGCACGTTATCTCTGTTTTTCTAACGGAGATGGGAATCTTTCAGAATACCTTCTTAGCAGTGTCAGAATTTTACTGATTAAACCAATATATCCTTTTAGCCAATATAATGTAAGAAAACTCTTAACTGTCCATGCTGCATATTGACTAAGGAGTAAAGATAAGAAAGTATAAGACAACGTCTAAAGTGTGACTCTTGAGTTACACGTGGCGCTCTAGATTTATTTCATGGCTTCCAACATTAATCTGGATTAACAAGGTCGTGGCTCTTAAACGGAATTTCATAGAACAAAACGTAAATTACATATTTAATTAGAAATTGATCACCATTGTTGAGAGCAAATAAATAAAACCATATATTCAACCCAAATACATTCATATTAAGAGCCCGGTAGCTGGTATAAGTACGTATATTTATATTATTGGGAGTTGTGAGTTAGATCAACTTATGAGGACCGTTATTTCAATAATTTATTAAATTTTCTTTATATTTACTTATTTCTTTTTAAACAATAATTCACTTCTTTTAAATTTACTAAATTTTAATATCTTCTTTTAAAGCCCGCCAATCTTTTTTGCAAATTTTAAATGAATAACACCTGTTAAGTCGAATACTCAAGTAATACACATACAAACACTCATACATAAATACAAACAATTTAATAGAGAAACACAAAACCAAACAAAATTTAATAATGCATTTACTATATATTTATAATAAAATATAAATTAAAACATTAGTTTTTGGTTTACTTTTTGTTCATAGTGGCTCTTGCAGATCAGGATAATTTTCAAATTAGCTCCTAAGTAGATTTGTGTTGGACAGGCTTGAATTAGAGATTGGCAATTTATATGAACAATGAACCCGCTTATTATTATTACTATTTTACTAACAGTGACGATCCATAAGTTACAAGTTACAATGACTTTTTACCAAACAAACTTTCTTAAAACGAAATAACAATTTTCCTGTAATTTTCATTACAACTTCAAAACAATGATCCTAATAATGAATAACCATTTTTAAAATTCACCTTCGAGTGATTGCATTTATTTGGAATATGAAAATTTATATAAATTTGCTACAATACATAGAAGAACAAACACATGCACAACTTTATATAGTATAAAAGTAATGGCTTTGTCTTCATATAAAACAACAATAAAAAAAAATAAAAATTAATTAAATAACAAAAAAATGTGTACCTTATTCTCCAAATTATGTCAACTTTTCTGTTTAAACCAGTTAAACTTTTCGCAATAATAAATTTTTTCGTTATAACTATCAATATTATACCCCAGAATAACGGTAGTTTATAGCTTGAATATAATACATCTTGTTCAATTTCAATTTCTAAATTTTTTAAAAAAATAATTTTGATTAATATTGTGTCAGAGTGACCAATTGAAGAGTGATCAAAGTCAGAGTGATTCATTTTGTTATTTAAAAAAAATGGACGTCCAGATGCAATAAGGTAATTTATTCCATGTCCGTTGTGATCTAGCATTTTTGATCTTGCAGAATCTTGGACATTTGCACAACAAGATTTTTTGCTTGTTGATGACCTACTACTGTCTAATGCTGAACTCTTTTTTGCATTATTAAGTATACTTTTTACTTTTATAATAAATTTTTTGTTTTTGCTTAAAAAAAATGTAGAATGGGAGCGTCTCATATGCCTGTATTTCATTTGCCTGTTTTTCATTTGACCGTATTTCATTGGACAGTATGTAAAGCTTTTAATTAGAGGGATTTTAGTATTGGTTACAAAAGAGTTTCAATAACAGGTGTTTAACAGGGGTGTGGGGACAAAAGTTCCCACTCTTTCACATGTTTTGTTGTTGAAATATGTTTGTAAAACATATAATTATAGGGGATTTTAGAGTTGGTTACAAATGAAATCCAGTCAAATGAAATGCCATCAAACGATAATGCAGTCAAATGATAATACAGCCAATTGGAATACAGTCAAAATATTAAATACACAGTCTTGTATAACCCAAGGAGAATTCAATAAAAGTTACTTCAGGTACCATTTTACCAACTTGAGCTATTGGGAAAATTGTGAGTTTTAAAATAATAAAAGCATGTCGATAAAAAGAACCAATTTTGAAATGCTTCCTTAAATTACCAGAAAAAATACAAAAACAAAACTGGATTTAATGTAAGAATTACACAAACAATTGTAATTCTGGCATGGCATAACAGTTAACAATTATATTAGCTTACAACCAAACTATGATTTTGTTTCTTATTTTCTAAAAAATTTTGGTCACTTTATTTATCCTGCATAGAAAATACTCATACCATACAATTCTTAGCTTTAATTAACATTTAAATTTGTACGACAAGAGCAGGTACAAGAATATTCGAACATTTTTTCTTTATCTTTTTAACACCATTTTTTTTTTCAACAAAAAAAAAAACTTTCAAATTTATTTTGTTGTACACGACATTCACCTACATTTAATTGTATTCAAAAATGCTGAATCTATTGTCATTAAGATTTGTTTATACAGGTTTTGTTGTAGTAAACTGCATTTTTTGCTTTACTTCATATGTATACAGTGAACACAAAATTTTAATATAGTGAATAGATAGATGCATTACCTTAGGAAATATAACCGTATACAACAGAAGTGCCAACAGAAGTAACAATACAATAATAACAATAATAAAAATTGAAAAAAAAAAACAAAATAAAAGTAACCAGGACGTTATTATAAATTATGTACGAAAAAGATGGCGAAAAAAAGGAATAAAATCAGAATCAAAATAATACTTACAATAATATACAAACAACTTGTACATGAAACTGTTATGTTATACAACAGAGACTTCAACTATAACAAAAATTATCCTAATGGAAGTGAAATACATTTAAATATTTTTGAATAATTTATTACATTTTCCCTCAATCCTTGAAATTTTCTTTTTTTTTTGTTGTTTTTATTGTTGTTAGTTGTTGTAGTGTGTTATGTGTGTTCCTTTTATTCCATTATTTTTATTCTCTTTAGTTTGTAGAGCTAATTTATATTGAGAATTCTTGTTGAACAGATAAAAAAGGTAATTCAGACTTTAAAAGAAGGTGATTCAATAAAGTTTTACAAATAATTTTTTTTTTTTTTATTTTTTACGAATACATCTGCAAACAAAATTAACATTGGGAAATAAATCCAGAAAATACGTTTGAAACCTGTTTTAAAGAAGAATTTAGACGAAATTCTGATTTATATTATTATTAGATTTGTGGGTGTTTTATTGATAATTAAAAAATAAGTTTTTTTTTTGGTCAAATTTAATAAAAGGGCAAATTATTCTTTTTTATAAGCAAAGGGAAACTTTATATAACCTACAAATAAATTTATTTATATCTCTGTTCCTCTTTTGAAAATAAATTAAAAAAAAAACTGTTGATTTTAGAACCCTTGCCAATTTATTATTTGATCCTATTTACCTTTTTTATTTTCAAAATCCACTTATTTCGCAGACATCTTATTTATTTTTTAAGATTTTAACATTTACCAGAATATTTTTTAAAACTTGGACACTCATATCATAAACTTTTCTATTAATATAATTTTACAAAATACAAAATGCTTTGTATGCAATTCTATTTGTATTTTTAATGTTATAACATAAATTTTATAAATTAAATGTACAATTTTGAATGCATACTCATATTTTCCTCTTGAAAATTTCATTCTCATAAAGGGACCATATAAAAAATATACTCGTGAGGTTTTTCATAAAAATAAAAATAAAAACATGAAAATAAAAACAAAATTTAAATTTATTCAGTTTTTTCAAATGAAACTTCAATTTGTCAAATTTTTATTTAAGTTTGGGGTTTTAACTTAAACTACCCCGTTATTTTGGGAAAAGAGAATAAATTTTAATAAAAATTACTTTTTTTTTTACATTCAAATAAATTTTTGCAAAGAAATTATTATAAAATGTATAAAATTCAGTACAATTAGGCTAATTTAAATTTTTTTGAAGTGTATATACTTTGTGTATTGATTATATTATGATATTTTGGACAAACAAACTGTTTCATTTAGGAATCAACTTAATGATAAACTTTTAAAATCAGAAAAGTGTACATAAGAGTACGAAAAATATTTTTCCCTATCCAATTTTTTCAATATATATTCAACCTTTTATAACTACAGGGTGGCCCAAATGAGACCAACTGATGTGAAACACAAATAACTTTTTTATTTTCTAACATAATTTATTTTTTCTTTTTGCAGACTATAACTGAACTCTTTGAAATTTAAAATGAATACATACAGTACACAACAACGCATTAAAACAATCGAATTTTTTTTATTCTTCTCAACGATCAATTGTTCTGACGCAGCGAAATTATCGGCGTTATTTTAATTCAAGATCAGCGCCCACATCTTCCATGATTACAAGTTTAGTCCGCCGTTTTGAGGAACTGAGTTCAGTTGTCCACCGTCCTGGAAGAGGTGCTCATCGAAATATGCGCACTGAAGACAACGCGGAAGCTATGCGGCAGAGTGTTGCAAATGATCCATCTGCATCGTTGCCGTTCCAGACAGTTGGGTATACCCAGAACAACATTGCAGAGTATTTTAAAGTTGGATCTTAACATGTACTCATACAAAATTCAAATTGTGCAACAACTGCTACCGCAAAACCCCCAACAACGACCACAATACGCTATTCGCTTTACACAATCAGCCACACAAAATGATTTTTTAAATAATCTTTTCATGTCGGATGAAGCGCATTTCCATTTAAATGGCTATGTCAATAAACAAACCTCTAGATTGTGGGGCACTGAAAATCCAAGATCAATGCATCACCATAAGTCACACCCAGTCAAATGCACTGTTTGGTGCCATGTTATGGTCAGAAATGCATAATTCAAAAAATTTCCCTTGGTCACCTCGTTCACCAGATTTAACTGCGTCCGACTTTTTTTATGGGGTTAATACACTATTTATCTTTTAAATATCACATAAAGTGTTAGTGTATGTTAAATAAACCAGAGACAATTGGACAGCTGAAGCAGAATATTCGAAACAAAATACAGAGCCTACAACATTAAGCCTGCAACATTAAGCCTGCAAAATGCGCTATAAAGAGCCAATGCCTATATCACGCAAAATGTTGGTCATTTGTCTCATATCATATTTCACACATAGTCACGTTAAATTTCCATGAAATGTATTTAATATATAAAAAAAAAATTCATTAAAAAAAACTATTATTACAAGTGTTATACGAATTTTACATCACTAGGTCTCATTTGGGCCACCCTGTATTAAAAACTAATACTTTTTAAGAAATATTTACTTTGAGAATGATAAATATTAAAAGCATTTAATAATTTTTTAAAGCAGTTTTCTTAAAACGTAATCGTAATATTCCTCTTTTGTAATAGGAGCATTAAAACAAAACAAAAATAAATGGGTTAACCAGTTTTAACTATATGAAATACTAAAATAATATACTAAAAATTTGTAACCACAAAATATTATTCGTGTATAATAGCTCTCGTTTTAACTTGTCATTTTTCCAATTTCACATATTAAAATTACTTGAATCTGTTGCCGTGAACCATCAAAGAAGTTATTGCCATAACACTTGGTGATCTCTTACAAAATTCCATATTTAGCTAAATACTAAGATATATGATCATATATAAATTATAATAAGCTACCGTTAATTTAAATAAAAATTGTAAAAAGCATTAAAACAAGGTAATACTCGCAAGTAAATTAAAAGGGTTCAAAAGATGCACATTTTCAAAATATTAATATAAGCTATATAAGGAATAATATAAATAATATAAATTTTATTAGAAAAATTCTGGAATATTAAGTCACTTTTGAGAAAATTTCGACAAGCTCCTAAAAAGATTTATTTTTGAAATTAACGCCATTGCTTTTTAGTTCCTTTTCAAAAAAGAATTAAAACCCAAGGATTACGCCATTAGAGCGTGCGCTTTAAATTCATTTCGAAAAAGAATTAAAGCCCACTGAGTAGCACAAAGGTTACTATCATGAGTCTGTATTTCATTTGATTTTATTTTACTGGATTTTTTTTTTTACTTTACCGAACTATGAAATCTCCCCTAATTGAAAATCTTACATATACTAACATATATATAAATATTACGGAAAAGGCGGCAATTCTGATTTTGTAACCAAATATAAATCAAAAGTTTTGAAATTAAAGCGTTCTGTCATCACACTCTAAGAACACCTAAATTTTTAATATTTGTTCATTTTCAGCTGCTACATGGCGCGAATTTAAAATTCTTTGTTGAACTTATGTTAATACTCAGAGATTTTCTCTCTTTCAAAATTTCCAGATTCTGATTTAGAAAAAAATATTTTAGTTGATTTAAAGAGCTCAAAAAAATATTCCTGTTATTTTACATTTTTAAATTAAAAAAATACTATATATAGAACATACGTCGTAATAACTCTTGCGAAACTGTACGGAGCTGGAACATTATAAAGGATATAGAGCTATATTATAACAACTTATTGTACAATTTATTTTTTAATTTTAATGAGATCAATCAATGGTTTAATTAATTTAAAATTACATTGCTTTGTATCAAACAATGTAGAAATTTTGTAAATAGATAGGTGGATATATTATACTATATATTACCCCTACACCTATCATAATAATACTAAAAATCTAGAATACAGAGATTTTTATCTAATATTTTATATTATTTAAATATACCGTTAATTAAAACTGTTACATTCTAAATATGTATATTCATAAATTCAATCATATTCACCATTGAATAATTAATTTAATGTTAACAGAAAAATTTTGAAAAATTTACAAAAAGAAAATAATTATATAATTATTCATTTTAAAATTTGAAATTTGAAACAATTTAATAAAATTCATTCAAAGTTATTTTGAATGGTAATTTTTTTTTTTTTACAAAAAACAATTTAGATTGATTTATTTATTGTAATTTCCCACTTCATATAGCCAGTATTCCCACAAACATCATTGAAATAAAAACAAAAGGCAAATATAAATTTTTTAAATAAAAGCTTTGTAGGATATGATTACTTCGGAATATTTTAAGATACTAATAACGAAACTATAATTCACTTAAACAATTTTCCTAATATTTTTCCTAATTGAAGTCAGCTTATCATACCTATTGTACAAAATTATCATATGGCCGAAATCGTTAAAAACGTAACACATCAGCATTTATATTAAAAATAGTAAGAAAGCTTTAAACCTAAATTTGTAATTTATAAAATGTATAAATTTAGTATAACGTAAATTTATCGATGCATTCGGAACGTTATTTGGAGCATTATAGAAAATGTTATAAATGGAAGCAAAATGATATAACAATGTTAAAAACTATTTTTAATTTTTTCAAATTTAAAACAAAGGATCATTGTACAACAATTGCAACATATACGATGGGGAACAATCAACAAAATACTTGCATAGAAAACAATACTTTCAACACAAAATATAAAAAAAAACAGTAGAAGCAACGCTTCAGTTTTAAATGCATTTTTCTTTTATTTTTGTTTTTTTTTTTGCTTTTGTTATTTTTGTTATTATCTACTGCAATTCCTAAAAATGAAAAATATGACTTCTGTTTCAAAAAATTAAATTAAAAATTAACGCCATTTTTTTACTTTTATTTTGTTTTTTTTTTTTGTACAGATATCTTATATTTTCCATTTCACTGTTATAAAATATTTAATCAGATTGGGAATTAAACAGAATGAATGATTGGGATAAGTAAAAGAAAGAGAATAGAAAAATATGCAAGGGACAAAAAAAATAGATTCTAAAGGTTTTTAAAATTCAGAAAAAAAAAAACAAACAAATTACAAAGAAAATTCTTAATGAAAACTTTTGTAAAATTGAAACAAAAAAAAAGAAAATTAACTTTGAAAAAAATGAGTATAAAAAAAAAATTTTTTTTTTTTGTAATTCTTAAGTCAATCTACAATTTAAATAAGAAGTGAATTAAAATTTTGACATCTGACTGGTATTCATACGGTATACTCGAAATATAAGATTAAAACTGCGGGTGAAATTAAATTTTAACTTAATAAAAGTTTAGAGACAAAACAAAAAAAAAAATTTACTTTTGTTAATTTTTTTCGAACAAGAAAAGAAAATAAAATGATAAAAATCTTGAAAATTAGTAATTTGAAAAATTGTGTTTGTCTTAAAAGATAAATGCATTCTTTACTTTAATTAAAAATAAATGTTTTAATTGATTTCTACATAATTTTTAATATTTTTAATGTACATTATATTTAATTTGAATAAATTATTATATTATGTTGACACAAAATTTACATAATGTTAAATCTAATACTTGAATAACAAAAATGAACAGAAGAACGGAGAAGAAATGGCACCTCCGATTTAATGCTGTTTTTGAACGTATCGCAATAGCACTTGACACTTGACACTTCACCCTTGCACTAAACGAAAATACTTGGCTTTCCCGCCATAATTCGGCAGTGGATGATGCGAGGGAGAAGAGGGAATGTATGTCGTTAACTGTTGAGCTACGGGGCTTTAAAGTATTTCATTTCTATATATTTTTGGTTATAGAGTTGTAAATATCATAGCTATGTCATCGTTTATATCAAATTATTATTTGCCAATTGTCACTTCTTGTCAATATTACAGATAGTATTTTGAAATATTAATAAAGTTTTTTATTATTTTTTATTATTTGTATTGAACACATTACATTTCATATTATATTATGTCATCATCCTATAGTACCTAACTGACCATTATTTCGAATAATATTTATTACACCGCTTTCAACTCTTCTTTATTTATTACACCTCTTTCAACTCTTCTAATACATATTTTTTATACATATAGTAATTCTATATGCACATATAAAGTAATATATAGTTTTTTAATTACATATTTTCTATTTTCAATTTTCACTTTTAATGCAAAACAAAAATTAATTTTTTTTTTTTTATTTAATTTTTCGCATAAAACTTCTAATTTTCGAAATATTTATAATCTTGATATTTTTATTATTAAACCTCTTTCTTGTTAATTTTAGTTAATAGTTGAAACTTTAAATTTCACTCACTTAAAACTTCCTTTAAGCTTCTTTATTTTTTGAATTATCGTGCGGACGGACGAACGTACATGGCTTAATCGACTCAGAATTCGATTCTAAACCGACCTATACATTTGAACCTATATCTAGCTCGGCTCTTTTAAGGTGTCACAAACGTAATGACAAATTTATTATCCCCTTGGATATATGGTCATACGGGGAACGAAAAGAAAATGTTAGAGGTTCCTATAGTCATAGAAGATAACTTTAAAAACTTGATAATTCCATTTTATAATAAATCTTAAAAACTACTATTATTAGTATAGAATGAAAATTAAAATAAATTTAAACGAAAATAAAAAAAATCTTTCCAAAGAATGTTTAGCTTGTAATTTTCAATATAATAATAAAAAATATAAACTATTAGTTCTACAATATATCTTAGAAACAAATTTAACCAAAAATTGAGTTTTTTGTTGACTTAAGCTTTAAATTTAGTTTTAACAATATATGTATACATATATGTATATCAGTATATATACTTGTTTTTTAAACTTAATATAAATCCTCTTTTAAATATTTATATTAACTTTTACCATTTTTTAAACTCATATGTGTAATATTTAGCTTACTCGAGCTAAAAAAAGCAAAAATTTTTTATGAAAATTAAATTTTCTTTTGAACATAAAAATTTAAATAAAAGTTTAGAAAAATGATTCTTGCAAGAATAAAATATAATAATATGAATTACTTTCTCTTCTTTTTCAATCTATCATATTATTTTGTTTTCAGTCTTTGAATTAAAACTTGAATAAGAATACAGTTTTTTTTTTTCAGCAGGGTCGTGATTATTCGAATCTAAAATAAAATATGAGAAGAATCATTAGAAGAGGGTTATTAAATAGCGTATTCAAACGTAACTTGAGCATTTCAGTCTACTAGGAGTCTGTTGGAGATTTTCAAAAACATCTCCTGTCTGTTGAACGGAATCAAAATTTGAGTTCAGCGATGAGTTGTGTCTCAGTTTGAGCTTTTACAACCTTGTATTACAGTCTTCAGGCATTTATTCAGGCATATAAATTGAGAATGAATTAAGCTATTAAGCCGGTTGTCTTTTTGCACACCAGTTGTTTAACAAAAAAAGTTGACTAGCTAAAAAAGAGCAGTTGGGATGAAGCTAATGCATATTTGAAGAAAGTAATAAACAAACATAGATAGACAGTTAAACTCCAATTGTTATTACGTGATTAAGTATGTGATCATAACAACTCTCGAACACTGTGATGCCTTTCTAAACTTAGCTATTAATTTTTATATACAACTACGCTTGAAGACTGCCATTAGCATAACAGAAACATTTAATCAAAAGAAGCTAAGAGTAGATAAATAATTTTAAACTTTAGATCAACAATATTAAAACAAAAAATTGCATTGGAGAGAAGGGGCATTCGGGACATATTCGACACCGTTTCCAAGATATGGGGCTTTTAAAATTTTTTAATAGTTTTTCATAAACAAATTTTTAACTTTTTAATGGCTTACTATAGAGAGATAACAACAAATGTATTTTATAGAGTAAATTATCAGAATTAATTTACTTAGTAATACTTAGTAGATACTTATATTCTACTTAGTAGATAATTATAGTCTACTAAGTATTACTACAAGAAAACTTACGCTTAAATTTTATTATAATTGTTTTAATATTGTAAAACATCAGACTAAGGGCCTAAAAAAATATTTTGAATGTTCACGGGACAATTAAATAATTTTATTCCATCATTCTATTATAAACCAAATTTACCTATTTTTCAATATTAAAATAAAGTAAATTTGATTTATGCACCAGTAGTTAAGTTTTTTCGCCTTCTTCAACCGAAAATAATTTTTCCATTTTCACATTATCATTATTATATTTTTCACTTTTCTTTTTTTGTTTCAAATAAAATTATTGAAACAAAAATTACACCAAAGAAAAATTCTAAAAAGGCAGTTAAAAGAATTTTTTATGTATTTATTTTTTCTTTAAAATAACGTTTTATTTAAAATATCCGTTATTCATATCCACTAGATCTTCTATATACTTTTTAGATAAAAGAAAAAAAGCATCTAAGTGCTTTTTAAACTTAATTTTAAATTCTCTAAATCACTTTTCTTTACTTTTCTTTATGATAATCATTTTCTATAATGGGAAACATTTTAAATATGGAGGTAATTCTTTTTGCTTAAATTAGGTTAAATTTTAAAACAAAAAAAATAAAACAAAAAATTTTTGTTTTATTTTAATACTAAATTTATCTTTGAAATTTTCATGCAAACATATAATAGAAGATAATACATAAAAGTATTCGTAAAACGGTATTATCACCTTTAAAATAAATAATTTCCATATAGATATAATGAAAATAAGAAAAACATTTTCCCAACATATCGATATTAAAATTTAGTTCTCAAAGGTTTATTTTTAAACATATTATATTACATTTATATAGTATGTATCTTTAAATAATAATGAAAAATTTTATGTTTTTTAAAGATTTTGGTTTATATTTCAACCTTAAAATGAGAAAAAAATTTTCGGTAGTTATTCAAAAATTTAGGTTGATTTAATTCTAGTTGATAATTTTTGCTCGTTTTTTTTGTGATTTTAAGTGCCCAAATTTTAACAAATAATTAATAAAAAAAATGTTCCCTTTTTAAAAAAAACACCTACTTGATACTACATAATTTCCCATTTTAAAAACAAAGATAGAAAAAAAATAATTAAAATTAATAATATTTAATTATTTTTACTTCTTTATACTTCCTGATTGGAATAACACAAGCAGAATCGATTTTAACACTTCCAAAGCACAAAGGTGTCTAATCTCTTGCAAAAGAAACTCATCTGTATCAACTTGCGATTTAAACGAGAATTGTTATACAACGATCCAAAAATGAAAATATTTAAGACAGCTGCATGTCAAATCAAATAATGCTATGAAATGAGCATATTTTTAATCAAACAAAAAAGCTACCAAATCTTTGAAACTTTTTTCTCATTGTAGATTTTTTTTTTATCCTAGAGATATGGCGAATCTCTATGAAGCATATATATTCTAAAATTGAAAATGCCTCCCTTTAAACAATTACAACCCAACACTAGAGAGACTTCTAGACCTTATTTCTATACAGCTGCGAAATTTTAGGTAGTTTAAAACCAGTTATGGAAACGCATTCGTTAAGGGATTCCCTAAAATGTGGAACATGGTTCCATCCAATGTGTTCTTCTTCCTCTCTGATAGATATGATCCATTAAACAATTTCCAACTTTTCAAAAAGAATCTGTACAGTCGAGCAACTTTTTTATTTTCCAAAGAGGAGCTTATCATACTAACTTTTCCTAGAGTTTGGGTAACGTGTAAACAATAAATTCAATAAGTTTTTTATGAATTTTAAGATATTTTTTCAATCAATTAAATGAAAGTAGGTAACAATCAAACCATTTTTGTTATGAAACATTGATTACAAACAATTAAAAAATCATTTTAAAACGATGATAAAGCTTTTCTCTTTTAACAAATTTTAACTAAAGTTAAATCTAGAATGTATCTTATTTGTATTTAGCATAAATTTTTGTTTCTACCGTTTCAATTCTAATACCAAAAAATCAGATTCAAATGTTATAAAATATAAGAATTAACTTTTCAAGAAATTGTAATTCAAAGTCACACAAAAATTTTGACAACTTTGTTTTTATTTTTATTCTAATCTAATCTAATTAAATTATTTTCATATTTTGAGTTCAGTTTTTCAAAAGTTCTTAAATTATATATGTAAAAAGAAAATTGTTATTTTATATTAAAAAAAAATACTTCAATTAAAATAGTTTTAAAAATATTAATCTTAGTAACTTGCATTTTTACTATGAAGTTATTGTTACATACTTATCGTAATTTTCCTGTAAATTCTTCAAATAACTTTAGTGCCCATTGGATACTGTAGAGTATACAAAATATTATTTTATTTATATACCATACACTTTAAATCTTTTACTCAAATTACAAAAAAAAAAAATATATATATAGAAAAGAAAGCACTTTTGCTTATTTTTTAACAATAATTCTTTTTTCAATTTTTTATTAGTACTTTTCGAAAAAAAGTCTTTTGAAAAATTATCTTATAAGTTTTATTCTGTCCTTACTTTCGTCTGTTTACAAAAACTCCTTCACCGTTTAAAATGAGATAAAAGATAAAACTCATTAAAATATTAATATTGGAACAACATTTTTATGTAGTACCATGTATTACGGAATAACAGCGACTTAAAGTTGGAAAAAGCCATATTTTCAAATATGTGATAAAACATCAAAAGACAGAAAGTACAAGCTTTATAAATTTTTGTAATCAATGTAAAAATTACAAAGGTTTTTGTAATTTGGTATTTAAATTCACCGTTATATAGAACAGAAATTTTGGCAGAATTTTAAGAGGAGAATGGATCTATGCATAAATTCTTAGAGCTTACGGTTTAAGAGCTATTAAAATTCAAAAATTTAAAATTCTCTACTTTTAAACACCTGTTACTTGAATACCTGTGCAAATTTATCGTAAGTAATATAATATTTAAGTGAAAACTCAAAAAAAAAGTATTATATTTTTAGAATATTTATTAAAGTATTTATATTTTTACAATATAGAGTTTAGTTAAAATTGAAAAGTGCCTCTTAATTTTTCAAAAATTTTTCTTGAAATTCTATCAAAAAAAATCCTATGCACATTTTGATGCACAAATTTTGAATTACCATTGTAATATGCTTTAATTCCTTTTTTAGAAAAAGGGTTATTTAAAAAGCTATGGTTTTACATATTACCTTGTTTCCATTTTTTTTTTTTTGCATAATATTATAAGAATATTAGTCATATCATAGAAAAACCAAATTTGTCTTATTGTCAAATCAAAATCAAAATATTGTTATTAAATAAAGAAAAGATTTACAATGTATTATTATCAAACAATCTTTTATTCAATATATAGGTAGGTACTCAATTTATTTACTTAAAAAATGAATTTATTTAATTTTTTTTTTTTTTTTGATATTATTTAAATATTCAATGCTAAAACATGAATACTTATTAATACACTCAATATACTAAAATTTACATATATAAATTGTAGACATAATGATGAAATTTATTACTTGAAAATTGAGCCCTTTTTTCATGACCTAATATATGTTCAATAGTACAGAAAGGATATTGAACAGTAACAAAAATAAAAAAAAAGATTGTATCAGAAAGATTTACAAATTTATACAGTTAAGGCTAAAACTATATTAATAGACATATTTTAAGAAAGGAAATTAAGTAAATGGGAAATAAGGATGTTTTCTAATACCCAAAATATCTTAAATTTAAAATATTATAGACCTTCTAAATATGATTTAGTTATTTCTAAGCAAAATTCAAAAACAAGGGAATTATTATACGTACGCTTCAACATGAGATATATATATATAGGGTGTTTCCAACTAGATGGTCTTCCTTGAAATCGTTGATCGGGCATGTCTAGAGGAACAAAAAATTGTATTGGAGAGGGAGTAGGTCTATTCTTGATCATTTTCAAGATATAAAATATCTTTAACATTTTAACGACTTTTCATGAAAAAATCTATAACTTTTTTACGGCTTGCTATAGAGAGATAAAAAAAATGCATTTTGTAGAGTAAGTTGTATCTCTTTATATCTCAAAAACGCTTAGAAATGAGAAAAAGTTATTGGGAACTAATTATAGGGCTTGAAAAGCTGTTTCGAAATATGCTATAAAAAAATACCCCAAATACAGGGTGTTTCAAAAGAAAATTGAGTTTGAAACATAATTTTTTCATTTTAAATCATTTTGAACCTTCATAACTTTGTAACTGTTATGATATGGGAATCATTAGTATACAAAAATTAAAGCTGACCACTTACTTTCCAAAATGCATTTTTCTTTATCTCTCTATAGCAAGCCGTTATAGATTTTTTCATGAAAAGTCGCTAAAACATCCTCCCTCTAACCCCTCATATTTCGAAAAGGGTTCAGAATAGACACCCCCCCCTCCGCCTTCCAATAAAATTTTTTGTTCCTCTCGACATGCCCGATCAACCATTTTAAGGAAAACCATCGAGTCGGAAACACCCCGTATATAGCATTTTCTGGTCAAATTCAGGTATTTACCAAATATTCTCATGTATTTGCTAAATATAATCAGGTTTTTGCTAAATATATTCAGGTTTTTCCTAAATATATTCAGGAATTTACTAAATAAATTCAAATTTTTTTTTGGTATTCAAAGTTTTACTAAATTAATTCAGATTTTTACTAAATAATTTCAAATTTTTTTTTCTGAAATTCCGATTTTTACTAAATAAATTCAGATAATTTTTTTAATTCAAAAATTGTAAAAATCCTGTCTGTTCTTAAAACTGTAATAATATTTCAATACAAAAAAATTAATATATGTTTTTATTTGAATTTTGAAGAAATAAATAATGTATTTTTTTATATTTTATTGAAGTCAATATTTACAATTCTGTAATTAGAATACAAAATCGAAATAAAAATAAAATAATAGTATAAATATAAAAAAAAAATTAGTATTTTTTTTTGTTAAATATTTCATAAGAAAAGCTCTTTAGTAATGTGTATATGTTTATTTTACCTTTCAATTGAAATTCAAAATCAGGTTAATAAAAATTTAAAAAAAATTTTTTCTTAATACTTATACATATGAAAACAATAACAAAAAAATAAAATAATATTTTTTTTGTATTCAAAAATATTAATTGTTAGAAAAGAAATTTTAAAGACCCCATTAAAATTTAAAAAGAAAAAGCAAAATAGAAATGGATATTTTGATTTTTATCAAAATTAAAAGATGATTGACTATACCCCAATTTTCTCTACTATATGTTAATGTTTATGACAGTATATTTTGATTGTGGTTCATTTACAAATTTCTTTTTAATAGATAAATCATAAATAATGCCATTCAATGGATAAAATAAAAATTTTAGAATAATAATATATATTTGGAAATGCTTTTTATGTTTTTAATAAAAATCTTAATGACTGTATATGTGTAGTTGAATGAACTTATATTCTTCTTAAAATATCCAAACCTATCAACTTATTTACTTACATATTTCAATACATTTATGCTGGTTATATAGCATTTTCTGGTCAAATTCAGATATTTACTAAATACTCTCAGGTATTTACTAAAAGTATTCAGGTTTTTGCTAAAATACCTGAATTTGACCAGAAAATGCTATACAATATTATATTCTGTTATGCTTTTATACTAGGATAAAATGCTGGTATTCCCAATATAAATTCACAATTTCTCAAGTATAATTTTAAAAAAATTTTGTATGGTTCTTTCTAACTAAAACTGCTATAAATAGTATACAAATATAGTTTAAGACGAGTTAAGAATAATTTAAAGTTTATTTAATCTCGATCCTGTTTAGCTGAATATTCGAATAGAACAGTTGTAATTAAAAGCTTACTTTGAATTACCATACAAAACAAAAACTAATTTTAACAATATTTTTAAAAATTCCTTAAAAAAACTAAAGACAATAAATTTTTACTTGTACTTATAAATTAAATATTTTATAATATCGATCTTTTATTTTTAAATCGTTTATTATATATCATTTACATACAAAATTCACATATCTACAAATTAATATTAAGCTTAATAAAAGAATATAAAAAACTTTAATTAATCTTCTTATTTACTTTAGAGAGAAAACAAAAAAAAAACCAAAAGTTTTAACCATGAACCTATATTTGTTTTATCTACAAAAGAAAAACACCAAAACAAACACAACCATAAATACTTAAAAAACAAAATATTCTTTAATTTCTTTTTATATGTGAATTTTCTTTATTTTTCCTTTATAAATAGATACTTTTAATGAAGAGTTGCGTATTTTTATTTTTTTTTTCTTTTATTCTCTAATAAAAACTTCAAAAATTTGATCCATATTAATTGAACTTTTCATAGAAGAACAATTGACTTTTTTCCAAACTTTTCCTTAAACAAAAAGTTTTGTTTCTTTTTCAATATACATATAATGTATATAAGATAAAATAAAGTTGATTAATTTACCGTTAAAACAATAGTTAATTTAAATTAATATATCTAATATAGTTCTCTCAAATACTTGTGCGCCTATAAGTATTCAGCTGATATACAGGGGCTTCGGTAGCCTAGTGGGTAGGCGTGTGGCGTATTAACCGAAGGAGTGTGGATTCGATCCCCGCAAAGATCGTAAGTGTTTTTTCTTTATACATACCCCCCTTATGACCAAATATAATGTAAATATATAGTATATAATATAAACAAAATAAATGATATTAGTATATAATTTAATAATAGTATAAAAAAAAAACCTATAATAGCCTTGGTAGCCGATGGTTTAATAATATTGCATTACATTTATGTATGTAATATTAATATAAATTAATAAATAAACCAGCTAATGTAGCACGTGTTTTTTAATTCGAAAAAAGATTTCTGAAAAAGTTACAATAGCAAAAAAAAATATCAAAAGTAAAATATAGCCATAGTATAGGCGTTGGTTTAGTAATAATATATTTCCTATAATATGTGATAATATTATAATAATAAATAAATATGCAATCGCGTAATCTGCAACAAGCATTATTAAATTTTAAAATTAATAAATCTTGTCCCTGCTTCAACTTAATAGTACAATGTTGAAGTTTTTACCTTAACTCTTCCGCAGTATAAATTTTATGGTATATTATTGATAATTCAACTCGTTTTCCCATTTCTTAATTAAAATACAAAAATTGATGAAACAAGTAGAAGCATTTATATTTGTGACAGTACAGATAGATTTAAATTGTACTTTTCAATAATATTCAACATAGCAATTATGTATGAGTCTTGTCTAAATCATTTAATTGTTATTTACTTACAAGTCAAACAAATATGTGGATGTATAAAAAAATAACAAATTTTTTTTTTATGTAAAAATCTAACATTTCAAACTTTTTTTTTATCATCCTATTATTACATCCTGTATACATATATAAATGTATTATATGGTAACATCGTAGAAAAAAAAACAAGGTATAACGCCCACTGAATACATTTTCCATTAATACATATATATTTTTTTTTATTTAGTACAAGATTTTTTCTGTTACTAAAAAGAAAATAATGTGTGGTAATAAACTTTTAAATGGTACATAATGAAAGTTTATAAAATACAGAATCATGAATGAATTTATGTGTGAATAGGTAATAAAAAATATTCTCATGAAAATCAAAAAGAAATATATACAAATAAAAGTAAAAGAATAAAATCATTTAATCTTAAGTTCATTGGAAAATATTAAAATTAAAGAAGCCCGAAATTATTTAAGATATTTTGTAGAATTTTATATTTAATATTCGATCGATCGATTCCAGCAGTTATTGTCAAACAAGAAATAAAAGAAATCATCTGCTATTTAGGAACTCCTTCTGTGTTTGATAATATATGCGAAGCTATTGCAAATTTTTATACCAATTTTTTATACCATCCTGTATGAGAATACTTAATTTTGTAATCCAAATTCGTTATCCAAATCAATTCTAAATCTGACATTACAGCTTGCGCTTTCCAACTATGTCTAGGGTCTTGCTTTCTTGTTTGTAAATATCTATTAGAATATACTATGATTCTATTAAGAAACTTAGATTACTGCATCTCTTTATGAAAGAGGAATCAATAACTATAACATTATTCTTATTATTATTTTTTTATTGCATTTCTCTGCCACATAAATGTGGACAGTAAAGTACACAACCTTTCCTGTTCAGGTGTGGCTGTAAATGTCGTAAGGGAAAATAACTCTTACGACGTGTATGGGATTCGAACCCACACTTTCTCGGTGTTTTCATCGTATTTTATACGCTTTTACCCACTAGGCCACCGAGGCCTCCATTCTTATTATTTGAAGTAAAATACATACCTAACTTATAACTTTATAACTTCAATAGGTACATTAATATTTTAAAATATTGTTTCAAATAATTATATTAATTTCGATATAAATTTCATTTTCCATTTTAAATTTAGGGATTTAACAGTTATTTTCAAAATTTAAGTAAAAACAATTTAAATTAATTGTAATAACTTTATTTGGTATAAAAAAGTTAATGAAAATTTGCTAAATATATTATAAAAGATTTACTTTTAAAACTTGAAAATTTAAATACATTTTTTTTTTTTACAATTCTTGTAATACCAAATTTTAAATACAATTTTCCTACTTTGATTTTTGTTTTAATATTATTATTATATTAATATTATATAATAAAACGTATGTACATATATAAATTATTTCGTTCTTATTTATTATATACTCATTTCATATATTTTATTTTGTATTAATTTAATCTTTACTATATATCTCAAATTTAGGTACATATTTGAACACATTATTAAATTTACGTTTAAAGAACATATGTGCATGTGAATGTAAATTACAGAAAAAAAAAGTACATAAAAACAAAAAAAAACACAAATAACATTTTAGAGGTTATAGAAAAATATATACATATAAAAGCAGCATGTTGCCATGCACGTGTTGAATATATTTCAAATTCTTTATTTTAAAGTTATTCATTTAAAGTTGGCCTTATTTTTGTTTGGTATATACAAACAATCCCTTTCTCTTTTAACCATACCTCATCTTACTGTCATACTTTGTATTTGTATTCGGAAATGTTTTCAAGTGAAAATTTAACTGTGAATTAAAAGATTTATGTGTACACGTACCTTCACACATAAATGTAGATATTTATAAAAATAAAAATTTCTTTCTTCTAAATTTATTTCTTCTATTTCTTCTTCTTCCTAATGACATTTTCTTTTTTTAGCACATTTCTCAAAAAAATTTGAAAAAATGTCCTTATTAGTTTCACTTTGTTCGTCCGTTCGTCCGTCCGTCTGTTTACAAAACTTCTACACCGTTAAAGATAGAGAAAAAAAAATTTTAACCATGGGTAGGTCTAATAAAAAAATTAATTTCGTGGAGCAACTTTTTCATGTAGCCTCATAACTCCGGAACGCTTTCAAATAAGGACTTGAAATTTTGAAAGTAGAAAGAACTTTTAGAATTAGTATAAGTTTGCTCAGAAATTTTTTTTTAGACCACCCTCTGTTTAAGAGCTATTAGGGGTCAAAAATTGAAAATTAGCTATTTTTAAACACCTGCAACTTAGGCACCTGTATACATTTTACTTGGGCAAAAAAGTAAAAATATAAAAATTAAAGCTCCAGTAATATATTTTTACGTGCGTTAAAGGTTTATTTTAGTTGTATAGGGTTCCAGAGTCCCCCTCAAAATTGCAAAAAAGCCTCATTTTCAGATGTACATATCTCAGGCTCTGCGTAATAATTTTACAATCTAAAACTGCCTGAAATTTTGTTATCCCCATAAAGCAATATGAAAATTATGCAATATTTTGTAATTTACTATTTAAATTTACCGTTATGTGAAAACATTTGCATTTTGCATGAAATTTGTTTTTTCATAACTCCGGCACGCCTTTAGATAGGAACATGAAATTTTGAGACAAGAAAGAATTTTTAGAATTAGTAAAAGTTTCCTTTGAAATTATTTTTCGTTTTCGGACTTAGTATATTCTAAATTGTTTCCTTAGAATATATTTACCTGTATTAATTGTTTTTTTTAGTTATATAGGGTTTCAGACTTACAGCCCCTCAAAATTACAAAAAATTTCTGAAATTTTATTTCTTAAATTTTCAAATTTTTGTGGAAGTTACAATTCTAAACAGTTTGTATTATCTTTTGGAAATGTGCGCTTTTAAAAACCGTTGGTTTACATTCCACCTTGTTCTTTTTCAGATTACTTTTATTGGATAACTTTGTTTTTTGGAAACTAAATTTACTATTTTCTGATAGTCTCTAAGCATTGAAGATAACTGACTGTCGGTTTCTTTTTTTACATTTGCAGATAATATAATTTTCAAACTTATTAAAAGCTTCATTAAAAAGTTTTATCGTTACCTCTTTAGAAAACTCTTTAGAAAAGTTTATATATATTACCTCTTAGAAAACTCATACCACATATGAAATACCTAAACATACATAAACTCATACCACATACCTCAATGATTTTTCAATAAATTTTACTTTTAAATCAAAATATCTCAAATAAAAATTTACAAAATTCTTAATTAAATTATTTAGTACAATAAATATTTTAAATAGTATATCTATTATAACGCACCTCAGTGTACATAAAATTTTCTGTCATATGATTCATATTAATGATTATAAAATTATATCGCTTATGGTATATAAAGTCCTTGAACCTTAAAATTTTCAAAGTTACCTTTAAGTTTTTTTTTTTGCTAATAAATTGTTGTTGTAGTTCTTGTTTTTGTACAATGGGCCTACAAAAAATAATTTACTAGGTCACAAAAAAAGGGTAATTTAAAAATGAGGGAAAAATAAAAAAAACTGTATGTATAGAAAAGAAAAAATATAAAAGGGTATAAAATGATGGCCTAAAAAAATTTAAAACCAATGTATCGGATGAAATCGATTGTATGAGCAACCTTTCTTGAATTAAAAAGCTCAAATACATGAAATAAAAGGTTTTTATTATTTTTGACAGGAAAATCTTGTTTATTCTTTAATGAGGTGGAAAATCTTTGTAGTTTTTAAAGAGAAAACAGGAAAAAAAAATTTGTTTTATAACAACGTCTTTCTGTGATGTGTTTTTAAACAAAAAACAAGCATACAAAAAGACTAGAACAAATAAAAACTTAATTTATTTATTATTATTTGAAAAAAAATAATTTATTATTTTATGATTGATTTCGATGTGATTTAAAAATAAAAGGCGAAGTATTTTGATTCAAGTACAATTTATTAAAATTGTGTAAATATAAAACGAAATAAAAAAATTTCTGAAATGTTCTGAAATTTTAATTTAAGTATGATAAAATGAAGTACTATATATGTATATAAATCGAAAAAGATTGAATCGAAATCGGATCGAAAAGCAAACAAAGCCAATTCGGCTTTATTATCTGGGGCCGAGAAAAATTTACGGAGGTGACAAAAAAAAAATAATACTGTTCCAAATAAAAAGAAATTTTTGATATTTAAAATTTTGAAAGAATTATTCAAGTTTGTCAAAAATTTAGATTAATTATTTTAAAATAAAAATAATATTAAGAATGTATTTTCCATTTCTGATAGCCATCCTAATGGTATGTGAAGCAACACATTCGCTTAGAAATTTATTATTGGATTTAACTGAAAGAAAAAGTTGTAAAGTAGTATATGTATTTATATTTAGTGGGCTTTTCTTTCATAATTTTTATATTCACTCTCACCTCAGCCGTTTAATAACTAATAGCAAATAAAATGAACAATCATAATTTATAAGATCTAATGTTATTATTTTACCTAATTACCGTAGTTAGGTAACATTTCAACATATTTATTACAGACACTTTATATCAAAAATTTTCTTTGGTAAAATTTTTCTTTGCATAGTGAAAAGTTAGTGGTTGACGCCAAAGCCTTAAGATATTCATATAATATAATGTGTTAAATTTTTAGCTTGAAATTTCACTAAACATAATCTATAAATACGTAATCTACAAAGAAAAAAAATTAACTTTAGTTTTAAAATAGTAATTTTAATCACAGGACAGTTTTTAGTTGATTAGGCCATAGTAGTTATTGAATTAAGTTCGTATCTTATTATGTGTTATATACTGTCCGATAGAAAAACAAATAATTTTCTTGTTTATAATCTTCAAATTTATATAAATATAAATTTTGGATAAACTAATATATTTTTAAAAATATAGTACCACTGCACAACCATATTTTTAATCATCTCATTTTATTTAAAACATTTTAAACCTGTTAAAAGCTAGAAAATTTAATATCTAAATATTAAATTTAAAAAATTAAAATACAATTTTATATGTACATATGTATATTGTATATATATACATATATTTATGCAATTAATTTCTTATTAAAAAAAAATCTAATTCAGTTTTTAATACTTTTTATTCGCAATATTTAAATAACATTTCTCAAAGAAATAACTAAGTTACTAATAGAATATAAAACTTTTTAAACCAAGAAAAAAAGGGAAAAAAAACCTATTAAAAAAAAAACGATTGTGTAAAGTTAAATATGTCCTTGTAACTTAAATGACATTAATAGACACAAAAATATACATACACCTACAACAAACATTAATTTTATATTCAATTTCGTTTAAATAAAATAAATCGTTTAAAGAAACTTCTTTGTGGAACTTTTAAAAAAACTTTTCTTTTTTAAAAAAAATCTTTGTGAGAAAAGAGAGGAAAGTATTAAATAAATATTACAAAAAAAAAAAAAAAATAATAATTTAGTTTGATATACTTTTAAGAGTTACAAACAATAAACTTAGATATTTTAATTATAATAAATCTATCTGAAATGCTTAAAATGATCTATTTAGGAATTCTATTAATAATTTTTCTACTGCATATATTCTTCTGGATGTTTCATAACATGACTTTTCATTTGGATCTTTCATAAAATGACCTTTGAGTTTATCATCGATTGTTATTTTATTGGAATTAATTTGAACTTATGTATTTTGAATTTTGTTCACTTTAAACTCCATTACCCTTCTTTAATTTTTTTAATGATAAAAATTGATAGTGTCTAAAAGTGAAATTGAATTACCCACCCCTTTTAGTAAACCATTATTAATTAATTAAATCAAAATAATAAAATTGTACAAATGGTTATAGTATATATTATATGTTTAAGGCAAGTGTATCTACAATCACATCAATTTTTGTCCTTCTTTTATGAAACAAATGAACATTCTACAATGAAATTTTCTAATGTCTCACAGCAAAAAAAGCTTAGCGTAAAACACACCGTCCATATTCAAAACCTTTTCGTAAGTCTTCCAATTTTCTTTGTGCTTAAATCTTCCTGCTAAATTTTTCCTTTATCCCTTTTTTACATTTTTTTTATTATTTTTTTACATTGTCTGTTTTTTTTAATTTTCTTTTTTTCTTTTACTATTACAGAATTTTTTTTGGCGCTTTTTTTTCAACTAATTTTTTTATACCCTAATTAAATGATCATTATGCAAAAAATTACTTTATTATTTTTTTTTAATTTTTATTTTGCGACAAAACTGTCTTTTGTTATTTTTATTTCCATTTTTCTTTTAAAATAATTCACAAAGAAAAATGTTAAGATCGTGATACAAAAACGATCTGATTGATGATTTTTTAATATTCTAATAATTTTTTCTCCGCAAGCATATTTTTAATCTCATTCGGCTACAAATGTTCATAATAAATATTATTGTAAACTGTTTGTTTATAATAAATATTAAAATACAAATGAAATAAGCGATAATATGTTTTAAAAGTATATGATTAAATTTTATGTTTTGAAGAGAGGCTTACATTTACATCTTGACCCTTACTCCTTGCTAATCGTTGTGCTCTTCTTTATTGTAATCGAAATTTCATTATAATTTTTTTCCAAAAACAAGAAAAAACATTTTAAAGTCAATACTTGTAAATATATTTTGAATAGAAGACCACAACTTCGACGTATGTTCTGTTTTATTCTGAAGAAAATAAATATTGATATTCACTTTCAAAATATTTTAAATCAAGAAGAAATAGACGCCAATCCTATTCTATCAAAGCACCTAGGTGACTCGATCAATATAGACTGGTAATAGTTATTTTATAATGCGTACATTGAAATTCAGAAATACAGTTGAACACCTTACATTTTCTTATACTTTATCCTTGAACAAAGTAGATATTGTAGGTAAATAGGTAGGTAGAAAGGAAATGCAGATACACACTTGGATCAGTTTAGGGTCATCGTGATACCCTGGTTCAGTTTTTCTCCAAATTAATCCTTTAAATGCCTATTACAAAGTAAATCGATTAAGTACGCCTACGACAGATCGAAAAGGTTATTGAAATAGGAACAAATCGAAATCGGTTGAGAAAATACGGGTTTCAAATCTCCCACACGTCGTAAGAAAAAGTCTCTCGACACGCCTGAGAAGAAAATGCTGTGTAATTTCCTTATCACATTTATGTGGCAGAGAACTAAACTCACAAAAAAAAAGTTTATTTATATAATAAAAAAATTTCTCCTGAAACTTTTTTCTTTTAGAACAAGAGCTGGAAATACACTGTCAAGGTGCAAGATTGATTCCTCTTCCTATTTATTTTTGCTTCTGAAAAAGTTATATAAGAGATGTCCTTACTTTCTGGAATGTCTGTCGATTGGACAGTGTCCTCCTATTATTTTGCTGATATTATGAAGATTTAAGGATAAGAGTCTAATTGATGTATATAGGACAGGCACCTATCTGATACCACCTATATGGCACCTACCATATAGGCACCTACCTGATATGGCCACAACGCATAAGTATTAATAGAAAACCACCTAAGATTTGTGAGTTGTTGCCTTGTTGTTGAGACCAATATTTACAGTTTGTAATAGAAATCCTGAGATTATGTTTTTATGGGTCCTGCAAGCCACTTGCATAAAAAGCCACTGTGTCCGCGTACCCGGACATGACAGATATCGAAAACTACTAGCTTCTGTGAGTTACATAACATAACATTAGTAAATATAATTAAAATTATTAAATTAAAACATTTGCCTTAACCATTATGGCACAAAAAACTTTAAATACAGTTTTCGTCATTTTAGTCTAACATTTATATACACATCGACACACTCATACAAACAATAATGATTATTGCATTTAAAATTTAATTACGTACCATTTATAAATAACAAAAAATCTATGTTTTCCAATCCTCAAGCAATGATTGCACATTTGACTGGATTCGCTCCATATTTATAATAATGATATTTGTTTTATATAGCATCGTTTTCCTCCTCTTTTTTTTTGCCATTTTAATATGATCAGCTTTTTTATACTATTAAAATAATACGTGACCTATTATTTTTTCAAGAATCAAAAGGAAAACTTTTTAGACTGGTTTTGGAAAATTTAAATATATTCGCACTTTAAGAAAGTGTGACCATTTTTTAAGCAAAAAAATAAACTAAAAATGTATATTTTGATTGGGAAAAGTATTTAAAAAAAATAATAATCAGAATATCTTTATAATTTATATTTGTCATAAAAAAGTTTTGTTAGCTTCAATTAATAAGTTTAATTAAGGCCTATTAAATCGTATTTTTAAACACAAAAACACAAACTTTCTGTCGAACACAAAATTTTTCAGAAGAAAACACTTTTCTTTATTCCACACTAAATTAGTGCATTTCTTATTATTGAATTTTAAGTTCGTTTTCGAAAAATCGTATACGTATGGGGAAACTAACAAATTTATTTTTCTTCTTAGAAATAAACAAAAAAAAAACGGAACAGTTTTCAAAAAAGTGAAATGTAGAAAAAATTGTAAATTCTTTTAGAAATGTAAATTTATTTTTGATTGTTTAAAGATATTTTTAATGACCGCATGCATAAATGTATAAGGCAGGTATTGTTTTCATATCAAAAATTTGTCCGAGAAAAAATTCCAATTTCTCTTTGAAATATAATGCTTTTCGTTTAATAGCGGTCGGTTCTGTGGTGGAGACAGCTGATTTTTTTTCTTTGCAAGGGTAGGTGGGAATCATCGGAACACACTATAAAAAAGTAAGAGAAGCACCATTAAAAAAGCCCTCTATAATTGTGTAGTATTATAAGTTCCCAATTTCTGTGTGGTACCACTAAATGCAACAACCACTAAACCACTAATCCACTAAATATAAAAACCCTTTTTAACGAAACGATAGATATGTTGCATGACCTTTAGTACCGATGTAATGTTTGGACTTGGAAAGTTATGGTTAGAGAATGAAAATTATTTTAAATTAATAAGAATATTGTGAGCTAAATTGTTAACGTTCACCTTCTAGATAAAATATGAATTTTCATCTTGAATTAATCTTCATAAGTACTGTATTAATCATAATAAGTGTATTAATTTTTAGTAATTTAAAATATAGTGATAAACGATGTTTGGGCAAAACTTAATTAATCAAATGTTAATTAAAATTCAATTTTTAAATTACAAAACATATTAAGTTACTAAAAATCGTACAAGTTTTAGATTCATAATAGATTTTTTGTTAAATCTTTAGATTTTGTACTATATATTATTCGTTTTAATACATAAATTAACTGTTTTATGGTTTTAAATCATTTTTCAAAGAACTAAATATCACCATTTTGTTTTGTTATAATTTTAAAAACTTGAATGAAAAAATTTACTTCTCAAGTAATACATGTCTTATTAGTACATTATTAGCTGCAGATGAGATTTATTTATTTATTTATTTGTTTCTATCACTTTGATGTCTTTTTTTGTTTAAAAAAAAAAAATTATCACTCCTTACAAAAAAAAACTATAGTTTGATTCTTAGGGAATTTTAAAAATTTATTTTATAACTAAAGTCATTCCTTTAAGGAGGTGACAGTATTATAAAATGGTCTCAAAATGCAGTTTTTTCAAATGCCATCAAGGTATTTTATATGCCAACCAAACGATTAACTTTATTCTTATCTATTTCCTTATTACAAAAGAGATCTCAAAACGACGACAGGAATAGAATTGAAAGAAAAACAAAATATGAAATGTTTTAAAATGGAAATTTTTAAGGATAATACTAAAAAAACAACATGATTTTATATTAAATTCTCTGGCGAACCAAGTACATGCCATTCAATCTAAATTGATAGATTTTTAACTATTCTTCTAACAATTATTTAGTCTAATTATATTTTATGAAAAAAAAAAAAATGTAACTTGTCAAAAATTAAATATCCATTATTTGGAGTTTTTTTGTAACCGTCCAATTGTGACAAGTGACAGTATATTGATTCTGTTTAGCTGTACTTTGAAACTATGTATTGATTATGAAACTGACACAGAATAGATTCCTATATATTTATCAAAAAATAAAACCAACTCTGATATGAAAAACCTTTAGTACAACTGGTCTTTCTAAACTACGCGTAGTCTTGAAAACACTTGAAAAAACCTATTCGTAACAAAATTTGCGTTAGACCAATTGTGATTAGAAAAAAACACATTAAGTAAAAATTCTCTGTTTAAAAAAAATCAAATCAAAACTCTAGTAAGGTGTTAGAAAAAAAAAAACTTTATTATTGGAAATTTTTTTTGTTTTTTTTTTTTTTGCTGAACTCTGCCTTTACACAAGCTCTCACATTCTTTTTTCATCTTTTCTATTTTATAAAGCACGGTTATTTTTTTTTTAACACGATAATGGGATTTCATGTCAGATATTATAGATTCCTATAGATACCAACTCATAGTGTAACAAGTTTGTTTTATTATCAAAAACTATCATGAGTTGTCATCATTATGATCATCATGAAGATGAAAATTTTTTTACTTTTTTCTTGTTCTTTTAATGTAACACGTGACATAAATAAATTTTAAAATGATAATTCCTTATTTTCTCTAGATTAGATTAAAATGAATATACAAAGTATATCAATGTATATTGTATATATTATAGAAAATGTTTATTGATAGTTGTTGGATATTGGCTATAATGGTAGAAAATGTAAAAAAAAAAAACAGATTTAAAAAGGGATGAATTCATCAGAATGCATTCTATGTAATGGAAAGTTTTTTTTTTCAATGAATTTTTAAAAAGTTGTTTAATTTCGAATTATGTTCGAATAATAGAATAAGAAAAGTGCAATGATAATTAGATATTGGCAGACAATTAGATGATTTACTAAATAGAAATTTGTAGAACAATAAAAGTTATGATAAAATTTATATTTTTATACCCGTACGATAGGATCGGGTATAATAAAATTACTCCTCCGTTTGTAACACCTCGAAATAAGCGAGCTAGATATACCTTCAAAGGTATGGATCGGATCAGAAAAAAATTCTAAGACTTTTGAGCCATGTCCGTCCGTCCGTCAGCACGCTAACTCAAAAACTAAGAAAGCTAGAATCTTGAAATTTACACAAAATATTTTGGGAGTAATTTGTAGGTTCCCTATTTTTTTTGGTTGAGTTTGGACCAAGCCTTAGGGTATCTCTCGAACACCTAACTTTTAGATCCCCACATTTTTTTTGCAATAGAGCTATGAAATTTTAACTACTGATAGATCTCACAAAAATATTAATTTTATTTTTAATAACTTTTTTTGGTAGTCCCATCCGTTACGGAGCTACAGCTCCCCAAAGGTTCAAAAAAGCTTTATATTTAAATTGTTATAGCACAAGTTATATAAGGTATATCTTCATTTTGAAAACGCCAAACGATTACTACTTTTATTAGCTTTAAAAGTATATATACAATAAATATATAATTTTGGCATACGGTGTCTTAATTTACCGTTATGCGAAACTCAAATTTTGCAAAATTCTTTAACCCTTCCATCTTCTAAACGGTTAAAGTTGAAAACTTGAAATTTTGACAGAAGTTAGATCTTTGAAAATTAGTATGAGTCATTTCAGAAATTTTTTTTGTATCACCCCCTGTTTAGGAGCTGTAAGGGGTCAAAAACTGAAAATTTCCTATTTTTAAACACCTGTAACTTGAACACCTGTTAACATTTTTTTGAAGTAATACAAAAAAATTAAAGCTTCAATATTATACTCTTATTTCTGTTAACAACTTTTTTTAATAATATAGGGTTACTTTATAATTGACGAAAGTGTTACTTGATTTTTTCAAATTTTCTAACAAATTTCTTCAACAAATTTTTTGCATTTTGTTTTACTCGATAATTTGAAATTGTTGAGGATATAATGCGTAGTACATAAAAATGTAAATAAATAAACAACATAACGGTTGCTTGAAGAATTTTTATTTATATGATATTGATATATATACATACTTATATAATATCATGTTTATTTACATATCGTATATGTCACTAGTGAATGAATGATAAGAGTATAGATGTATATTATATAGCGCCGTATTTACATACATATATGTATTTTATTGTACTTATAAGAAATTATTCTGTCAATGGAATATTTAAATATAATATAATATAATATTTAAAATTATATTTACTGTTTTGTACTTAGTAAATTTAATATACATTTACCGCTTAGTATTAAATATTACTATAGAATATTTGAAAAAGTTTTGGATTGATAATCTTTATGGGGAAGGTTAGAATCTGCTTTTGAAGAATGTACATATAAACATATAGTTTGAATATATGTACAACCCATAGTTCTAGAAATTATAAAATTCACCCAAATTATTTTAAAATACTAAAATATTAAAAAAATAATATTGTTAGCAGAGTGACAGGCTGTGAACATACTAACAGTTCGTACGGGTATCTAAGAGTTGACAAAGTCAACTGTATTCTTCCTCGTTTATTACATAATCATTTTAAAGAAAAATTCAACTACTTTTTCTTAATTTATAAGATGACCGAATTTCTTTTTATGACTTTTTTATATCATTTTTACAGTTATTTCCTCAACCGAATCTATTTGTAGTTTTAAAGTTATTTGTATGCAGATTATCGTCCACATTTATGTGACATAATGTATAAGGAAGGTATTGTGATGGCACTAAAATCAATTTTTTGCATATATGCATTTCTCCTGTACGTAGAAATCTGAAATAAGTGTTTTTGGAATGGTGTCTGTCTGTACGTGTACAGTTCAAATAGCTGAAAAGAATTGGATAAAATTTCATATTTAAGATTTTGACGTAAATACGTCTATAAATTGAGGTATTGAAATAAAATACCTCTCTAATTGAAAAATTTTTGATGGAAACCCCAAGTAGCAATTTACTAAAGCTATTTTAAAATTTTTTACGAATAATTCGTAACAGGAAAATATTATGAGAAAAATTATTAAAAAAAAGTTGTTACACAAGTCAAGATCAACAACTTTTTCAAAAAACATTTTTTGATCCGACAAACTTTTAGGTCCGTCGTCATTTTCGCACGATTTTTTCATCATTTTTTCAAGTCATTTTTACCAATACGAAATTTATTTTGTGTGAAAACTTTGTTTTGCAATTTCATAATTTTGTGCATGAAATGGACATATAATATAGATAATATATAAAATTTACAAATATACAAATTCATATGCAGATAATGTAGCTATAGGTATTCATGCTTCATATACATGTACATAATATTATAAAGATCTTATATAATGTAAATAGCCCTTTTAAAAAACACATACATTTTAAGTTTTCTTGTTCCTGCGATCGGTTCTGTAGTGAATATAGCTGATCTTTTTTTCAAATCTTTGCATTTACTTATTTTTAGCCATTTTCCAAAAAAAAAAATTGTAAAGTTTACCTATTACTTTATTTGATTTTTTCCGTTTCTCGGATCGTCCGTCTGTTTAAAAACTTCTACTCCGTTTAAGATATGTAGCAAGAAAATCTTAACCATTGATAGGTGTCATCAAAAATTAATGTTATGGAACCATTTTTTTATGAGTCCCATTTATTACAAAGTTACATTTGATCAATCTATAAATGTCAAACGAGAAGAAATTCTTTAAGTTTATAGTAAGTTATTTAAAATTTATTTATGTTCGTATACGAGTATAAAAAGTAGCGTACTAAAAATTAATCATACCTTAAATTTTTACCATCATTCAACTTTTTCTTTAAATATGAAAAAACTTACATTGACTTTAATCTTATATAGATAACAGATAAATTTAAAAAAGCATAACCTAACTGCTAACAGAATAATCTTTTTTTTAAGTAATACCCATATAAAATCAAATTTTTATATTATAATTTTTCATACCATGTAATTAAGAAAAACTTTTCTGAATATGTTTTAATTAAATAATGATATATTCCTAAAATAAAATATATTTATATTAAGAAAAACAAACATATATACATATATATAGACAAATAAAATCTTCTACATATAAAATATTGAGGAAAAGGTCATCTTTTCTCTAAAGGGACAGATACATCCTAATGCATTTTTTTTCATCTATTATTTTCTTTTTGATACTCTTTTGTTATATTAGATTCATTTTTAAATTAAATTATTTTATGTATGCTCATATCCTGTTTATTATAAAAAAAAAAACATTTTTTTTATTTAAATTCCCTTTAATGTTAAGAATAAAATTCATATAGTCAAACATAATTGTAACGTCGCATAACTATAAATATTATAATTATGCATAACAGTACGTCAATAACATTCAAAATTGGTATTAGAAAAACTGTTTTTGTTTGCTTGCTTCGAACTAAAATATGGACATAAATTTAAAATTTTATAATTTTGTTTTAGTTTTAGAAGGAATTCATTTAAAAACTTTTTGTTAAAAAATTTAAAAACTAAAAACTAAATATAAAAATATGTTTTAATTTAATTTATTTCTTAGCAGTAAATTGTACATTAATAAGCATATATGCATGCATGTATGTATACATATTAGCAAAATTTGAAGTGTAGATACCATCTTCTTAGCGTGAAAAAAAAAAACAAAATTACATAAAATCAATATTTTATGCGAATACAAATCTTAACCTGCAAACAAAAAGAATATACAAACAAAAACTGGTTTTACCAGATTCTAGAATTAACTGCAGTTTATATTTGCCAATATAATTTAACAATTAAAATCTTAACAATTGATAGAAATAACTCAAAAAAAAGTTAATGCACGTTTTATACTGTTCTGAAGGCAATAACTGAAGCCAATATTTATGAATTAATTCAATAAAACCAAAAGTGCTACTCTCCTTCGAGGAGGAACTATCAATTAATCCTGATTTAATATAATATTTGAAAAATTACAAAAATCTTTCAACATTAAAGCGGCATATCATAAAAAGTCAGCACGAAAATAACCTAAAAAGTTGTGAATTTCGTCAAGTAAGACATAAAAAATGTGAAATTCCAATCCTGTTGTTTTTGTATTAATCAGAATAATTCTGAAATTTTCTTCAACTTTGATAATATTGTGATTATCTAATTAAAAGTTTAATTGTCCTTTTATATAATAAATAATTTGTTAAATAAAATTTTTAATAAATTTGTATCAACTGAACTCTGTGATCTGTCATAATTTTATGGTTAGAATTTTTTTTTGTTGTTCATCAATTTAATTATTTTTGTTGTTTTTTAAATATATATATATATTTTATAATGTAATATATATATGTAAATTTTTTCATTTATTTTAAGGACACTGACGTACATAAATGCAAACATTTTCCTTTATAAATAGTGATTTACCACACCACATAATATGTGTATTGTATATTATTAGCAATATCATTGCTTTTTTTGTAAACATATGCATACATATATCGATATATATATAAATATGTATAAATTATAAAAGGTCGTCTATTTATTTTCAATGTCAAACAAAGAATAGAATTAATTAAGTTATTAATCGAAAATTTTATACGACCATATTATATAATAATAAAAAGAGTTTTTCTTTTCTCTTTCTTTTATTCTAAATTTACTTCGAAAACTAGAGTTTACTCTCTCTTTTATTCCCACACGTACCCTAAAGGGAATTTTCATTACCCTTTATTTTAAATTATATGATATATTATATATTATATTATATATAATTATATCAAATATATATATAAAATATATATATATATATGCTAAGTTATTAATTTTCTTATAAATATGAGTGTAGAAATGATATAAATTAGTTGTGTTTGTAGTTTTGATTATAGAGATGAAGTTTTTATTTAGTGACAATAAGTTGAACTATATGATAATTAAAGTTTTGAAAGGAACGGTTATATTATATTTATTTTTTTTTATTATTATTATTAATTTATTATTAAATTATTCATACATGTTTCAACTTCTCATAACCCAATTATTATTTTTCTGAATTGCATTTTATAATTTTCTTTACAAATTTAAGTTAAAAATAAAAATAAATCTTACAATACAATAATTATGCCAGAATTTAAATTGGATTTATTATAATTTTCAAAATAATTTAAGATTTTATTTTAAGAGGGATGTCAAAGAATATAAGGAATATTTTTCTTTCTTACATGGTAATTCGCCTATGATTATAAAGATTTTAATATGCATCAATTTTGCAGCTGAACAAACTTTTCAACGTTATTTTCATACTTTGTAATCGACATGGAAAAATTTCATGTTTAAACAATGTGGGATTAAAATGAATTGAGACGTCGTGGGATTACGATGATAATTGGGAACTGAATGACGATTTAGGAAAAAATTGATATATATTCGATATTCATTGAGTTATTCATAGAATATATCTGAAGTATTTCTTATTGAAATAAATGTGAAGGTTACATGTAAAATTTTCTTAGGTTACTATAGCTACAATTCCATAAGATATCTTTTATATAATTTATATTGGGTTGTAAAGTTGTTTTTTTTTTTAATGTATTTCTCTGCCACATAAATGTGGACAGTAAATTACACACCCTTTCCTGTTCAGGCGTGGCTGTACATGTCGTAAGGGGGAATAACTCTTATGACGGTGGGATTCGAACCCACGCTCTCTCGGTGTTTACAGCGTATTTTATACGCTCTTACCCACTGGGTTACCGAGCCTCCTGATTATAAAGTATAAAATAAAATAATTTATGTTGGATATTTGTTTAGAATTTATAAGCATTATAATATTTGGCTATTAATGACATAATAATCCTTGATTCATTATTTGCCATTTACAAATAATTTTATCTGGAATCGAAGTTGAATCTTGGATTTCGAATAAGAGTATTATATCCAGCTGTATGTCGAGAGGCTATTCAGCTGTTTATTATATTATTATTCTTCTTAACTTATTATTTTTTATTTCGATGTAATGCTCTCATTTTCTTTTATACTTTGTTCATGTTATTGTCATCGATAATAGCTCAATTCTTAGTAAAGGGGATTTTATTGTTTGCTTTCTTTCTCATGAAATTTTTTTATGCCACTTATTAAATCTTTTGTTTTTGTTAATTATTTTTCATGTCTGCCGCTTAAAAGAAGCCTTCAATATTGTATTTTTATTTCGTAACATGTAACATATTTATATCCTTTATATATACTTTCACATATTCATGTCTTTCCCTTTCCTTCTATTAATGCCTTCTGCACCAGATTTATAAATCATCTTTTTATATTATTTATATATCATTATATCATCTTTACAAAATAAATTCCAATTTTATATTATCTATATATCATCATATCATCTTTACAAAATAAATTCCAAAAAATCAAAGTCCAGGAAGTAAAAATTTAGAAAATAATTCACAGAACCATCATTGTCACAAGGAACCCCTGAATCCTGAAATTCAAGATATCAAGAAAAATATCTAGAAACAAAAATTGAAAATAAATAAAACTTGATTACAATTTTTTTGTTTACAAAAAAGGACGGTCATTTTATAGCGAAAATAATAACAAAACTAATTTTCTCAAAAAAGCGAAAATCTTGCTTTCCGCATCCAACAAAAATATCAAGAAATTTAAGCCTGATTCGATATATTTTAGTAGAATAGAGAGCAAACAAGTGAGGTTGCTAAATAAATTATTGAAACACTGATTTCCAATCAGAATTAAAAGCTCTAAGTTTAAATGTTGTTAAAAAATGATTAATTCAATACGTTTCCATTCTTGAACTGGTAGAAGTGAAATCTTAATTTTCTAAAGCAAAGCTCTAAAATTAGTGGAAGCTGCAAATTCCACACTTCTGATAAATAAATGATTGAAACCCTAATTTTGTAACCAACCATAAAATTCTCGCTAAATGGATCAATCTAGTTCACTATTTCCACCAATTGTAAACATTTATCACATAATTATCTGAGGTCTGGATTTAATTTTTTTTGAAAATTAAAATTTTCAGATTTTCTAATTTTTGGATTTACTTTTCTGTATTTTGCGTTTTAATCTTTTCTGTTTTTAGAATTTTTGAATATAATTTTCTGGTAAATTTACAAAAGAAAAGAGTGGTTACAAAAAAAAGGATTTTTTGGCCCATAATAAAAAGTTCTATTATTTTAAGAAAATTAATGAATTTCATTTATTAGAATTATTCAATCACTTTATTATTTTTCTTATTTTAAAACATACTACAAAAAATAATAAAATTCATTTAAAACATCAAAAGTAAAAAGTAGGTACAACAGAAAAAAAAATCCTAAAATTATCGTTTTATTCAAATTTAGATCCATTCTAAGTTCATTATTTTAATTTTACAATAACTTCTTAACTATTAAAAAGTCTCATCATACTCTAATATTTGTCTAGTCTTAACCATAATATTCCTTAACCATAATAATAAAAACCATCTTAAGCTTTTCAACTGTAAATCAAAGGATTTCTTTAAAAAGAAAACATCCTACAAGGATTTTTTTATGTCAGCTCTTAACAATCAAAGAAATGAATGTTTTTATTATAATATTTAATTTAAAAAAAAAAAATGAAAGAAATTCCTAAAAAATTCTTCAAAATGAAATTCCAAGAAAAAAAAAATTAAAAAATTGTAAATCAATCCAATAATATCGATTTAAGTCAATCAGAATTTTTTCCCAAAAATAAATTGCATTTAAATCGCATCAAATAAGATTTTTATGAGATTTTCTATTTTCATCCCACCATTTGATTTTATATTTTTATTTATATTATCATACCACTTGTCTCCTGCTTTTCACTAATATTATCCTATTTCCAATGATTCAATATAATGTTATATAATATTATGTATCTACTGATAGTATATATATATAATGTACATACTTATATACAGGCACTTAGATTTATATTAAATATATTTTTTATTCTATTTTTATTTTTATTCCAATATTTATTTTTTCTGTTCAACTGTCTCCTATAACCTTTACCCAGTTTTCCAATTAGATCATTCAGTTTAGGTTGTTGATGCTCTCCTGCTGTATTACATTTTACACTTAAAGTATATCTTGGCATTGATTTTTAATTTTGCCTACTTTTTATATATACTCGTAAGCAGAACCACAAAAAATCATTCATAACAAAAATATCATGAACTTTTAAAGAATAAAATATTACATTCTATTATGGATTTTTAGAATTACAAAATACAAAAAAAAAAAACTTTAGTACCAAAAAAAAACAAAAAAGAAGTAAATTCCGTTGGAGGCTTAATTCTTTAGAATTTCATGTTATTCATTTTTACTACCATTCAACAAAATTTTATTCATTCTTTGTCCCCCCTACCCCATTATTCTTCAATCAATTTATTTTTATTTGTATTCTGATCTTATTGTATATGTAAATGTAATGTAATATTTTCTTCCACTACTGTTGGATTACTTGATTTTTACAATAATGGGGTGTTTAAATTTGCAATAAAGATTAATTCGTATAACCATTTCAATTTTTTTTTTCTACTACCACGACCATTACCACCATCATACTTACTTCTTTTACGACTCCTTTTTATAAAAAAAATAAACGTTTATATAACAAAATTTACACTTTATCCCATCACATATGATTTAAAAAAAATCACAAGCAATATTAAAAAAATATATCAGACACCTCCTTGTTATAAATAGGTTAGGTATATAGAATTATAATTTTATTCCTTTCTCTTTTGTTATAATGGAAACTGACTGAGTATTTTTATAGATTTCATTTTTTTGGTGGTATCTTTATATATCTCTAGATAATTTTTTTTGTTTTATTTATGCTTTAGATTCAAAAAAGCGAAACGTTTAAGAAATTTTGAGATAAAACATATTCATAAATGTGAGGTAAACATACATTATATTATATATCTAAATATATTTGTATTCATGTGTATTTCAAACATAAATACGTGATTTTGAAGAAGTTGAGGAGGAAAATATAAAATTTGAGCCATCAGGGAGTTAAAATGTAATTTTGAATGGTTGGATTGTCTGAATCAGATTTGTGATTTGGGTTTTCGAAATCAAAAAATATTTCAGTTTCTGGGAATATTTTTCTTTTGTTTGTCGTAACCTACGAAAAGATGAAACAGGAAAAAAAACCTAACCCAAATATGCATACATATATGTTTAACAAAAACAGCAAAATATTAAAAAGTCTTTGAAGAGTTTAGATTCTAAACAGAAGATCTCTTATCAATTTTATTTTTTTTTTAATAAAGTACAGAGTAGATACTCTTCAATCCTCACAATAGCAATAAATTTTGAATTCCCAGTGATTTAAAAAAATTTTCTTTTTTTTTATATTGGATTTCCTTCTAGTCTTTTTTTAATTACGTGAGAATCAATGGTGATTAAACACTTCAATAGAATTTGAATCCTTATAATTTTTTTTTTGTTTTTTTCTTTTGTTACTTAACTAGAAAAATGTTTTTGAAATTAATTGAGTTCGAACGTTTTTAAAATAAATAGAAAAGAGGATTGAAAAATAAGGTAAATAACTTTCAATATAAACTTTTTTTTAAATTAATTGAGAATAGTGGTTTTTTTTAAATTTTGTTTAAGTAGTTAATGAAATTTATTAAATTTTTTACACCAAATGATTTTTCATTTTGTTATGTAGAAAAATTGACAAATAATACAGTATCAATAGAATTTTATTTTCCCCTTACTTTCCTTCCAAATGAAACATGACATGTGCATCAAAGATCCCATCATATGGTTTAGTTTAGTTAAAAAGGAGAATAGTTTTTCTTGATTTCTTTTTGTTGCATTTCCGCAAAAAATCTGCATGTCATTGTAAACAAGGGTTTTTATTTTTATTTATTTTACTGGTTTTTTAAACAGTTCCCAAAATAATAAAAAAAAACCAAATTTACAAGTTACAAGTTATAAATGTCAAATTTATAATCAAACAAATTATTCAATTTCTTTTCCAAAATCTTCCAAAGACACCAAGAATCCCCCCTTGGTAGTGTCAGATTCTTACTGACTAAACCCATCACCCCCTTAAGCCAATATAATGGCATGAAATCCCTACCTGATAATGCAGTACATTGATTAGAAAGTAGGGATAGAAAAACGGATAGAACAAGGGGCAGGAAACATTGAATTGGGGAGTGGAACTGCAAGTTAACAATAATTATGCCTATTATTCTTGCTAATTTGCAATCAGTAATGATAGTTACAGTTAACAGTTACAACATGCAGTAGTATATAAAACCTACCCGCATGTTGTAACCAAAGATAGCTCCACTATAATAGCTATTATTTACTATTACTATACATTATTATGATTAGTTTGAACCCAAGACTTTCCGATTGAAAGACTGACAAATTAACCACTACGTTATGAGTCAGATAATTAAAGATTTAGTCTGAATAAATTTGAAAAAAAAAAGAAAGTTAAGAAAATTATTAGCGATACTTTTATACTTGTAACGTTAGGATATATATTTTTTTTCTCACATACATAATTACCTCACATAAATTGTGACAAGGAAATTATATAGACTTTCCTTTTTAGGTGTGACTGCAAATGTCGTAAAAGATAATTATTCTTTCGACGTGTGTGGGATTCGAACCCACATTCCCTCGGTGTCTACAACGTATTTCATACGCTCTTACCCATTAGTGCACGAGCCGCAGAATATATTCGATAACCATATGCAAATAAATAAACAAAAATTAATCGATATTTTTTAGGATACCGATATTTTTTAGGACCCTTTTGCCTCTAGTATGTGGGCCATCTCGGTACAAGTATTCAATTATAATTATATTTAATATTTTGTTTACATTGTTTTATTATATTATTATATATTATTTTTGACCTGACCATGGTTTGAACCCGAAATCTTTCGTCTGAAAGACCCGTGACTTACGCACTGCATCATTGGTCAGATTTTAATTTATTTAGATTAAAATATTTTAAAAGAAATTTATATTGAATTTTGTTAGTTAAACCACTATGAATAAGCCCACCCCACGTATGTTTCACATCATTCAACGACATATGTTGACTGATGATATAAAGCATTTGAAACATCGGGAAAATCCACAAAAAGTTACGCGAAGTTATCCGCAGTCGTTTACAAATTAAAGTTAAATTACATTATCGTTTACAAATTATCGTTTACAAATTAAAGTTAAAGTCTCACGAAGAAATCTAAAATAATATTAATAAAAAATAGTATTTGAATGAAACAATTTCGATGTTTCATTAATCGGTTTTTTCCTTTTGACGTGTCATATATATGTTTTGTTTTTAAAGGCACATGTTGGGTTTACATATTGAAAAACATAAATAAACCCGTTTGCACTATTTCGTTATAGACTAAGATACTAATCAAAATTTTGAAAAGTTTACAAATTTTTTTTTTTACAAAATGTGCTAAAAATTATCTAATATACTTTTTTGCAAAAATTTTAAATTTAAATATTATAAGTTAATATTTTGGTTATAAAACACCGGAAATGAAGAAAAAAATATTTTATACTACTAATAAATTTTTTTTTTTTTTTTATTTTATTAATCTAGAAAAAATGCATATCTGAGGCTACAAAGAAAACTTAATAACTTTGTTGTAGAATCTTATGCAATAGTAATTCCTTTATTCTTATGCAAAATTACTCCCTACTTGCCTTACTTATTGTAGTTTCTACTGCTATAATAATTGCAAAACGAGGCACCGCAACAGATCTATATAGATCCGATTTACCCGGCTTTCTTCCTTTTGCTTAGAATATACCGATTCAAAATTTATTCTATGAAGCCAATATTATTAATACTATATTAAAATTAATTTGTTATCTTACAAAATTAATTTAATATAAAATATTATCACTATTGTTTTTTAATGTAACTCAACTTAGACCTTGATTTCAAATATTCTTTACAGATCATGGTACAGATCAATTCAAAAATAAAAAAAAATACAAAGATACAATTTAGAATAATTTCAATTCAATTTAACATCCTTTGGAATTTAGAATCAATTCTAAAGTTATCTTCTTTTTTATATCTAACAATACATTCTTTCTTTTAAATTTAAAAAAAAATTTAAATTAAAAAAAAAAACAAAATGTATATATATTATTTTCATTTTATGCTTTTAAAGGAAACATTTTTTTTCCTTTCATTTTATTACTGTTATTTTATAAAATAAAAAAAGTTATAGCTACTTTAAAATCTTTCGAATCAAATTTTTTTTTTATTTTAAACAAAAATAAAACTTTTTTTTCTGACATTTTATATTATAACACACATGCACATATACAAATTACAAATGAAATCAGGATCTGCTATATACCATTTCTTGTTTTTAATGTAAAAACAATTTAAAAGTTAAACTATCTCTTAATGAATGTTACATTAACAATAAAATAGAACAAAACGATACATCCCTTTTTAAAGTTTTGCAATTTGTAAAAAATTTTACACATCTGTCTATATACTCAGTGATGTTGCTAATACTATATGCAGTACAATTTTTTTTTTTATTTGATTACAGTTACTCTTACATTACTTAACAAAACATATCACTAAAGCATCGAATTTAAAATTTAAAATACAATTCAAAATATTCATAAAAACTTTAAATACTCTTCAGCACTGACTGTATGTTACTTAAAGGATTTCAAATGTTATTGTTGTTGTACTTGCCCATACACCTAGAATCAGGGATCCGTTGTGCTACACTTCTCAATGATCCACTCGTCAGTGTCTCATCAAGGATTTCAAATAGCCAAAGTGCTGCAGCTGTATGCAACTGTATGCAACTGCTATTTATAACCGTTCCACAATATAAAAACCCATCTAACTGAATCAGAAATGTCGGTAATTTTTTTAAAAACTAATTTTATAGACAAATTTCTTGTTAAGAACTTATTTTATAGCAAAGCTTAAATAATTATTTACTTATCCACTATATAAATTTTTTAAAATGAAGTCACTCGTCATTTAAAGCTCTAACCTCTCACTGCTAGTATTATTACCTCTAATTAGTCGCTAAATACAGAGAGTAAATAAGTTCAAGTAATATAAGACGGTTTCAATTTAAATTAAAAAATCATCAATCTACATTTACAAGTGAATGAATTGAAAAATCGTATACATTAATTTGTACCTCAATGTATAATTCAGATACAAAAATATACATAAACATACATAGAATATACAAATATGTATGCATAAAAGTATACATATGTGCAATGTACCGCAGGCTATTAAAATAGGGATACCAGAGTGCGGAACCAAAAAAAAAAAAACAAGAAGCAACGATAATAATAAAAAAATACCGTAAAGGGTGAACCCCTCAAGAATTTGTGAAGAACAAAAAAGAAAAGAGAACAAATTTACAATCATTTTCTATTCTAATGATGAAAATTTTTTTTTTGGTAAAACATTAAAGATATAAAAAAATGTACAGATACAAACAATTGTTTAATAAAATGGAACGAGCTGAAATTGAATGAAATGAATGCTTCTATGTTTTAAGAAAGAACTTTTTGATATTATGTACATTTTGTATTTTATGAATGAATATTTTTATATATATACATATATATATGGAAAAATAATATGAGAATTTTTAGTGTCCTTGGCACAATATTTGAGACCATTAAATTCAAATAAAAACCGAGGGCTTTATTTTAAATTAAGGAATGTACGTTTATTTGTGACGATTTTTTTTTATTTCTTACTTTTGATTTTAACAATTTTTTACATGTTTTTGAAGGATAAAAATTTGTTTGTCTTTCATTTAAAAGGGCAAATTTAAAAGGATTAGCTCAAGGAATAATGGTTAATAGCTTTTTTTTTTTCTTTAAAGAAACAAGTTTTTTTATTTATAAAGTTGATAATAGTAAATTGGTAATTACGACAAATTTAATAATAAAATTTAATGATCAGTAGAAGAAGATTAATTTTAATTATGTAATTGAAAAACATGTTACTGATTTAATGAAAATGTAAACATATTTTATCTTTTTATTGGAGGTAATGAACATTTAAGTTATTTGTCGTCCTTGTTTTGCCAATTAAAAGCTTTACTTTTATTATTACGACAATATATTAGTATTTTAAAACGTATTCCAATCCAATTATAATTTTCGTATAATTTTACAACTTTGTTTCTTCTATTGACCTTATATTGTCTTCGAAACGATTAAACATCTCTGACTATGTTATGTAGATTGGAAATTAACTTTCTAAATTTTTTATTCATTAATTTTATTTTTCGTTTAGTTTTTCTACTTTAAATTTTTTCTTCGACAACCAGTTGTAGCCGCTTACCTATAACGGTAAATGATATTCAATTTTCTTATTCTGGATTTTATTAGTATAGTTCTTCATATACATCTAGCGCTCATTTCTTCAATTTTTTTAAAACAATAGTTACAACTATTTGTTCTATTTTACTTTACATGTTTTTAATTGGGAACGATAGTAGGCAGATATCATCAAATAATCAAGTTCTTTTAGTTACGTGAATAAATTCAATGTAATTTCTGTTCTTTTCGAGCTCATCTTTTCAATGATGTCATCTAGCACTGTTGTGCAGAGCATTCGCGCCACTGAGATGCCAGTTTGTTTTATTTATGTGTTGGTGGTGAATGGTTTGCTAATGTTACTATTGTGGAGTTACTACTGAGAGTTGTGTATCCTCATATTATTTAATTTTTTGATAGATTTTCTTCGGCATATTTTGTTTTTTATGCTATTCATATGGCTTTTCCCCTTATAGATTCGAAAACTTTTTTAAAGGCGATGAAATAAAGTAAAATGAGCTCGCCATTCTATTGATTGCTCAACAACAATTCGGAGTGTATGCAGTTTCTGTGGGGGCGGAATTCTGTTTTTGGCTTCATTCCTTATTTGATCTTCCAATTTCTCTTGTATTATTTTTATCAAAATTTTGTAGAATTTAGCACATGGAGAAGCATTAGTCGCACTTGGCAAGATTGATTTTCTTAAGAAACTGGATGATTATTCCATTTTTTTATGTTACCTTACATGAAATTTTATTTAAAATTATCTGAACCTCCACATTACAAATGTATTCAGTTGTTTATACTTAAGTGTTTAAATAAAAACAAAAAAGAAAAACATTTCAATATTAAACCGAAACACCCACTAAATGCAATTACTATTTTTCTAAACTTTATTTTATATGGATAAGAATCTTATAAAGTTATTAGGAATTTTAAATCACAACATGTTATACATACCAGATTATAAATAACATTCAATATTATGAATTAAACCCAGAAAGAACTTTGTTAATTTAGAGTTCTCTATTAATATATAGGTACTCTTTAAACATTTTTCCTATATCTACAGTATTATAAAAAAGCTGTCTCTAAAATTTTACAATATGAAAGTTATCTTTTCACATATATACCTTTAAACTACACACTGATATATAACAATATGTTTGGAATTTTCTGTTATTTTGTAGAAAAATATAAGATGGGCTATAGATAAGGATAATATTACTTGCAACATATGTAACTGTTTATGAAAAGAAAAAAACTTTAAACTAAAGAAACAAAATATATTTAGGACAAATGGTGTAAAAACTCATATCTATTCACAATACAATAAACTTTATTTGAAAAAAAAAAAAAAAATTTCTCAATAACTTTTGACCATAGCTATAAAACTATAATATGTATTTTATTTATAAATGATTTGTTAACTTTATTTTGTTTTATTAAAAGCCATTTATTACAAAAATTATTTTAAGTTTGTAATTTGAGTTAAAAAAAACTTATAACGACTCAATTTTTAAAATTTTGTTGTTATAATTTTGTAATAAACTCTCTTTTTAGCACATTTCCAAAAAAAATTTAAAAAAATGTGTTTATTAGTTTCACTCTGTCCGTCCGTCCGCCCGTTTGTCGCTCTGTTTACAAAACGTCTACACCGTTAAAGATAGAGAAAACAAATTTTAACCATGGGTAGCTCTCATAAAAAAAAAATGTTGTAGACCAACTTTTTCATGTAGCCCCCTCCATTACAGAGCTACAGCCCTCAAACTTTGATAAAGCCCTATTTTTAAATGCATATATTTTATGTTGTGCTTAAGATTTTAAGATTAATCTGAAAACTTCATTCGACAGGTATTTTTTTTAAATTTGTAAATTAATATCAAAATTAGGCTTTTTTTTAATTTAGTATTTAAATTTACAGTTATGTGAACACCAAATTTTGCGTGATTTTTCTACCCTCATAACTCCGGAACGCTTTTAAATAGGGGCTTGAAATTTTAAGAGCAGAAAGAACTTTATAATTTAGAATTAGTTTATTTAATTACTTTAGAACTTTAGAATTAGTAGAAAATTTTTTTGGACAACCCCCTGTTTATGAACTATTAGGGCTCAAAAATTAAAAATTTTCCATATTTAAACACCTGTAACTTAGGCACCTGTACACATTTTACTTCGACAAGATATAAAAATTAAAACTACAGTAATATATTTTTACGAGTGTTAGGGGTTTCTTTTAGTTGTATAGGGTTCCAGAGTTGCAAAAGACCGGAAATTTTATTATCCCCATAAAGCAATATCAAAATTATGCAATATTTTGTAATTTACTATATAAATTTACCGTTATGTGAAAATCACATTTTGCATGAAATTTTTTTTAGATAGGAACCTGAACTTTGAGACAAGAAAGAACTTTTAGAATTAGTATAAATTTTCTTAGAAATTTTTTTTTGTACCGCTCCCTGTTTAAGAGCTATTCGGGCTGAAAAATTGAAAATTTGTAGGCACCTGTACAAATTTTTCTTCGGCAAGACTTTTATATATAATTTTCCGAAAAATATGTAAAAATCACAATCAATATATCAGGAATCAAATTTTATTTTCTTCATTGTAAAGAGATTTTGTGACACAGTACTCGTATTTTGATTTAAATAAAATAAAAATATAGTAAAACATTGAGAAGTGAGACATTGAGTAGCTAACATATGTTTATACCCGTATGAACTATGTTCAAGGGTATAATAAATTTGCCATTACGTTTGTGACACCTTAAAGGAGTCGAGCTAGATATAGTGTCAAAGGTATGGATCGGCTCAGAATCGAATTCTGAGTCGATTAAGCCATGTACGTCCGTCCGTCCGTCCGTCCGTCCGCACGATAACTCAAAAAATAAAGGAGCTAGGGGGCTGAAATTTTTTTTACGTCACTTTTGCAAAATTGTTAGTTTTGCTATTTAAATCCAACATTTTCGGTCGGCGGGTTCGAGTAGCTGCCATACAACTTCTATCTTTATATAGAAATAACTCAGTATCTATTCAAGCTAGGTTTCTGAAATTTTGCAAATGATGATCAAGTTTTATGGCAACAACTTCTGTAAAATTTGGTTGTGCTGGTGCAGCGGGTTCGGGTATCTGCCATACAACTTCTCCGTTTAAATGAGAATAACTCAGTGTTTATTGAAGCTAGGAATCTGAAATTTAGTAAAGAGGTGTCGAGTTACATACCAACAACTTTTGTAAAATTTGGTTGGTCTAGAGCAGCCGGTTCAGACTTCTCGCACCTCTTGGAACCTAATGAAGCTAGGCGTCTGAAGTTTTGCAAATGATGATCAAGTTTTATGGCAATAACTTTTGTAAAATTTGGTTGTGGTGATGCGGCGGGCTCGGGTAGCTGCCATATAACTTATCCGGTTAAATGAGAATAACTCAGTGTTTATTGAAGCTAGGAATCTGAAATTTAGTAAAGAAGTGTCGAGTTATATGCCAACAACTTTTGTAAAATTTGTTTGGCCTAGAACAGCCGGTTCAGGCTTCTTGCACCTCTTGGAAGTTAATAAAGCTAGGCGTCTGAAATCTTGCAAATGATGATCAAGTTTTATGGCAACAACTTCTACAAAATTTGGTTGTGCTGGTGCGACGGGTTCGGGTAGCTGCCATACAAAATCTCTTTTTAAATGAAAAGAACTCAGTGTCCGTCCGCACGATAACTCAAAAAATAGAGGAGCTAGGAGGCTGAAAATTTTTTTACGTCACTTTTGTAAAATTGTTAGTTTTGCTATTTAACTCCAGCATTTTCTGTCTCCGGGTTCGGGTAGCTGCCATACAACGTCTTTTTTTAAATAGAAATAACCCAGTGTCTGTTCAATCTAGGTATCTGAAATTTTGCGAATGATGATCAAGTTTTATGGCAACAACTTCTGCAAAATTTGGTTGTGGTGGTGTGACGGGTTCGGGTAGCTGCCATACAAAATCTCTTTTTAAATGAAAGAACTCAGTGTCCGTCCGCATTATAACTCAAAAAATAGAGGAGCTAGGAGGCTGAAAATTTTTTTACGTCACTTTTGTAAAATTGTTAGTTTTGCTATTTAACTCCAGCATTTTCTGTCTCCGGGTTCGGGTAGCTGCCATACAACGTCTTTCTTTAAATGGAAATAACCCAGTGTCTGTTCAATCTAGGTATCTGAAATTTTGCGAATGATGATCAAGTTTTATGGCAACAACTTCTGCAAAATGTGGTTGTGGTGGTGCGACGGGTTCGGGTAGCTGCCATACAACTTCTCTTTTTAAATGAAAATAACTCAGTGTCCGTCCGCACGATAACTCAAAAAATAAAGGAGTTAGGAGGCTGAAATTTTTTTTACGTCACTTTTACAAAATTGTTAGTTTTGCTATTTAACTCCAGCATTTTCGGCCGCCGGGTTCGAGTAGCTGCCATACAACGTCTTTCTTTAAATGGAAATAACCCAGTGTCTGTTCAATCTAGGTATCTGCAATTTTGCGAATGATGATCAAGTTTTATGGCAACAACTTCTGCAAAATTTGGTTGTGGTGGTGCGACGGGTTCGAGTAGCTGCCATACAACTTCTTTCTTTAAATGGAAATAACCCAGTGTCTATTCAATCTAGGTATCTGAAATTTAGTGAAAAAGTGTCGAGTTGCATGCCAAAAACTTTTGTAAAATTTGAATGGTCTAAAGCAGCCGGTTCAGGCATTTTGCATTTCTTGGAACTTAATGAAGCTAGGCGCAATAGATTCGGGTAGCTATCATACAACTCCACAATTTACATAAATATATCTCTGTAGTTCGGTACTAAAACTCTGAATGTTTTTAAAAGATGATCAAGTTTTATAGAAACATGATATATTACGTTCATACGGGTATCCCAGAGTTGACACAGTCTACTCTACTGCACTCTTCCTCGTTTTCTTTTATATTTAATCAGCTACCACAAAAATGTAACAAGGAAATTTAACAGCCTTTTCGTTCCAAATGCGACTGTGAATGTCGTAAGGGAGAAATATGCTTACGACGTGTGTGGGACTTAAACCCACATTTCCTCAGTGTTTTCCAGCATATTTTATACGTTCTTATCCACTAGTAAGGTCCTCATATATGAGTTGACTTTAATATTATGTATAGTGAATGATATGAACCAAAAAATTTTTAGGTCATCCCAATTACAATCGTATGATGCTGTTGATTATATTATTGGTTCATACAGCTTTCTTAAATAAAATTAACTAAAATTCAATAAATGTTATGTTTCCCAAAAGTAAATATAATTTTATCATATAATATAGTACATATATTATAAAAATGTTAAAAACAAAACCAAAAGGAAACTAACATTTTCAATAATAGTCATTATTTTAGAATTAATTTTAATTGGAAAATCATTTTTTTAACACAAAATATCTAAAATTTAATAAAAAATTTAAACCAATATATTCTTTTCAAATAAATTTTATTTAAAAGTAATTGGAAAATAGGGAAAATCATGGAAAGTTTCTATTTATTTGTAATTAAATCTTTTTGTATATTTTCAGTATTCTTCCAGAATATTTCGAATTTAATTTTTTGTCAATTTAACAATTTTGAAAAATAGAAAAAAATTTCTTTAAATTTTTGTTTTGAATTTGATTCATTTTGAAAATTTTTTAAATTATATTAGATTGAAATTTTCAATTAAAAATTATTTGTAACCAATTTTATATATAATTTTATTATATTACTTCTTTTTATGTACCATATTCATATATGGCATGTATATGAATATTATAATGTATGGCTTAGAATATTTAATTAACATGTCGAAATTAGAATATGCATCGGGAGCGGGTCCCAATCCTGCACGCCAAACTTAACCTGCGACAAAATCTTGCTTTTTTTTTTATCTTGCATTACTAAATCTTTCACGGACAAAATCTTGCAAAATCTTTTTAAAGGAATAGATTGTAGGTTTCTTTTTAAAGTATGTATAAACAAATAGTTAAGGAGGATTTTAGAGTTGGATTCAAAAGCAGGGTTATACGCTTTTTCCAGAATATTTATATTTAAGAATATGTGACATTATGAATTACATGCAAGATTTTGTCCTAGTGGATTTTGGAGAAAAGATTTTGTTGCATTAGATTTTGACGTAAAAGATAATGTAGAAAACTTGTATGCATCACATAAATTTTCTTTTGTTATAAGAAAATTTTAAATCTAAAATTACTTTATTAGCCAACATTTAAATCAAACTCAGTGGAATTAATTTCTAAATTTAGATGTATCTTTTAGCAATTAGGGTATATAACTAGTACATACTATAATTCTAATACTAATTCTAGAATACCACATAAACAGAAAAAAATTACAAACAAAAAATGTTATAGACTGGCGAAAATGCAATGTCCTAAAAAAATTTATGAATCAATAACACAAACTAGATTAGAAGATATATTTTATCTGAAAGGAACGTTCTTATATAGTTTACGGATTGCATAATATAACGTCTTATTTGAAAACGATACACTTTCTCTTTTTTCCACAAGCGAGATGGGAATCTTCTTAATACCCCAGTACAGCCCCTTGGTACTGTCAGATTCTTACATTACTAAATCCACTGGAGAGAATAGAACAAGGATGCGGAAACATTAATTGAATTGGGAATGGGACTGTAAGAGAAACAATGAATTCGTCTATTTTAATATTATGCTATCGGTGACAATAGTTATCAACAGTTACAGCATGCAGTATATAACATCTTTCGGCATATGATAATTGAAGGCACCCATTGTAGCTCTGTAGCTCACAGAGATAGAAGAGATGTTTTTAAAAATTTCTGATTTTCTATAAATTATAAAATTTAGGTTATCTTCTTAAAAGTTTCGATAGAAAAAGTGCTTTGTTTCTTTTAGAGCATCCTATTGTTATGATTTATAATGTTTAATTTTTCAGGTCATAAAAACTGTAAAAGTTTTTAAAATTCAAAAATTAGAAGTGTCCGATTCTGGGATTCCCTCAATTGAACTATAATAGTCTATCGTCAAACAACAAAGTATGTTAATCAGTAATGGGTTAGTTACCATGGTGCATTATTTCAAAACTCAGAACTATTAGTCTAGGGAGCGTGTCTTATGCCTGTCTTATACAGGCAAATATAATGGCAATACAGGCAAATTGCAAGAAATATAGGCAAATGATAATGTAGGCAAATGAAAACACAAGCATGTGGAATCCAGTCAAATGAAATACATTCTAATGAAATACCGGCTTGTGATAGTAACCCATTAGTTTACACTCTACAATCTAAGCGTCGTATATTAAACTGTAATAAATTTAAAGTAATAAAAAGTATAGAATTTAAAAAAAAGACAGAATGTAAGCCAACCAACTTTTTAAAAGAGCACATTTCCAAAAAAAATACAAACTGTTTTGAATTGTGACTTGCACCGAAATTTAAAAATTCCGTATCAGAAAAAATGTGAAAATTTTTCCTTGTCTCAAAATTTTAAATTCCTTTACCATGCCGGATTTATCATAAAAGAAATATAATGCAAAATTTGGCAAATGCAAAACTTTTTTGCAGGGGATGTAACTCTGGAACCCTATACAACTAAAGGGTTAACGCACGTAAAAATATATTTGTGCTAGAGCTTTAATTTTTATATCGTGCTGAAGAAAATGTGTACAGGTGCCTAAGTTACAGGTATTTAAAAATAGCAAATTTTAAATGTTTGAGCCCTAATAGCTCATAAACAGGGGATGGTCCAAAAAAATTTTTTAAGAAAATTTATACTAATTCTAAAAGTTCTTACTGACCTCAAAATTTCAAGTCCTTCTAAAAGCCTGCCGAAGTTATGAAGATAGAAAAATCGTACAAAATTTGGTTTTCACATAACGGTAAATTTAAATACTGAATTTAAAAAAAAAGTGGATAATTTTGATACTGTTTAGAAAGGTGAAAAAATTATGTTGAATGGAGTTTTCAGATTGAAAAAATGTTTTCAAAGTTGAAAAGGCTGCAGCTCCGTAATGGATGGCGCTACATGAAAAATTTGTTCTACAACATTAATTCTTTTATGAGACCTACTCATGGTTAACATTTCTTTCGTTAATCTTTAATGGTGTAAACGTTTTGTAAACAGACGAACGGGCCAACAGACAGAGTGAAACTAATAGGCACATTTTTTTTACATTTTTTTGGAAATGTGCTAAAAATTTGTGTAATCCTTATAATAAAATTAATATTTCTTCTTTAATAAATTAACTACATTTATTCTTTGTTTACTAAATTTTATTTCAAAATAATTTGGGAAAAAAATTTTAATTAAATTTACCATGAAATTTTAGTTCTACAAACAAAGAAAACTTATTATTAAAAAAAAATTTAAATTGCAATTTTTGTGTTTTTTTTTTTAAATTTACACAAAATCTTCACATTTAATTCTAATCATCTCTTGAAGGTTTTTCCTTGTACCAAACACTATATAAAACGTCTTATTAAAAGAAGCTTAATATATTTTATCATAAACACTCACACAAAATCTATATTATCTTTTATTTTTATTGTCTTCCATCTCTATACTTTGTTCACTTTTACCTCTCTCTCTCTTTCGTTTATTCTATTGAAAAAAAAAAATAATATTTTTTCTCCAAGTTTAATCTGCTTTAAATTTTACATCAGCATTACATTAAAGTCAAAGTTAAAATAATCTTATCGATCAAAAGTATGATGGTATAAGTACGACCCACTAGTAACTTGACAGCAAAAAACGCCTTCTTGTAGATTGTAAAAACTTTTCATATACATACTTTGAGGTTAATTGTAACAGACTGAAAATTAAAAATTTGGCTGTTATTGATTTATTTAAATAGGATCCTTTACGTTGAATTATATACTTAAATTAACTTTCTGTTAACTTATAATATAACTCCAATAATTTTTTCTGACATTTTTATTTTCTTCATATTTGATCTAGATTATTTTTGTACTGATTTTCTTAGGTATACTGAATCATATTTTTTTTAACTTTAGGCTGGGTTTTGGTATTTTTATTTCTCTTTTGGCGACTGAGTTAATTGGGTCCAACTTTTAAATTATTAAATAATAATTGCAATATTTTTGGAACGCATTTAATTCAAATACATAACCATAATTTATTTTGGGCCCAGAATTTTCTACTGTATAACATTCTTCTTTTGAATACATCTAATCAAAATATTTAAATGTTTTATTAATGTTCAGTGTAACTCTCAAGTTATAACTAAAAATTTAAAAAAAACTTTGGATTTGCTTTTTTTTTTTGCTAACGTTCAAATTTAAAAGTGTTTAATGTTTTACAAAGCACAAAACAAAATGAGGAAAAAAACTTAAAATTTTCTGAGAATAGAAATTAGGAAAGTTTTCCACAGAATAAAAACCTATAAAATAACAATTATTATAAGTATATAGAATTTAACGTTAAATGCACTTTAAGAAAATCGTTTTTTTTTCTTGACTTTTAAAAATGTGCTCAAGAGATGCTTACATCACTTTAAAATTCTTCTCATCACCATTATTATAGCGGTATTGGTGTATTTTTTTTTTTTGCATATACATACTACACATATTTTATTTCTTTCTAATAACTTACATTTCATATCCCAGCTCTTTCATTTTATATCCCAGTTAATTCACTTGTGTACACTATCAAAGCAAATATAAAAATTCTTCAATAACATGATGTAAAAAAAAAAAAACAAAACCAAAGAAAAAACTTAAAATTTTAAAAACTTATATTTTTAAACTTAATCTTCCGTTTTCGCAATAACAGTAATTAATTTTCTACATAACAATTGCAATTTATATAAGGATGTAGAGATTTCTAGTGAAAACTAAAATGTAAAAATATAAAATTCTTTAAGAAAGGATGGTAAATGTAGAAGCTTTTTAACTCTTAAATTTCCAAAATGGTATTAGAATATTTAAAAGAAGCAGACCCAAGAATTTATGATAAACACAGATCACTATATATAGTAAATTACGAAAAGTAAGCATAAAATTAACAGTTAGTCTTTCAGAATAATTTTATGATTTTAAGACAAGAGTGACGTTTTTAGTGAGTTAAAATCTCAAATCAGTGATGATTCTGACCATCCTTTCCGAAAGGAAAAAGAAAAGTAAATGTATGTATATGAAGTACAGTAACTTCTTCAACAGATATTAAAGTTTTGAATCCAAAATCTTTAACTGCTGCCAAAGTTCCACAAAACCAGCATTCTTAAGTAATAGCATCGCTGTTTTTTTCTCATTTCATTAAAATTCATACTATACCCAAAAAAATCAATTCAAAAATTCATCTTTTTTAATTCATAATTTGCATGTCTTTTGAATATCTAACTGACGTTTCGTTTGGTTTAGTTAAAAAAAAATTTAACAAACTTATAATAAAAAAAAATAACAAAAAATTAAAAAAAAACAGCATAGCAAAAAAAACATAGCAAATAAAAAATATTATAAAAAAATAAAGCTAAACCTTGAAAAATTTATCAAATACCCTAAAGAACGTAACAGAAATAAACCTTATTCGAATTTTTTCTGGCACTACGAAAAAAAAAAATAAAATTCTTGTAAAACATACACATATACGCACACATTCGTACAACACAATATAAAAATAATATTCCGTGTACGTGCAATGTAACGATATTATATATCAGAAAAAACATTAAACCATTTTATATTTAGTTTTTTTGTTACGGTTTATGGTGAATTCAACTAAAAGCAAAAAAAAAAACATAAAAAAAAGAAAATTATTATTTTAGAATATCTATTTAACATATTTCTAGGCGCTTTAATTACGCAAATATAATAAACCAAGAAAACGAAAAAATATTTGAAGACAAATGTGTAAGAAAAAAAGAGAATAACATTAAATAGAGACTCATATCACAATTATCAAAGTTAATAGTAGGAAAAATACTTATATATATATATATATATATAAACTTGCTTCATTAATACGATCAAAAATAAAGTAAAAATTTAAGACTTTAAAAATTCTATTTAAATTTTTACTATATTGAATAGAAAATACTGTGAAAGAAAAATATTCTACATTAATTCTCAATAAAATTCTAAATACATATTTTAAAATACTTAAGATACTAAAATTCAAATAAGAAAAGTACACTCAGTAATATAAAGCACCCAATAATCGCTTGCAATATAAAAACAAAACTAAACCTAATTAAAAACATAATTAAAAACAAAATATAGAAAAGAAAATAACTAAACATAAATAATGCAGCAGATCTCAGGTATATAACAGTAATCTTCTAAAGAAAAATTACAACAATTTAGATACTTTTAATAATAGGTTTGGTTAAATAAAATTCAGAAAAACGGCCAAGTCGAAATGATAGTAACAAGAATTTGCATGGAAGCTTGTTAAAAAAATATTGAACATCATCATCTCAAAAAGATTTTTTTTTTTTTTTGGAATACACTATCTTTTATTTAATTACATGTGGGTGTGTTGACAACTCATGCAGACTAGTAACTGATGTGGAGTTGCCATTCCTCCATTTTACTCCGTGCTTTTTAAAATAGTTGCTTTTTTAAATATTTTAGTCCCAGCATAATTTCGACAACTTGTTAGATTAAGTAAATAGAGTTATTTTTGCTTTCATATACTTAATCGCCTTTTTCTTGAATTCTGCAACATTTTTACTCTCTTTTATTACTTTCGGTATAGTGTTATTTATTTTTATGGCAGTTGGAAGCAAACTTTTTTTATGTAGTTGAGTTCTGCTGTTTGGTATGTCCAGAAGTTCTTTATTTCTAGTTTCTCTATTGGAGATGGCATACCTACATTCCAACTTAATTTATTGCTAAATTATTAGAGGTTTTGATTGCCTTCTCTATGATGATTTCATTTATTTTGTTAATTTTTGTTTCTGCAAACATTCTTGTGGTGCTGCAATCTCTGCTGTAATTAAACACACATTTCACTGCTTTTGTTACAATTTGCTGACACTTATTAATTAGTGCGTCAGCGCAAGAAGACCAATTGGTGATGTTGTATCTCATGTGTGGGATTACGTGAATGTTAATTATGGTTCTGGCTATGTTAGGTATCAGTGTGATGTTAAACCTTCTTAAGATTATAATATTAAAATTATTATTTTAAATTGGAAGACAATATTTCTATTTTAAATCCTTTAAAAGTCCTTTTGAATAAAAAAAAGAACTGATACAAAATTTTAAACCTTACTTGCTAATAGATAAATCTTTTTGTATATCTCCTACCGTATTTTATTTATGAAACGATTAATTTATCTACCTTTAATAATGACTGAAATTACAAATTAAAGATAATTCCAATCTTAGAATACAAAACACTTTAATATAAAAATAGTAAAATAGTAAAATATAAATGTTTATTTAAACTTCAATAAAGTTACAAATTAATTTAAAATCTTTTTCATAATATAAAATTAATCTGATAAATGAATATTACGTTTAACCTACAAAACTTTTGAGAAGAATTACGTTGCATATTAAGTCATAGATTTAAAATTCCAAAATACAGAATCCCAAATTGCGAAATCTCATTATCGCGCATTAAATTACTACTGACATCATTCCGATTTCCTGAAAAGAAAAAATTTTGAATTATTTATTTTTTAAATTAGCGCCGAATTTTGATGATCAACCACTAACAAGAACCATACTAATTGAAAATCTCACATATACATTTTTTTAAACACATATCTGAAAAAGCGTATGCTCATCATAGTAGGGCTACCGTCTGAAACTCTGGTTAACCAAATTTTAAATTTTGTATACCATCAAAAATATAACTTTTAATTTAATTTTTCAATTTTGAATTAGGCATTCATAATTTGAGGTTATGTAATTTGGTATTACGTAATATAGTATTTTGATTTTGGTATTTTTGATATTTTTTGGATTTTGTAATTGGGATTTTGAAACGCTCCCATAAGAATGTTGATATGTGGATAACAAAGATGTACAACTTCAATTAGTATAAATATATATTTTGTAATATGAAATAAGTTAATTAAATTACTACTAAATTATAGTAATTAATTTCACTACTAAAATTTTTGTAAGAACTCGATGAATGAGATAATTGTTAAGTTTAATTAAGAATACATTAAAAGTATTAGTTTCATTGCTTATAAAATTTTTATTTTTCATATTATATGGGTTAAATATCACTTATATTTATATACTGTTGCTTCTGTATATTCACTATACAAACATAGGGTATAACAAATATAGTTGTATAACAAATATAGTATGAGAATTTTATTTTATTTCATATAAATTATTACTGGATTCTTTTTATATTTTTTCCGCTGTTTTTTAAATATTTTCTAAAAATTTATTTAAAAATAATTTGGAAACTTTCAGTTTTTAACACGAAGCTTTTCAAACACAGTAGTCCATTTCAAAAAGCAAGACATCTATATATTCTATCAACAGCTTCTCATCTTTTCTATCAATAGCTTATTCGAAAATGTACCTCCAAATTTTCTTACGTATTTTTTTTTCTTTCTCCCATATTACGTAATTCTAAATTTACCAAAATTCCTTTTTCCAAAAATCGTTGCCACATTCTTATTCAATAAATCAAACTACACATTTCTATTAAAGATCCCAGTCTAAAGTTTGGTTTATAAAGTTTGGTTTAATAGTAGATGGTTTTGGTTGATTAAATTCCAACACTATCCGGAAGAATCATGTGAAATTCCTGTGGGTGACTTTTAAATGTTTCCACCGACCCTCGTTAAAAGAAAGGATAAAGGGCTTGATTTATTCAAAACCGGATATCTCCATACTTTAAAAGTTGCCATGATAATTTTTTTTTTTTTGCAAGGATAGATGGAAATCTCTAAAGAGTAGTATTGGACTAAAGAGTAATAGTTGGTAGTATTGGACTTAAACTGACTAAATTTTACCTGACTTTTAAACCAAGCATTAAGTTAAAACCTATGGTGCAATGTAATATTTAGTTTGGTGATTGGGAAAGTAGGAATAAAAGAAATTTGGAGAAGTTATTGAATATTGGAAGGATTATTTAGAACAAAGATGTTATATTCTTCTTGAATATTTCAATATGATACAACTTATGGTTGCCAATTTTACGAAATATTTCCGGCGACAAGCTATTCCATATTCGCCTTGTAATCATTACAACTAATTTCCATGTGTCAAAGTATGCAATCTAGGGGTTTTAAGATATAAGGGTTAGCCTGAGCAGCCCTCTTTACATCTCAGTTGAAATTTTTGAGAGAATGCATTAAGGCTTTTATTTCTTCTGAACAGTTTTCTACACCAACAAAATATATATAAAATAGAATGAGTGCTCCAATGATACGTGGATGATTTAGTGGAGCCTGCCTGAGTTGAGGTACCAATGGGACCGTTTATAAAACGTATTCTTTAACATTAATATTTTAAATTTTAATTTTAATACACATTTAAATTCACTTCAAAATTATATTCTGCTCTAACATTAAATTTAAACTTAAAAAATATTTAAATTGTATCTGTTTTCTCTTAATTCATAATTTTTAATTTCGAAATAAATTAAAAAAGTTAAAAATATCCTCATAGCATTTCAGCACCAGAATATTATAAGTAATTTTTCTTTTTAATATTTGTAAAGAAATAAAAACAAAATAGAATTATAATATTTATTATAGTTTATGACAATTTATATTTTCTTAAATTCCTCCGAAAATAAAAGAAATATGTGTATATTTTGTTATATTTAAACCTTTGTTTTTAAAAATTTGCAACCCATTAAATAAAAAATAGATATTCAAAATGTATAATGTAAAGAAAGCATTTCTTTTAAATTTACAAAAAGAAAAAAAAAAAACTTCACATTAAAAGCCGAGATGAAAACTACGAAAAAAAAATGTCGAAACAAATGAAAGCAAAATAAACAAAAATAAAGAAAGAAAATAGAAATAGAAAATATATACATTAAATGAAAACTGGAATACAAAACAAAAGCAAGAAAAGAAACAAAACATTCATGAAAACTAAGAAAATTTTGTAACGTAGTTTAGTTTTAACGTAATTTTACATTTTCGCGAAAGTTCACTAAAAATCAAATTACTCAATTAAAATGGGATCACTTAATATCAAACTTAAAATAGAGATTTAATAGTACTTAAATAAAAGTCCAGACATATAATATTTAAATTCTAACTCAGTTACTACATATATTTTGCAAAGAACAATTAAAATTTTGTAGAATTTTTGTTGCTTAAACTTATCTTTACTTTTCGCTATAATATTAACTAATACAAAACAAAAACTCCACATTTTTCTTTTCAAGAGCTATTTTTTACATCATTAAATATTAATAGTATCATTCCATTTTTTTTAAACACTTCAATTTATTTTTTAGAATTCTGAAACACTTTTTCTTCATTTTGACATTTCATTTTTTAATCATACCTTTACTGAAACTAAATTTTAATGATTCGTTCAAAGAACTAAACATTGAGATAAGTATTCTACCAAGTGCACTACTACAAAAATATAAGAAACAAATATGTTTAAAAAAAAAATAAAAACTAAAAGAAATAACTGTTATTTTTTCATGTATGTATTTGTATAAAGTCTAAAAAGGATGTGAAAAGTTTTTATGTGTCATCTGTTATGCTTAATAACATATGTTTGTTTCTGTTTTTTTTTTTTTTTGTTTTTTTTTTTACATTTTCCGATTCTTTCTATACACGAATGTATAACAAAAATTTAATTTTTTACATATAAACAAAAAATATTAAAAGAAACTATAAAATAATATTAGAAGGATTTATTACGGTAATATAATAGCAGTTATTTAGAAGTTTGTTTTTTAGCATAGCAAAATAACTTATTTACTAAAAATCTGAATAACATTCAACTTGTTGGCATAAAAATCTGTTCTAAAGAAATGAAATACATAATGCCGCCATTTAAAGTTTCCTAAGAGATCCAAGAAGTATGACAGATGCTATAATATCTACACTATGGAACTTATAACATGACGTAACACAGCTTATGTAAATTCATTTGTCATTTGTATGTCATATATATGAAACCATATGCCACCTGACATATTTTCTAAAGTTTGCAACTCATGATGCAACTCAATTCTATGATATAGTAAAGTTTAAAAAGAACATTAACATACTTTCCAAAAAATTTGCTCCAAAATTGTCTTACCCAACCTGCGCATAATTTTAAATGTAATAAACTATATAAATTTAATTTCCATAAGAATTTTTCCCACATCCTTGTTTTTAAAACCAAAATGTACATTTGTGTGAAAAATCCGTTTCTAAGTTTGGTTTTAAAGTGGCGGTTTTGGTTGGTTAAAGTTTAACACTATCCGAACGAACCGCATGCAACACCTCTTGGGTAACTTTTAAAGTTTTTCCCTCGTAAAAAAAAACACCCCTTTTATATATTTTAACCAAAAACCTTTTATATATAACATAAAATGATTCTATCGTAAAGGACCAACATATACCAACGGTCAAACTGTCAAATTATTATTTCTAAAAAAATAAATAAATGAAAATAAATCTATGTACATTCATGTAAAAAAAAAAAATAATTTTTTTAAATTGTTGTGGAAAAAAAAAGAAAAAGGAAAAACTAAAAACTCCACAGGGTATTTGAATATAAAAAGTTAGGAAGCAACTATAGAATTTTTACTTTTTTTAATTCTTTAATTTGATTTTTTTTTTGTTTTTATACAAAAGTTTTTTCTTTAACTAACGAAAATTTTCTTGACTTGAACTTAAATTAGTTCTTAAAGTAACTGAAATTTGATGACAAATTTCTTTCAAAATATAAAAGATTAAAAAATATTAAACAAGATTCCTGTCATAAATTAGCCTTAAGCACCCTATGTTTTCTTATATTGTTTTCGTAGCACAGCATGACAATCGTTTAAAGTTAATTATATATTTTGAAAATGTATTTAATCGTATTATAATCGAATCTTTTTAAATATGATTATTTTTAGATAAATGATTATATAGTTAATATTTAAAAAAATACTGACGTTTTTTAAAAAACTATTTTATCGAAAATTATTAGTCCATATGAATTTTTTTTTTTTTGTTTTCCTTTTCAATCTCGTACTTATAGGAAAACTATAAATATTGGAGTGCCACAGGAGCCTGTTCTGGGGCCTTTGTTTTTTATAATTTTCTTAAACACTATCTTGGGAAAAATTTTAAAGGGACTTTAACTGCTTTTGCTGATGATTTAGCAATTGCCTACAATAGTTGTAATCACCTAAATCTTATTGCTGATATTAATCATGACCTCGATCTTCTGCGTAATTTGTTTCTTAAACACAAACTTATCATTAGCAATATGACGAAGTCAATATTTTTTTTAGATTAACTGGTATTTCAATAGCAGGTTGTAATATTAAACTTCACTCTTCCGATTGTAATAAGTTTATAAACTTTTCAAAATTTTGTCCCTTATTATCACATAATCAAATCTATTTTGATACAATTTTCATTCCATAACTAAACTTTCTCTGACCAGGCAGTGTACATGAGTACTAAAGGTCGTATAACCTTTTGTTTGGTCAAACAAGGGAGGTGGTGTTTAGTGGATTAACGTCCCACAAACTCATAGAGGACTTGTACTCGTTTTCACTCCTCTATCTTGTGTCTTTCGATGATTCCCACCTACCCTCGCAAAAAAGAAATTGCTCTAAAAGCTGTTTCATAATCAAATATCTGGGAGTCTTCATTGATAATAAAATGAAATGGATTGACCATAGAGCCTACTTGAAAAATTATTTTTTGGCCACAATTAAAAATACATAACAATTACGTATTACTTCTTGGGGTGGCTAACAGCAATAAGATTCAACCAATACTGATTGCTCAAAAACAAGTAATTTGTAAAAAAAAATCAACGTCATAGTAGCTTAGATCTATATTTAGGAATTTGAAAATTCTTCCAACAAAACACCTCTATATTTACAAGGTCTTAAAAATATTTTTTATGAGAGCCTGCTATCTTAAAAATAGATTCTTTGTAAACCATAATTTACGGATTAACAATTTGTTTATGGTTGTTCTTCCTGCGTATAGAACAACATTTTATGCAAATTTTTGTTGATATTGTTGCACCGAAACTTTTTAATTTACTTCCTAGTTTTTTAAGAACTTGTAGAATACTACTATCTATGTTTCTTGTAGGAGTCTAAACCTAGTTATTAACTCTTAATTACAGTGATGTTGAAAACCATCTTTAATAATTGATGTTTCTTAGTAAAATTTTATAGTAACTTTTATTTTCTTTATTTTGATTTGCATATTTGAATTATATACTAGGTATTATTTTAGCGTAACCTCCGAATATTCTGTATTATGATATTACTCTTTTCTCTTCTTGTTTGTTTCAAATTCAAAATTCTTTTGCTTCTTTTAATTTTTTGCTATAAATTTTTAATATTTTATTTTTGCTCTAGTAAATCTCCCACTAAATCATTTAAAGTAAATTTTTTATATTTTTAAATACTTAAAATTTTATATAATTTTTTTTCTGTAGAGGGCATTCGATACTTATTATTTTTTATTTATTTGAATTTTATTATAATATATAATGTAATAAAAAAAAAAAGATTCTGTATAGAAATATTATTTATTTTATTTATATTATACATGGGGATTTGCTTTCAATTAAAAAACCTTGCAACATTTGCAGGTGTTGAATCACTCGGTCATCGAGCCTTATAAAATAAACTAAAATACGGGGTTATAGTTTGCATACTTTTAGGCCATTTACTTTATATCAAATTCTTTCCAAAATAGTTTTTAAATTATAGAATTTAAAACTACTTTGATTTATTTTATCATCTTCTTAAATAAATATTTTTATTTTTAATAAAATTCCATAAATTAGAACAATATATTGAGGCATATTTTATATTGGTTAACTTCTAAATAATTTTTATTCTAAAAACAAAAAAAAAAACAAAAAAACTTCATGTAAATAACCAGTAACTTGTGTAGGTTGCTTTGAAATAATTTCCAACTGACTTAACACAACTTTACAGAAGTCTAGACAAAATTCGTTTGTAAGTAATGAAGTATATAAGTTTGTGTTTATGTTTGTCTTTTGTAATATGTGTATATAATGATAATACATAATTTTATTTTAAGATACTATTAAATCTTATGAAATTTTACACAACATAACACCTAATAATATTTTAGCACATGTTTAAGTATCATTTTGATTTCATTTTACTTTATTTTGATTTAAAATGTATTTTTTTTTAAATTTAAATGGAGACGAAAAAATATAATTAAACAAGCAGAATGTAAACCAAGTATTTTTAAAGGCGCACATTTTACAAAAAAGAATAAAAACATAGAATTTTATATGTATGAAAAATTTCGAGAAATTGAGAGACAGTTTAATTAATTGATTAAAAAAAATGCTAATAAATGTAAATATATAATATTAAAGCTTTAGTTTTTGTGTGTTAATTTGAAAAAATTTGTGCAGGTGCCTAAGTTACAGGTGTCTGAAAAAAGTAAATTTTGAATTTTTGACCTTTATAGGTCTGCTACAAAAAAAAATTCTGTGGCAACTTACGCCTTAATTCTGAAAGATCCCTCGCTTCTCTCAAAATTTCAAACCTCTATATAAAAGTCTTGAAAAATTTTGTTCTCACATAACGGTAAATTTAAATACTACATTTAAAAAGTTGGCGTTTAGCGTTTCTAGAATGAAAATTTAAATTTAAAATATCTATATTTAACAAAAAACATTTAAAATGAGGCGCTTTTAAAATTTGAGGGACTGTAATTTCGTAATCAGTGGGGTTAAATTTATTCTACAACATTCATTTTTATCAAGAAACGTATATGCATGATTATTTCATTGCGCTATCTTAAACAGCGTAGAAGTTTTGTAAACAAACGGACCGACGGACGGAGGGACAGACAGACAGAGTCAAACTTATAGTCAAACATTTTTTGATAAATGGGCTAAACACTTTAAAATATTATTTTTTATTTTGATTTCTTTGATTTTTATACATAGAACTGGAACTTAAATATTTGTTATTGCAAACAGGCAAGAAAAATAATCCATAAACACAAAATACTGATAAAGTTCTTTTTATATGAAAATCTTTTTTTTGTAAAAAGAGGGTGTTAATTACTTTAAAAGATATTTTCAATTTTTAACGATTTATTTTTACTGCAGCTTTATACTAAAATCCCACTCTAGCTAAGGTCGCAACTCTTCAAATATCTCAATGGTGTATTTACTAAGTTCAAATTTCTATGTTACAATTTTCGTTAAGAAACTCGGTCTTAAACACCTCCATCCATAACCCAATCTGCAAAATATAATGTGGATTGTTCTTTGAAAGATAACTTAAAATTATGTACAAACATATTAAAATTTCAATTTAAATATTCATTTTAGAAAAACTGTTTATTAAATTGTAAAAATAGCTGATAGCTGATTTGAATTAATATTATACAGCAATAATATACTGAATTTAGCAATTTTAATCTAAGCAACTAATCTAATCCTTCTTCTTAATTATACATGTAAACAAACCTTAGAAAATAGGTTTAGATAAATCTAAACTCCTGATGAATAAATTCTTCTGTTCTATAAAATTTAATTAACACTTTTCGGGTTACTATCCCAAGCTTGTATTTCTTTTGACTGTATTTCATTTGCCTGTATTTTCATTTGCCTGTATTTCATATTATACAAAAATACATTATATAAATATTCTGTAAAAGGCGTGAATTCACTAAAGTTTCTTCAGATTCAGATCAAAGAAATTCACTAATTCAGATTCTCACATATACATATATATAAATATTCTGAAAAAAGCGTAAAGCCCTGCTTTTGAATGCAACTCTAAAATCTCTCCTAATTTAAAATGATTTGATCGATTTTGATTCCATTTGCAGTCTTAATGTTAAATTGTCTTCTGTTTTTTCCTACGATGTTTATTCGACTGAACTACTTTACGCTTTTACAAGCTCTACGCTTTACAAGGGATTTTAGAGTTGGATACAAAATCAGCGTATTTCCTTTTTCGAGAATATTTATTATATAGTCAGTGATTTTTCTCTTTGTTTGGGATTTTGTCTTTGGGAAATTGGAATATCGCCTTTAGGGTTGGGGACTATTTTTTTAGGGATTTTGTTTCTAGCAATTTTGTTTTTCGGGTTTTCGTCACGGCGATTTTGTCTCGGTGATTTTGGCTTAGGGATTTTATGACCAATCCTGTGTAAATATTATAAATTTTTATTTCAGAAATTCAACAGTTCGCTTAAATATAAATATTAACAAAGCAGAATGTCATCCAACCGTTTTTAAAAGCGCGCATTCTCAAAAGATAATAGAAACTGTTTAGAATTGTGACTTACGCCAAAATTTGAAAATTTCATATAAGAAAAAATGTAAAAATAGGACTTCTTTACAATTTTGAAGGACTGTAAGTCTGAAACCCTATATAACTAAGAAGAACCGTTATTACACATAAAAATATATTACTGAAGCTTTAATTTTTATGTCTTCCGAAAGAAAAATTTATACAGATGCCTAAGTTACAGGTGTTTAAAAATAGCACAATTCCAATTTTTAATAACAAGAGCTCATAAACAAGAGGTGGTCCCAAAAAAAAATTTTTGAGCTCAAAAACACTTATACACATTCTAAAACTTCTTTCTTACCTCAAAATTTCAAGGCTCTATCTAAAAGCGTACCGGAGTTATGAAGGTAGAAAAGTCATGCAAAATTTGATTTGCAAGTAACGGTAAATTTAGATAAATTTGAAAAGATAAGAAAAAATCCTGTCGAATAGCGTTTTCAGATTGAAAAAATGTTTAGTAGAACATGAGATATACGTATTTAAAAATAGGGTTTTTTAAAAGTTTGAGGGGCTGTAGTTCCGTAACATCCGTAACCTATCCATGATTAAAATTTTTTTTCTCTATCTTTAACGGTATAGAAGTTTTGTAAACAGACAGACAGGACAGACAGACGGACGAACAAAGTGAAACTAATGGGCACATTTTTTCAAAATGTTTTTGGAAACATACTAAAAAGAATCAGCGGATTAAATCTTGCTTTAATTATTACTCTCGAAATAAGTGTAAGTCTTATTATACCCGTATGAACTATGTTCAAGGGTATAATAAATTTGCCATTACGTTTGTGACACCTTAAAGGAGCCGAGCTAGATATAGTGTCAAAGGTATGGATCGGCTCAGAATCGAATTCTGAGTCGATTAAGCCATGTACGTCCGTCCGTCCGTCCGTCCGCACGATAACTCAAAAAATAAAGGAGCTAGGAGGCTGAAATTTTTTTTACATCACTTTTGAAAAATTGTTAGCTTTGCTATTTAAATCCAACATTTTCGGTCGGCGGATTCGAGTAGCTGCCATACAACTTCTTTCTTTATATAGAAATAACTCAGTATCTATTCAAGCTAGGGTTTTGAAATTTTGCAAATGATGATCAAGTTTTATGGCAACAACTTCTGTAAAATTTGGTTGTGTTGGTGCGACGGGTTCGGGTAGCTGCCATACAAAATATCTTTTTAAATGAAAAGAACTCAGTGTCCGTCCGCACGATAACTCAAAAAATAGAGGAGCTAGGAGGCTGAAAATTTTTTTACGTCACTTTTGTAAAATTGTTAGTTTTGCTATTTAACGCCAGCATTTTCTGTCCCCGGGTTCGGGTAGCTGCCATACAACGTCTTTCTTGAAATAGAAATAACCCAGTGTCTGTTCAATCTAGGTATCTGAAATTTTGCGAATGATGATCAAGTTTTATGGCAACAACTTCTGCAAAATTTGGTTGTGTTGGTGCGACGGGTTCGGGTAGCTGCCATACAACTTCTCTTTTTAAATGAAAATAACTCAGTGTCCGTCCGCACTATAACTCAAAAAATAGAGGAGCTAGGAGGCTGAAAATTTTTTTACGTTACTTTTGTAAAATTGTTAGTTTTGCTATTTAACTCCAGCATTTTCGGCCCCCGGGTTCGAGTAGCTGCCATACAACGTCTTTCTTTAAATGGAAATAACCCAGTGTCTGTTCAATCTAGGTATCTGCAATTTTGCGAATGATGATCAAGTTTTATGGCAACAACTTCTGCAAAATTTGGTTGTGTTGGTGCGACGGGTTCGGGTAGCTGCCATACAACTTCTCTTTTTAAATGAAAATAACTCAGTGTCCGTCCGCACGATAACTCAAAAAATAAAGGAGCTAGAAGGCTGACATTTTGTATACGCCACTTTTGCAAAATTGTTAGTTTTGCTATTTAACTCCAGCATTTTCGGCCGCCGGGTTCTAGTAGCTGCCATACAACTTCTTTCTTTAAATCGAAATAACCCAGTGTCTATCCAATCTAGGTATCTGAAATTTTGCAAATGATGATCAAGTTTTATGGCAACAGCTTCTGCAAAATTTGGTTGCGGTGGTGCAACGGGTTCGAGTAGCTGCCGTACAACTTCTCTTTTTAAATGAAAATAACTCAGTGTCCGTCCGCACGATAACTCAAAAAATAAAGGAGCTAGAAGGCTGACATTTTGTATACGTCACTTTTGCAAAATTGTTAGTTTTGCTATTTAACTCCAGCATTTTCGGCCGCCGGGTTCTAGTAGCTGCCATACAACTTCTTTCTTTAAATCGAAATAACCCAGTCTCTATCCAATCTAGGTATCTGAAATTTTGCAAATGATGATCAAGTTTTATGGCAACAGCTTCTGCAAAATTTGGTTGCGGTGGTGCAACGGGTTCGAGTAGCTGCCGTACAACTTCTCTTTTTAAATGAAAATAACTCAGTGTCCGTCCGCACGATAACTCAAAAAATAAAGGAGCTAAGAGGCTGATATTTTTTTTACGTCACTTTTGCAAAATTGTTAGTTTTGCTATTTAACTACAGCATTTTCGGTCGCCGGGTTCGAGTAGTTGCCATACAACTTCTCTTTTTAAATGAAAATAACTCAGTCTATTGAATCTAGCTATCTGAAATTTAGTGAAAAAGTGTAAAGTTGCATGCCAAAAACTTTTGTAAAATTTGATTGATCTATTGCAGCCGGTTTAGGCTTCTTGCATTTCTTGGAACTTAATGAAGCTAGGTGCAATAGATTCGGGTAGCTGTCATACAACTCCACAATTTACATAAATATATCTCTGTAGTTCGGTACTAAAACATCTGAATGTTTTTAAAAGATGATCAAGTTTTATAATAGGATATATTACATTCATACGGGTATCCCAGAGTTGACACAGTCTACTCTACTGCACTCTTCCTCGTTTTAATTGTGAGTTTATTAAATTGTTTAACAAATATTTAATAAAACAAAATCATTTATCATCATTACTTACGATCCAAGTTAAACTTCTTAAAAATCTTTATGACAAAACATTACTATTAAAAATTTCCTTGATAAAGTCAAAAATAAAAAAAATATATATCTTTTAATATTCAATAGATTTAAAAAATCATTTATCAATTAAATCATCACAATAAAAATCATCCCTTCTATTTTTTCTCATTTTTCCAACCACTAAAGAAAGCATCATAAAAAATTATTATCCTTAACACTCTTTCAATCAGTAAAATTTCCTGTAATTTATTGGATAATTGATTGCAATTAACATACTTCATCACAATTTATTAGTACTTGTTTTGATACCTAATAATTATCATTAGTTTTACTTTGATCGGATATAACAGCCACAAAATAAATAACAAATAAATAAGACCATGTAAATTTTATAATAAAATTAAAGTGATTCCTTCGGTTCAAAGATGTCATTTCAAAAGGAAAATACTAGAGTAAGCCTATCTCACCAAAATATTTTCTCAATCTAAGCAAAAAACAAAAAACTTATTGATTAATAGCTTTTCAAGTTGAAAAGTCAAAAAAAAGTGAAAAAGGAAAATACAAAACAAATGAAAAACTTAATTCCTATGAGTTCTACTTGGCAAAAGAAACATTCAAAAAAAACATTTTCTTCCAAATTATTTTTGGCTACCAATAAAAGAAACAGAAAATATCGGACTAATAAAAAAAAAGTAGAACATATTTTTTAAAAAGGACAAAATCCTTATCAAGAAGGACTAAGAGAAAAAAAAAAAAAACAATATTAAAAACAACAACAACAGTAACAGCACAACAAGTCGAGACATAACAAGACAATATTATTATTACCATAAAATAATAATTTTATTACTTGAAAGGGTTTCTTGTTATCATTTTAATTTTCCTTGTTTTAAGTTTTACCAACAGAAATTTATAGAAAAAGAAAACAAAATAATAAATAAAACATTTTGTTATCCTTCAATATTTACAATTACACACAATACCAAGTTGTCCAACTTTACAGGTAAGCTTCTCTTCTGTTCTAATTCTGTTCTTCTTTTTTTAATATTAATACCTAACCTATGCATACTATTTTTTTATTTTATTTAATTTTTTATTTTCATATTTAATGGTGAATATTACATAATATGGTGTATATTATGTAATCCGGCAAAAATAAATACACTATAAAACTTTAACGAATCTCAATTTTTTAGTAAATGTACAGACTGGAGAAATTTAAATGCAAAAAAAAAAAATTATTTCTTGATATGGTGAATTATTTATCTTTCTCCAATTATGGTGAATTTCGTGTATTTGATGTAATTTTGCTAGAAAAAAAAAACAAAAATAAAACAAATAAGTAAATGATGAGTGATGGTGGGTATAGTATGTAAATGTTTTGTTATTTTTCTACTCCTCGGCTGAGTTACTTGTAATTCTAAATTGGAGAGAAAAAAAAAATTTTTGTTTTTTTTGATCAACATTTTAAAGCTTTTGAATAATATGAATGTAGTTCCTGTTTTTTTTTTTTATGAAATAGGTTATTTGGATTTTGAAAACAGAACAGATGTGAAAAAAAGGTGTAAGACAAAAAGAGAAAATATACCAGTTAAAAGTTACAAGTATTATAGTACACACAAAATGGTCTTAACATATAATTGCAGAAACCTGGAACACAAAAAGGAAAAGCAGGATAAGTTATACATATTTAAAGGTATTTAAATAATATTATTTTTTAACTCTCCTCTTCTTGTACTTACCACAAACACATTCAAAACAAACGAAACTGACATAGAATAGACTAAAAAAAAAAACAAAAAAGAGTAGGTTAATTGTATATATGAAAATTTAATTGACCCATTTTATTTTGCACCTGTTTCTATTCAAATTCACCAAAATTCCTATAAATTTATATGTTACATATATAGTTATTTTTATGTACATATAGAAATATGTTGTATGCATGTATGTATGTATGTAACTAGATTAATAGTTTCTTTAAAAAAAGAACTTTTTTATTAAAATTTTTTTTACCTTACTATTTTCTTGATAGTAATACTGAGAGAGCTGAGAGTATAGTGTTGGTTTTTTTACAAGAGCAGGAGAAATAGCAAATAGAACTTAGGAATTCATGAACAGAAAAAAATAACTGAAATTTATGAATTAATTTGTATAATATGAAAAAAAAAAATATGGAATGATATTTTTGTTACACTGCACACACACAAGTTTAATAGTATAACAAAAAGAATTGAAAATTAGGTTAGTTAATCCTGATTTGCTTTTGTTTTAATTTGATTCAGCTTGGTTTGTTTGGAACTTGAAATATAATGCAAATTCATAAATAATAAGATAAAAAGTAATTAATTAAACTGTTATTTAATTCATTTTAAAAATACCTATAACATTGTATTAAAAACAGAATGTTTTATTTAAGCTTAAGGTATGATTACTTCTGTCATTCTAGGATAAAAACTGTCTCTAGGATAAAAGATCTGTAGAAGGTTTTATTGCTGGCAATTCATCTTCGGTAAAGCAATATGTTTCTAGATACTCATATTTTGCTCCGAGTAAAGCTCCACAGTTTTTGAGGATGTGTCCTATAGATTCTTCTTTTTTTTAACAATATCTGCACGTACCGTCATTCTCCATTCTCAAAGGGAGCCTTATTATAATTCTCAGTTTATTTTTACTTGTTCCTATAATTTTTTCGTCATCTTTTCAGCTTGCAGTTTCTGAGAAGTTCATTAGATTATGTGAGCCCAAATTTTTCACTTCATAGTTTCTGCCTACATTTTTCGTCTTCCAGTTTTAATATTTCTGTTATTTTGAGTTTACCTGTACTACTAAAAGGTTTGGGAGCTGTAAAGGAAAGCTTCTTTTTTTGCAAAGTGTCTTAGGTACCTTTTGCTTTATACTAAGTGTCTAAGTACCCAATTGTGGGTTACTTTATTATTTGTTCCTAAACAGTTTAGTTTCACTAGGCACTCCCAAACTAATTGAAGTTTAATTTACGAGTTTAGTGATAATTTGTCTTATTCAAATTGCTAGAACTGTTTTTCTGTGGTTAAACCTCTTCAGTCTACATTGAACATCACATTAGGATTCATTGTTATAAAATAACTTCAATTTAAATGACATGACTTTTGCATCAAAACTGCTATGTAGAAATAACAATATCTACCAATAATGTGGTAAAAAACGAACAGGTAGAGCAGTGTACAACAATTATTTTTGATATTTTCTTAATCAAAACTCTCTTATTATTGCAGACACCTATAATAGACTATTTGCTATATAATTATATTACAATTAAATATACGTTTGTTAACATTATGATACTTGGTTATCTGTAAGTTATATAAGTGTTAGTTTACATGTTATATTTGCCTTGTTATAAGTTCGTATGGTACGTCGTCTTCACGTCATTGTTGTGAAAATAAAACTTTCTTCAAATTTTCTATTTAATTAAATCTTCTACATTTTTATAATTCAAAAATAATAAATACTTTAAATTTTTTTAACCATTACCATTTACGACCAAACAAATCATTCAAAAATAAAAAATTTTCAAATCTGAATAAAAAATTCTAAGGGTCTTCGTTGATAAAATATTATTAATTTAAGAAGAAAAAGAACCTTAACCCTTAATTGAAATGTTCTGCAAAAACAAGGAAAAGTTAAGTATTATTATTATATTATTATTATAAAAACATATAAAAATAAATACAAAAATAATTTTAAATAAATAAAAAAAAACATAAAATCAAAATATACTTAAAAATCTATATTTCGAAATTCATCTTAAAAAACCAAACCAAAGATAATTGTCGGAAAAAAAAAACAAACCATTTTATTTTTTTCAAGGACATTTTTAAGTGTTCTAACATATCATTAATCACATTTATTTTTGTTCTTTTACTTATACAATTATGAGATATTTATCTTTAATTTCTTTCACCTTTCATTTTCCAATCCTAACGTTAAGACTACTATTAAAAAGTTCTTACTTTCACATTTAATTATAAATTATTATTAAATTTTTATACTTAACAGAAAAAAAGAAACAAAAAAAAAAAATTACACAATTAGTATTAATAATAACACATGTCACCATACCATATAACCCATATCTTTACCATTAATTACATAAGGACTATTCATTTTTATAATTATATATGTGTATCTCTTAAATTAAAATATCCTGATTCTGGTCGGTCGGTCCATTGTTTGTTGGATTTTTATTTCAATTTTTTCCCCCCATTTTACTTTTATACAAACACATATACATATTAACATTTTAAGTTAAAATATTAAATCCTTTTACTTCCTATCCTTTATATCCTTTAATATCAAATAATAAGATAACAAAATACATTTAATTCAGCTTAAAAGAGATATAAAAGATTATAAAAATACACCTTCTAAACATTATTAAAGTAGAAAAGGAGAAAAAAAAAAAGAAAAAAGGATAAATAAAACAAAATTGAAAAAAAGAATGAAAAGAAAAGTTAAGAATATGGAAATTATTAGTTTTTATAAGTCTAATAATAATCGAAATGATCGAAATCAGTATCAGTTAGGAATTGTGTCATTGAATTTATTTTAATCTTTTGCAATCAAAAAAGAGAATGCGATGATGGCAAAATACAACAAATATTTTTTGGTCTTGTAAATGACCACTTTATAATGGATATTATTTGTCGTCCTTTTTTCTTGAAACTTTTTCCTTTTATTTTATAAATTTAAACGAATATTGAAAATAAATATTCTTAGAATTGTTTTTTGTCAAGTTATTCAAATTTTTATCATTAAAAGCGATAATTTATGACTTTTGAAATGCTTAATAACAGTTTTTGGAAAATAATGTTTTTCTATCCTTTACACTTTGACCAATTGTATTGTAGCGATTATAAGAAATATTGTTAGTAAAAAGAAACTAGTTTAACTAAAGGGCACTGTTTTATACTTATATAGTAATCTGTAAGTAAGAAAGCGTTTCCAAAGGCAGACAGGTTGACACAATGAAAGTCAACAATCAAAAATTTCTCCATAACTATTAAAAGATCATTATTTAACGCTATTAGATCTAGTGACAAATCTCGAAAGTTGGACTATTTCAAATATTTTTTTTAAATTTTCATTTTTTCTTTTTTTTTTTTCTATGTTTATTACAGATAATTTAATTTACGTTTAAATATTATTTTGTTTCTGAAAATCAGTAAAATCTCATAAAGCAAAAAGGTCTTGTAAATCTTACTCCCACTTTTTTATTTGTTTTGTCATTTCTTTTTCATTTCAATTTATTTAAATAATTCTAAAAGCTTATACAAAACCTTTTTAACGTCTAAACCAGGCGAATATAAACTTTTTTAGAAAATTTCAAGATATTCTCTTCATCATTTTTTTTTTTTTGTTCTTTCAATTTTCATTCTTATTTGTATCCCTTTTGTTCATAAGAAAACTGAACAATGCAGTATGTAAAATGAAGGGTTATTAAAGGCGTATATTTCGAAACATTTAAATAAAACACACTAAAATTGCGATCATTTAATCATAAAAATTTTAAATTTTCTTAGAATTTTTTCTGATTACTTTAATAAGGAATTTTTTTTTTAGTTTATTTCCCTGACACAAATGTGTCAAGGAAATTACACAAGCTTTCCTTTGTAGGTGTGGCTGTAAATGTTATTATTCTTACGGCGTGTGTGGGATTCAATCACACTTCGGTGTTTACAGCATATTTTATACCCTCTTACCCACTAGGCTATCGAGATCCGCTAAAAAGGAATTGTGATAAACGAAAAGACATGAATTTTGCTTCTCACTTTTAAAAATTTGACAAACTCCTTGACATGTTAAAATTGATGTCAAACTCCTAGACATCTAAAAATTTGCAAATTTACCATTTGAAACCGATCTTACTTTTAGATTCCCACCACTGCTCTTAACTTTTTAAGAGTTATCAAACTTAATTTTTTTATAATAGACAGACGAACAAAGTACATTTTTACTTTATAATAGGGGCACTCTAAAAAATTTGCTTTAGAAATGTGCTAAAAAAGAATAAAATGTTAAAAGATATTGAAGTTAAATTTGAATTTTCTTTGTATTAAAGCTGTTCCCGAATCGCTACTCCTCTGGAGGGGAAACAGAATAACAAGTAGCAAAATATTTACAATAAAAAGGTAAAGATCCCAAAACTGAAATATCTGTAAAGATAAAAGCTAAGCAATTCAATGATTGAAAGTCTTATAATATTTAAATAAATATGTAATAAATATAAACACTGTACAAATATATTATATACATATAAGTATAGTTTTGGACAAAATATGTTAAACAGTAAATTTTATAATGCGCTCTCATAAGAATTCAATTAATTAACGACAGTGGCTTAATATTCGGCATCCCAAAATCCTACATTCCAAAAATTCAGTAAAATTATGTAATCCCGTAAACACACTATCCGTTAGTCCTAAATTCCATAATTGAAGCTTATCTAAAAAAAAATTAGGCTTTTAGAATAATTTATATGTGGTTTAAAAAGGATTTTATAGTTGGTTACAAATCAGGGTTTCAATAATGTGTTTAATGGGGATTTGAAGGTTGCAGCCGCCTTTGAAAAATTTGATAGTTGAAATATGTATTTTTTCTTACTTTTGCAACTATTGAGACTCTGATTTTGTAATTAACTCTAAAATCCATCCGTATGATTTTAGAGTTAATTACATAATCAGAGTCTCAATAGTTTGTTTACTAGTGGTTTGTTGACGGTAGCCCCGACTATTTTAAAAGCTTTGTAGTGCAAATATGAATGTAAGAATAAAAATAATTAGAACAAACCTTATGCTTGGTTACGAAACAGTGGTTAACAATCAAATGTTTTTTTCCCTATATTTGGATATGAAAAGCTGGATATTTGATTTTTTTCAGGAAGTTATCTTTCCAACCATACCAAAAACCGGGATCTTAATAATTAGGATTTTATAAAAGCTAGTTTTCATATTAAAATATGAGAAAACCGGAATTTTTAGCAAATTTATGAGAAAACTGGAAGCAGGATTTTGGAATGCAGGATTGTGGAATTCAGAATTTTGGGATGGTGAATTTTTGAGATACGGAATTACTTATTCACCCCTAATTAATCATATAATATCTCAAAATATAAACCAGAATCATTCATTGTATAATTATAAAATAGATCTTCTAAAAAACAATCAATCAATCTTTAAAGCAAATCTTTTACTTTTTTCAATACCAAAAGTATTTCGTAATTTAATTAACAATTTACTATTCATATAACTAAAGGCCAATATCAATATCATTTAATATCTTTGTCTGCTACTTTTGAAGTAAAACGTTCTTATCATCTTATCATCCACTTTCTACTGTAATTTGTTTGATGCTGTAATTCTTAAACGGAGCATTGCTTGTTAACAAATTGTTTCAGTACCGTCTCTGTTATGATCAAATTTTGGACAATCTATTTTCGGATTTCGATTTTATTCATTCATAAAAACGTTTTGCTTATAAACCGTGAGAAGGAAATTTAAAGTTAGGTTAGGTTTAAACTTCATTGCCTCCTAAAAATATGCAAAATTGTTCAAGAAGTAATTTTAAAGAATTTTAAATATAAGAGTATTTGAAACTTTAAGAAGCAACGTAATTAAATTTCTCGATAGTTAAATAAAAATATTATTTTTAATACTGTACAAATCTTTGCATATACATACAACAACATAAATAAAAACATTAAATTATGCCCGACACTCTACTTTTACAAACATTTAAATAAAAGAATTGAGACAACAAAATATTTTTACCAAAATTGACAAATTATTTTTTTTTTTAATTTTCATTGGTTCTGTTTCAAATTCTTTGAAAATCGTGGGAGTCATTTCATATTCCTAGAAGTTCAAACCAATTTTTAAAAAAAAACTTTTTATAGGTCCAATAAATTTAAATTAGTTCAAAATATACATTTTTTTTGTGAATCGTTTTCTTTTTAAAAATATCCCAGATAATTCTATAATATTTTTTTGATAATACGTAATATCTTTTTTTCCTTGAAATAAAAAGAATTTTTGTAAAGGAATCGTTATACATATTTTTTATGTCCTTTTAATTTAATTTTTACAAAAATTTTTTGTTGAAAACTGGTTAAGCCTATAAACTGTTGAACTATGCCCTTTAAAAGTTGATTGAAATGTTAAGTATACATATATATATATTATAAATTTAAATGGGTCCATTAACGCCTCAGAAATTCTTAGGTTCATTCAGTTTTTTACTAAAAAGATTTAGTGAGACCTAAATTAGAAATTATTAAAAAAAAACAATTAATTTTATGTTCGGTAAAGTTTTTTTGGTTTTAAGCAAAGCTAAAGGACATTTAACTTAGATTTCAAGATTTCTTTTTCTTCCTTTCTTGTCCATCCCGGTAATTTAATTATTCTTTTATTGTTTTTGATTCGTGGCAAAACAACAAGCAAAACAAAAAAGTGTTGGTTTTTTTTTATTTATAATCTAAGGATTAAAAAATGGGTTTATACAAATAACATGAATAACATGAATGTATAGTTTTCTTTCATTTACATACTAGATTCTTTTTTATTTAAAATCTGTAGAGAATATTCGGTATTTTTTAAAATAATTTTCAAAATCTATGCTTTCTTTTTTTAAATGTAAAAAAAACGAACAAAGGAAAAAATAAGTATCTTTTTCATTATAAGGATTCATTTTCTTCTGATCAATTCATTAATTTTACAACTATTCTCTTAGAAATTAAACTTATCACTAATTTAATGGTGGAAATTTTTTTTCATTTAATTATTATAATTAAAGCTGATTAAAGTTACATAGGCAATATGGTTAGATGAACCCAATAAACCAAAATTATAATTACTTGCTAAAGACAAAGGACATAGAATTTTTTTTTTTTTTTTAAAAAGTCCCTATAATTATTTTATTTTTGTTTTTTTGTTTTGTTTTTTTTTTGTCTTTGCTTCCGCTTTTGTTAATTACTACGCACTTAAAACCTTATGTTGATTTTTTTTCATTATTTAGTTTCTGATGAAATATATATTAAATTATGAAATTTATGAAACTCTATATGAAAAGATAATTTAACTGCCCTCATTTCATTTAATTATTTAAATGATATAATTATTCAAATAAAAGTGGCGGTACGAGTTCAATGAGAATAATATTATTTATTTAAACTTTATTATTTTTTAAATTATTATTTCTAAAAATCTATACAACAATTCATTAAGAATTACAATTTTATTTGTTGTATAGATATACTTTTTTTATATTGATTTCTTTACTATATGAATCTTAAAATAAAGGCTCTAGAATAACTATTGTTGAATTTTAAAATGAAATGGAAAAGAAAAAATAAATTACGTTATTCAAAACAAATATTAAGTTTACATCTCCTGTAAATATGCAATTATTTTTTTTTAATTTATCAATATGCATGTTTTACTTCCAAATTAGGGGTCTCGGTAGCCTAGTGGTTAAACACGCGGCTTATTTACTGAGGAAATGAGGGTTCAAACCCTTTTATTAATGCACCCTTTACCAAGTTTTATTAATTGAAAACAAATCCCCCTTGCTACCAAATATAGCGTAAATATAAATAAAATAAATAAGTAGCCAATGGTTTTGTAATATTGCAATATTTTATGAGATTTGTAATATTAATATAAATAAATAAATAAATACTTCCAAATTCTTGGTTGCTCAAAATTAATTGCAGTAAATGTAAAACGATTTTGTTTCGAAATACTGTAACCAAAACAAGTCCAGATATTAAAAAACACTGGAAAGAATTCATAATAAAAGCACCAGATAATGTTCCTCTTGTCAATAAAAAAGTAGTTAATTAAGTAATTGCATATTAATCTTAATTATATCGATCATATCAAATATAGCATTTCAAAAGGTAACAAATCGTTCATGGCGGTAAAAAAAACTTTTTTACAACAAAAATATTAGTAGAAGAGTCAAAATAATATGTTACCAAACATTTATAAAACCAACGCTTGTATATGGTGCACCAATATGGTACAACATTAGTGCAAGTTTAAGGGAAACATTACAGAAATTTGAAAGAAAGTGTTTAAGAGTTTGTACCAATATAAATCGTAAGCCCGAATCCGACTACAAATATTATTATTCAAATAAATATTTGTATAAGAAAGCACATATCATACGTATCTATAATTTTATAATAAAAAAAATTAATCAGAAATCATTATGATAGAGCACAAAACACTCCAGAGAATGGTTTAATATCGCATATATTTTACCATAATGAGGAGTATATTAAATAGACCTTGCTAACGGGTTTCATAGCCCCTGAGCATTTCATCTTTTTAGATAAAAATCTTTATATTCAAAGCCAAAATCATGTCCCCCTATTATACCACTATAATAGACGGGCTACGTGTAAAGCTATTGAATATAACCCGGGCAATATAAATGGAGAAAATTTAAAATACGATATGTCCATTCCGGACAAAGATAAATTAATTGATAGAAAATTTTGGTGGTTGGAAAATGCTTATGAATTAGATTAGAGTATTAATAATACAGATTATTTTAACTAGGTTAAGTAGGTTAGGTAGGTTAGGTAGGTTAAGTTTTATTTTATAAAAATTATTTGAAATAATATCAGTTTTTTGTTTGCCCGATTTTTCCAATAGTCACTTTAGTATAGTTCTAAACATTCACTTTTTTAGCTTTAAGTTTTATATCATATAGCATAAAATCAGCATATAAAAATTAAAATTGTAATTTAAATGTTAATTATCTTTATAAGTTAAAACCGATTTTGTAAATTTTTTTTAAGGTTAAGTAGTTTAAGATTGTACAATGGGTAAAAATAAAAATTTAATTAAAAAAAAACAAAAAACTTCCAAATCTTTATAAAACTTTAGTAATACAAAAAGTATAAAAGAAATCATCAAAATAAATATAAAATATTGAAATAATTTTTATTTAAAACCTACGAAAAAGTAAATTTAACTCTAATTAATACGTCTAAAAAAGACAATATAACTTTTAATCTTTTATATCATTTTCTGAAAAAAAAAAAAATGCATTTTAATTTCATTATATTAAACCTGTCATTGGGACACTGTTCTTTAAAAAAAAATTCCACCTTAAAACCTCCAAAACTCTTTCCAAAAAAAAAAACATTTTGAATACAATAAAACAGGACATACCCATACGTTATACAAAGTAGCAACAATTTTCAAAGCTTTATGATGGTATATGATATAAAAAATTAAACAAATGGCTTAAAACTAGAAAAAGAAGAAAAATCTAAAAGATAAAATATATAGATTATATTTTTTTTATATTTTTTTGATTTCTTTTTTTTTTTTTTTTTGTCTACTACGGAAAACAACATATTATAAGAAAAAAATCGTTACCTATTTACAAAAATTTCATTCTAAGCGAGAGATAAATGAGGGCAAAGCCTTTATGAGCATAAAATGATAATAAGCAAAAATTTTATAATTTATACCGTATATATAAATATACACACTTAAAAATTCGTTTATTACTCATTGTACAATATTTAGGGGTTGTCAGATGATAATGACTCATTTTGTGGTTGAATAAAATTTATATGTACAATTCTATCAGTAAAATTTAACTGCATATATCGTCTATCAGCCTAACAAGTCTAAGTTACATTGTCGAATTAGAAATTCTTTCAGTCAATATGAAATATCAATAGACAAAATGTGTGGCCGATAAACTTGAATCAGTGCAGAAATATATAAATATAAACTTAGACTAGCTGCAAATGTATTATCCCTGAGTCATTAAGAACTAATATAACATACTGTGTAAAAATTAATACGCAAGCGAATCTTTTCAAACAAGTGAACCAAAGAAAAGGAACAAAATATTTTAAATCTTAAGTTCAATGAGTGATGTAATAGGTATTTTAATGGGAAACTCTTCGGTCTGCAACAATAGCAGATTGCTAGTATTTCCCTCGTATAACTAACAAACTAACCTATAACTAAACTCGTATAACTAACTAACAAAACCTATAAAGATGATGTAGAGAAGAACTAATCTTCCACCTGTTGTGTGAATGCCCAGCTTTTGCTCTAAAAGAGGGAAATTTTTGGGGAAATTCTTCTTAAATAACCTTTTTGATCTGTCGGAGGTGGATTTAATCAATTTGCAACGCTTTATAAGAAACTTTTAATGGTTTTAATTAGGAGAAAATACTGAAAAAATACTAGGTACCATAACTGGCCTAAACTGACCCAAGTGTGCAGCTGCAGCTCCTACCTACCTACCAAAATCAAATCAGTTCCTTTTTCCTTAACTAACTAACAATAATTATTTCTTTAATACAAAATTTAATTCAAACATTAATACAACATTCTAACAAAAATATTTACCACAATTGGTAATCCTTTTTCGCAATAAACATATAAATAAGTGTTGTTGTTTAGTGTTGTCGTTTAAATAATAAATTTTTTCTTTTGATTTTTTGTTTTTATGAAAAAAAAAATATAAACATTGTAAATAAAAACCGGAACCATCTAGTAGAACTAATTTCTATTAATTTTTTTATAATTATTTATTTTCAGAACAGAAAAAAAAAACAAAAATACAGTTATAAAAATTAAAAAAATAAAATAAAAGTATAGATATTTTACTTTACTAATGGTTAGGACCGGGTTAAATGTTTCAGAAAATATTTCTTAATATGAAACACGCTTTAAGTACCAACAGTGTAATTGTACTTTATTGAAGGGTTTTTCCATTTGTTATTTATTTTTGTTTTTTTCATTTTTTTTTTTTTTTTTATATTTTTTATGTCAAAGGATATGAAATAAAAAGACAATGGCTTTAAAATGTCCTTGAAATATAAATAGACAAAATTAAAAATAAAAAAAAAGGAAAACTTGCAGGATTATTTTAAGAAAATTGAATGGTTGTTTAAATTTTTTTTCATATAAATACAATGAATTTTACGCGTACAGCCTTTCATAAAAAAAAAAAACACACGCACACTCATATGTTAAAATAAAAATAAAATAACCAAAATAGGATCTGGTTTCTTTATTTTAATTATTCTTAAAGAGTTATGGTGTATATATAATATAATGATTAAGTAATCTTGTAAATAAAAAATAATTTAAAAAAATATATTAAATAAAGTTAAATTTAGATATTTTAATTTTTTTTAAAATGACGTTTAAAATGAAATAGAGATAGGACTTCTGTCAATTGAAGCGTGTTTTTTTTTTAAATATCAAATTATTTAATATCATATTCAGTAGCTATTAGTTAATAAAATTTTAAAAGAAAATTTAGAATTTTCAATAGCAATAATAAAAATGTTTGTAGTCCTATTATTAATAGTAAGTTCCAAAAAAAGTTCGAAACAAACACAAAGTTGAACAATTTAAGATCTATTAGTAATACTTTTATATTAGATAATGTAACCCAAAGTAATCAAGAAAATTTTGTTAGATATAGTAAAAACCATAAAAGGTTAAACAAATGTCTTAAATTATTTAATTTTTGCTATAAAGTTTTAAAGCCAAGAAATTTGAGCCATTATTTTAGAAAAGACTGAAAGCAATGATATGCCTATAATTTTTATTATAAAAGAGTAAAAAAAATTTTTTTTAAAATTGAAAATTGCTAATTAATTCTCGTCTCTATTTAATGTAACAAGAGAAAAAAAACTGTTTCAATATCAAGGATCTTCACATAAAAGTGTAAACAAGTGTTGCATCGGAGAATGGGCGGATCTTAGAAAATTTTTGACAGAAATTGTTTTTATTTCACGTAAAGTAGCGTTTTTCGATTTTATTTTCATTCGATGCACTTTTACATGAAGACCTCTATTATGTTCGCTTAATTGCAATACATCTGAAGTTTTTACACACATCTTTGTGATACCCATATGAGCATAGGTCAAAAATAAAATAAGTGATAATAATTTTGACATTACTTTTGTGACACCCTAAAGGAGGTGAGGATATCTATGGAAATTATAAAATATCTATAAATATTATTGCTCAGGGTCAAATCAATTTAAGCAAGATTATGTCGATTTAGCATGCAAATACATCCATTTGTTTGAATGATAACTCATAAAATAATAAAGTTAACGTTCTGAAATTTTTTCTATTTTATCTATTGTTATAAATTGTTAGTTTCTTTATTGAAATTGAGCAAATTCAACCGACGACTTCGAGTAGCTGCCATGCAACTTCTTTTTCTATATCAAAATAAGACATCTGAAATTTTGCAAAAAATTATTAATTTTTACGGTAATAGCTTTTGTGAAATTTGGTTGGTATTAGGCCAGTGGTTCGTATAGCTGTCATATCTTGGAATTTAATTAAATTAAACATCTCAAAATTTATAAAAGATGGTAACTTATCAAAATTACTTGATAACTTACAACATTACTTGAACACTTCAGTAGGCTTCGTAATGTTGCATTTCCAAGATAACTCCTTGTTTAAAATTTTTAATTAGTCTTATACTTATATGAAATTTTATAAACTTTATCTGCGAAGTATAAGACGAATCGAAAACTTTTTTACCGTATAACCACTTTTTATTTTTTTTTTTTTGAAAAGAAAAAATTAATGAATGATTTAATTCATAACTTATGTTCGTACGATTATTCTAGAGTTGACACAATCAACTATATACTCTTCCACGTTTTCGTTTTTAAAGAAAACAGTGCCACATAATTATTTTTAAATATGTCACATCCCTATTTGTAACATTTTTAATACATATACATATATTTTTTAATACAATTTTACAAAAAGAATTTTTATTTCAAATTATTAATTCTTTTATTCCTATACAAACCTTTATTTTGTTTTATTTTGTTTTTTTATAAAATTGACAAAAATTTTTATTTTAGATTCAACAGAAGCTGAATAAATCGTTTTTGAAATTTGTTTCTTATATTTTGCTCATTTTAATTAAAAAAATTCAATTAAAATTTACTAAAAAAAAAATAAATAAAACAAGGATTTTTCAGAAAAATATCCGTGGTATAATTATAGTCTAATTAAATGAAAGTGCATCAGATCAGGGTAAAAGAAATAAAAAAATTGGTAGTTAAATTAATATAGAATTAAAAATAATTAAAACAAATAAGTTTGATTATAATTTAAAATTGGCAGATGTGAATGGAATTAATTTTTACAAAATTAATTTTGCAGAAAAAATCTATTAAAACTTATTGTACATTTTATACATAAATAATTCCAGGATATTTTCTTATTTTATAAACTACTGGTGTGTGTGTGTGTGTTCATGAAAGAAAAATATTTAATTTTTCTTTAAATTTTGTTACATTGAACTCAAAACCGACCTTGTTTAGCAGGAAACACCGACATGGTTAATAAATTCCACATACGAGATGTTCTTCCTGTTCTTTCTGATCTTTCTTTGATCATTTAACTATTTCCAAAATGGAAAGATTAGTATTTGCTCTAATTCTTGTCACTCTTCGAAAGTTTTCAATCTAGGAAGAAGAGATTTTATTTCAAAAGAACTCTCCTACATAGTATTTATAAAATTAAAATAATTTAATGCAATTGCCGATGCATCCTCCCAATTGTGAGAATTGTACTACATCTTGGGTCGGATATAAGCTTTAAAGATAATAAGAAGCTCCCGAGAGGAAAATATGATTTGCATTGACTTAAGCAGACTAAACTTTTTGCGGCAGCTTTTGTAACATTGAAAACGTGTTTATTACCATGAGTAATTTTTACTGGACTTTAATGCCCTGTCATGCCGTATGATATTTAGCCGAGGCAAATTTTTTGCCAGAAAATATACTTTTCTTCATTACTTGCACTTTTATAGAAAAATATCTTAAATGCGACTTTAGAAAAATAAATTTCATTTGGTTAATATTTTTAAATAATGGTTTTATAATCTACAATCTACATTATGTTGTAAATTCTTTAAAAATTTCAAATTTCTGTCAATTTAAAATAGTTAATAAAATTATTACTACACAAGAAAAAAATATTTAGTTTTCAGATAAAATTAAGCCAAGACTTTTCAGACAGACTCTACTTACGAAATGATTACTCCATTTAACTTCAGTTCCCTTCAGGGCACGTACATTTTCCAGTAATGGTCTATTGAAAAAAAAGAAAACAATTACATATTTGAGATTTTCTACGATTTAAAACTAACCAGTTTTCTCAAGCCCAACGGGAAATCTGCTTAATATCTTAATTTATTAAACTAACACCAAAACTAATATTATCGACTTTAAATGAAGATAGCAATTGAATATCATCCGCAAACATGTAAACTAAGGAGTGATATTTACTCATTCAGAAAGGCTATTAATGTAAATTGTGAAAAGAAGTGGACCAAGTACGGATCCTTGAGGAGCACCATATCATGCATTATTTTTGCCAAATCAGAAGACGAATCATCATTCACAACACACTGAGTCGGGAGACCTATCATTAATATATAAAAAATAATAAGTTACGTGTCGAGTTTGAAAAATAAATATTTATTTTTAATTTATAATATAAGGTAGATAGACTGATACTATCAAAGACCTTACTGAAATCCAGTAAAAGTAAATTAAAAATTGTAATTTTACTTATGGTTATATGGTTTATTACAAATCATTTCTTAAACTATACTAAACAATACAATAATTTTTGAAAATCAGCCCTAATCAAATTGTAACTTGTATGCACAATATATGTATGTATGTATGTATGTATGTATGTATGTATGTATGTATGTATGTATGTGTGTATGTATGTATGTATGTATGTATGAATGTATGTATGTATGTATGTATACATATTGGAAAAAGAGAGAAAATATCAATTATAAATATCAAATTGTAACTTGTATGCACCATATATGTATGTATGTATGTATGTATGTATACATATTGGAAAAAGAGAGAAAATATCAATTATAAATATCCATTATAATAAAAAATATAACTGTGATGTCTCAAAGACCAAACATTTTTGCTAACAAATAAATTTTTATGAGTCAAACAAATTCATTAACTGGTGTTTGAAAAAAAAAAAAAAAACTTTTATCTTTGATTTATTTTTATTATTTTATTTAATTTTTTGGGTAGCCTGGTATTAAATACCAACCAGTAAGTTTTGTTGGATACATTTACCTGTTAGATAATGAGTAAATACATAAATATATTATCAGAGATAATAAAAACTCTGACAATATTTTTATGATTATATTATATCAGATTATATGTATATTATCAAATATTTTATTAATTTACTCAATATTTTATTATAATATTAATTTTACTCAATTTGCCAAATTTACTCAATATATTTACTCATTTGAACAAAATATTAAGTGTATAACCAGTATAACAGATTATACACAAAAACTTCTTTCTTTGGTTCTTGTTCGTAATAAAATCTTTTAGTGAATGTCACAACCAAACAAAATGGTATAATTTTTTATCTGGGTTTTTATTTCAAATTTTGTTTCATTAATTTTTGGAACTTAGAACAAGTCAAATTCAAATTAATTAAAAAACAAAAAAGTTTTTGTAGGTTATTACTGTTACCATGTTAAATTTAATAATAAAATTTTATTTTTATAAATTTAAGTTAATTTCACAAACTCCGAAATCGAGTTGATTATCATGTACAAAATCAAGTAAAATAGTATGTTCACAAACTCCGAAATCAAGTTGATTATCATGTACAAAATCAAGTAAAATGTCAAGTGTTCACATACCGTTTTTGAAAATCAAGAACGTAATTTGACATATTTTTGTTATATTATTGTTTCAAGTAAATAAAAAGTTAAAAGTTATTGTTAAAAAAAAGTTAGGTTATTGTTAAAAAAGTTATTGTTAAAAGTAAATAAATAAAATAATATTTTAAAAAATTTAAAATAGATTTGGTTTTGTTAATTAAATTGTGTATTAATTTACAATGCATTTTTTTCTAAGTATTTTTGAAAGGTAAAAATATGGATAATTTAAAAAAAATGATACTTGTAGAATTAAGTAGTAAAAATGAAACGGAATTAGTTCGTTTAAGAAAAAAACGCAAAATGCTTCTAAAAAAACGCCAGATGTTAAATATTATAATAGCAAAGCATAAATTGCTGATACAAAACACTATTTTAAAACTTAATTCGAAAGAGAAGACCATTTGGAAAAAGGCAAATATTTCTTTTGATTTTATTTTAAATAAAATGAATATTTTAATTTTAGATTAGAACAAGTTCTTTTTTTGAAAATGACCTTTTTACTAATGGAAATTTCTTTTTTAAAAATAATCTCAGAGTAGATTTAGAAAGTTTTAATGTACTGTGTTCTATGCTTCATTCCATGGACAAAACAGAAAGGTATGGGAACCAAAAGATCCCTTTGAGAAAAAGAATAGCAATTGGATTGTACGCACTTGGTTCTTCTGGGGAGTACAGATCAATTGGTAATCTTTTTGGAGTTGGAAAATCAACCGTCTACGAAATTTTGAATGAATTTTGCAAAGCAGTGTGGGAAATTCTTAAGCCACAATATCTTAACTTCATTCCGCTATCGGAAGAAGTAATGAAACAAAAAATTAATGATTTTAAAAAAATGGGCCTTCCACAGTGCATTGCAGCAGTAGGCAAGTATACAAATATGATTTAAATTATGTTAAATTCATCATTTAAATATTTACATTTTTAGATGGTTGTCATATTGAAGTACGTCCACATAAGGAATTTGCTACTGATTACTATAATTATAAAGGATTTTACTCGATTATTTTATTTGCTGCTGTAGATTCTTCATACAAATTTTTATACATTAATGTTGGTTGCCCAGGTCGGTGTAACGACTCCACAATATATGAAAATTCGTCGTTGAAGAAATACATGCAAACAAATGAAATAATCAAAAAAAACAAAATAAATATAAAATCAGTAAGCATTAAACCGTTCCTTATTGGTCACTCAGCATTCAAACTAAGCCCGCAAATAATGATACCATTTTCATTTAATATTGATGCTTCACCTGCTGAAAAAAAATTTAATTATAGGTTATCCAAATGCAGAAGAGTAGTTGAAAATGCATTTGGACATCTGAAAGCTAGATTTCATCGAATCGGTAAAGGGGTTGATAATGTAATTGAAAATGCTCCAGCTGTTGTAAAAGCAGCATGTGTTCTTCACAATTTTTTGATCGGTAGAAAGGACGAACCGCTGCAATGTTGGCTTCAAAATACAAGTGCAAATACACAAAATGCAAGAGATCAGCAATTTGTATTAACTACAAGTCGGGGTGAAATGATCAGGAACGCAATTAGTATGGAAATAAGTAAGTTTAATTTTTAAAATATATTGCATTTTTATCTAATATTGCATTTTTTTTTAGATGATGAAGTTGATGGTGATGGTGGTCTTGCCAGTGATAGTGGTATAGTTGGTTGTGATTATGTTGGCTGAAATAATGTATCGTCAAAAACTAAAAAAATAAAAAAGGACATTTCTATATAAAAAGAATAATAAAAAAAAAAGAAAAATATATAAATCTTTTTTTGTTATTTTACCTAACTTTCCTCCATAGTATCTTCAAAACTAATTGAAGAGAATTTATAAAAATATCCTTCATGGAATCATAAAAGAGCCACTCTGAAGGTGAGTCACCACCTGAGACTAACAATTTTTTTTTCATTTCTAAAAAAATACATCAATTATACATACATACATAATAAAGAAATATTTCAAATTTTACCTATATTTCCACTTCAAGTTGTAGATTTTATTTTTTATTTCCTCAGCATCAACTACAAGTTGCAACTCCACAGTCTTCCAAACATTTTTTTCATTTCGGCAATTACATATGAGTTTTTTCTACTTTTCAAATCTTCTTTCTTCTCCGTCCTAATTTCAATTAACAATTTAATGCAATTCTCATTCCAACTAAATTTTTTTTTATCTTCTTTTTTTCTTTTTTATTTTTCCGTCCACACAATAGAAAATATTTCCTTTTTGTTTTGATTTTTGACAACAAATTCAAAAAAGCAAGGGTAATGAAAAATTTTTTTAAATAATTTAAAACTGAAAAAAAAATCGAAAATTCATGAACGTACGTGATTTTGAGGTGATTTTCAGAAAATCAAGTAACGAGCTGATTTTCTTTGACAGATAAATTTTTGAAAAATGTATGGGAAATCAAGAAAAAAAAAGAACGAAATCAATTAAATTTTCGAAATCATCTCAATTTCTCAAAATCAAGTGTTTGTGAACGTACTATTAATTTTAATTTTTAGTATGTTTATTAGTATAAAAGAATAAATAAATATGTAATTTAAAAAACACTTACACATTTTATTTTGAGTGAAAAAATTTGTTTTATTTTAATACAAATTAATTTGTATTGAATTTATGTTTAGGTAATGCAGTAATGCTTCAAAAAATGTAATTTTAAAAAGCTAATTATAATTAAGTTCATGAATGACAGATGCGACGCATTAATAGAAAACGCTCAAATACTAATACTTAGCTTAAAGTGACCAGACGTCCCGGATTATGAAGGACGTTCTCGGATTTAAATCGTATGTCCTGCATTGAAAATTGTCCCGGAAAGTGTCCCGTATTGTATATCTTACCGTATTATTGCTCTCTATTTGTAAACTAACTTTTCCAATTAAATAACACTGATATGGTTTAACTGGCAACAATTATTTAAATTCAAAAATTCAACTACATATTTCAATTCAATTATGTCTTTTTAGCGAATTCACATTGCTATTTAAAAAAATCTATTTCTATAATTGCTATTTCAGTTTAAAAAGTTGAAGTGTACTAAACAAAAGGGAAAAGTTTAAATTTATGCAAATTATTATTAGTTTATTTTTATAAAGTTTATTTCTTGTAAGAATAATTTTATTTTTTTCTTAATTTTTTTTTTATTTTTGATATTAATTAAATTAATAAAATTAAAAATCTATGGTATTTTAATTCGGAACAATTAAATAAACTAAGAAAATTATGTCCTGAGGAATGCGTTAAGCTTTTCTTTATATTTATTTGAACTTGTTCCGGATTTCAACATAAAATACATGGTCACTTTAACTTAGCTAATTTAGGAAGCTAAAACATTTTTTTATTTATACAGAAAATTAAAAGGTTTTAAAAAAGCGGATAACAGATACTTCGTTACATACTTTACATATACAAAATTCATAATTATTTTTAATGATTTATTAAAGAAATTTATTTTGATTTAAAAAATTTAAAAAAAATAAATAAAGAAATCGTTTTATAGCAATATATACATTTGTTTTTTATTTTTATAGCAAGGATTTTTTTTTTTTTTATAACAATAACACTTAATAATAAAAATTTAATATCTCACCTTGTTAGCAGTTTTAAATTTAAAACATATGTTTTACTTTTTTTTTTTTTGATTATGTTAAAAAATGAACAAAAATAATATATACATGTATAAAATCAACAAATATTGTTTCGACACAACAATTAGAACATATTAAAATTATAATAATAATTGTAAAAATTAAATTTTCAATACAATAGAAAATGTTTCAAATCTTAAATTATTAAATTCATTCATTCATTCCCTTTTAATAACTTTTCTTGATTTTCCATGCATTTAAATTAACACGTGGAATTGCTTTACTATCACATCTAACTGGATGATTACTTTAAAAAAAAAAAAAAAATGTTATAGTTATATTATATTTTATAAAGAAATTTTGTCATACCCATCAACGTCATCCCTTACAAATGCCAAAGGTTGAACTTCATTTGTTAATAAATAATCCATATTATCACAGATTAATCCAGCCAATGATACTTTACGAATTTCATTTAATTGATTTAATGTAAAATGTCCAGGATTAACATCAGGTCCGTTTTCATAAAAATATCTATCACCATGACGTACTCTTGAAAATTGATCAGCCATAATTTCAGAAAATGTAGGCCCAGAAATTCCACCTGATGTTACAACTGGTTCCAATAAACCTCCAACCCATAAATCAATATCGTCTGGATGTTTATAAACTTTGGCAAGACGATTTGCAATCTGAAATATATTTTAGAAAAATTAAATTAAAATATAAAAAGTTAGTCATCGTGCTTATAAAGTACATGAGGATGAAATTCATCAAAGTGAGTAACACGGCTATGACCCATAACTTCAAGATAATCATTATATGGTCGAAGACCTTCATCACGTCCTCTTTGTATATTTAAAGAAGGGAGATCTAATCCGAATTTTTGATCCCCACGGAATAAAAATCTACTTAGCTATAATTAAAAAAAAAAAAAAAATTTTATAAATCAAGGAAATTTTAACATTTTTTCAAAAGAATTTACCCCAAATGTTATAGCATTATCAAAATCTTGCATTGGTTGTTTAACCATAGTCATTAACATTTCATCAAAAAATGTTTTTTGACGCATTCTCTCAACATTAAACATAACATCTGGTATTTCAATATCTTCTCCACTCGGCATTCTATAAATAAAACAAATTTCATTACAAAATTTGATGATAAGTTCGAAAAAAAAAACATAACTACTTACTTAAATCTTCCATCAACTGTTGAATGACCAAATCTAAAAGCAGCACCTGTAAACTCATTTGTTACTCCTGGATTGACATCATTATTATAATCAGAATTATATCCATTATAACCAGTTATTAAACTAAATCGTTCCATAATTTCAGTTCCAATAATAGCTGGTAAATATTCATTAAATGTAATGTGTTGGAATTCAGCAATAACAATTCTTCGAGTTTCTTGATATAATTCTTCATCTGATAATTTTGGATTGATTGCTGATAGAATTTCTGCAATCCTATTATGTTCACGATTAAACAATATATGAACGGCAACTAATGAAATAATTTGATTAACTCTAGTATCACCAGCAAGAAAGCATGTTGCTCCTGGTCTTAAATCAGCGCATACTGTACGATCATTTGTTAATGGTAAAATATCACGACCTTTATGTGTTAACATACGCAATTTACCACCTCTAAATGTACGTAATGATCTAGCTGTTCGATCATTTGAACCATATATTGCAGAACCATCTAAATAATGCGTTACTTGCGATGCTTGTCTACCATAACCAGCCATGCAACCATTTGGTACCAATGCTAATCTAACAAAATTCATGCATCTTTGATTAAATTTGGAATAGAATTCATCTTTTGGGCTAATTGGTATCGGTAAACAAGAATAATGACTTTGATTTTTTGGCAACATTCTTGATCCATCTTCAGAACAACATTGTACATTACTACCATCTGGCATACGTATAGATCTAGATTGTGTTATATCATGAGCTACGAATTGACCGTATTGCATTAATAATAAATTAAAATGTTTATGTTGACGATTACTATCCGGAAATAAATGACGTGAAATTTCACGTGCACTTAATAAAGGGCCACCCAGAACACTATATGATCTTGGTTTCCAAATACCATCTGAATATGCTGGTGGCAATAATCTTTCCATATGCGATCCAGCTGAACCCCAACTGTGTCTTTTTGGATGTGGATTATTACATGAACCATCAATTGTACGGTATTTTGCGTTAATATCTGTACAATCTGGTGATTGCTGATCACATTGTCCATGGCCTGGATATAAATTTACATTAACTTTTAACCCACTAAAATCACTACTTGGTATATGTCTTTTCTCTTTTAATATTTGACTTGCGACAATTTGTTCAATTGCTAAATTTGATTGAGCAACGCTATATTGAATATCTTCATCGTGGTAAGCGAACATTAAGTTATGAAAATATCCTGGATGACCTTTAACTACTTTGGCAATTGGTTTAGAACTTGCCATCATATCAGAAATTCTATTACGCGCTTCTTCAATATAATTAAAATCATCGTAATCACTTTCATAAATTTCACGTTTATTTCGAGATTCTTTTAAATCTGAAAATTGATGATATTTTAAAATATTTTACAAATCGCGACAACTTAATTTAAAATTTTTTTTTTTTTTGTTTAAATAATTTACCAGTATAATTTTGTCCAGTAATACAACAGAAGCCATGCTTTCCAAACGGTAAATTACATTTTTGCGGTTTTCTATCTTTTTTCATAAATACATGTGCTGGACATTGAATTTGTGGTACACATCTCACATTTTTGGGGCAACTTTCATAAAATTTCTTTGGATTCTTTTGATAACCTGAATTCCAAAAAAATTTAAAATGAAAGGGGGATATACGTTATAAAAAATTTATTCTTACCATTTTTTGTTCTTAATATTAGCTTTTCTTCAAATTCATGTTCAAATAACGGTTGATTTTCAGAATTTAATGAAAAACTTTGACTAACGTTTAAAACTGAATTAGAGAATATAATTAAAAAAAATAATTTAAATGAATACGATACGATCATGTTCACAAACAAAAATTAGTTCAAAAAATGTTGGTTATTCAAAGATCTTTTTAAAAGTCTTTGAAATAAAAAATTAAAATTTGTATTTTTTACTATAAAAAATTTGAAGTAAAAGGGATGAATGTTGAACATAAACTAATTAAGCCAAAATACAAGTTTAAACTGGTATCCCAGATTAATTATATATATTATAAGTAAAGATCCCGTTACGTATACAGCAATTTTTTCATCTCTTGCTTTGTTAACCCGTTGAGTGCTGACGATAACGTAATATATCAAACACAAAAATATTTTGGAGAATTGTTGCTAGTTGCTACGAATGATCGTTTAAGTAGTACAAAATCATTCCATTAATTTTACCACTTTATTTTTGTTCTTCTTCGTCTGCTTCAATACCACATTAGATCTTTTTAAGCCAAAGAGTAAATCTTTGATATAAAAATTATAAATTTAATTAATTTTAAATTTGTTTTGAATTTTCTTCCGTTAATCTAATTTAATTAAAACACATTTTTGTAATAATAATGTATGTTGCTAACATAAGTATTTATTAGAAAATAAATAAAAATACAATAAAAAAAAAAAAAAAAGAGTTTGCAAAAAAATATATTTTTGTTTTAACAATCATAGCATTTGTATAAGAAACTATTAATTTTTACGTTTTCTTTTACTTTTTCTAGCGGGTGCTTTTCTTTTTGAAGGTGCTTTAGATGGTACAGCATTTTCAATGTTGAATTGTATAGATTCAGCTTTAATTTTACAATCAATCAATTCACCACCATCAAAATCTAAGTCGTTAGGTGTTTCACTCAAATCAAGTTTTTCTCCGTCAAATCTGAAAAAGAAAATCAAAACTGAATAAAACATTTCATGAAATATATTTTAAATTTATCTTATTTTTACATTAAAGTAAAATCATCAGATTTGAGTTTAAGTTCCTCAGCTAATTTGGCTTCTAATATTGAAAAATTTTCATTCTTTTCTATAGAAATTTCTAATGGTTTCTTCCAATTGCTTGATTGAATTTTTAATAAAATTAAATTTTTATTTTGCTCATTTCTTTTCATTGAATCTGTTACAACTTTATTGCAATTTGGTACAACACGACCACAAATAATATCGTAAAATTTATAATTAATACTATGTGGTGTATCATCTGGACTAATAACTTGATTATCCATATTAAAAAGGATATCATTAATAGTACAACTTTCACGTTTTGAAAAAATTTCCATTAAATCAGAAAATTTTTGATATTTTCTTTGTGGTAATTTTTCAATTTTATTATCCCATTGAACATTTATGGTTAAATTATCTGGATCTGTGTCTGATAATGTAGAATTATTTCGACTGCAATCCGAAAATGTTTTCCCTAATGTGTCATCAAGATCAATATTGATCTAAAATAAAAATACAATAGAAAACAATTAATTTTTAAGATAAAAATTTAAAATACAAACATTGTTTTTTTTTCTTTTACTGGGGGGTAATGAAACTTCAATATTTGTTAAGTCTACGGTATCCAATCTATTTGAACGAGCATTTTTTGTTGTTTTTCTTAATCTTCTTGGAGATAAACTAACTTTCCCAAGTATTTTATCATATTCATCAATCTGAAAAAATTCTTCATTAGATACTTTTTCAATGCCTGTTATTAAAATTTCTTCAGATGATTCATTGAATTGTGTTAAATCAATTGGAGCAGCTGCTGAAGCTTTTTTCATTTCCTGATCAAGTACGTCTTTAAATAAAATATATAAACTGACAATTTTTTAAAATGAAATTTTTTTTTTCAAATTTACCATTACTACAAAATTGATCAACGGCAGCAAAACAATCGTAATCAAATGACTCCATTCGGGTAAATTAATATTTTTTTTATTATTTTAAATAGGTGTATAAGATTTATTTTAACTAGCATTAAATTTAAATTTAAAGTAAACTACACAAAATTTTAAGTTTTGTGTTTGTTTAATTGTTTAAGTTTCAACTTTCAACATTTTATGTGACATTTGAATTTGACAGTACAAGAAAATTAAGTTGAATGGTTGAATGACTTTTATTGAAAATGGAATAAAGTTGAAGTGAAATTGAAAGAATATCGAAATTAAATAAGTGATGTCGTTTTATTTAAATTTGAAATAAACTGTGCTACCTACAGCTATTAATTTTTTTTTAAACCAATGTTATAAAACTAATGGAGTTTTTTTCTTAATTTCAGATGTTGACACGCGAAATTAAAACATATTTTTATTAGTTTTAAGCTGAGAACATTAGGTTAGAAAATAGACAATGTTTTTTTAAGTTTACCACTTTCTATTTTTAACCATTTTATTTATAGGACAGATGACAAAATCATTTTAAAAAAGTCTGACAAATTAATAATATGCCTGACTATGATAATTTTTATAATAACAGTGAGTAACCAGCAAAAATAATTGTATAAGTTAAAGTTGTAAGAATAATTGCGTTTTACAATATTTACAGCCTCAACTCGAAGAAAATACTGTTTAGTTTTCTTGTCACATTTATGCCTCCCAATAAAAAAAAGGGAAATTTTGCTATAATTATTTTATTATATTATTTGAACTGGTTACTAGTGTGACCTTAAAATGTGATAAAAAATTAGCAAAGTCCTTTCCAATAAATATTTCCGATATATAATAATATATCATTTCATAAAATTCATTTTGAATTTTTTGATTTTCTCCGATTATAAAATTAAAGTAAAAATTAAGTGAAATAAAATTTTTATTGTACTAAATTATCACTATTATTGTATGTACATATTTATTTAATATTCACTTCAGCATTTTGTTTTTTTAATTTTTTTACCAAATTTTAGTTCTGAAATCTCAATAATTTTTAGAAAAAATGTTAATGTGTTATTCACCATTTTTTAACAAAAGAGTAAAAATAAAAATTTGTATTTTGAAAGGAAAATTTATTAATTTTTGTAAGTTGCTTATAGTGAGGGGAACGAGAGCGTTAACATTAACATCTTTCTTCAAAATGTCCCTCCAAATTTTCCTACCTATCCCCCATAATCCAAATTTCCTAATTCCAATTTCTCCAATTGTCCTTCCCACATCCCTATCCCAAGAACCAAACTGTACATTTGTATTAAAGGTTCCATCCTAAAGTTTGATTTTAAAAGGGGGGTGGTTTTGGTTGCTTAAAGTCCAACACTACTCTGAGGAAGCACGTGCAATTCCTCTTGGTAACTTTCGAGTGCTCCACCAACCCTCGTAAAAAAAATAAAAATTCTTTCTAGCAATCATTAAGTTAAGAAGAAAACTCATATTATTTGTTACCTGGCACCCAGACGAGACAGTATTAGTAGTATTACTATCTTGCGAGTGTGTAATACGAAATGTCAAATTACCGTCTGTGTAACGTATGTGGCACTTTTACTATCAAGACATTTCATTTATTATCAAATTTTTCATGTTTATTTTGCATTTTATCAAAATTTTTCAAGTTTATTTTATATTTTTTCAAAATATTTCATGTTTAAAATAAACACAAACAAAATATCAAATTAAAAATCGCAAAAAATTTATTTTATATTAATGTTATTTTCCATTTGTCGCCATTTTTATAATTGTTCGAAGTGTCAAACATACTATCTCAATTTCTAGCTAGAAAAATAGTTGAAAAAATAGTAATAGAGAAGATAGTTGAAAAAATGTAATAGTATTGTCAAAAATGTGCATGTATTTGTGCACTATTTTGCTAGTACTGTCCCACCTCACCTGGCCTTTAGGTTAATTGTTATTCTTTAATAATAATAAATCTGGCCACACTGATTTACTAGTCAATTCATTAATTTAAAGTCTCGCACTCTCCGTATTCAATTATTAAATTAATTTAAAAAGAATTAATAATAAGAAAACATTAAACAAAATGGTAATTTTTGATTAGCTTTAAAACAATTTTAATAAAAATTATTTTTTAAAATAACTAAAAAAAACAAAATTAAATTGGAATTTCAAATTTTCAAGACTCGAAAAAATGACATTTGATAATTGAATATTGATTAGCTGAATCGGCTGAATTAAATAAAGTACTGCCGTTTGCTGTTATTAAAATTTAAAACTAATTTGAAAGAAAGAGAAAATAAGAAATTTTTATAAAAAACTTTTTTTTTAAGTAGTTGAGTTTGAAATTTCGATGCGTGATGTTCTTAAAAAGTAGTGTTTCGCGCCTACTCCGTGAAAAAAAATATTTACATTAAAAGAATATTTATAGTTTAAGATTGTTTTCTTATATTGTGATGTTATTTCAATATATTTTAAATTATATCTGTAAAATATTAATAAAAAATTTTTTTAATTTAAATAAAAAAGAAAAGTTAAACATATTAAAAATTCCATTAATTTAAAAAAAAATTCATATAGTGAGAAAAAAGTTATTTCATACATAAAAAAAAAAAAAAGTTAATCATAAATCCTATAAGGAGTAAGTGAGAATTAGATATACGATTAGAGAAGGATAGAAATATATACAAAAAAAAATAAGTTAAAAAAAGTAAACACGTAAAAAAAATAACATCAATTTTAGTAACTGGATTTTAAAGGGGTGTTAAAGCAGTTCTATTTTATTTTATTTTTTTTAATAAAAAGGTGAGTTTAGGTGGTTTAAAACAAAAAAAATAAATTAGTTTAAATTATTTAAAAAAAAACGTTAATTTAATTAAATAAATCATAAAATAAAAAATATTAATTGGATTAAAAAACAAAAAGTGTTACCTATTCTAAAGAAATGTCATTGTTTTAATTTTGAGAGTTTCAATCACGGTACAAAAAAAAAATAAAAAGTTAATTCCTTTGTTGTTAAATAAATTTAAAACCATAAAAAAAAACTGCAAAAAATTAAATTTAAAATAAATTAATTATTATAGCTATTTACTACGATATTTTATATATTTACTAATTAATTCTAAATGGCAATTTACCAATAAAAGCAATTAATTAATTCTTTAGAACATGAAAAGAAATTAAAAGAATTTTAATTTTAATATGTACATACATGTACATATTATTATTTATTCTGATCTGATCATTGTTGCTTTACAGTATTATAAATAATATAACTGTCCTCTTTTAACATTAAAATTTTTATTATCCTTTTCAAGTGTGTTATCATTTACCTGTTAAGGTAAATATTTTTATTATTTTTCCTTTGAGTTTTGTTTGAAGGTGGAATTAAATAGTAAATAAGTGTATATATTGTGTATCCTGTTTGGGGTTCATTTTTGGATTATTCAGATCAGGATTTATTTGTAATATATGTATGTAGTTAAAATAAGAACTCGAAAATTATTTAAGTCCCCTCCATCTGTTATAAAATTTGTAAACATTATATATATATGTGTAACAAATATATTTAAGTAGTTAAAAAATATTTAAAAAATTCTCAGAAAAAATGATAACAAAAATTGGTGAGTAATTTATTATTCCGTAAATCAAAATGTTGTAAGTATACTTATATACTTACAGATAATTAAGGTACTTTTACTTTTGTAGCCATTTACAACTTTTATTGTGAAATAATTTTAATTTTGTTATTCTTTTTGTTTTTTGAATTTGAACTATAAAATCTTAATAACTTGAGCCTTATTTTTTTTAAATAAGACATAAAGAAATCGTCGTATTCAAAATGGTTTATATGTTGTTTTCTTTTTTAGTAAATAATTTCTGTGTGTTAATGTATCTAATAAGGAGTGAGAATTTATTTAAATTAAATTAAAGTTATAATGAAGTGTACCTAAACATTTAAAATAAACACAAAATATTGAATAGATTTTAGTATCATTGATTTAAGTTTTTCAAATTCGTTTAACAAAAATGTTTATGGAAAAAAAGGGGAGTTTAAAGTTTTAAATGTTTATCAAATCTTATCTACACATTTATTTAATTTCTTGATAAGTTGTGAAAAATTCAAAGTAAAATAAATTTAATAAAAACATAATTTTTACATAAGTATATCGTAAATATAGATTTTAATAAATTTCAAAAGTTGATGAGCTATAAAAGCTCACCTTTTTATAAAGTCAAGTTATTTTATAGCTTAGTCTAGATTACTTTTTTATTTATTTACAAATTATTTTATTTTTTTATTTATTTTTATTTATAAACAACATGTCATATTTCATTAACAAAATAATAAAAAAAAAAAAAAGAAAAAAAACAATATTCAAAGTCTAAACAATTTCCCTTTAAAAATTCAACATTTAAGTATTTCTGTTTTTTTTTTTTTTTTTATTTATTTTTTATTATTATTTACTTACACATCTGCATACCTATGCTACTTTGCTAACTTATTACAAAATATTTTCATTTTTCACCTTGAAGATTAAACATAAAAACAAAAAAAAAAAAATTAAGTAAATTCCAGTAAGTAAATAATTTAAGTGCATTTTTTATGGATGATTGTATCATATGAAATACAACATAACAAGAAATAAATGTAACTATTTTTATAATAATGTACCTATGTATGATTGTGTAAATTTGTGTATGCATGTATGTTATTTCAGTATAAAACAAAATTCTAGTCAAACATATGTAGTGATTATTTAATAAATCTGTATATACATACGTCTGTATATACCTAGGAACTATTACATACGTCTATATATATATAACTATTTATAATTTAATAATGTCTTAAGAAGTTATCATAATCTTTAATACATAATCTTCAATAGGTCTTATATTACCTGTCTTTAAATAAAAACAAAAAAAAATCAAAATTAAACAGTAAAAAATAGAATTAGTTCTTGTAATGCGCAATCGAATCGCGTTGAGATCATTCGCATCATTTGGGACGCTCCTTAAATAAAAACAAAAACGTACACATTCTTATACATATTTTGTACATTTTTAAATATACACACGAATTCACTGATTATAAATAGGTATACAGGTAAGAAAATGTACCTGGAATTTATACATATAAGTTTTGATACTTATTACAATAAAAAAATTTTTTTACTAAAGAAAAATTCAAAAATAAAATATAAAAATGAATTTAAGTTATTTTTCTTTTTTGAAGAATACAATTGGAATTCTTTTTATATGTATACGTACATGTTAATAAAAAAAATAAGAAAATATTTCATTTGACGGTCATGGCACCGAAATGTACCTAATAAATTTGATGCAACATCTTTTTATTTTAGATATTTTTATTTTTTATTTTTTGGATGAACAATAACAATAAAACAAAAAAGAAACATTTAAAACAAGAGAGAAAATAAAGAAAAATGTTTATAGATTTTGAGATAAAAAAAATAATGAAATGTAGTGAGTAAATGTAGTTTGTTTGATTTCTTTTTTCCTTTTTTTTTTTGTGATACTATTCAGCCAAAAAAATAAATTTATTAGAATAGTTATAGACAAAAAATTAGAACCTTTTCATGTAATCTAAAGTTAGTGGAATTCTTAGAAAACGGAACCAGATGACAGGTCTATTAATGTTTGCGTCAACTAAAATTAAAGATTGCAGTAAGTTAAATAAAAATAAATTATACTTACAACAAAATTTGAAATTTTTATTGATTTGATTTTCTAATTTTCGCCAGCTATTAATAAGTACTTAAGTAAAGCTAAACAAAATTTAAGGATATTTTTAATAGTAATTGGCCCCTCATAAATCCATATTAAATATTTAAAGTTATTTTAATTTTAAATTTTATGTTTTTGACAAAAACATTTATTTATAGATAATAAATTACCAATATAGAATAATAATCTTTTACCTTATGAATCGATTTAAACAATCACGGCTACGACAAAGAAAGTTTACCAAAACTTCGATCAATTACCTACTTTGGAAAATTATGAGCCATCTTAGAAGTATGTTAACTGCTAATAGAATTAAAGATTTAAGTACTAATTTTTTTTTTTTTTGTGTATAACACCTTCCCTTTTATTTAAACTACAATTTTTTCATTATTAAATAAAAGGTAAGTACTTACTTATTTGGTAAAAAACATCTATTATTGTATTATTACAACAAACTACCAATTAAGTACATATTTAAGTAATTAAATAACAAATAAGTATAGGTACATATAGTTAGTTTTATAAACTGTTAGAAAACGAAACAATATTTCATTTAATTTTTCTCAATTTATTAATAAAATCGAAAGGAAACTAAAGTTCCCTATTCTTATAACAAAAATATCTTTTTCTTAATAATCTTCTTCTTAATAAATGAAAAACAAATCTTATATTTATCACATTTTTTGATTTTCATAAAAGCAACCTTTTAAGATTGCAGTCGGTAAACTATACTCTTTTATGTCAAACTTTTTCAGTATTGCGATTTTTGTTTTTTTATCAATCAAATGGGATTTTTTATTTAGCACACAGCACACGATTACAAAGATTTTTTTTTATATATATTGTTATTAGGGTAATAGCCTGTAGTTTTGTAATAATGGCAATAAGCATTTATATTTTATATATATAAAAACTCGATATACTTATGTTAGAGACAACAAAACAGGGGTCCTTTTAAAATTTGTTTTACATTATAAAAGAATTGCCAAAAAAAAAAAAAAAATACTTAATACAAAAAAGCTAGTAAGTAAGATAGTCTAAGTTGAGATTTTGAAAAAAAAAAAAAAAACTTTCATTCATCACCCGAATTGGTTTATAATTATCCAGTTTAACTTGCCATTTCAAGTTTTGTTTCTTTTATTTTTTTTTTTTTACATTTTCTAATACCCTAGTTACGTATCTACGTAAATATATAAAAATATGTAAGTAAGTAATTCGCTTAATAAAGAATTACAAGCAATAAGTAATCTCAAATCTGTTTCTGTGTTCGCAAAAAAAAAAAAAACAAAGAAAAAAATATTGCGAACTACTTTTTTACCTCATTTTTACAACTACATTCAAAAGAAACAAAAAACTTATAATTTGCAAAAGAAAAAAAAATTTTCTATTCTTTAATAAAAATTATCTTGGGTTTCAATACATGACTACATGAATTTTTAAATTCAATTTTTAAAAGCAGACACAGAGAAGTACTATTGAATTTGTACGTCATAAATTCCAAGAAAACTATATTTTTCATCATTCATTCATTTGAATCTCGTTTTTATATTTCTTTTTTCATGTTCTTTTACTTTTACTCAATATTTTTTTAATTTTTTTTTTTTTATTGTGTTCTTATGTATATTTTATTTTTCTATACAATTCCAAGTTTAAACTTGAAATAAAGAAAAATGAGAAAAAAAAAATATACTTAAATAAGTAAAATCTAAAATAACTGAAAAAACCTGAATGGCTTCGTAATTTTATATAATCTGATTTAGCAAAAACCTTAATTTTATATGTAAGTATTTGCAATTTCTACATTTTTCTTTTTTAGAATACCTCTTGTATAATCGTTGATACAAATATAAAGATACAGTATTTATTACTAATACTTTGGAAATACAATAAAATAGTCACATGTAACATGTAAGTTTTTGAGGAAATCACATAATTCGTACAACTAAGCATTTTATATACATATATATAGTTATGTACTTATGTAATATAATATAATAAAAAAATATAGACCCCATCATCCGACCGCATATATATATATATATATATATGTTTCCTTTCAAAAAATAGGGTTTTCAATTTTTGTTTGATCCATGAAGTTAAAAATGATTTATAGTGACCATTTGTATTACTTATATTAAAATGTTGTTGTACTGTTTTTTTCATTAAAAAATTAACTATGTACTTAGTTATTGTAATTTTTCGTATTGGTAAACTTTCGAATGATCATTGGTAGAATATTGCGTAGTGTAATAATAAATTTTTTGCTTTCTTTCAAAATTTGTTAAAATATTTTAAACATTAAATAAGTATATAATTACTTAACTAACTTAAATTATGGAAAAATTGAAGCTCATATAAAAACAAAAAGAAAAAAACTAACTAATTAAAATAAAGAATAATACGGAAAATAAAGTACAATAAGATCAGATATGCATTAAAATGAATATTTAATAACGAAGCAAAATTTTTAATAGAATCTAAAATGAATAAAGAAGAAAAACTTAAGACAGAACGAAACTCTTAAGATTGTTCTAAGTGAACAGTACTAAGTACTGTCTGAGTTCTAAGATAGGTTTAAACATAAAGTAAACATAAGCAAATTGTTGAAAATTGTTATCTAGAATAGAGAAGTTTTCAGCAAGCATAATTAGGTACTTAAACTTAAATTTTAAAATATAATTATGTACTTTGATAATAAAATTTCTATAAATTTTTTTAAACTTCAATCATTCTTTTAAATACCAAATGGTGCAGAAAAAGAGATCAGATGTTAATATTATAATGCCGTTTTTTATAACAAACATTTCAAAATAAAGATATCAACCACCTTTTATAACTGATATATATATATACATAAGTATGTACCTATATACTTAATATAACTATAAACAATTATTTTAAAATATTTTGAAAACTTAAATAAAATTAAAATATTGTTGCTACTGCCGCTGTTAATTGATTTTTACAAAAGAAATAAATAAACCACAAAGCACAGAACAGAAAAATCGTTTGATATATAAATATTAAAAACAGAGAATAAAAAAAAAAAAAAAGATACATTTTTTTATGATGACGAATTAAAAATTCACAATAAATATGTGCAAACAAATACAAATAACAATAAACAACAACAGATTAAATAAAATAATAATAAAAATAAAAAAAAAAACAAAATACAAATCACACGAAAAATAACTGACATTCCATCGTAGCACTTTTAAACAAAATAACCCGTACCGTAACACAACACTTCTTAAATTTATCAGAAATAAAATAAAAAAAAAACCATATAGAAGAACAAAAAATACGAAAATAATAAAAAATTACTAGGCTGTCAGATCTGCTGATCTATAGTAGATGAATGTAGCAAGCAAATAATATTTTAATTTTCGAAAATAAAAAATAAAAATATTTTTATATTGAATTGATTGAAGAGATAGAGGAGAGTTAACATTTACCAACATAATTTTTTGTTTCTCTCATCTTCACTAATCATTTTTCTCTACAATCTGAACTTTAACTCTTCACTATAGTCAGCTAGCACTCAGCAGTCATCATCATCATCTTTCATTTTATTATGTGGAATGGGAGTATGGGACAGAGCAAAAGAAGCGAAAAAAAAACATTTTTATTTTGTTCAGTATAAGAGAAAAATTGGAGAGAATCCATCATACAATCATAACTGATATTATACTGTATATTGTTTGTATGATGATATAATATGGTAATTGTATGATAAAGTTTGAACCATATTACCAACACTATAACAATTAACGAAAAATAAATGTAAATTTAATTTAAATTAAATAAATAAAACAAATATAAGTACATATATGGATATATACACGTATTACATTATTTCTAAAAGTTGACTTTCTGTAAGCGAAGAATTATTAGTATATACATACATACTACATAATTACTTATAAGTAGAAATAAATTAAATAGGTATCTTTTGTTCTAAAATAAATATTTTATGATGTTTAAATATGATTTTTTTTTCAATTTTAATTCAATAAATTCTATGACATTCTCTATTCAGAAAATAAATTATATTCAATAAGTGCTTACTTATATATGTATAAGTAATTTTTGAATTTAACTTTCTATCAAACTTATATTTTTGCGAAATAAAACTCAGAAAAAATGAATATATAGAATAAGTAGTAAAAGCTAAAACAACAATATTATAAGATAGTTACATTGAAGTTGAGATTTAGCTGATTTTTAAAATGACTTATGTAACTGGTAACAAATTTTTTGGAAAGTAGTTTCAGCTAAATAGATTTATGTATATAACAATTAAATAAATGCTTTTCTATATAAAACTGTTCAAAGCAGTCTAAAGATTGCAACAAAAATAGTAAATCTTTCGAATTAATATGTAACTTAAAGGATAATAATGAATTATAAAGTTAGGTTAGTTAGTTTAATGTTTATTTTATTTTTTTTTTTTGATATGGAGAAGACCGATATTTTGTTATTATTTAATAGTTTCAATTAAGTAAAAAAAAAATGAAAAAAAGACAATAATATAAATAATTAATTAGCACATACTTTTGTTAATTTATTTATTTTTTTTTACTTGAAGCTTTACTATTATAGTAAAGTAGTTACTTTTAAAGATAGCATAATATAAAAACAAGTTATTATTGTATTTTTTTTTTATTGTAATTTTTGTCTGTTCTTTTTTTTTACTACTTTAAAAAATTGTTGTTCTCGTACATATACAGATATATATACCTATATGATTTTCTATATAAGTAGTTAAGTATATATGTTACTTTTTTACGTTCTTATTTTGTTTAATTATTTATTAGTTTAAGGTGTTTTATGTACTCATGTTTCAGTTTTTTTTTTTTTACTTTTTGTTTTTATTTTAACTCGCTTTATAATTTTTCTTTTTTTTTTTTTTCATTTTCTAGCTTACTTTGTTGTTATTTTATTTTTCTTTCCTTCGTTTATTGAAATGCCGCATGGTGTAACTTTTTTAGGTGTTTTTTTTTTTTTATTTTACCTCAATTTAGGTCAAACAATACTAATCTTAATAGAAAGCACAATTTTTGTTAAAAAAAAAAAAATTTTGAAAAAATCAAAATAAAACAAAAAAAAAAGAAAGAAATAGTGGAAATTAGTTACCGCTACTGTTGTTAAAAAAAAAAAAAATTTCTGGAAATATTATATTTAGCATATTCTTAATTATTATTCATTACATATTAGGCATGTTTTTTTTTTCTTTTCATTTTGATACTTCAACTATTAAAATATAATAGGGTAATATGGTTGATCATAAAGCAAGAATTTAATACTTAACTATACGTGTTTAAGAATTTTGATTCGATTAAAAATTCTTTATTTTACTTTAAGTAAATACTATTTTCACTTTATACCTTCACTGATATATTAGTTACTTGTAAGAAAAAAATCGCAAATAAGCGTGAAGTTATAATAAAATAGTCTATCCAGAAATCCAAATTCTAAGCATACCATACACTACTTAATTTACAATTTCAAATAAATATCTGCTAAAATATTTTTTAATTTTGAAGAATTTATCAATTTTATTAGAAAATCAAAATAACATACTTATACACTTACCCTATTATTCACATAAGTAAGTTTGAATAAAGAAATTTAATACTTAAAGTATTTTCCTTAATTCATTTTCCTTGTTATGTACCATATAAGATGTAAGTAACTATTTAGCATATAATACATCTTTACACAGTATAGCACAGTACAATATAGCGTAACATATACCAAAATTTGATTAGCAGAAAGAAAATAAAAGAGATAGAAAGAAAAAACTTTGTTACACGCGCGAAATTAATATAATTTTTTTTTTTTTTTTTTTACTTTTAGCGTTCCTGTATCGTATTTTAGTATTTTAAAAATAAATTTCATGAGCTTACCAACCAAAATGTGATACTTCTGATGATACCTAATGCTTTGTTTGTTAACCAAAGATAGTAAAGATACTGTTTACGGTTTTATTTGTAAGTGAAATTTCTTTAGTGTATTTTAATTCACAATTTTACTAATAACTATTTTTTATCATTGTTTTTTTTTTTGGTTTTTCTGCTAAATGTTTGAATATACATATATGTACGTATATAAATATGTTTTGTTTGTTTTTTAGAGAGTTTTCTTTTTTTCTAACTGACTACTGACATATGGTTTTTCTTATGTTCAGTATTATACTTCTTATATTTTTTGTTTTTATATATTTGTTTGATTATTATGGTAATTTAAGACAATTTCACGCTATGATAGTTTTTGGCTATTTTGTTAAAATTTAAGCAGTCTAAAAAAATTTTTTTTTTTTTTCTTGCTTAAAATTTGTATAAGTGTTTATATGTGTGTGTTTTAAATAAGTAAAAGTAGGAAAAATTAACTTTACGTTTTGTTACAATTTTATAAGTTGAAAAAGAAATTTTGCGAAACAATTTAATACGGTTGTAATACAATACGGTTTCATTAAATCTAAATAATTGATTGAATAACTTGATTCGAATATATAATAGAAAAAATTGAATTATTAGATATGCACTTGAAAGTTTCACCACCTAACACTTTTAGATTGCGTAAGTAATTACATTTTAACGATCATAAATTTGACTGGAAAATTTTTTTTTCTTTCAATTGTAATACAATATTCTTACTGACTTACTAATTACAGTTTTTTATAGAATTAAAAATACTTATTCATTAAGAATTTCTATAGTTACGAGTATTTTTATTTATCTTAAAAATCTAATGAACCTACATTTTAAAATTACATACATACTTAGGTACTTTTTGTTATTAACTATTTTAACTTAAATTTCCCCATGAGTCCTTCTCACATCCCCAGCTTTCGTTAATGCTGAAATGACAATCAATCATTTAATTTTTGATTCAACCAATCAACTGTTAAATAGGCAATATTGCAAATTTTTGACGCGACGTCTTCAATATATAACCGGACAAGATTAAAATACCTACTTTTGTTTGTGAGTTGGGAATTGTGATTTTATATTTTTGCTTATTTTTTTTATGAAATTTAATTGTTTTATTAACTTATCTTAGTAAAAATTACAAAATTTAAATTATTTGTTACAACTAACTCAGGTTATAACTAAGAACCCTACCGAAATACGCGAGTATAAACGCTGAATATTCAAATTTCCAATTTTGATACGACGTTTTTTTTTTGTTATGTTTTTATTTTTTTTTTAACATAGCTTTCGAATTTTAGATTGACATACGCCGGCGTTTTATTTCGGGAGACGTCAACGTACCAATGTCCGCCGTCGAACGTCATACGTCCTTATTTAGGTTGGGAAATAAGTAACAGTTTCATTTGACTAGAAGATCATGTAAAATTTAAAAGCATAGCACACTTAAATTACTTATATTTTATTTTATATTTTAATTTTTTTTTTAATGCTTTTCTCTGCCACATAAATGTGGACAGGAAATTACACAGCCTTTCCTGTTCAGGCGTGGCTGTAAATGTCGTAACTGGGATTAACTCTTACGACGTGTGTGGGATTCGAATCCACACTGCCTCGGTGTTTACAGCGGATTTTATACGCTCTTACCCACTAGGCAACCGAGACCCCCCCATCTATTTTAAATTATTTTTTTATGTTTCAAATTATAGAAAAGTGATTTAAAATTAATTAAAAAAATGTTTTACAAAACATTAAATTATATTTATAATTATATTTGTTTTTTTACTTATACTTCTTTTCCAGAATTTATTTAAAATAAAATTTTTTCGTTCCTACATACACATACTGTATGTAGAAACCATACTGCACACAACAAATGACAATTGACTATCAACAACTAATAAAAAATATTCCTGCTTTTTATACTCAAATTTGAATCACATTTTAAATTTTTTTATATACATAAAGAAATGTGATTAGAAACACAATAACCGAAAGTGCGACGATAGTTGAATTTTTGACACTTGCAGTGCAAATAATATAAGCGAAAGCAGGTTATATAAAGCATACTGTATATTTGGCCTAAAACCATACTTTATATTTGTACAATATGACAAAATCGGTAGGAACTAAATGCAATTTCACTGTGTGACAAACTAAATGTATTAAAAATTTCGAAACCTATAATATCACTTTCCAACAAAGTTTTACCGCGTTATTCGTTCATATTTTATCTATCTATCTATAGATGAAATAATATTCAATTACAATTGTTTTAAAAATATAATTAGGATAAAATCAGATAAAATGTTTGTGAATTGTGACAAAAATAATGAGTTTGTTAATACTTTAGTCCTTACTTTTAAAAAAAGGAGTTATTTACTCACTTGCTAGAAAGTAACTTAAGTGTTTTTATTTTCTATAGAAAATTAAAAAAAAAATGATTACTTATGAATTAAAAATGAATCTTTAAAAACAATTAAGTTGTAACTAATTACTTAATTACTTAGATATTAAAATATAATAAAATACAATTAAGTACACTTAAGGCAATGCCATAAAAATTTCTAACTAAAGTTTTTGTATACTAACTACAACAGATTTTTCTCATTATTTTTATTTTAGCTTCATAAGTAAGTGCCTTCTATTCTTAAAAATTTATTTAAAAGTATTTTACTTAATGAAAACAGAATATGTTTTTAGGAGTTTAAAGTTTTCTACGAACTCATAAAAAATTAATCCAACTGTTATTTAATCGATGTAAAGTTTTCGTTAAAAAAAAAAACTAAAATAATTATTATTAGTTACTTCTTTCTTTTTATTTAATTCTTTTGAAACGTCTTTAAATCAACATTAAAGTTTAATTAATTATTTGTTTTCTTTCTGGATTATTTCACTCAGAAAGTCACTTCATAATTCTTTAAAGCTAAACCATGCTAAACCATGAATTATTTCATTACCTACTACTTAAGTAAAAAAAAAATTTTAATTTTAAAAATTCGTATCACGCAACTATATTTCAACATATCAAAAAATCTAAGTTAAGTTATCTGTTGTCATGATTTAGAACAAAATGAAACACAATGAAAAACCGCAACATCCCCATTTACTTATCAACAGTTTTCATTATTAAGAAGTCTTACTTATTTGATTTTTTTTTCGTCTCTTCCTCTTACTGTCTTATATTATGTTCTACTGAGTAACTTTAGAGTTAATGAACATTAATGTTGATGATTTTAATTTGTATTTTAATCTACTATCTGCTACTATAGTTACTAAGTATGGTAAACCCCTTAAAAATTTAAAATTGATTTATATAAGTAAATAAAATCACCTTAAAATAGTTTAAACTTAAGAATATGAAAGTAAGTAAGTTTTGTTTTTTCTTGCTACTTCTCTAGGAGCAAAGGATGTCTACTAAGCATCTCCATCCGACTCTGTTTTGAGCAGTTGTTTTAGCTTCCTGTCATGTTCTCATGTTTATTGATAATAGTTTTTGCAAGATAGTACGTCTCCATAAGTTGTTGGGATGGCCTTGTCTGCGGCTTCTTTGTGGGTTCCATTCCAGTGCTTCTCTTGGTATGCATTGTTTCTATGTGATGTTGTTTGTGACTAACCAGGTTTGACTTCCATATGTCAAGATTGACTTTACACATGCGTTGAATATTGTCAATTTTGTTCATCTAGAGATTTGTGAAGTTTTCCATATTGGTTGCATTCTTACATACGACCAAACATTTCTCTGTCTTTGTTGATTCTGTTGTCATCGGGAGCGTGTCTTATGTCTGTACTTCTTTTACCTGTATTTCTTGCAATTTGCCTATGTATTTGTTGCAATTTGGCTGTATTATCATTTTCCTGTATTTCATTCTAAATTAGGAGATATTTTAGAGTTACATTCAAAAGCAGTGCTTTACGCTTTTTCCAGAATATTTATATATATGTATATGTGAGAATCTGGATTAGTAGGGACTTTAGAGAATCCAAAATCAAAGTTTTACGCCTTTTACAGAATATTAGTATATATAATATATTTTTGTATAATATGAAATACAGTCAAATGAAATATAGGCAATAGTAACCCGTTGTCAACGTCGGTACTTATATAACCGCTGTTATTTATTATGCACCCTAAGTAGTGGAAGTTTTCAACATATTCAATTGGTGCATATATCTGTGGCTTGAAAATAAAAGGGCAAATTTGCAATTTGGCAAAAATGAGATTATTACAGAATTGAATTCTCTAATAGTTTCTTCACCAAGTACAAAAATACCCAAAATGATATCTTTAAACCCTTTTAGTTTAATAATCTTATTTTTGTCAAATTGCACATTTGCCCTTTTTGTTTCAGGCCACATATATTATTTATCGTTAGATGACGCGAGCTTTTAATGTTTATTGTCATGGCTTTCATTTTTTCGATTTTTATTTCAAGACTCACACTTCGTGCTAATGTGACAGTTGCTCTAATTTAGCTTACATATTGTTTATTATTATAGCAGGCAGATGTTGAACCTGATCTCTTCGATGATGTCACTTAGCACTATTGTGAAGAGAATTGGTGGCAGTGTGCAATCCTGTTGGTGAACTTGTATTGCCATTGTGAAGTATTGAGTGTTGTTCATTCTCATACATATTCGTTATTATTTGTATAAGTTTTTCGGGCCCTCTTCTTTTTTCTTAGTGCATTCCAAATGGTTTCCCCACTTATAGAATCGAAGGCTCTTTTAAAGTCGATGAATACCAGGTATAATAAGAGTATGCAAGTAAGTAACTAAATGTAAAGCAGATTGTGATTTTAATAGATTGGTCTTTATAAAATGTGGATGTCTGTACAGACCTGTATTCTAGATTAACCTAAACGTACCTCCTTGTTAATTTGGTCGCTTCTTATGAAATCCAATCGATTTTTATTTACATAAATAAGTAAGTAAGTCAGTTTTTATTACAAGGTTATCCGTGAATCTACACTAAAACGATTATACATTAGGAGTTTTACTTTATTGGTCTAATACTTTGTTTTACATTTCCTAGAACATTCAGTGGTCCAGTACACTTTAAGAAAATAAATTTTCACTAAAATAAGTGTTTTTTTTTGTAAGAATGTAGTAAATTAACTACTGGGCAAAACTGCAGTATATGTATGTAAGTGTATATATATAAGTAACTACTTAAGTATATATATTTATAACAAAGCATTATATTATCAACTTTATTTATTATTCGTCATATGGTAGCTGTATGATACCTTAATAATAATTCAACTGTTAAAAAATTTTGCTAACAACTTATCTTACAACACATTCTTTAAATTAAGTACAACTGTAAATGAAGAATAAAAATAATTAAACCTTGTTTTACAGGTGTTATTGTCCAATTAAAATTTTTTTTTTATTTTTGTTTGTTTTGTTTTTTTTTATAATTTTTTACCTTTTAAAAAAATTTTCTTCTTTTTCTTAAATTAAAATTACCATTTGATTTGAAGATGAAAGTACTTCTAGTACTCTTGTGCTTAAGTTGTTATGATTTCGTAATTCGTATAAAAAAAATTTTTTTTTCGTCTGTTATGTGCTGTTTACTATGGTAAACACTGCATATTTTGTCGCCTTAATTTATATTTTTATTTATGTTTACTTACCTTTTATAACAATATTTTTACTTTTTTAGGTTAAATCATTTTTTTTACCGTTTTTTTTGTATTTGGTACTGTATTAAGAATAACGTAGTAAGCACTTTATAATTATTCTGATTAAACGTAGGTACTTACTATAGATTTAAAATTTTACCCCTGTCTTTCACAGTATTAATATAATATATATATATATATGTTTTCATATGTATGTTTTTATTTTTTTAAATGAAAACGAATTGTGTTTTTTGAATATAAAAAAAGTAAATATACCGACAGGTAAATAAAAACTTAAAAAAAAAAATTTTCAAGTATAGTGAACTTAAATTAAATTTTTTAAAGATCTCTCTTTGCACTTTTTTTTTTCAGATTTTGTTTTTGATTTTAATAATATTTAACAGGAAATGAGATGTAATAATTTTGATAACATATTTTACAACAGAAATAAGAAAATCAGTATTTTAAATTCAAAAATAATGATTAAAAAAATTAGGGTAGGGTTAAAAAAAAAGAAAAAAAAAAGGTTAACATGAGGTAAAAATAAGTAAAATAAAAACAGATACATATATTATCTAGAAAATACTTTCATCATTACTATGTTTGCAAAAAAAATATTTATTTTTAACAGTAAATCAAATTGTAGTGCAAATGTAATATTTATATTTATTTTAACAGTCACCTCATGATAAATTTCATGCATAAGGGTAAAAGACAGGGATGCAAAATAAGGTAAAAGACAGGGATGCGGAAATTTCAAATAAGGTATTTAGTGTTACTGTAACGGAATAATGAATTCGTCTAAGTATTATATTGTAAGTGTGCGTATTACTATTTTGCTAACAGTGACGAAGCTATAAGCAGTTAGGACAAGCAATATATCACCTTTCTGCACCTTATAAAGTTAAATGAAAAGCGGTATATAAGTATGACATATACTTATAGCTTAAAAATCTTAAATTTTAAGTAATATTGTTCAATAAATATTGAATTTACTGTATCTTAAGTTACTCAACATTTTTAATTTCATAACATTGCAAAAGTAAAAGAAAAGTTTCGAAATATTTTTTTTTTTTCTGGTAATTCTCACAGGTAAAATTGTTTAAAAAAAAAAAGTACAAAAGGGCAATAAACCATCGAAAAATTTCCTTTTATCTGTAGTACGGCTATAAATAATTTACAATTAAACTGATAAGAATATGAAAACTAAAATAAAGAAATTTGAAAAAAAGAGAAATAAATTATTGCAATGTTTACGCGGTTTATGAGATTTACATATAAATAAAATATACATTAAAGTTCAAAAGGTATTATTTTTTGGTTATAACAAAGGAAAGATTAATTTTCCATTAGGTACTTATATATATATTTAATTTATTTACTGACCGACCGATCCAATCCGATGAAAAGTAATAAATTTTTATCAGAATCGCTGACAAAAACAACAAGAAATTACTTATTGATATACGGGTAAATTTTTAGTTTTAAAATTAAATAGAAAAAAAAAGTAAAAATAACAAAAAATTTGGTAGTCTTAAGGTAATTGTTTTAAAACGGAAGCGGAAAATCAGCAGATAATGAAAAAAAAAAACAAATATAGAGATTTGTTTTATTATTTCGTTTTATCTTATTCAGTAGCTAAGGTGTTGTTTTTTTTTTTTGTTCTTATTTTGAAATTCAAAAATGATTCATTTATAGTTCAAGATAAAATGTAAAAGTCATTGAAATGTTATAATTAGAATTACTTACCTATAAAATTAAAATTACTAGAAATTATAATGTTTCGAGGTTTAAACATATTCTAACCGTTTGCAAAAATGTGTATTTAAAATAAGAATGGACCTTTAATTGGTTTTCTTAAATAAATAACTGCGTCATACTTAATTTATAAATAAGTAGTTAAATAGCTAATATGTATTAAGAATTCCTTTATAATTATTTCTTATAATAATAATTAAGTATGTATTTTTGTTATATATTTTCAAAAACTATATTTTTTTTTAGCACTAGCTGTCAGAATTATCGGCTATCTTATAATAAAATATGCAGTCTTGTAGAAAATATTTAAGTTAGATCCCATTAAAACATATGATGGAATGCATAAAACTGACCTTGCACTCAAATGCTACTTTTTCAAACAAAAACTAAACCTAAACTCACAGTTTTTGTTTAAAAAAGTAGGATTTGAGTTCAAGCAAATCAACTGTCTGTCTGTTTTTTAAGATAAGTAAGCGTTTCTCTAATTGTTTTCAAACAGACAAATTGCTTTAGTTTAGTTAAGTATTCGCAACGTCTCATCATGAATTATATGTGAATAATTATTGCTCGTTATTTATTACCATGTTAGTTATGACCTATAATTTTATTTCTTTATTGATAACTATTAATATTTAGCTTTAACTTTAGATTACTTTGAGCTGCTTACAATTCTTGTAATTAATTTTTAATATTTTATTGCCAAAATATCCATATTTTTTATTTAAGAAATAAGTAACTATAATGTATGTGATTTATTGTTACCTTATCAAACATTTTATTCATTCAAACTTAAACAAAGCGATTTTAAATTAATAACTAGTTAAATTTATTAACAAATATTAGTAATAATTTAAAAACTTTTTATAAAAACAGTTTTTATAAAGTTTTACCAAAGTTACGTTTTTATTTTACCTACAGTTTATTATTAACACAATATTTAATATAGTTATGTCATCCAATTTACGTCGTAGTTTTTATTTTAAAGTATAATTGAGAAATATTTTTTCTTGCTGCTCATGAAGCTATAGATTTTCTTTAATTAATCTCAATTTCCATCCAGTCACGTCCATATTTTAATCGTTCACAAGTATGTTCCTCAGAAAGTTATTTGTGGTATTGATTAGTGCATACTTTGAATAAATATCTTTTAAGAAAAATCTAGAAAATTTAGGATAAAGTTATAAGTTCTAAAGTTTTTAATATTAATATTAACAAATTAACATATAAATGCTACAATTTACGGTAACATGACTTAAAACCACATACTTACTTTATAGTAGATTTTTACATTACGAGTTATAAGTACGATTTTCATTAGGCCTAACAGATATTTCAGGCAATGTATCTATTTTACCTATCCCTATTATAGTTACTATGTGTTGTGAATTTTGCATTTAATCGTATGTGTTGTGAATCCATTTATAATACTTCTTGTCAGCTCTCTGTCTCTAAAAATCAAAGATCTATATAGCGTTTATTGCTGGCGTTTCTTCGTCGATTAATCAATTTGCTCCTAGGTGCGACTATCTTGCTCGGAGTAAAGCTCAACAGTTTTTTGAGTATATATCCTGAGTGTTCTTTTTAGTCTTGGCAGGATTTGCATGTGCCATCATTATCTATTCCAACAATATCCCGGCAGCTTGTTAGAATTCTCAGTTTATTTTTAGTGAATCTTATGATTTTTTCATATTTTTTCCGGTTATAGTTTTCAAGAAGCTTAGATTGTCTGAGCCCGGATTTTTCAACTGTAGAGTGACTAACTACTCAACTTAGAAAATTTTTATTTAAATAATTTCCTAACGCATCAACACCTGCAGTAGGTAGTAAGTAAATGAAATATATGTATAAAACATATTTTAGTAAGAAAAAAAAAACAATTAAAACAACATAACATTAATATAATAAGAAAAATAACAAAATTAATTTTTTCTCTGCAATTAATAAAATTAATACTCCGTTAAATAAAACATTTTCGAAAACATATTATGTACATATGTATGTATTTATTATAACTATGAAACATTATTACAACACATTAAGTGTTATTTGTTTTTTATTTCAATAACCTTCATTTTTGTTATGATTTACTATATTCTTCCTCTTCTAAAAAATATATACTTAAGTAAATTATAAAACTAAAAAGAAAAAAATTAAAATTCACATGATTTAGAATTTATATCAAAAAGAATTCCGGTTTAAAGCACGTTTAACTTTCGACGAAAACAAAACTGAACCTTTAAATAAAATTTTTAACTATTATTTTACAAAAAAAAAAAAAAAACACATTAACATAGAACTATAGAAGGTCAAATCAATAAAATTTTAACAAAAAAAAAAAATTTTTTTTTAACGAAAATTAAAAAAAAAAAAAATTTATCGAAACTATTAAAAAACCTTGAAATAAATACCCAATTCTATTATTATTATTATTTTTGTTAAATGTCAAAAATAACATAATAAAAATATGACAGGTTATTTTTTAAAGATTTCATAATTTACTAAATTTTATTGTAAAACAAAAAAAAAGTCAATAAGTAACTAATAGTAACTTAAGTAAAAGTTTCAAGTCTGGTATCTTCAAGTATCTTATGAAGTTTTTGTGTCGTCATGTTACAAATTAACGACAAAAAAAAAATAACAAATTTTTTTTAGTAAATTTTTTAAGACCTCATTTTTTCTATTTGTTTATTTGATGTTTTTTGTTGTTACAATATTTTTGAAATTAATTATCACACGAAAATAAAGAGTTTAAAAAAAAAAAGAAGAAAAACAAACAGAAACAGCATTAAAAAAAGACAATAACCGACATTCTGATATTTTATATAAATTCAATACTAAATTTGCTTATTTGTCTTATTTTTATTTGTTTCACTATTCTCAAAATTCCGCCGTTATTTTTAAAGCTCTTAAATCTTAATATTTGTTTTGTAAAAAAAGTTAAGAAAAAGCTCTTTTCTCTCAGTTCCCTCTTTTTTCTCCAGCACATTCTTACTTTTATAATTGAAATTAATTTAATATTTATTTTTTGTTTTTAATTTTAAAATTAATACTTATTAATATTTTTTTTTATTTTTTTGGGGGATCAGATCATTTTATAGAAAATGGTTTAGTACATATAAGATAGTAAAAACTTACTTACATAAATGTTAAAGAGATTGCATATTATATGTAGTTTATATTAAGAATACAAGTAGAATAATTTCTTCTTATCATGATGGTTTGGTTTCTTAAGCCGGAACCATAATGATATACCATAACATAGCTAAATGTCAAATTTAACATATGTCAGATTCCATTTATTTAAGAAATAATAGAATCGACCATAATGCAGATAAGTATGTCGAATTTTTTTTTCTTTCGTTAAATATTCGTTAATCATAAGAAATCTATACCAAGTTGAAAATATTTCGAAATTAACATAGCCATTTGCGCGGTTTTTTCAGTAAGTAAGTTTAAAAAAATCATAATTAAAATTTTAAACATAATATAAAATAACATTAAATATATTTTTAGCTTCTCTATTTTGCTTTGTGCATAAAATAAATAAATATATTTTCTATGTCATTATGGATCAACCAACATATGTCTTGACCAAATTTTGACATTTATATTATGTCAATTAGTTAAAAAAAAAAAATATGACATTTAGCTAAGTATCTTATGCTATGTCATTCTGGTTTTGGCGTTAACGGCGTTTGAAGATAAAAACTTATCTTTTAATGTGATGTCCTGCCATTATAGATGGTTTAATACTTGTAACTATACCAAAATTTTAAAAGTTTTTAAAAGCTCGTTACTTAACCGGTTGTTGAATTAACTGAAAATTTTGTTGATTTTAACCGAAAAAAAAACAATTTAATTTTGTGAAATGACCAACTGTTGCAAAAAAATTCGTAACTTTTATTCGTCCGGTTATTTTCTAATTTTTATTTCTGATTTTCTTAAATTTTTTTTTTTTCTTTTAATTTTTAATTGGACTATAACGTGACAAAAATTTAATTTCTAATTTTTTTTTTTTTTTGAATGCCCGGTAACGATTCTTTTCTTAGAAAAACGATTATTTTAAACAATTAGTTGGTCCTCTACACTTCAATTCCGTAATTTAAAAAATTTTTGGAATGAAATAAAATTTTTAAGTATTAATTTTTTTTTTTTTTTGTACTTTTATAAATATTATAGCCATTTAATAGTTTCCAACTCTCCTCAATTCAAATGATAACCGGAAATCTCTTAATAATATTTTTACACAAAAAAAATTTCAAAAAAAAAAAAAAACGAAAGAAAAAACTAAAGTTGAAAATTATGACAAAATACTTTAAGTAAAAGGGTAAAATTTGGAATTTCTATCTTTTGTTTTTAAATTTTTTTTTTTTTGTTATTGTTGTTTTACAAAAATATGAATAATTTTATTAAACTCATGTAATGGTACGCTATATTATATACAGCATCATCATATAATGTAAGTAAGTATTACATTCTCCCCATTTTAAAGAGAAAAAACTTAAAGTCAAATAAGAGTCTCGTAAAATCGTAAAGACAAAGAGTCTGGGTCTGGACACTTTAAAAAAAAAAATTTTTCTTTATTAATTTCAATATATTTCAAGGTAATGTAAATTTTCTTTATAAGAAAATAAAAAAAAAAAACAAAGGTGTTAAAGGTATTTTGTTAATTTATTTACCTTTTGTTAAAAATTACTATAAATGATGTCTCTACTCACTTAACACTTTATTATTTTGGTGTCAAAAGAGGTCCAAAAGCTATTAATTAAATGGTAGAATTAATAACTTTATTATGACCAGTACAAAAAATTTAAATAAATTACAATAAAAAAAATTTATAAAAGCAAGTTGTTAATTGTATGTTCTAAGAGCAAAGAATTTTATTTATTTTAATAAGGTTTGAATAAAATTTTAATTGAAGAACAGTGAGATTTTTTTCGGGCTTATTATGTTATGATACAGATTATGTTATGATACAAAATTGTATTTATGACTAAATAAGTATAGATAAATATGTTTATTATAAATTTGTCTTCTCTTAGTTTGCATTTAAATATAGTTGGTTAGTTCTTTTTAAATTTTGTAACTTTTAATTTTTCTAAAGGTTATTAGCAACAACTTCGAATACAATTTGTGTATTTCCATATCTTCTATTGTATTAAGCACGGTTACTTAACCTTACTTAAGCAAGGCGATTTTGTTAATTATACTATTGCTTTGAACATCCAATCGCCTAGGATTTATTTCAAAATTTTAGGTTTTATCATTTGATTTGAAACAAAAAAAAAATATTTTGAAACAAAGAGTTTTCTTGCAGAGGTGTCTTTTTATGTCAGTTATCCAAAATCTATGTGACAGTATCCAGTTTCAGGATGTTTATTTGACTAATTTTACATGCTGAAGGCAATATTTGTAGATTCTCGTTAACTAACGTATAGGTTGGCAATCGAAAATAGTCACAGTATATATTATTTATACTAATTAATAGTTTTAAAACATAATCTTAATATTTAGTAAAGTTGAATTTATTTCATAATCTAGTAAAATTGATTAAAAAATTTTTGGTTGAAACTTAAGATATTAAATTACTTAATAAAATATATGGAAAATATAAATAAATATTTACATTCATTGATAATATTGTTTGAATATTTAGTTTGAAATAAAATTTTATATAATGAAAATTGCATGTTAAGTTTATAATAGCCTAACAGGCTATCTACAAATATTTTATGATTCACTTTGCACTCAGTAGATATTTTTATTTATTTTATTTTTTAATTATATATAAGTAATGTAATCATTTGTATATATCTTTAAAAATGAACCTGAAATGAATTATAATTTTATTTTAATATATAACTACATATAAGTATTTACTTAAGTAATAAAAAAATAGATGTACACTTCATTACTAATAAATTATCATCTAAATAATTAAAAAGTTGCCATTAAATTTTCTTGTAATGCTTATTTTAACTTTTGTAAAATAAATTTAAGGTTAATACCAAAAAGTTATTGAATATTATAGGATAAATTATAGGATTTTTTTTATTTTTTATTTTTGATAAATAAATTGTATTTTCGATAAACAAAATTTATCCAAAAAAATTTTCTTAAAAGTTTACCATTCACCTTAGGTATTACTTAGTATACAAAATATTTTCATATACTACTTCCATACATTTTTTTTTATAAAACCAACAATGGTCATTATTATATTCAAGATAAAATTTACTTATTGGTAACTAATGAATGGCATTCTTTTGAAAAAATAATGCTTAAATCATTATTCGTTATTTTAATAAATACATAAGTACTTAACTATATAAGTTTTCAGGTGATAGTTGGATACTTGGATAGATATTTACTAATTAATATTCAAACTATAGATTTACTTATTTTGTTATTTTTTTTTTTTTCAAATTGATCGAGACTTTGATTTTTTTTTTAGCGATAGTTAGTTACTCACTTACATTTAATAAGAATATCTTAGGCAATAAATATTTTTTTTTTAAAATGTATTTTGTGATATTATTTCTTATATCTTATACATACGTATATATAGTTACCTTACAGTATACCTTCGTTTATATGATTTCTACATAAGCAACGAAAAAGATTATCTTTCCGACTAAATAAAATGTTACACCAAAAAGTTGTCACTTAAGTGCTGAAATATTGACATTACGTGAAAAATAAAATTAAAAACGTTTGTATAGATAAGTAAGTATTTATGTTAAATACTTACTTATTTTACTTAATGTTTGTTTTATTTTACTTCGATATTAAAGAAAAAAAAATTTTCAGTTTAAAAGGAAAAGTGATTACTTATTTATTTGTCTAAAAATGCATGTTAAATATCAGGCAGAGTACAAGAGTATTAAAGTTCATATAACTTCTTGTTTCGTCAAAAAAGGAAGATGCAGTTTAGTGGGTTAAACTTCAACACATTCATAGAGTACTCGTGCTCGTTCTACTCCTCTATAGTGCCTTTCGATGATTTCAGCCTATCCTTGCAAAAAAATATGTTGGAATCAATTAATTAGGTTTTATGTTTTTTTTAACATGGGATTATTTAAAAGTAAAGAATTTGGATTACTTTAAAATCTTAAAAAAAAAGTTATATGTAAGTATATAGAACAAATCCATTTCCATATTAGTTAAAAATTTTTTTTTATATATACATAAGTCACAAAAATAGAGACGTTACTGTATAAATATTCAAGTATCAAAGTTACACACTTTTGCTATTATCGTTATTTTGAAATTCTGATGTACCTGAGAAAATGTTGGGACAGGTACACATTTATTACTTATATGTATATATATTGATATTTTTTTTTTTTTTTATTTAAATTTCAATCCCCCAAACCCATCTATCGCCATTCAATAATTTAATGATAATTTGTAATTTACTTCCACGCCTTTATTATTTATTATATGTTTTTTATTATTATTGTGTTTATTATTAAATAAAAATGTAAGTAAACATTAATGGTATGATATTACTTACAAAAAAAAAAAAAAGGAAAAAGAATATATTGTAACTATAATTAATAAAGAAAACATTTGAATTCTAAGAATAACTAAACCTTTGAATCGTTATTTTTGTATTGTTTTTTAAGAACAAAGACAACATTTTTTTGTTGATGTTTTTTTGTGCTTTTTACAATAAATGTAATGACAATTAAAAGAAAAAAAAAATTAAATATTTATGATTAAAAAAATTGCATAAAACTTGATATTAAACATATGCTCATAGAATTTTATTAATTACTATATTTTTTATTAATTTTTTTTTTATTTGGTTGTTATTTTTAAAAGTGCATTTTTTTAATACTTATTATATTTCATATTACTTACATGATAACAAGTAAGTTTACATAATTCACAATAGAAATTCGTTTGAAATATATAAGTATATGTTTGGAATTATCAAATTTTTTGATATATATGATGAAAAACAAAAAACAAATTTCAAAATAGTCTATTAATTAGATCATTTCTATATTAAATATTGTAAATTGCATTTAATCTAACACAATTGAAGTTTTGGAGGTTTACAACTGAGCCTGAAGCTCACAAAGAATATTTTTAAATGACAACATACATATATTATTCGATAACATGCATATTAAGAAAACCATACTAATATTGTGAATTTTAGCTAAATTTTTAAGAATCTGAACAAAATTATATTTAACAATATTTTTATCTATTTTTTCTTTTTTTAACCAAAACATTTTTTTTAACTATATTTGTTATATTGAAAACTAAAGAAAAATAAAATCAAACTTTTCATAAAAATTGTAAAGCCTAGAATACGTTGACGTTGTTGTTCTACTAAGTCACTCTGCTGAAGAAATACAAACCATCATCAATAAGTTGGCGGAAAAAGCTGAAGAAATAGGCCTGAAAATAAATAAAAACAAAACGAAATATATGAGAATAAACAGTAGAGGTCAATTTATCTGCAGAATATACAAATTGAAAAGGTATCAGAATTTTAGTATTTGGACACTATAATGTCAATGAATGATTATAATCCTCAAGGAAGAAGTAATGTTGGGAGACCTGGAGGAGAACGGTTCAGAGAGGAGGTGACCTACCCGGAAAAACATAGCCCGAAATAAAAAAATTAGCGCAAAAAAGAAAATGAATGGAGAAAATATGTGGACGCCCTATGTTTCTTAGGGGAATAACAAGAAAAAAAAAATTGATATTTGTTGTTGCGCTGGACCTATATTATATTGATTTTCTCTAAAAATTCAAAATTTAAAAATTAAAATACTTAAATATAAGTACATAGTTAATATTTCTTGGCAGTAGACATTTTGTTGTTTATTTTTTAAAATATTTATCAATAGTAAAAAGAAAATCAAATGATAACGCAGTGTATAGGAAACATTAAAAACAATGTAGAATTTTTTCTGTTCATTTCTAAAATAAAAAAAGAGTGCAAAACTCTACGATTTAAAGGGAAAACTGTAAAACTGTTGCATTTAAAATGGAGAATTTTATTTCGATAAATGAATTCACCATAAATAAGTACATACTACTGTTGACCAATCCAGATTTTCATTTGAATAAATAAATTATTATTAAATAATCAAAAACACAATAACAAACTTGAAACTTGTAAGAATTTAGATTGAGCAGATGTCTTATTTAGTATTCTTAAAATAAACAAATAAATTTTATTTTAAATAAAAATAAAAAATTTTTGATTTTTACAGATTTATTTATAATATACGTATATACTTATTTTAATATGACTTCATTGTGTTTTAAACAACTGTTGTTTTTAAATATTTTTGTTTTAAATCATATGTATTTTAAATTGAAAATTAAAGTTTACACAATAATTATTGCTTATAAATTATTGATTAAAACTTTTTAGATTCAAATTTCATTGAAACTCAATCTGGCATGTTAATTTTTTTCCAATTAAAAACTGGTACAAAATTAATAATGCATTCGTCATTAAAAATTTTTTTATATGTATGTAATTTGGAATTTTGTTCAAATAAAATTTTATTAAACATAAAACGTATAAATTGAAGAAAGAAAAACATTTAAAAAAAAAAAATTATTTCCAAAGATTTGGTATTAACTTTCACTCAAATTTTAATACTTCTTTTTTTTTCAGATTTTAAATTCTCACTTAACATTTTAAAATATCTTCAAAAGATTTAATTTATTTAAACTTTATAAAAAGTTAAAACTACTGGATTATTGTTTTATTTCAATCTTAAGTTCCAAAAGTCGTAAATGATTGCAGTCCAAAAACTCCTTTTTCTCTTAAATGGTTGCAGCTGGAGGACTTTTAGATAATTGCATTCTAAAGGAAACATTTTGGGACTTAAAGGGTTAATAATATATTCAAGTTTAATAAAATCATTATCCTATTATTAATTAAGTAAGGTAAAAGTACGTATTATCGATATATTTTTAACGGCCTTCTCACTTTTTTTAATATAACTCCGATATTAATAAAAATAAGTTAATAGAAGTACATATTTTCAGAAAATATAAAACTTTTTTCATAAAATAGAATTTAAAAATTAACATTTTGAATAATATTTCTGGAAATTATAAGGGTTTAAAGTATCAGGGTCATATGTCCATAATATCGATATAATGAAAAATGCATGTCTCTAATATCGATACATAGATGTACCTAATATCGATATAAAAATTAATGTAATAAAAAGTCGGAATAAGTATGTGTGTAATTTAAATATACTTATAAGATTAATATTAGGATCAATTTCATAAAATTAATATTCAAACATTCTTCTTTTATGTAGATTATTTGAGTTCCATTGTGGATTTACTTGATAAAATATTATAAAAGTGTTGAAAGCCGGAATGTCGATCTTATTAAATAAAAACACAATAACGGGCCATCTCCTGAATTTCGTTTTGGTAAAATGATAGGGCAAAGATTAATCTAGTACCAACACCGCTTTTTTGTAGAGTTATAATGGTACAAAATTATTTTAGGTTTTTTATGAGGTTCTATACTAACTTTGTTATTCAAATGAAAAATAGATTATAAAAGTACGTATCTTACTTACAATAAGTACTTAAGTACTTCTCCTTTTTTGAAATATATGACACATATATTTATAAAAAGATATAATAATTTATAATATATAAAAAGATATAATATATATGACACATATATTATAGATATAATAAATATATCTATCGGAACATCTTTAGTAAAAACAAATTTTAACTAATGGCAGTTTTTTAACTTTCATAAGCTCAGATGTAATGGACGTTTTATTTTTCTTAATTGTATCAATCATTGTCAGCGGTTTTTGTAAGAGCTTTAAAAATAACTCATTAGAAATAATAAAGTTATCACATGTTAAGTTATGCTTTACTTAAGTCCCATAATTATCTTATAGGAGCAAATTTATCTGCATCTCTAGATTAATTATTTTTGATATTGTTTAGAAAAATAAAATATAATATCAACATATGACAAAACTCAACTAATTTATTTTTAACAAAATAAATTTTAATAATAAAAAATTAACAGAACATAAAATTCGTTTCAAGATCTTATATAATATACACTTCCACAAGGCTATATAAAGTATTTTGAAAGAATTAAATTAAAATATAAATTTTAGTTTTTGTTGCTTAATATTGAACTATGTATATCGATATTAGGTACATGACCAAAAAATTATGTCCCTAATTCCGATATATATTATTTTAAGTTTTTTATTAAAATTAATCAGTTTTAAACCAAAAAACCTTAAAATTTTGATTTTTAATACTTAATTCTATTTGTCAAAATTTAAAAATATACTATTAAAACATTTACTTATAGAAATTTTCAAATAGAAATTAGTTTCTCATTCAACCAATTTCTGCTTCTTTTCTATCAAAATCCATCCGTTTCTGTAACCTTATACATTTAAACTCATTTTTTTTTATTAAATACTTTAACAATTCCTGCCAAATTTCACAAAATTTAAAACTAAGTGTCTCATAATCTAATACCACTACAACCGTCGATTTTAATTGAATCTAACTCAAGTTATTTATAAAAATATAAAATATATCGATATTACCAACATATATCGAAATTACGTACATTTACCTATTGTTGAAAATTAATTAAAAACATTTTATTATTATTCTACTTAAGTAATTAAAACTTTTTTTTATTGTAAAGATTAGAATTAAGTATGTAAATCTGATTTAAATTTATAATACATAAATTTTAAGACATGAATACAAATTATTATTCCAAATTCAATTACTTAAGTAGATTCGATTATTATAATTTAGTATAAAGTTTTGCTTAATTTTAGTAATTTAATAAAAAAAAAATCTTTAGGAAGTTATTGTTTTGTAAAAATATTTCAAACTTGATCGATTTTCTTCAATAACTACAATTTTTAATTAATGTACTTGACATAGAATTAATAATTTTAAATTATCTCATCTGAATCATTGTTATTTTTTATTAGCACATTTTTAAAACTCAAAAAAATGTTTTTACTATTTTTATTTTGTCCGTGTGTTTTTATACATGCTACTACAGTTCCACCTGTTAAAAAACGTCAAGTATCAAGACATTTCTTAAATTTGTCGTATTTTTTTTTTAAATTTAACATTTACATTTACCGTTATGCACAATGTCAAAAACATTTTTAGCCAATCGTAAACACTTACTCTCCTAAATTTGAAATTTTGAAAGGGGTAAGATCTTTAAGAACGAATTTCAGTTATGTACCTAATTCAAAAAAAAAAATTGAATATTACATGTTTTGACAATTTTTCCTAAATAAAGGGGTGAAACCAGAAGATCTTTTTATATAATTATATAACTATGAATTAAAAATCAACCCATAATGAAAAACAAATCGAGGATGATAAAGAATATATATATGTATATATTTTAAAAAACTGTTAAGTATTGTTATTAGTATAGAGAAGAAATTGAAACAGATAGAAGGATCACAAATTATTTGAAACATAAATAAAAAAATGTTTGATGCCAATCTTTCTAGTTTAGCAAACTACTATTCGATTCATTAACTAACTATATACCAGTAATAACATATGGAACTCAAATTTGAAGTATGATCGCTAAAAGCCTATAAGTAAAATATTAAAATATTTTATGTGTTTGGATTTTTTTTTTTTCCTCTCCACTCCAATGTGGAGTATAGGGCATCCACTAAGTCATTTTTCATTGACTAAGCTTCAGTTTCGTATTTGACTAAGCTTCAGTTTCGTGAATCATTAATTTCACTAACCCGGCTGATTACTCGGCTGTAGCTATTGTACAAGACATAGACGTTTATATTATTTCTACGCCATCTATTAACTTATACAAGAATTATGGTTTTTTATTATTTTATTATAAGTATATATAGCTATTACAAATTACAATATGATATTAATTATAATTTATAAGACATATATACTTATTTTTTTAATTTAATTATATTCTACTAATTATATATTATAAGAAAAATCTAGGTATATTATTTTTTTTATTAATCTATATGATCCAGATGGGGTTTGAACCCGAGATCTTTCATATGTTTCATCCGGTGTCTTAACAACTACACCATTGGCTGGATATGTATTTAGAATTAATGAATTAAAAATATTAGTTTAATTATTTCGATGTTTTTGTCGGTAGAAGCTTTGAAGGGTTCGTATCGTGAAATATGGAGGAGCGGATTGGAGTAAGGACCATGTACTCGGATAGTATATTTTTAATGGTTAATGGTTAATTAAGTCTGTTGCCAAATTGAGAAATGGTTTTTTTTTTTTTTGAAAAGGTTTGAGTGTGTTAACCTGAGTAGACGTTGCATTCTAACAAAGCACCGGTTCATTTTTAATGAAGTTGTACTTGGTGGTTTAATGACAGGACCTTCTTTGTTGACTGTTTTATATTGGTGTGTGTTTGTTGTCCACCGATTCAATCATATTTAAATTCGTACTATAGATATTAAGTATATATAAAAGGTTTAATAAAGCTCATAATAAAAACATAATTTTCTTGATAGATTTTGAAACTTTGATGTAAAAGAAGTAAGAATTTAACAATTTTTTTTTTTTTTGAAAAAGTAACTCTTAATAAACTTTTTATTTTATATACTACCTTGTTCTTCTTGTTTGTTTTTTTAATTCGATAACGAGTACTTATTAGTATAATTTGAAAATATTTAAACTTCGAAAGAATTAACTAAAAATAGTGTTTTCGTCGTGATCATTATGACCTACAAATGCTAAATCAAACTTTAAATAAAAAATGTCTAGTCAATATTAAATTTAAAAGTTTAAGCATGAACTAAATGTCATAAATTAACCCGATTAGTTTTATTTTTATTTTATTTTAATTTGATACAAGTAACACATTAAGTAAATATAAATTTAATATTTATTTTAAAAAGGTGTATTTACTAGTATTGAATAGAATAAAAAATAAAGTTGAGAAATTGAATGCCTTGCATTACGTTAACAATGAATAATTAAATTATCTTTACTTATTGATTTTTTTTGTAATTTTCAATTTTTTTGAGGCTACTTTTTTGAGGTACAAATATTCAAAATTCTGTCTTATTCTTACTAATTGGTTGGTTTACATAGGTGCTATCGAGAAATTTAACTTAGAAAGCCCAAAAAGCACACATAAGGTTCCGTCTTGATATCTTCCTCCCGTATTTTTCGTTATCAACTGCGTTTTATAACCACCCACCAGAGTTCAGAAATCAGTTCTCTAATTTTACTTTTGGATACTTAACTGATTTATGTCTGTGACGGTAAGAAATCCCCAGATTTTAAGTCTGACTCTAATTAGGACCGAAAATTCCCATAGAAGTGATGAAGGGTCTCCTTGTTACTAAAATTTCATATACTTAATATTTTCAACCTGTTTTTTTTTCTTCTAGTTATCTAATAAATATCCTCGAATTTCTCAATCAAAAGTCCCCATACATAAAACTGCAATCTTAGTGAAGTTATTTCCAAACAAATCGATTAAATTTTTAAATAATATTTTTTTTACGAAACAAAATAGTTTTGATTTATTTAAGTGTTTATATGTGATCATATTGTAATAAAATAGTGTGACATTTTCGATATTCTCTAAATTAAATTATTACGCATGATTTTATGAAATCAGTTTTTAATACCAGGCGAATACAGCCAGAGGGGATTAAATGATGAAGTCATTCTTTTTCATTTTATTTTTTAAATGTTGCAAATTTCGATAAAAATATCGTATAAAGGGGGATCAAGTCAAATTTTTTTTGTTATTTGTTACAATAATTAAAAACAAAATACTTATTCAAAAATATAATGGGGTAACTCCAAATATTCAATTTTTCAGTTTAGAACCATTTAAACTCTTATAGTAAAAGTTAGTAATTGGCTGGCTCGATTAGCGGCTGTGATAAACCACCATCTCATGAAATTGATTCCAGTGGGAGTTGGTTTCACAACGGGTTGCAGCGCCTGTGTGTAAGGTCTAAAGATAATAGTTATACCCATAGTGAGATATTTATTATATACTGATATAAGACCGATTGGATAAAACTGATCTTTAATTCAAATCTTACTTTTTCCTACAAAACCTATGAGTTCAATCGTATTTTTTGTTTGAAATCATGAGATTTGAGATTAAACTCAGTTTTATGCATTCGATCCATTATAAGAAAGTGAGAAAATAAAATGAACAGTATACTCGCAAGTTTAATATTTGATTTTTTGATTTGAATTATAAGTAACTTTCAATTTAAAATTATACATTAATACTTACGTGCTTAAAACAGAAAATTCTTAAAAACTATGTAAGAATATAGTGAACATAAATACATATACATATGTAAGTACTTATAGTAGAACATATAAACTATGTATAGTAAGATGTTTTAGTAATTTTCTGTAAGTCATACTATAGATCTAATGGATTTTGCGTAGAATTTATTTTAAAATAGCGGTAAAAATGTATACCATTATTGCAGTTTACCAGTAAAATTTCGAACTAATATTATAATTAATGACCTACATATATATAATACATGAGTATATACATTTTTTTTAGCATATTCTGCTGCCGCATAAATGTGCCAAGCAGATGGTCTTTTCTTTGCAGATGTGGTTGTAAATATTGTAAGGTGGAATTATGCTTACAACGTGTGTGCGATTCGAAGCCACACCACGTCTGTGTTTACAGCGTATTTTATACGCACTTACACATTAGGTAACCGCGAATCTAAGTATATATGATATATAAGTATATTATATTATTATTACATAATATTTATTATATTATATATTATGTATATTATATTATTTTAACTTGATTCTGATTTTTCTCAAATTTTAGTTTGCAACATTTTCGATTTGTTCGATAACATTCAAATTCTTTTACAAAGAGATACTCACACTTTTTTTCGTACATCGAAAGTTATCTTACTGTTTTTTTATTGTTATTATTTTCTTTTTCAGTCTGTATTTTAAATTTATAATTAAGTATTTATGATTTTCATCATTTCATTATTTTTAACCTTTTCATTGCAGAGTTAATCATTATTTATCGAATCGAGTTGATTGTTTTTTGTTTTTTTATTTTTTGGGTGGTCAAATTTATGTGCAACACAACAAAACCAAAAACCATATAATTCCAATAAAAAAAAAATTGTCTAAAATATTAAAAACATTTTATGTATCTTTTACTGAAATTGCTTGCGCATATAAGTATTCATATTTCATAATTTATATTTAAAAAAAAAAAGAAAACAAAAACTAATGACAGCGTTTAAGAACGTCCAAGACCCACATTGTGTTAAAAAATTCATATACTTAACATATCGCATATATTTTTGTACATTTTTCAAAAATCGATTTTAGTTGATTCGTACATTTGCACTTAAGATATATTATTAGTTTGCATTACTTAGGATTTGAATCTTATAATGTAGTTGTCGACGATATTTATAACAATTCCCTATTGTTGTTGCTGCTTTTAGTTATTATGGCGCTGATGGTGGTGTCAAATTTAATGTTTGTTTTTTTTTTTTTTGTAGGAAAAGAACTTTGAGTAGAATGGAAAAAAAGTGAAAAAGAAAAAGTTAAAATCATAATATTTATATTATATGATTTTATTAATGTATAAGATTTTGCTTTTTCTTTTTAATGACAATTTGAGACAATAATAATGAAAGTGGTTGTAGTTGTACAGTAATTTATAGGAATCAACAAAAATTTATAGAATTTATAAAATTTCGATTAAAAACTCCACGGACAAAATCCCCACTAAGACAAAATCACCATATACAAAATTACCAAAAACAAAATCTCTAAAATAAATAATTTTTTTTTTTATGGATTTCAAAATTGTGTTATCAGCAAATTTTCCTATTTGTTAAAATATGACATACTTATGTATATGTAAATATGTAATATGTAAAAAAATCTAATTAGGAGTGATTTTAAAGTTGTATTCAAAAGCAGGGTTATACGCTTTTTCCAATATATTTATATGAATGTAAATATAAGATTATTTATTAGGAGGGTGTTTAGAGTTGGATTCAAAATCAGGGTACTCGCCTTTAAAGCATATTTATATATGTATATGCATATGCGAGATTGTTTATTAGGAGAGTTTCCACAGTTGGATTAAACATCAGAGTTATACGGTTTTTCCAAAATATTTAATATATGTATATTTGTAAATGCGAGTTTCAGAATTAAAAGGGACTTTAGAGTTGGACATGAAATCAGGGTATTCTCTTTTTCCATAATATTTATTACATAGTGCTTATGTGATATTATTGTAAATTAGGAGGAATTTTAGAGTTTTTTTAAAAAATTTGTGTTGACCCCACCAAATAAGCCTTAATACATCCCTGATATCAATATCAAAAACATAATTCAAGTTCATAATATAAGTATTAAAAATATATTAACAAAATAAAATAATATACCTATAATTGATTATTTTTAATTTTTAAATGCATAAAAAACATTATTCTTTTTAGTTGTTTAATTTTTCGAGATTGTGTCTTTGAGGATTTTGTTTTTGAGGATTTTGTTTTTGAAGATTTTGTCTTGGGGCTTTTGTATGGGGATTTTGACTTGGAGATTTTATGATAAACCCATACAGATTGAGTTGTTCAAAATGCATTTATAACTAGTGCTAAGCAAAAAAAATTCAACATTAAGAAAAGTATAAAGAATGACAAAAAAAAAAATAAACTTGTTAAAAAAGTGTTTCCAAAAAAAATGATTAACTACAACCTCATTAAAGCATAATAAAAAACCAAAGACAATTAACAAATTAATCAATAATTAGTTATATCCGGTTTAAGTATAATTAATTAATGATTTATTATGTAAAACCCTGTACAAATCTAACTAAGTAAATATAAATCTTTGCATTTTTGTTCTAAACAGTTTCTTCAGTTTGTTTAATTTTTATATACTTATATTCAATTTTTTACCTTTACGACATTTTTCAATTTAAAAAAATAAAAATTTATTCATTAGAATAAGCATAAAAACTCTTTGAGCGGAAAATCAAGTTTAGAATACCTTTAAATTTACTTTAAAATTTGTTTTTATTGCTATTTAAAAAAAAAAAAAAAAACAAAATTAAATTAAAGGCTAATCAATACTTAAATAAACATATATGAAACAAAATAATGTGACTAGCATATACAAAGCATTAAAAAAAAATCTTTAGATACAAAATACAAATAAAAAATTTGCTGACATCATTTTTAAAATTTTCTTAAGTTTTAAAAATAATTGAAATAAAAGCGAATTTTAAATATAAAATTCTTGGAAAATTTAATGTATAGATAGGAGTCTTACTAAATTGTTAGCCATTTTAGCCATTTAAGTTATAAAATCAGAAAATAATAAGAAAAATATGAAAAATAATTTTTAAAATCAAAGTTTAATTTCATTTGAATTCTAAAAATAATTTCTGTTTTTTTTTTTTTAAACTATTAATTGATAAATCAAAAGTTGTTTATTTTTTTTTTTTTTTTATAATGAAATGTTTATTTTCAAAATAAAGCAATAAATGCAATGGAATTTCCTTATCTTATCAGAATTCCAATAATAACCCATATATTGAGTTTTATACATGATTTACTCTACTTTTTTTTTTAAGTTGGTGAATTGTAAAGACATAAAATATTTATTTGACATTTTTTTTTTTTGCTTGTAAGTAAATAAAAATAAAACTCATCACCTGTGATGAAATTTTTAATTAAATAATTTTAATTATTTCGTAAGTACTAGTTTTTTATACATATTGTCTTGTTATTTATCAGATACAGAGTAGAACACGACATTATCTGGAAAAAAATAAATTTGAATGGAGATAATTTTAGAATTTTTATCAAAATCTGAAATCTTAAAAATGAAAATTTCTAAAATTTTATATTGAAATTCAATACTTCTTTCAAGATTTTTGGAAAATGGAAGCAAAGTGTTTTATATGAATCTAAAATAAAGGCTAAGGTAAAATTCAAAGATATGTAAAGATTTTAAATGCTTTGTTATATGTATGTAAAAAAAATAATTAACTATAGTAGGGATTTTAGAGTAGGTGAGAAAATCAATTTTATAAACAAAGAAATACAATTCATGTGTTTTTTTCAAGATTTTGTGCCAAAAAGTTTTTTTTTTCTAGGTTTTTTTTTTTTTTTAAGATTTTCGTTTTTTGTTCAAGATTTTTTTTTTCTCAAAATTATTGTTTTCAAAATATTGGGGGTGATCTGATGATACAGATTTATAAGTTAATTTATTGTATAATAAAATATTGTAAATGAAGGTTCAAAATCAAATAAATTAGACTTGGAAATGTTTTTTTTTTTTAAATTTAAGTATGTATATGTATAAAATGATTTAGATATGAATTTTATTTGAAAAAATGATTAAGGAAAAAGAATGAATGATTCATAAAAAATAAAAAAATCTTTTATTACATTTTAAAATATGATAAGGCATTTTTTCAAATTAAATATTTAAATTATACACTTAAATAATATGTAAGTAAATAATTGTACTTGTATTAGAATATTCTACTAAATTCTTAAATAGATACTCTTTTTAATAGCATTAGTAATCGTTTATATTTGGTATATGATTATTTAAATCATCATCAGCATTTTTATTTAAAGTAACTTCCGAGATACAGCAGTTTTTTTTTATAACTTTATAATTTATAATAATGTTGTAATCATACGTTACATCTTATTAATCACTTATATAGTTAAGTATGTTATTTTCTAATTGATAATAACATGCAATGTTAAACTTGGACCAAAATTTTAATTCTTACTTCAAAACTTTGAACTTTAATTAACAACCAATAGCTTATGACTTTGCAGTCACTATTATCACTATTGATAAACTGAATTTAACTTGCGTGCTTTTTTAGAATTTAGAATTTAATTCAGTTCTCCCGAAGTTTTTACTCCTGGTCTATAACAACTTAATGTTCAGTATATAGTTTTCGAAAACACTTTAAATAAAATATATTTGATAATTTCATAACTTAAAATTTGAAGAGAGGTTTGTAATTAAATAAGTAATTAATCTCCTTAAAACCAAAAAAAAAAATTTTAAAATTTACATGAACTTCTGCTGAACCCTTAATTATAACATTTTCGAATAGCATAGTAATTTTTATCTTATAAACTAATAATTGACTAAAATTGTTCCAATTGAACAATTAATTTAAATAGAAAAAAAAGAAAAAAGAAACGAAACAAAATTAAATTAAACCATCTATTGAAAAAAAAAAACAAAGTTTCCAATCTTAAAGTAATTTCCGTTTTTCTATGATCTTTTTCACACTTACTTAAGTCAAATTGAATAATTTGTATAAAAAAAAGAACCCCCTTCATCTCAATTACTTACAATAATTATTTGAAAAAAAAGCAAAAATCAAAAAAAAAGTAAATTGAAATAAAGAGGGGTCTAAGATTGCAAAGGGGTATGCATACAAATTAAATTGGTGGAAAAACTCTTATCATTAAAGAAAGAAAAACAAAAATTTGTCAAACAAATTAAATGTCAAATGACAATACCAGACCGAATTTGAAGGGTAAAAATATTATGTATGCATGTGTGTGCATATATCCTCATTGGTTTCAAAATGAATGAATTGATCGAGTCTAGAGGAAACAAGCACACAAAAAAAGAAAAAAAAAAGATTCATAAAGTTTAGTTATGCTTGTTTTTTTTTTTATAAGTGTTTTAACATGCTGAGTCAATAAAAAGGGTCCCATTGTTCTCCAATTTGAGAGCATTTTCTTAATACAGATTTAATTAACTTTTGACCATTTTTTTTTTTTTGTTTCAATATTTTTTATAGTTTGTTTCATTCATTGCTTCGAATAAAATTGTTATTGTTTGTTTCTTTGTTATTTTGACTTTATTGGAGGTTCCCCTAAATATTTTTACTCTATATTTTTTTTTTCGTTTTACTGATCGCATACATCTATGTATATACATACACATATACTATAAAATTGTACTGAATTATATGTAAATTTAAAAAACAAAACAATTTTATTTTATTTTTTATGTGTTTTGGAGTTTATTGAAATTTATTTATGATTTGTAAATGTAAGTGCCTACATGTACTCAGAAAATTTTTTTAGAAATTTTGTACAATTTTTTTTTTAATATTCTAATATTGTACTTGCCTTGTTTTTGATTATGTATAAAGTACTTTTGTCATACAAAACTAATTTTACCTCTTAATATATATGTACGTATTTATAAATTTTATCTGAATAAATAAAGCCTGGCTCACAAATATTTATCTTCAAGTTATTAGTTATACAACTACATAAAAAACAATGTGCAAATTGCTTTAATGAGGAACTTTAGGAAAAGAAGAAACCAGGAATCAAAAAATATTTAATGGATCGCAGACTTATAGACGAATAGTTCCGAAAATCTTTTAAAATTTAAATTTAAGTTTTAAGTCTTAAATATGCAATTGAAATCCAATATACAAAAATTAAATTAAAAGTCAACAAGTATTTATAGATATTATTTTCTCAGTGTGCACGAGTGTTGAATGAACAAGTAATGTTGCATGAATTCAATTTGTTTCTTGTTTTTTTTATTTTTTTTTTTTTTTTACATCATTTCTTTTATTATTTTTATTTATTTTTTTTTTTTTGATATTTTCCGCTCTTTTAAATGAACTTCTTAAATACGCATATAGAAAGGGAATTAAACTAAAATATATACAATATGTATACATACAGTATAACACGAGATCAAGTAAGATGCATTGCATGCATGCTTGACCTCTCTTGACGTGGGACACTGAACTCAAAAAAATGGGAAGCAAAAATAAATGAATATTAAAAATTAAAATTGAAGACATGATAAGGCATCAAAGAAGCTGCTAATAAGCTTTGATTGATTTTTAATTAATTTTTCATTTATTCATTTGTTTTATTATTTTTTTTTTTTTGTGTAGTTCAGTTTTTTATGCAAAGAATTTTGTTGAGAGTTCGTTCCAATTAAAGATTATTAATTAAGTAAAATGTTTTTTTATTTGTCTTGTATTTTATGATAATGACATGTAAACCTAATTTGTTATATAATATGATTATATATATATAATATGTATATATAAGTATGTATGTTAAAAAACGGAATGTACATGTAACACGCTCTCTTAATTATTCATATCATTATCAATCATAAAAAAAAATGAAGTAAGTATTTAATGATGTAATTTGAATATGACTCAATATTGAGCAATTCTGAAGAAATTATAATTAATTGAACCAAAATTAATTGATAATTTAAGGGAATTCAGTACTGTTTTAAAGGAAATATAAAGTAGAAGAAATTAAAAAAATAGGAAGTATGCAGATATTTGTAAAGAGAACAAAAAAAATTTAGACATCTTAATGATCTTTGTGATTTATTGTTGTAAGTATAAGTATATATATGTAAGTAATTATCAAAAACTAATGTGCCTTGCTTTTTGAAGTTCATACATGTTCATGTTAAAATTATTGTTCTAGAAGTATTTTCGACTAATTAGTTATATTAAAAATTTAAGAATGAACTTAATAAAATTGTTTTTTTGGGTGTTTACAGAAATTTTCATTAAATGTCAAAAAATAGATAAATTGTTTTAGGATGGGAAACTTAAAAAATATGGGAAACATTTTCTTTTTAAGAATGAACGGTATGACATTTTATAACTTCTATTGTCAACACCATTTTGTCAAACTTAAAGTTGTACTCAACCAGTTTGTAGTTATTAAATTATCTTAAAAATAATGCAAATTATGCCATAATTTTTTTTCCCCTTTCTGTAGGAGCATGGGGAATTCTCTCATGACTAAATCATTTATTATTCCTATTTGACTAAGTTTCAGTTTTTGGCATTTTTACTTCACCAAATCGGTTAATTACTCGACTTTAGCTATAATACTATGAAACACAAGTATTATTGTTTGTATGTCATCTATTATCTTATGCATACAAGAATTATTTTATTTTTTATATTATTATATATTACGATAAGATATTAATTAAAATATATATATACCTAATTATTTTTATTTATATTACATTTTTATATTATAGTACCTATATATTATTTTTCGTTAATATATTTATGATCCAGCCAAGGTTTAAACCGGAGGTCTTAACAACTACCCCGTTGACTGGATCCAAGAATCAAAGAATCATGTAAACTTAATTTTAAAACTGTCATTAAAAAGATATGGAAAATGAAATTAATTTGCCGGAAAAGCTCAACATTTTATTAACGCTATAAATTACGCTATTATAAGCGCTATAAATACATATTTACGTTCTAGGTTATGTATACCCGTTTTAGATAATTATTTATTCAATTTTAATATTTTTTTTTTTTCTTAAAATTAAAAACGTATCCTTAAATCTGATAATACAATATTTATAACATATAATCTATATTATCATTATTCGATTGTCATAGTTTTATAATTTAGTTATTACGGTAAAAGTGTATTTTAAAATTTTTTTTTTTTTTTTTGTAATATTATTAATATCAATAATGTGCAATTTTAAATATAAGTGACCTTAAAAAAAAGTTTTCTTTAAATTTCTAATTCTTTTTAGTAATTAATGTATCGGAAATTTAATAAAAATTGTCTCATTTTTATGTCGTCAAAACATATTAAGTATTCTTGTCTCTTTTTCTCTTAACATTTTTTGTTTATAAATTAAAAAAAAGAAAATTGTTTTGAAAAGAATTTGGAACGGCGACCGACCAAGTTATCAAACAAAAAATAAAATTAAAAGAAAAAAAAAGAAATTCAAGGAAAATTAATTTTCATGTTTTTTTTTTTTTTTTAAAGAAAATCGGAAAATAGAAAATTAAGTTAAAGCAACTGTATAACAAAAAAAAAAATGGAATCAATAATTACTTACATACTGAAAGACAGAGAAAATATAATATTTTAATTTTTTTTTTTGTATTTGACTGGAAAATGCATTTAAACGTATGTTTCATATGTTTGTATGAAATTATAATATTCACTTGGCTTAGTTTTTTTTTTTCTTTTTTTTGTTATGGTGTTAATTTATTTTCATATGCAAAAATGTTTTTTTTGCTTTATGGTGCATTGTATTCTGGGACAGAAAACAGAAAGTTGAAAAGAATTTGCTATAGTAGAAACAAAAATGAAGAAAGAGACAAAGAAAAAGGAAAAACAAAAAAAAAAGGCATTTTGATAAGGGAAGAGAGGGAAAAAGAAAAAATCGAACAAAATACAAAAGTATTTAAAACCTTATAAGTTCTTATTAAAATTAGCTCCAGTTTTATTTCTGTTGGGTTTTTCCACTTTTTTTTTTGTATATATGTATAATCATATTTTAAATGTTTTTCTTTTTAGTTCTACCATATATTCATTTTCTTCGTTTCTCTATAATTTTTGTATATGCAGTTCTTTGTTCTTTTATTTTAACATTGAAATAACAAAAACAAAGTATAAAAAACTTAAACTTAGGATAATCATTTAAAATAACGAGAGGTTATATAGTAGTTCTTAAAATTAACATAATTTGAAACAGATGTTTAACCGTAACCTAAAAGTTAACTAATACAATTTTAAAATTTATTGTTAAAAAACTTAAGTAACTACTTATATTTAAAATTAACTTTTAAAGGTAAAAAATCTGTGACACAAGTATAAATTACTTTTCAAACGTAAGTACATATATATATGTAAGTATATTAATCTTTTAATCTTAAGCCATATTACATGATCTTTTTAATTTTTATCTAAGTACTTGTGAAAAATATTTTTTCAATTATATTCTTTTGTAAGCCGAATTTTGTTTTTGTGTCTAGATAAATTAATTTTATATTGTAGTTAAGTACATCAGTTTACAAATCAGATTACCTTTAATATCATATTATCTTTTATGGCATGTGTCATGTGACAATTGTGCCGTAGTCTATACATATTTCTTTGCTAGTTTTGATCTATTTTAATTTTTGTCATTTGGGCCTCCATTCTTAGTGATAATCGGCCAATGTTTTTAATTTCGAACATTTAAACTTACACAATGTATATTAGGTTCAGATGAAATTAGAAGATTTTTTTATTTATGGGAGTTGTAATATTGAAGTATTATTTTAATTAGCAAAATATTCCGAGAACTGTAGCATCCCTTATAAGATAAAATAAAATAATAATAATTCTAAATTATCTATAAATGAAAATATTTTTTTTTTTGTTTTTATTAATTATAATAATAAAAAATGTAATATGAATTTATGAGTTTCATTAATATGCTTATATACATTTTATTCATTTTATTAACATATATTAACTTCTGAGCTTCTGGAATTGTAATCTGATCAATCTTTTATTTATTTAATATTTCTCAGTTGTATGATGTTTGTGTATTGTTTGACTGTTAAATGATCCCACATAGCTATTCTGTATCTTTAAAAATAATATTAAAAAAAAAAATATTAAAAAAAAAATATAAATATTGAATTGGTTCGTTCTTTATTTCCGCATTCACCATCTTATATTAAAATTTCACTGTTTTGTATTTTAATATTGAAAAGTCATTTTTTATTGTGAATTGTAAAGGAAAATTTTTCAAAAAAATTTTTTTAATACTTTAAAAAAAATAAATAGGTACTTATATGTATTCTAATATATACTTTAGAAAAAAATGAATCGATTTTTTTTTCAGATTTAGGGTAAATAAGTAAGTGCTTAATAAAACTTTATGGAATTGATATTACAATGTTGTATTTTTGTAGTTTAAAATATTAAAAACGCTGCTAAGGCTTTAAATTAAAACAAAAAAATGTTTATGATTCATTAAGAATTTCAAAATATTTAAAAAAAAAATTTGTTTTTTTTTATGGTATTTTAATAATTATTATTGCCGTAAATTTGTTATTAAATTAAATAAGATTTGGAACGGAAATGGCAATTTTTTTTTTGTACCATAGAAATTATCGTACATATTTATCTTCTGTATGGTATAATTTTGTTATTTTTTTGCAAAGTCAACAATAATTTGCAAGGAAATGTCTTAATCTTAACAAAGAGAAAAATAGACCGCATAGTTTAACGCATTTTACATAATTTAAAAAAAAAATCATTTTATTTTTGTTAATCTACACGAATCTATAAAAATTAACAATAAGATTTGTCCTTTTAGTTTTAAATTTAGTAGATATAATTAATGGTTTATTTTAGGTTTATTATTAATACTTATAGGTTTAAAAATTATTGTCTCACAAATTCAAGAAAAATCTATGAAATTTCCATATATAGAAGACACATTTTGGTACTTTCTGTGCTTTGTGCTTTAATGTAAGATTTTTTAAAAACGCTGAATGCAAAGGCATAAATTAAAAAGTTAGAATTCATCGTATTAAAGAGGGTTGGCGATGAAATCCCAAAATTTAAAATTCCAAATTCTTAATTTCCAAATATTTTTTCGAAGAACCCCAATCGATATCCTGAAAACCTTCTAGAAAATTTGGTTGGCGCTTAAAATCAAGAAAAATCTTTAAAAAAAAATTAAACCCAGAAAAAAACCTTGAATGTTTCCTAATTTTAAAATTTCCGCTAAACAAATTATTGAAATCATACTATACAAAAATTTTTTTGGAGATATTTGTTGTAATTTTAATCAACTTTTAGTCAACTTTTTACTTTAATTTCTAGTTTCATAATGTACACTAACAACTTAATAAAAAAATTTTTGATTCAAATAAAAAATGTTCGTTTCATTCAAAATTAAAATAAATCTTTTTGCTCTTCCTGCTTCCATTTAGTTACTATTAATTTTGCTTTCTCCCTGTTAGTCCATTTTAGATACTTTACATTAAGTAACAAAAGAAGATTTTTTTTGTTAATGTCCTCAGTTCTTAAATTGGTAATTTATTTCCGGTATATGAAACACTATTTTGGTTTTATCTTTATAGAATTGTAATCTAAATTAATGATCACAATTTTTTTTTTTTTTTCCTCACATGACAAAAAATTAAATTTGATACTTAATTGTCTAAATTCTAAAATATTGTAACAACGGAGTAAAGTAATTAATACTTAATTAAAATATATTTTTTTCAAGGTTTTTTTTTCAATATTAATTAATAAAAATGGGTCGATTATTTAACGAAATAATTAATTAATTTTAATCTTAAATTTTAGTCGGTCAATCGGAAATCATCTTTTATTTAATTAACCATTCTAATTTAAGGTGATGAAGCACAAGATTGTACAATACTTATAGTAAACTTTTAGATGATAAGTTAGTTTATTTTTAGATTAATATTAAAATAATATCTTAAGATTTATGTATGTAGAACGTTAAGTTTTTATTGGTTAGAAATAATGAAATTAATGATGAATAACATCAGTCTACAAGTTTAGATGGTAATTATTGTGTATAGTTTTTTAATTGTCTTATTTGCAACTGAGCAAAACTACAAAACTATTATTGTTTTATGTATAAGTATATATGTATGTATATAAAATATTTGTTTGATCCAAATAGAACAATGAAAAAACACAGCTCTACTCTTTTAAATTCTCAAGGTATCAAAACTTAATTAATAATTTATGTATCAAAAGCGTTTTCTTTTGATTTTATACCGTGTCAAAACAGTTATATTTCACCTGCACAACAATAATCTTAAATATGTAATTAGTAAAATATACTTCAATTTCTTTTTATTATGTATTTAGTACTAAAAATGAGTATTTTTAAAATTATTTAATAAAATTAAAAGAGACTTTTTTGATTTATCCTCTTTCTTTTGACTAAAAATGAATAAAATCTTTTTAATTAAAAGTACATATTTAATTTTAATACTTATACAACCCAATTAATTTTTATTTTCTTAAAATAGTAATTAAATGTTATTATGTTGTTGTCTAGTATATCTACACATGTATGAAAATAAAAATTGTATATTTATAAAATTTATTTAAATTAAATTTTATGATTTGTACTTACATATGTATATGCGAATTTAAATAGTTTTTTTTTACGAGGATCGGTGGAAAACTTCAAAAGTCACCCAGAAAAATTGCACAAAATTCTTCCGGATAGTGCTGAATTTTAATCAATCAAAATCACCTCCTTTTAAACAAAATTAAACAAAAAAAAAAAAAGTTTAATATAAATGTACAGTTTGGATTACGCGATGCCAAAAGGATTTTTGGTAAGCAAGTGTTAGAAAAAAAATAGGATTATGTAGTCGATGGGGAAAAAAAATTGGAGAGACATTTTGAGGAAAAATATTAATATTCTTCTTAGATTTACTAAATCGTACATATATGAGTTATCAACTTTGGAAAACACATGCAATGGCAAATGATTCCACAAACATAACGTGCACATGACAAACAAATTTCGGCTTCGCATGTTTGATTGACCTTTCTTACATTTGACTTAATGCCCTGCGGATGTATAGTATAGTCAGAGTCTATCTTGCGTTTATGAATAAAAAATAAAAATGCATTAATCTAATGTTATATGTTATAATTTAAACATCTGATATTTTATATGTATGCATAATATTTCAAAACAACAAACATTATGTACGACATCTTATTATTAGACTGAAATACTGTTTATTATTTATACAATTACTTACATATATTACGTACATAAAACAATTTAAATTTTTCTAAGTACTTTTCGCTTACGGTTCATTCCTTTCTTTAAATTAAAGTTATACATAAAATATTTAATTATTTTGTATTTAAATAATTATTTTCTTTTAATAGTTAATTTTATTTTATTATTTTTGGTTTATTTTTATATAAGTAAGTACTTAATCAAATTTTTTTTTTGCTAAACTTAAATGGTTATTATTCTCTTTTATATCAAAATGCTGCCAAAGTCATTTAATTTTCTTTTATTATTATTTATCCAAGATTAATTTATATTAAATAAATGGTTTTATATGCAAATGTTTATATGTGTTTGTTTAACTACAAGTTTCATCTATATTAATATAATATATAATTGTATATAAACAAATTATACAAGTAATTCTGAAATGAATATATATACACCTGCGGCATAATAATAAAACAAAACACAAAATGCTGGAATCTTACTACTATCTCAGCAGACCTCTAACTAAATTATAGCAAATAAAACAAAAACTATATTAAAAAAACAAAATAGAAAAATTCATGCAACGGTGCATTTTTTCCCACACATGTAACACCTGAGTAGATTAGAAAAAAATTCAACTTTAACTGAAAGAAATAAAAAAGGAAAAAAAAAAAAACAATATTAAAATAACGTATAACAATTTGTAGAAAAGGAATACGATGAGATGTGAACATTCTAAACAGAAGAATTTACAGAATAGAAGAATTACAGAACAGAAGAATTACAGAATAGTCAAAGCAAAAATAGTAAAATAAAGCTGGAAAACAAAAATAGCAAACATTAAATCATAAGAATTGTACAAATTTTTAAAAGAAAAGGTAGCAAATATACAAACATATAAACGACTTTCGTATTTAACAACATTTTTGAAAAGAAGAAATATTTTTTTTAAACACTCTGTAGTTATATTCAGTTTGTTTAAAGCATAAAATATGCTTTTCTAAGCAATATGATGCAATGTTGCACAAATTAATCAAACATAATACATAAATATATAATATCCATATTTATATATGTAGTATCTATGTTAATAGTATATTCTTTTTCAAGAGCAACAGTTTTTTTTTTGTTTTTTATGATGACCAAGAATGAAAAAGATAAATACATAGTTTTGACATTACATTGCACCATTTGCACTATTTAAATATTATTCAACTGTGAATTAATTCTATAATAAAACGCTTATATGTATATTATCCCATGTATTGTAATTATATAGAAGTTGATGGGATGTCCATATTGAACTTTTTAGTTCAAATTATAGATCGTAGTTTAAAGATAAAAGAAAAAAAAAATATGGAGTAGGAGTTTAACTTTTAAATGAAAAAAAAAAAAAAAAGTTATTTATTTGAACTGCAACGTTAGTCTGCTGTCATTTGTTAGTACATATTTTTATGTTATAATAATCATAGCCGTGTATATTAAAGTACAGTTTAGTTTTCAGTATTACAAAAAGTTCAAAAATAAAGAAAAATAATAATTTCTGCGTCATTAAATTTTATGTTTACAAAATTTTTTGTTTTTAAATGCATCAAATTTTGTAAATAAAGTGTTCATATTTTTTTATTTTTTCAAATTATGAGGAACAATTAGAAATTTAAAATAAATAACTTAAAATTTATCTTATGTACTTTATAATAAAAATTTTCAGATTTTCGTAATTTGATTTACATAAATTTAAAAATTTTCAAGATAATAAGTATGCTTTTTTTATGAAACTTTGGCTTTAATTTTTTGGTTATTGAAGAGAGAGATAGAGAGAGAGAGGTAGATTTTCTCCAGTGGTTTATTCTTATATAGTGGTATTTTCTTACCTTACTATAAACTATAATGCTTAATTGCCTTAATTTTGCAATTGGCCTAGTGGATAAGAGTGTATAAAATACGCTGTAAACAGCGAGAGAGTGTGGGTTCGAATCCCACACACGTCGTAAATGTTATGCCCCTTACGACATTTACAGCCACACCTGAATAGGATGGGCTCTGTTAGGAGATTTCCTGTCCACATTTTTGTGGAAGATAAATGCAATAAAAAAATAAAAATAAAAATATAAATAATTATTTTAATCTGGTCACTCAAAATTTTTTTTTTATCAATTTACTTAGATATAATTTTTTTTCAAATTAAGAAAATTATACCAATTGCCGATTTGTCTACAAAATAAAATAAAATTGCATATTTATGGACACTAAAACTATTATAAAATAATTTAATTCAATAACATTAAAATGTCCAGCTTTAATTTGATGACTTATAAATTTATTAAAAAAAAATGGAAGGCGGATTTTTTTTTTTTTTTCTAAGGTTATTCGAATCCAAAGCTTTACTTGTATAATTTAAAAAATTTCACTTTTAGTTTTTTAATTGAAAAAAAAAACAAAAATATTATTTATAATAAAAAATTTTCGCTTTTTATTTATTTTCAAATTAAAATTTTCCTTTTTTTTTTACTTTCAGCTTTTTTAACGATTAGAAAAAATATTAAAATGCTGTACTTAGCTTTGTAATGCTGTACAAGTAACTTAAAAAGGTAATAAACTATTAAAAAAAAAAAATTAAAAACAATAAAAAATAATTTACATAAAACCAGATAATATACGTAAGTCTGTAATCGGTTAGATATATATTAATTTAATTAAGTGATGAAAAGGCGCTTGTTTAATTTTAAATTGTATGAGCGTTAGTTGTTTTTTTGTTTTTTTTTTGTTTAAACTTTCATTGCGTTTAAAATTCAAGTTGTAAAAATAAAATGTTCGGCACTAATTGTCAAACTACTTTTTACTATAGTAAATATGCCACTTATTTACTACTAGTAAGTATTTGCATAATTATTTTACTAAATATAGTAATTTTAATTTATAGTAAATTTTTAATCTTACATACATATATACCTATTCACATACATATGTATGTTTTTTTTTTTTTTTTTTTTTACAATTCTCAATGAAATCCAGTGTAAAATAAGTGAATGAGTGAAAAAACTACTTATTGAATGAATAAAGGAATGAGTGATTGAATTATTTGACCAAATTGTATAAATTCATATTTAGACATATCAGCCATAATTAATTGTATTGCGACAATAAAAGTGGAATTAAATTGCATGAAAAAAATAATGCAAACCTCAAAATATACCTATAAAATTAATTTATTTTAATATTGTTACTTACAATAGTTTTAAATATGTGTCAACTTCTAAATTTGAATTTATTGAAATTTTTGTTAAAATAAGGCCGTGTATTTACCGATTATTATGTGCTGTAAAATAAGTTGAAATGTAACATGTTTTGACAGAATTATTTAACTTTGTCAACAATTTCGATTAATTTTTAAACAGAATATTAAAAAAAGTGTTTTCTACTTTTCTGTATAATACTTTATTTTAATTACCCGATCTTAATTTTATTAAATTAAATATTCAATTGTTATTTATTCAGTAAATTAATGTAATAGTTAATCATAATTTATATTTCTTATGTCAAAATTTTTTCATTTATTACAGTAGGCGCTAGGCAAAATTTTGACATTCACTAATATACATAACATTTAAATATTCATTACACTTTATGTCAAAATTTTACTTCGTCAAAATTTCATTTTTCTGAGAAAAATTTATCGATCAGCACACAGTCTAAAGCTTTAATAAAAAAAAATTTTACTAAGTTGAAAAAAAAGTCAAAATTTTACTGTGTCAAATGAAAACAAAATTTTGACATATAAAATTTTAACAGCATTATTCAAGTTCGTCAAAAGTTTTTGTTTGTTAATTTCAAATTTAAATTGATTATAAATTATTTTAAAAAATTGTTCGAAATTAACTTATGCATTTTTTAAAAATTTTTAAATCAAATAATATTAACTGCCGTTGAGACGATAGTAAAAAAAATAATATGATTATTTTACCCTAAACAATTTTCATCACCCTTATGTCAAAATTTATCTTCAATCAAAATTTTAATCGATTGGGTTTTAAAAAGTTATCGATTAGTATACAGCCTAAGTAAAAAGAGAAAAAAAATAGATACATTTGAAATATTATACGTTTATCAATTATCTTGTAATAGTTTCTAACTTTTCTGAATTTGGAATGGTTTTTTTGTTAAGGATTACTAATCAAAAAATACAAGCTTAAATTTATGTAGAATACACTTTTAGCTCATTTGTATAAATTAAGTAAAATTTGTTGACTTTTGATAACCCAAACACAAAGGGTTCATGATTACATTTAAATTTTTTTTTACGATATGATTGCCAATGGTTTACATAAGAATTGGACTTTATTGAATTTATTTTTCAAAATTCAATTGTTTTAAAAATTAATTCAGTTATTATAATCGATGCGATCCTATTATAGTTTATTCTTTATAAAATTCTCTGTAAGATCATTAAAATATTGCCGTTGAAATTTTTCAGATCCTTTTATCATTAATATCAAAATGCATAAATAATTTAATGTAATAATTCTGTAAACTATAATTCAAAAAAAAAAAAAAAAAAAATAAGGAAGAGTGTATATTTGACTACGAACATATACCAGCTCTTACCATAAAGTTTTGTCATCTTTTACAAAATTTCAAATATCTGAGTTAATTGAATTCCGAGATAAATTTATGTAAATTTGTATGACAACTATTCGAATTGTATGATAACTACTCGAACCTGCTACTCCAGATTTTGCAGAAGTTGTAGGTATAAAATTTAGCTTTTTATAACAAAATTTCATTATGTCAGGTACGCGAAGATGCCGGTTGAACTTGCTTCAATAACGAAACAAAGGTCAAATGGTAATAATTTCAGAATCTTAGCTCCATAATTTTTTGAATTTTCTTGCTGATGGACGTACATCGCTAAATTAATTTCGAATTCGATTCCGAGCAAGAATATATTTACTTTCCCATATCTATCTTATTATCAAAACTGGGTTTCTATAAAAAAAAAATTTGTATTCATGTGATATTTTTTTAGTAAGAAAAGTTTTGTAAAATGTTTATTCTATGAGACTCTGTGCTGTTTTTTTATATATACATTATTATAGTATGTAGGGTTAAATTTTTATTGCTACACAAAGCATTCAATTTTTCATATAATTATGTACTTCTTTTAGGCAGATAAAATTGACAATATGCGATAGAACAGGATGTTTTTCCTAATATGATCATTTATGACATCACTTTAAGCATAATGTAATATTATATTGTTGCATAATCACTGTGTAGATACTTATGCATATAATAAATGTGTTAAATTATTAAATATTAACCGGAAAGAATATGTCACGTGATTTACGTTTAATTTAATCAAAATTAATTATGAAAATATTTATGATAATATTTGAATAGTGGTCAGACATCAGTAAGTAAAATTAAAATTTTTAGGGATTTTAGTTTTAAATTCAAGTATAGGCTGCATATGTTTTCCCCATTTATCTATAACTATCACATCAAGTGAAATACTTTTCAATGTTTTCATAACTTTTAATACTTTTTTTTTTATTTTAGTTTTTGTTATTTTCTCTTTGTAACACTTGAAAATACTTATTTCACCCCTACATCCTTTTGTTAATAGAAAGAGAAAGAAATAAAAAAAAAATAATGAGAAAATTTAAAAGTGTCTTATAATTTTTTATGGTTTGTGGTTACTAATACTATCATTTTACATATTTACTGGTTTATTTCTATTATTGTCTTTGTTTTTGTTGTTTCATGCCTACTGTCTTTTGTTTTTTAATTCCTGATTCACTGTTTTTATTTTTTTTTATTTTTTGTTTGTTGTCATGAAACCGCATCGTAATTGCGTTTAAGGTTATTGCCATTTTCATTCTAATAAATATTTTTTTTTTATGTAAACATTTTTTTTTTGTATTTCATTTTGCTTTAATTTGTGGGTACAAAAAATAAAAAAAAATGAAAATTAATAAATGTGAATTACATATTTTTATATGTATGGTATATTTAAAATTAAACCGAGGTGTTAATAATATTCAATAAAAAAAATTTTAATTAAACATTTGGAATTCTTTCTAGATGCTTTTCGGAAATAATTAATCAAGGTCATAGTTGAGGTGTGTTTTAAAAAGAGAGTGTCAAGTGTTATATGCGTAAATTATACGTTAATTATTAATTTTAAGTTAAAAACGAAGGGAATCAAAAAATTAACAAATTAGGTAACCGTGAAAAAGAACAGCAAGAATATTCTGATTAAATATGTCTTTTGAAAGAGAGTATGTTATCAGAATATGTAATAAATAGGTAACCGCATTAAAGTATTTAAAGTTATAATGGATTTTCAAAAAATTTTGTTATTTGAATTAAGTTGAGCAAGAGAAAAAATTATGGGATATAATGTAGAAAAAAGATGTGTTATAGTTAATTCAGCCATAGAAAATTATTTTAAGATTCCAAATACATATATAATTTTGCCTTGCATGATCAATTAAAAGCAATGTTGCGTGCCCTTTTATTTTTTCTGTCTAAAAATTATTTTAAAACTAATTTTTTAGTTTTGCAATTTGAGAATATAATAGTAAATACAATAAAGCGTTAAATTAAAAGGAACAAAAAAAATTTATTTAAAAATGCAATACCCCCGAATTTCTACATTATTAAATTATTTCAGTTGATAATTCAAAATTCACACAAAATTGTCAAAATATTTTATAAAAACTCTACTTTAGTTTTAATTCAATTTCAATTGTTTTTTTTTTTAATTTATTTAAAAGTATTAATTCTGATTTTTATGTGGTGAGGAGTTTTAAAAATTTAATTAATTTAAATTAAACTTTGAAAGTAACATATTTTTCATAACATATATATTCAAACTTATTTATTTAGGTATTTATTTATTAAAAATAATTACTGTACATACAATCAAAGTTTATTATGCCGTATATAAAAATTACTGAAATTTTTAATGAAAACGTTTAAGAAAACGTAGCGTAAACGTTAAACACTATAAAAACGTTTAGAAACGTAAAAATGGCATTTATTTTGAAATTTGTATATTCTGAAAAATTGAAGTCAATTTTTTTTTTTTATAATACCAAAGTTTTTTTACTTCAATTAATTTCTCTGTGAAATCCATTTTCTTTGACCAAACAAAAAAAAAAAAAAAGTTAATAGAAGAAAGAAATTCAAAAGAAGAATACGAAATATTATAAACAAATATGACATTTCAAATATACATTTGACATTTCAAAGCGTATTAAAAACGTAAAAGATAAAAGTTTGTCAACTTTTTTCGTAGCTGCGGAATTAAGCATCAAGCTACGTTAGTTGTAGCATTTTCCATACAAAGTTATTTTAAATTAAAAAACAAATATAATATATAAAAGTAATCGTATTTGATGAAAATTATTTTTTTAACACATTTCCAAAAAAAATCCAGAAAAAATGTGCCTACTAGTCACTCGGTCCGTCTGTTTATAAAACTTCTACACCGTTAAAGATAGAGAAAAAAATGTTAACCATGGGTAGATCTCATAAAAACATTAATGTTGTAGAATATAACTTTTTCATGTAGCCCCATCCATCGCGGTGCTACAGCTCCTCAAACTTTTAAAAAGCCGTATTTTAAAATGCGTATATCTCATGTTCTGCTTAAGATTTTTTGAATCTGAAAATTGCATTCGACAGGAATTTTTATAAGTATTTGTATCTGTAATTTATTTGAGTATTTGTAAGTAATTTGAATTTTATAAGTATTTGTAACTGTTTTAATATTTTAGAGAGCATTGGAACACAGATATATTATTTAATAAGAAAATATGCATAAAAATTAAAAAAACAAAAAAAAATAATAATTCTTTACAATATTTCACCCTTCCGGCAAAAAAATCAACTTAAAAAAGATGACATAAAAAAAAAAATTTTTTTTTCCAACATAATATTTACTTGTCATAACATGGGTAATTTCAGTTCTTGTAATACCAAACAAATTTATAAGTTATCTTATTTTTATTTTCTTTATTTGATAAATTTGGTTCCGTTCTAAATGTTACTCATATACGACCCTATAAATTATTTGAAATTTTTTGCTCAGCTTTTATTTGTATTTTTTTTTTTATTTTTTTCTTAATAAAAAAGGGATCGGTTTTTAATTTAAAAAAACAAAAAAAAAATAAAGTAATCACACGTAAAAACAATAAAAACAAAGTTTTATATTTTTATGTTATGTCTAATGTTGTTGATGGCCCAAATATCCCTGATAAAATTTAAAAATTACAAGTACGTATTTATAATTTTACTTTTGAACATTTATAAATAATATCAAAATGTTGTGTGCATAAAAAAGACAAGTCAGACATAATTACAATTCAAGAAAAAAAGAGATAGAAAATAATAATGTCAACTTCTTTTCTTCACTGAACCAAAATTCCGCTTAACGAAACAAAAAAAAAGACATTTTTATAAATTAGAGAGACCAACCCTTTCTTAACGACAAAAATTGTAACATAATAATAATTCTATGATGATTAATTTTTAAATAAAAATAGAAAGGGAAAGAAAGAGAAAATAAATACATATAACATTTCTCGTTGAAGTTTACTTACATATTTAATTAATAGGTAATTTATAAAATATATACGTATATTAGTAGAGCATGTCAGTTATTTTATCAGAAGTAATGTGGTTAGTTTAACGTACAGTTTTTAACTTAAACCAATTCAATTTATTCAAATAATAATTTTAAATTTATAAATTCTTTCTTAAAAATACGTTTTATTCTTTACAAAAAACATTAAAATCAATTAAAACATTTGTACTACTATATTTGTGGTTAGAAGATACCATAAATATGTCAAAGTAAAATATATCTAACCTTTAAAAATATTTTAAAATTTTTGGTTGAATTACTTCAACTTTCCATAATAAAATTTTAATTTGAAGAGTCAAGATCTTTTTATAAGTAATGGTATTCATGTTTTTTCTGCAACCTCTATTTTATATCAAATTCAATGTTTAAAATTTGTTGTTTATTGGCTTTTCCTGACAGCCAGAAAATATTAACATGTTGTTGTTCCTAGGTTAAGAATAATCAGTAATCACCAAATCTAAAATATGAAATCCATTGTGTCCATCCGTTTGGCCCTTTCATCTGTTTACAAAAACAGCTTTGAAGCTAGAGTAATGAAATTTTAACCATAAGTAGGTTAAAATTTCAACTAATAAAAAATTAATGCTGTAAAACAATTTTTTTTATAAAGCCCCACTCAAAATTAAATGTACATATCTCAGATTCTGCTTAACATTTATTTCTTCAAATTAAAAATGTCAACCTACAGGAACTTTTTTTTAGCTTTTTAAATCAATATAAAAATTATAGAATTTTTTGCAACTTAGTATTTAAAATTATATGGTTATGTGAAAATAAATTTTTGCAAGATTTTACTTCCTTCATATATCTGAAAGGCTTTGAGATAGAACTTTATTTAAAATTTTTAAAAATTGAGAATTTGCTATTTTTAGAAACCTGTACAAAGTTTTTTAAAAGTGAAACGCGAAATTTAAAGCTTTAACGTTATACATGTGCTAACAGTTTTTCCAATTTGTTATATAGCGTTTTCTTAAATATGAAAAAAGAGTCTTTTTATTTTTCACAATTTTTTCTTACATATAAAATTGTAGGAAAATTTATAAATTTTGGTGCAAGTCCCAAATACTAAACAGTTTTTATTGTCTTTTGGGAAATGTGCACCTTTAAAAATCTTTAAATTTACATTTTGCCTTGTACACTTAGGGTAAGTTCACATGGGATGCAAAAATTTGATTGGTTGAAAATATATATCGTATTCATAATATGCTCTCCCTTTCGCCCATTTTAGGTGCAAACATTTTTTGCATCCTCTATAAGAAGTATAGAAGATGCAAATTTGTTTTAACGTCAAATACAGAGGTAAAATCAAACATTAAAAATCTTAAACGTTAAATATTTTGAAATACATATTTTGAAAATGGATATAATTTTAATAATTAATTTTATTATAATTTTATTAATTAGTTTTATATTTGTATTAATAAATTATATTTATAATATTAATTAAAATTTTTTCTTACATAAAATAACAATTTTCTCTGGTTTAACCATTTTATATTTTGTAAATAAAAAATGTTTTCATCAAATACTAGCACATACTAGCCTACTAGGTACTTTCAAAATAAAATTGTCGCTCTTTTGCAGATCGCGAATGAGCGGATGCATAATGGATGTAAAATATTCGTTAATGTTACCAAAGAATACACGAAATGTAACCGAAATAATTTTTGCATCTGGATGCATGCATCCCATGTAAACTTACCCTTATTTGTTATTTAAAGAATTGTTAGACTGCACTGTAATATTTTATTTAAATATTCAATTTGTCTTAATAGGGTTTAATTAATTTTTAGTTTTTCTTTAATTAAATGAGAACATTTTTATTTTTTTTTATTCATCTTTAAATTGTTTCACACAAATTCAATATAAGGGCTAAGAATATTTTATTTTAAAATCATTTTCTAAGGGTTGCATTACATTCTAAGGAATATTAATTAAAATATTGTGCAGATACATTTTATAAATATTAAATACAAATTCATATATGTAGATACATATTGTTATTATAGATTGTTTTAAACTTATTATACAATTCATAGCAGATCTTGTAAATCTTTAGTTATGCTGTGGTATTTGATTAGTATATGTATATTAATTGAAAAACTCTTTAAATTTAAAATTCAAATTTTTTAATGTTTTATTTTTTCTTTTATTTTTATTATTTTATACAATAAAATTTTTCTATAATAATTGTTATTTACTACTAACAATTTAATTTTCTGCATTATAATTATGACTTTTTCTTCTTTAATTTCAACAATCATAAATTGTATTTAGTTTTTCTTTTACTTCTTGTGTTACGCATTCCAAAAGTACAAAATTACAATTTCCGCATATGGGTAATAAAAAAAAAACAAAAACAAATACAAAAATTTTAAATTAGCATTAAAATAATGAAAATGATTTTCATTATGCTAAGATTTATGAGAATGTATATGATATTATGTCTATGTGTATCCGACGTAATTGCATTTAAAAATACTGAATTACCTACAACTAAACACAGTAGAGTTTTGGAATTTTTGAACTTAATTGTTTTTTTTATATTATACGTTCTAAATATATTTTTGTTGTTTCTACTCAAAGATAGGTAGTTATTGTCTTTTATGATTAATATTAACTAAATACTGAAAAATTCTAAATTTTTATTAAGTTTCAAATGTTTTCTTTCTTTAGATGTATTTTTTTATCTGCAGCGTTCACGATAATTTTTTCTAAATATAATATTATATTTTTATACCCGCACGAACTATTAACATTACGTTTGTGACACCTTTAAGGAGTCGAGCTAAATATAGTGTCAAAGGTATGGATCGGCTCAGAATCGAATTCTGAGTCGATTAAGACATATACGTCCATCCGTCCGCACGATGACTCAAAAAGTAAAGGAGCTAGGAGACTGAAATTTTCTTTTCGTAACTTTTGCAAAGTTTCGCTATTTAAATCTAGCATTTTCGGCCGGATTTCTTTTACCTCTTGGGGGTTTTTTCGTTTATTTTTAAAGATTCTGTATAATTTGTTCGTTCTTTATTGCTAACTTAATTTTTAAAACTGTTAGATTAAAAAATTTCTTTTGTTTTCATCATTTATATGTTATGGATTCATTTATTCTACATCAGTTCAACTATTTGCACCACTTTCATTGAAAACTTTTTCAAAATGTTTATCTCGTATTTAGTTTTTGGGTTTCGATCTATGTTTTTGACTGTTTTACATTTTAGTTTAGAATATGTTGACTTAAGTTTTCCTTCCACAATTTGTAACAAATGCGAGCGCGACGAATGCTCTTATTTCAAAATTTCGTTTCTTAAATTTTTGTTTTATTAAAAATGTCTATTTCATGAAATAATGAAAAAATAAAAAAAAACATGATTATGAGATCCGAGCATTTGTACCAGTACCAAACCATTCGTATCACAGTTTCGATAACCGAGATAACCGAGATATTGAGAAAACAAGATTAAAAAAAAGGACCTTCGTAAGTTACCCATATCAAACATCTTCTTCAAATATGTATGAAGTACTTATGCACCTCTTTTTAATTTTTGTGTTACTGTTATAATTTCAAGTTAATGTTATATTTAATGTTAACATTTTCAAAAAAGAAATGTCTATTAATTTTTTAAAAATAAAAATTTGAATAGCAAGCTTTTAATCTGCCATAAACGCATATTATAAACTTTTCATTATCGATCTTTATGCGAACGTTGTAAGTATGTGTGTATATGAGTTTATTATAAACTAAGTTTGTTTTATTGAAATTAGGCTGTACTAAAATTTCTTGTTATGTTAAATCTATCTAAATGTATATACATATGTAATTCATTTTTTCTTAAGAAATGGAAAATGTTTTCTATTTTTTCTTTTTTTTTTGTATTTCCATGTTTCTTTTACTTTAATCCAACTCCCGCTGTTTTCTCTTTTGCCCTTTTTCCTTTTATCACTGAAAATAGAAGAAAAGAAGAAAAAAAAAAGAATTTTCTTTAAAAGATTGTTTTTTAATTCTATTGTAAATCAAAATTTACTGTAATTTAAAATTTTTTTTTGTTTATTGTGCAATCAAAAGAAAATTTTTAAATAAAATATTGTGCTATTTAAATTTTTTTTTATATATATTTTTTTTTGTTTTAAATACGATTTTTAAGTTCCATTGAAAAATAAACGACAAACATCTGTTTATTAAGTTTTTTAAAGTTTTTGAATTCTCAGTTAAAAAAATATAATAAAATTAAATTTTTCAAAAATTTATCGGCAATTATTGCACTCCTATCGAATTTATCACTTTATTTTCAAGTTTTCTCCTCTCCAATTGAACCCTAATGTGCATTATGTTTTCAGGTTTTGATTTTTTTTTTTCATAAACTCTTGAAACAATGATGATTAATTTGTTGATTTTTTTTTCCTTTCTTGTGTATATAATGTATATATGTATGTATATAAATTTTCAAAAATTTTTTTTTACTTTTGATTCTTAGACTTTTTGGATGATTTTAATAAAACGTTTATAATAACATTTCAGAGCTTGTTTTGCTCCGAAATTTGAATTTTAAAATGTAGTTATAACGGTTTCGATTTTAAAATTTCTAAAAAAGAAGTAAAATGTATTCAAAGTTAAAAATATTGAAAAGTATTTCACCCAATTAAATTTCAAGTACATATATACATACTTATACGTTTCTTTATGTTAATTAATAAAAAGTAATTAGCATTCGACATCAGCACTTAAATTTTTAATTGTATTAAAAATTCTATTAGTGATTTTCTATCATCGAGTGTTGATTTCAATTTTCCAAATAATAAAACAGCTTATCTCAAATGAACTATATAATATATGTATGTAGATAATGTCTTTAAATAGTGAATATTAATCTCTGCTTGATGATAATTAATCTTTTAAGGATTTCTACTAATCTTTGTAATGAAATTAATTAGTTGCATTATTTTCTTTTAACATATATTTACTTATTTACTTATACCTATTTATTATACATAGTAATGGAAGCTAATTTTTTAATTTTTTCTGTTGTTTTTGAGTTTATGAATTTTCCCATGCATATTATATAGAAAATATAATACTCAAATATGTATGCATTGCATACATATATCCACACACATAGTATAGTATTTGGTTGTAGAAATTTACTTATCGTGTGGGCTCGATTCTTATTCAAAGAAAAATTTCAAATATTTTTGTAATATATTTTTACAACTGTATGCTTTTAACATGCATAAAAGAAGATTTGATATTACATTTACATACTTTTGAATATTACATATATATATGTATATATATGTATGTATATATACAAGACATCACCTTAACACTGTAAGATTTTGAAATGTTAAAGAACAAAAATTAAAAATTATGAATAGATGGTGGTATTAAATAACATTTTTGAAACAATTTAGCAAAGATAAAAAAAAAAATTTTTTTTTTTGTAATTTCAAAACAATGTGAAATCATTTTGATTCTACTAATAATCATTTTAATAATGATGATAATCATGATATGAAAATCATGAAAAGATGATAAAAAATGATGTTGTTATGATTGCATGGTATTATCACTAATGGCAATAATATACAGTAAATATGTGGTATCTGTGCAGTTTCTAAGAAATTCTTTCCCGCATTTTCAGACCGTTACGGTATTTTTTTTTTTTTTTTTTTTGAATGAATTTTTCTTTTGTTTATTTTGATTTCTTCAGGTTCAGTTGATGTTCTGTTGTTCAAAAAAGCTGAAAAAAGATTAAAAAAAAAAAAAACAAAATGAACAAAAAAGTAAAGAATTTCTTTTTCATATGTAAAGTGTAAATTTATTTCAAAATGTTAAAATTATTTAAAAATTTTAATTTTCAAGAATTTTCTTAGTTTTAAACTAAAGAAAAAGAAAATCTTTAGATAACATTTTCTTGTATAATTTATAGGGGGAATAGAATAAAAAGCTTAAAAAACAATAAAAAAAAAAAAAAAAATAGAAAATTATTTCCGAAAGATAATTTATTAAAATAACAAAAATGTTGATTAGCGGTGGTGCATTAGCGGATGAAATATGCATATTATGTATAATGTACATTTTGTTTTCAATTCAATTTTTTTTAACACTAAAACAAAAGCATCAAAATTCGAAAGGAAAATGTGGTAAAATTACAATAAACATACATAATATATTCATTATTTTCAATGTTTTGTTGTAAGCGATTTGTCATTTAACATTTCTTGAAATAAAATTAATTTTTTGTATATAGTAGGGAATTGGAACATTAAAATAATAACAACAGAAGTTATAAAACTATTAACTAATCAGAAATATTTTTTTTTTAATATAATATTGAGAACAGATTTGTTTTAGTTTTGTTTTGTAAATTTATTGTTTAAATGTTATTTTTCGCTTGATTTATTCATTATTTTTTATACATATATAAAAAATACAAACTAGCTTTTGAATGTTTTTAAGATCAATTTTAGATTGTATAGTTAATAAAAATTTTTTTTTCATTTAGCTCAATAGTTATTATTTATTAATATTTTTAATTCATTGAATTTATTATTTAAGAATTTTTTAAAATTAAAAACAATTTTATAGAAAAATTGAATGAAAAGTTTATTCTATTTAGAATTTTAAAAAATTTTTTTTTATTTTGTAACTTAAAAGTTTAACTCTTTTCGTCAATCTGTCAGTTTACAAAAGTTCTACACTGTTTAATTTGGAGCAATGATATTTTAATCACACTCTCTCACAAAGTTGGAAAAAGAACCCTATTTTCAAATGTTTTTTATTTTCAATTTTTACTGAATATTTTTTTAAATCTAAAAACGTCAGACGATAGCAAATTTTTTAATTAGTTTGAGCCAAAAATTTTGAAATTTTAATAGAAGGAAGATTTTTTTAACCTACAACGCTAACGTTTCTTAGAAAATAATTTTTGTCCTTCGCCTGTTTAAGAGCTACTAATAATCAAAACTTGAAAATTTACTATTTTTAAGCAAATCCAATTTGGACACTGACGCAAATTTGTTTAAAGTAAAGTACGAAAATTATTAAGCTTCAAAATTATATTTTTATATGTTTTATAGACGTATAGAACTTTCTTAAAGTTGAGAAAGTGTTTTTTGATTTTACACAATTTTTTCTTTCACAAAAAATTCTAAAAAAAATATCTGAAATTGTGGTGCAAAAGTAATCACAATTTATGTTTTTTATTGTCTTTTTGGAATATTTTCACCTTTAAAAACTTTTTGTAATTTGTAATTTTAATTTTGTAAAACATACATATCAACCTTTCATGTTTTTTTTCTAATTGATTTTATTTATCCATATAGTTAATGTTAAACTTGTGATAACTGCATATGTATTACCAAAATTTTTCCTAAATTAAAGCTCGAACCAAATATTTTTTTTTTTTTTTGGGACAGTAAACCTTTTAGGATTGTTATTTAGCTTTTTGCATAGGGACAAAATTAAAAGATGCATGGTTCGAATCCCAATTCAATGACAAATATTAGTCAAACGTTTCACAATTTATTCTAACATATTTATATAGGTGTTTATCGATTAGGTTTATTATTTTAAACTTACATTTTTCATTATATAAAGTACTCTGATTTTATATAGATTTTATTGCATTAAATAGGTGTTAATGTTTTGTCACTTTAATCACATGTAACATTCCTAAAATTAAGGAGCTATTAGGTCTGTCTGCGTACTTTCCTAACTAATTTTCTCTGACTATTTTTTTTTTGAGAGAAAAGAGTAAAATTTCACGTTTTTCTCTTTATATTGTCAGTACGCAGACAGCAAACTGACTAAAAATGTTATAGTTGACACTTCACACTTGCAATTGACATATAATGTTTAGTTGAAATTACAATTGACAACAATAAGGTACAAGTTTTTTTTTTCAGATTTTTTTTTTAAATTCAATTGTGTTAAATAAATTATTTATTATTAAAAATGTAAAAATAATTAATTTTAATGGAAATGCTTGATAGTGATTCAGAAAAAAAAAGAATCAGAAGGTAGTAGTATTGAGACCGAAATAAGTTAAACATTAAACATCTAAAGTCCGTTTCGTTTGTTACTCGTTTCAAAATGGCCGGAATAGAGTTCCACTTCGAGAGCAAAGCTAACTTAAATATTAAAAAGTTACAAAGGTCAAACTGTCAAAGTTTTATAAAGTGTCATTATTATATCATTATTTCAAATTTTTATATTATAAATTTACATATTGAAATAATTGTTTCGTTTACATCGTTCAATTGAACTATAAAAATGAATTTTTTTTAAGACTCTAAGATTTGTTTGTAATAAATACAATGTTATAAACGAAAACGCATAAACTTTACTCAGCGTAAGAATAAAACTCACTCTGTTAAAATATATTTTTTTGACATTTAAAAACTTTATAAAGTTTTTGTCCGATAAAATTTTCCTTGCTAAAACTTTATAAAAACTTTATAGGGGAAGTGTGTCACGTAATCAAAAATAGTTACTCTCAGTACGAAGGCATTTTTCGGGCTAAAAATTTATAAAGTTTTACATTTTTTGTAAAGTTTTTTTCAATCATTTACAGACCTATGATCATAATATATGATCCTATTTACTTATATTTATAAACTAAAGCAACTAGCTATAATAGTTCAAACCATTTTAATCATATCAAACCGAATACTAATGTATCATTGAGATATTTGTTATAATTATTTGGCATAAAATAACTCATTAAAATTTTCGTTTTTTTCACGTGTCAAATTAATCAAATTAAATGATTATCTTGCTAATTATTTTTATAAATTTTTTTTTTTACTTTTCACACAATGTTTCAAATTATTTAAATAAATGTTTACATTATTTTTCCAATATATAAATATATACCTAAGTATATACTTTTAGTCGAATTTTAATTGGAATTATTTTACACCTTCACACATAGTTTTTTTCTCAACTATTATTATAACTTAGTATAAGAGTTACAAGTTTATAACAAAAGTTAGAAATTTTAAATGGTTTAGACATCAATTTGTAGTTTATTTCAATTATCTATAGTTTAAAAAATAAAAAAAATAAGTTCAAGTCACAATAGATAGATGAACCTAAAATTTACGTTTTAAAAAAACTTTAAATGATGAATGAAAATAAAGCATCATCTGTTGCCGTTTTTCTTGCTGTCCTAGCTATAGTTTATTTTTAATACATTGTAATTGTTGCAGATTTTTCTTCATCATATTTTTGTAATTTTTTTTTTTGGATCAATAACAACAGATGATGTACATCTTTGGGTGTAGATAATTATTGTATATATATACAAGTATATAAAGAAGACTGAAGTATAATTATGATTTTTTCTTTTTTGCTAAAATATTACTGAAATTAAATGTTGTGAAGTTGTTCATAAAAAACTAATAGTTTAAACTAAAGTACTAAATTTTAAAATTGAATCACAAGATTTGGGCTTTCCTTAAAAAACTCAAATTTAGTAACAAAAAAATACAATCAATTTTTTTCTTATGGGATGCAAATGATACAAATAAATACATTTTTAATTTATGGGATACAAATGATTATTTTAGAATCTTAAAGGAGACTGATTAAGATTAACTATTAACTATTTTATTAAATCATTCTCGTCATGTTCACTTTCAGGAATTCGTCTGTTACCAAATCTCTTAAGTTTATCCAGAAATCATTTGAAGGAAAATTTTTTTCTTCAACCAAGGTAAAGTGTAAATAGCAGATTTTTAAATCGATTTAACATCATGTCATTACAATGCTTTCCAAATCATTATAAAAGTTTTAAAAAAAAATGTTTTGTAAATTTTAAACTTGTTCAATTTGCACTATTCACCATAAAGTACAAAATATAAACTTAAATTATTTTGGTCTTGAGAAGAAAATAAAACTAAAGGAAAAAAAAATGTGTTTTTCTCAAATATCATTTAATAGTGATGATAACCAATGATAATGATGACGATGAATAAAATAAGTTAACTAACTTCACTATTACAACTAAGTGATGATTCAAACTCACGATTTTTTTTTTATTTAAAAGTAATTCAACAATAAATACGTGACGATTAATTACATTTTATAATAAAAAACTATAAACTTTTTTTTTTACTAGGTACCTATGTATTGTAAGTTTAAAAACAAAAAGAAGGTAAATTGTGTACCTGAACCTGAACAGGTG